>CM046877.1:9933621-11152643 GCA_025667525.1 Glebionis coronaria
GAATGCATGAAAACTGACTGTCAGTTCTAGGAAGACCATAGTGACTACCCACTAATCACAGGTCATGTTTTGAGAGCCTACAGGTCGAAGCCTTGGCTCTGATACAATAATTGTAACACCCCATTTTGATAAATGGAATGTCACGCGTGATTATGGCGTGTCATCAAAGCATACAAGGACAAATTTCTAAACATTACATGACCATAAAGGAAAATACCTGAATCAAACATCAGTAGTCCAACAGTAGAACTCATCACACACAAACATAAATACTGTAAATGAAAGGACTAAACAATGTCCATGGAAATGAGTATCAAAGTGTAGATAAATGCATAAAGTAAAGAAGGCTAGAAAGCTTCCAGTCCATATGCACGTACGCTTAAAGTCTACGAGCGTCCCTGAGTACCTGCCGTTTTGGGAACATCAAAAGGAAAACGGTTGGCTGCATATGGGGAATCCTAATAAGGAAAGAATGTCCATACTGAAAGGACGGAGAATCCGTACCTTATGTACAGTGAACGAAGAAGACGAACGGAAGAGAGTCCTACTTTGGTATCACTAATGCTACATAAATACATACGTGTATAAGTATCTGATTACTTAGTACGTAACTGATTTTATATCATGTCTTAGCTTGTTTTATATGTTCATGTCATGTTTTACTGATTTAAGCTTTATACTGTGTTTATCATATATTCCGTCTATTCTGATTAAGTATTACTTATATATCATGTATTATTATACTTGTTGTGTAATAATAAGTAACTTTCTAAAAATAGCAGGTTTCCTAAAATAGAAAGTTTCCAAAAAATAGAAAGTTACCAAAAATAGAAAGTTTCCAAAAATAGAAAGTTTGCAAAAACAGAAAGTTTCCAAAAATAGAATTACTGCTTAAAATAAATAAGTTTCTAAAAGTAGAAAGTTTCCATAAATAGATTAGCTGCCATAAATAAATAAGTTTCTAAAAATAGAAAGTTTCCATAAATAGATATAAGCTAATTATATAAGCTTAAGTGTTTTCTGATTATTATTCTAAGTCATGTGATTATATAGTATAGTTTGTTAATTATTACATGTAAATTAAATAAACTATAGGTTAAAGTATTTAATTAAATATAATCATGATTTTAATTAAATAAGGTAAAGTACTCAGGTTAAAACATGTATTATTATCTATTAATAATATAACCTAAGTCATGTTAATTAATTAATTATAAGTCATGGTTTTAATAATTAATTAATTATATAGTCTAATTAAAGATAAATACTTAGGTTAAAATTCATGAATTAATAATTAAATTAATAACCTAAGCCATGTAAATTAAATTAATCATGTTCATGTTTTTAATTAATTTAATTTAAGTCTAAAACATAACATAACTTGTAAAATCATAAACCTTGAAAAAAATGATTCATGAACCGGACCCGTGTTTAGAACCCATGAACTGGACCCGTAACCATCACCATAACCCGACCTAAGTCAGGTTTCCCCTTGCTTTTGCTGCTGCGGTGGGACCACCACCATACCGAGACCATATGTTCTCGGTGGTGTGTAATAAGCCAAGCCGAGACCCCTATGGGGCTCGGTTAGGCGTCGGCTAGAAACAAAACACCCCTAAACCCTTGATTTGATTTACCCCATGATTATTAATATGTTTAAAATACTTGTTTTTAATTAGTTAATTAAAAACATCATGATTTTATATGATTCAATAAATCAAAACATAAAAAGAAAAGTTAAAGGTTATACCGATTACGTGAATCGAATGAGCACGAACACACAACGATCCTTATAAAAATTCCAAGATCAAAATCAACCCGAACACCCTTTGGTGGTGCTAAAATCCGGCGGCCAAGGAGCAAAGAAAAAGAAAACTAGGGTTTTCTTCCTTTTCTAATTTTTATAAATAATGAACATGTTTTACCCCTTAATTTCCTAGTTAGTAAAATTGCATGGGCTAAGCCTATGTTTTCTTGTATTGCCGCGGGTAGGGGGCCCCACATGGGGTAACCCGTACCTTTTCCGTGTCTAAAATTATTAGTGTGTTCTCGTGTGTTCTCGTGTTCGTAAATTACGTGTTCTACATAGTTATCAATCATGACTAATATATTTATTCATGTTCGTAATAAATATATATACATACGTAATATTAGCTCGTGATTTATTTACGTTCATGATTTCATGTTCGTATGTTCGTGATTATAATCGTATGTTCGTATGTTCGTAAATACTTATCGTGTTATAACACGTACATAATACTTGAAATTCTTTTATGTGAAACGTAAACATGTTATAAAAGGAATGTTCTAATCATGTACGTACGATCTTAAGGGTATTATTCATGGTAAAAGCATGCGGGTTTTACACATGTATTGTAAGATATGTTTGATAAAGAAAATAAGATGATACGTGGCAAATTTTATTTTGTTTAAGTTGAATAGTTAGATTTATACATATTATTTTTGGATTTTGTAAACTAAAATTTAACTCATTTTTAGGACAAAAATTTTGAACTAATTTTTTTTGGACTAATTTAACTAATTTTGAGGATAAAATTTTTGGACTAATTAACATGTCTTACATGTTTTGTATAATCTAATAAACCTACTTTAGTGGTTTATTATTGTTAAGAAGTATAAGTCATAAACTGAAGGACTGAAAGTGTCAAGTGATTAAAGTTTAAAGAGCTCGCTTACAACTAGATCGTTGATTATATAACTTGAAGGACTAGAAGTGATGATATAAACACTTGAAGGGCTTATCTGGAAGAGAGGAATATATAAACTCTCACCTAACTCGTTTTCTCATTATCATCTTATTATTTTCTCATTCAACTGTGTGAAAAAAGTGTGTTATTTTGTTTTGATCAATACATTTTGATTTTGTGAGTTTGGGAGAGTTTTCATTCTTATTTTGTACTGGATAGTGTAATTTCATTGATTAATTAAAGTGAGCCACTGGATGCTTGGTTGGGGTCACTATAACTTGTTGTTTTTGGTTGATATAGAGTTTGATTCATAAGTTTTTACATGGTATTAGAGAAAAGTTGCTCTGTATCATCGATTAAAAGATTTTTCAATCGATTTTGAAAGGGTTTGGTAAATTTTTGGGGTTTTTTATCTATTATCATAGATCGTGTTCTTTAGCTAGTTCTTTATTCAAATATGTTGGTTAATTGTTCTAATCTGTTCGATTAGAGGCTTAATTGGATTTTACAAAAAATAGGGTTTCATTATTTTGGGGGTTCTTTAATCGTGGGTCTGTTTGTTTCCGCTGCTCTGGTTGGTTAGATCTTCTTGATCTACGCTCGGTTTGTTGTGTGTGCTTTGTAACACCTCTCTCTCCTTTCTTTTAGGTTGATTTTTCTTAGGTTTGTTTTAGTGGGGATTAGGTGTCGAAGGGATTAGGTAGAGATTGTCGGATTTGTTGGATTGGGTTTTCTTGTGTGTAGTTATTTGTAGAGGAGTTACAAGGTGTTGTGTGTTTCTTGTTTTGTTTTAGTTTCTCTCTTGTTTTTCTGTTGTTGTCATCATGGTTGCACCTAAACCTGATTTACCTAAAGCTGAGTCTCCTAAAGCTGAGGTTGTTGTTGTTAAATTTGATGTCTATGATCCTTTATATCTTCATCCTCAAGATATACGATCTCAGTTAATTTCCTTCAAACTTGAAGGGACTGAGAATTACAAAGTTTGGTCTGCTGCTATAAAACTGGCTTTACAAACTAGGAATAAGTTGGGGTTTTGATACATTGGTTTTGCAATGGGTTCAAAATAATTTCTCGGAATCCTCTCGAATTGATCTCAGTTAAAAGTGGAATGATTTGTTCTTGGTGACAAAAAGGAGTTTGGTTTTCTATTCTATTAAAAAGGGAAAGGAATAAAATGATAATGCTATATAAACTTAAAACAAGCAACAAATAAAAAGCTACACTTGAATTAAAACAGGAAAATACCCTATGCGGAAAGATGTCTTATGCGGAATAAATCCCTATGCGGAAAAAGTGGCCCTATGCGGAATATAAATCTCTATGCGGAAAGATGGCTTATGCGGAATAAATTAGCTGTGCGTAAAATTATGCCTATGCGGAAAAACAACACCATTCGGAAAAATTGTTCTATTCGGAACAAAAAGTCTATGCGGGAAATATTTCCTATTCGGAATATTTAAAATGTTCCGAATAAGGAAACGAAGAAGCTGGCTATGCGGAATATTGCAAATATTCGGAGTAAAAGAAAAGTAAAACCCCCTATTCGGAATATCCAAAATATTCCGAGTAAGGGAAAAGTGAATTCGCCTATTCGGAATAAAAGGTCTGTTCGGAAAGTACTGGGAAGCGAAGAACAGAACAGTAGCAGTAAAACAGGGACACGAAATTAAATCCAAATCGACTTGAATACTCAAAAAGGTTTTACCAAATTAAACACAAACCATTTAAATACCATAAGTAATAAATCCCAACAATAAAAACACTAAATCAACAACTTTTTAGAATCAAACTAGAATCAAATAAAAACTTAAGAACTTGCAATAAAAATGGAGATGAACAAGATGAATGACAAGATGGAATAGATTGATTAATATAAAAGTAACAAGGTTATTGATTAAGGATTACAAGATTGAAAGAAAAAGATGAAAATCACCAAACACCCTAATGGTGTTGGTGATGGAACGAACAAAGGCCTGGAAAAAGAAAAAATGAACTTACTTCCTAAAATGTGAAGGGAGTATCTATTTATACTCCTAGTGGTTGGTTGGTGAGTGGGCTTTCTCCCTTTCTTCTTGTCTTCTCGTCTTTTCAGAAAAGTTGACGTTTTCGATTCTGATTCGGGATTTGTCGTCGATTAAATCCAACTCGTCTTTTAATTTCTTCGTTAAATAGACTCGAGTTTCTTCGACTTATGAAAATCTTCCGTCTTTAGTCCTTTTCTTCAATAAATCTTCGAATAGGCCCAGTGACTTCAAATCTTTAGCATCTTTTGGACAATAGACTTTATCTTGAGCCTTTTTCCTTGATAAATCCCGTGCAATCCCATGTTTTCTTTAATATTTATCCGGTTAGCTCTGAAAACACAATAAACACAAAAACCACGCATAATTCCAAACAAATGATATTAAATACGTGTTTTGGTCTTGTTTTAGCCAGAATTAAGTGGTAAAAGGATGGGTGTTTACACACCTATCAAATCCCCTACACTTAACCATTGCCATGCCCTCATGCAATGCTTAGTGATAAGGCAATTTTACACTTTTCTCATAATTAATCAACCTTGGCCTTATTTAAATTACTACTAAACAAAAAAAATAAAATACTAAGAGAGCTTAAAACTCTAAAATAAACAAACGGTTGGAAATAACTTGTAAAGAAATCAAGGACTTACATTAGGGCTTTGGTGTTGCGAAGATTTATCACCCTCAAGTTTCACGTTCCCCAAACTAAGCTTGAAAACGAGATCATTGTTATTATAAGTTAGTAAATCAGACACTTACACACATGGCTTAATTAAATGCTTAAACTCCCTTATTCCTAATTGTATCTCTTATATTTTATTTTTGTCTTAGAATGATCATGAAGATGCATTTTTGGACTTATTTCGATAGTTTATTTAGGCTGAAAGCAAAGTAGGACGTTTTGATCAATAGTTAGCTAAAGGACAAAATCTCTTAAAACTGCTTCTCGGGATATCAAAAAGTTCATATCTTGGCATAACTTGGTTCACGATTTGAGACCTTTCTCGGGCCGA
The DNA here is from genome assembly GCA_025667525.1 of Glebionis coronaria. Classification (NCBI taxonomy): domain Eukaryota; kingdom Viridiplantae; phylum Streptophyta; class Magnoliopsida; order Asterales; family Asteraceae; genus Glebionis; species Glebionis coronaria. The sequence continues at coordinate 9,939,364 of CM046877.1, forward strand.
TATTTGGCATGTACTTCATACTTCATATATTCGAGAGACGTTTTTGAGATAATGGTCTTCTCATCATAATAGAGTTTCTTCACTTGGAGACTTTTGAGGGGTACTCCAACTTGTTGACCACGACTTCATGATTATTTCTTCAATCTCTAATTGGGATTTTGAGATACAACGATCCGCCTCCTTTTCGGACTTGGATCTATTTATCCTCATACCTTGTTAGGGTCTTTTCGGATAGACTTCTCCATGATCTTTATGGGAGTTGATTGCTTTTCGTCGTGAGTCTTGATCCTTCATATTGACTTTAGGAATAATGCTTTTCACATCACTTTGGATCTTCAGCAATAAAATTGAATCCTCATGCCTTGTTAGGGCCTTTTCGGACTCGCCAATCTTCGCGCCCCGCTTCATAAGTTATGCCTTGGCTATGAACTCTTATCATTACCGAGCAACTTTTAAACGATCTTGGGCTAGAAGCTAAGTAACTTTTCAAATCGTAAGACCTTACTTATTGCAGATAAATTATTAGCAAGTGATGGGAGAATAGGCAAATAATTACACCAAGTGAGCTTGTGCAAGAATACTGACTTATAATTGACTCTATCATTTCTCGTCCTCCACAATTTAAAATCTCAAGTAATGAGACTCGTGGACACTTAGCCTAATAAACCAATTAAGGTCTACATGGTTAAGGATACTAGCTAGAATAAACTTGGATAAGTCTATTCGGGTTGAGTCAAAATAAACGCAACGGGCCTAATATGTCAAAGACTTCTAAACTAGCTACACCACTTTATTAATATTTTTGACTTTATTGCGGAATATATACATATGAAAGCAACGATAAAAATTTAAAAATTACAACTAATTGGCCAAAGTTAATAAAAAATTTGAAAAATGTTGAAAAATAGGATTTTCCGGTTAATTGAAGGCATTTTCATGGAAAAGTCCACTTAAAACTTCGATAGAAGTCTCCCCTACACTTAAGATAAACATTGTCCTCAATGTTTAAGCATGTGGGAAAAGTCTCCCCTACACTTATGACATTGTGCACGTTGGTTAACTCGAGTTAAGGAAGAGACTACGAAAGTGATCAATTTCAAATGTGAGTGTGAAGAAAATTGAATCACGATAGTTGAGAGATAGAACCGGATTTCGGATAACACGGGAGCACGGTTCTTCAAAGATTTCCAAGATTGCAGTTATCCCTGTAAGCACATCACCATACAAACACAAACGACCAAAATAGGTCCTCCCCTACACTTAGGGGGTTAAAGGGATAGATACTCGGGCTGCCTCCCGAGGAGCGCTTGTTTTTGATAACCGAGTCACGAGCCTGACTCGACCCAAAATTAGTTCATGGGGAACGTGGTGAGGGATGGAAGCACCTCCTGAGAGGTGTCCTCACCAAAGTATAACTTCACTCGTTGGCCATTCACCTTAAAATTTGGTCCATTAGGTTGAGCGATCTCGAGAGTACCATATGGAAAAATTTGGGCGATGGTGAATGGGCCGGACCAACGAGATTTGAGCTTGCCCGAAAAGATTTTCAACCGAGAGTTAAAAAGTAAGACTTTGTCTCCAACATGGAACTCTCGGTTTTTGATCTTGGAGTCGTGAATGAGCTTAGTTCGTTCCTTATAGATCAAAGAATTTTCATAAGCCTCATTACGGATTTCATTCAGCTCATTGAGTTGGATCTTGCGTAGGTCACCAGATTTGTTGATATCAAAATTAGCCCACTTCAAGGCCCAATAGGCCTTGTGCTCCAACTCAATGGGGAGGTGGCACGCTTTCCCGTACACAAGACGATAAGGCGTACAGCCGATCGGGGTCTTGTAAGCAGTACGGAAAGCCCACAAAGCATCATCGAGTTTATCAGCCCATGCGGCACGATGCTCTCCCACGGTTCGTTCCAAAATTCGCTTTAGTCCTCGGTTGGATATTTCAGCCTGGCCATTAATTTGTGGGTGGTAGGCTGTGGAAAGACGATGATTTACACCGTACTTAGCCATGACTCTAGCAAATTGGTCATTGCAGAAATGAGTCCCACGATCACTAATAATGGCGCGAGGCACACCGAATCTAGCGAATAAAGCTTTCAAAAAGTTACAAACCACCCTTGCGTCATTAGTAGGTAAAGCTTTGGCTTCAACCCACTTTGAAACGTAGTCAACGGCTACAAGGATGTATTTGTTTCCTTTAGAGGAAGGGAATGGCCCCATAAAGTCGATACCCCAAACATCAAAAATTTCACACTCTTGAATGAAATTCTGAGGCATCTCGTCTTTATGTGTGATTTTGCCTTGCTTTTGGCAAACATCACATCGCTTACCCATATTGTGAGCATCACGATATATGGAGGGCCAATAAAATCCCGAATCAAACACTTTCTTTGCGGTGTAGTTAGGACCAAAGTGACCACCGGTGGGTCCTTTGTGGCAAGCATCAAGGATTTCAGACGCTGCCGGTCCATCAACACATCGACGGATAATCAGGTCGGCACATTGTTTGAATAGGTAAGGGTCGTCCCAAAAGTAAGTCTTAATGTCAGTGAAGAACTTCTTCTTTTGCTGAGACGTCAACCCTTCCTTGAGAATTCCACCCGCCAAGTAGTTTGCAAAGTCCGCAAACCACGGGGTTTCATTCGGCTTCGAGTTTATAGACATTAAGGTCTCCAGGGGAAAAGAATCATTTCTTTCTTTGTTCGGTTGATCCCCCTGGTAAGGATCCTCAAGTCTGCTGAGATGATCCGCGGCTAAGTTTTCTGCTCCTTTTTTATCGCGGATTTTGATTTTAAATTCCTGGAGCAGCAAAACCCAGCGAAGAAGTCTTGGTTTGGAATCTTGCTTTGTCAACAAGTACTTCAGCGCGGAATGATCGGTGTACACAATGGTGGTAGAAAGGACAAGATAGGGGCAGAATTTTTCAAAAGCATAGACAACAGCTAAAAGCTCTTTCTCAGTTGTCGTATAATGCAATTGTGCCCCAGTCATTGTCTTGCTAGCGTAATGGATTGGTTGGAAGTGTTTGTTCACTCTTTGTCCAAGAACCGCTCCAATAGCAAAATCACTAGCATCGCACATCAACTCAAAGGGCAGCTCCCAATTAGGGGTAACCAAGACGGGTGCCTTAGTTAGCTTATCCTTAAGTGAGTTAAAGGCTTCAAGACACTCTTTGGAGAAGATAAAAGGAGTATCTTTTTCCAAGAGGTGGGTCATCGGGCGAGCGATGTGCGAAAAATCTTTGATGAATCGACGGTAGAAGCCCGCATGACCCAGGAAACTTCTCACACCCTTCACGGTTGAAGGTGGAGGCAACTTTGCGATAACATCGACTTTAGCACGGTCTACTTCAAGACCGGCTTTCGAGATCTTATGTCCAAGCACGACGCCTTCTTTTACCATAAAATGGCATTTTTCCCAATTTAGAACAAGGCGAGTGTCTTCGCACCGCTTTAGCATACGTTCTAAATTGGCAAGGCAAGAAGAGAATGAATCCCCGAAGACCGAGAAATCATCCATGAAGACTTCCATGGTTTGTTCAACCATGTCATGGAAGATAGCTAACATACACCTTTGGAAAGTCCCAGGCGCATTACATAAGCCAAAAGGCATTCTTTTGTAAGCGAAAGTGCCATAGGGACAAGTGAATGTAGTCTTCTCTTGATCTTGGGGATCGATGGGTATTTGGAAATAACCCGAGAAACCATCAAGAAAGCAGTAATATTCATTACCGGCTAATCGTTCAAGCATTTGGTCCATAAAAGGTAGAGGGAAATGATCCTTTCTCGTGGCATCATTGAGTTTGCGGTAGTCTATACAAACTCTCCACCCAGTAACGAGACGAGTGGGAATCAACTCGTTGTGTTCATTGGGAACAACGGTTATTCCGCCCTTCTTGGGCACACAATGGATTGGACTAACCCACGGTGAATCCGAAATAGGGTATATCATACCCGCATCAAGAAGTTTGAGAACCTCTGTTTTGATGACTTCATGTATGTTTGGATTCACCCTTCGTTGGCTTTGAATAGTGGGCTTAAAGTCGTCCTCCATGAGAATTTTGTGTGTGCAGAAGTGAGGATCAATTCCACGAATATCCGAAATCTTCCAAGCAATAGCCTTCTTATGATCTTTCAGCACGGCGACGAGGCGAGTCTTCTCTTCATCTTTCAAATCCTTCGCAATAATGACGGGCGACTTTTTGTTATCGTCAAGGAACACGTACTCGAGATGTGGCGGCAACTCCTTAAGTTCCAAATCCAGAGGATTTTCGACGGGAGGCGTTTGCAAAGTCGTGGCATCGATAGCAATGACCGTGGGAGATGGAGGCGAAGGATTGTCTTTGGTGAGAAGATTGTCAAAGAAATTCATGTCTTCATTCCCCTCCGTGGGAGAATCATTAGTAGCTAAATTCGCATCTCCCATGGTAGCTTCAAGATTGTTCCAGAATAAATCACTATCTCCAAATAGAGACAACGATGAATCAATAGAGGACACGGTCTCAACATTGGGAAGAGAGGTAGGAATACTTTTGCAAGCATCATTAAAGTGTTCTTCACAAGCCTCATCAAGAACGTCAACACAATTAACGCTCTCATATGAATAAGGCTGTTTAGACAACTTTCCCATGTTGAAGACTACTTTATCGTCACCCACTCTCATGATAAGCTCACCGGCTTCAACATCAATGAGAGTGCGACCGGTCCTTAAGAATGGACGACCAACAATAAGTGGCACACGGGGGTCCATCTCGTAGTCGACGACAACAAAATCAGCAGGAAAGGTGAATTTGTCGACTCCTACAATGACGTCTTCGGCTATCCCCACTGGATAAGCAACCGTACGGTTGGCCAATTCTAAAGTCATCTTGGTGGGGACTAGCTCTGGGAGAGATAATTGCTTCCAAACACTTAGAGGCATGAGATTAATACTGGCACCTAGATCTGCTAGGGCCATGCAATTCTCTACTCCCGGGAAATTGCAAGGGATAAGAAAACGACCCGGATCACCAAGCTTGGTTGGCAATTTCCTTAAGAGCACTGCAGAGCAGTTCTCATTAAGTTGGGTGTTGGCAATATCGAGGAGCTTTTCCTTGTCGCTCAAAAGATCTTTAAACATTTTAGCATACTTGGGCATGTGAGCGAGAGCCTCAGCGAAGGAGATATTGAAATTCAGTTGTTTGAACATTTTAAGGAAATTCGAAACCTGAATATCATCCTTGCTCTTTTGCTTCTCTTTTCTCAACCTTGAAGGATAAGGTATATTGGAAGAAGAGGAAGGCTTTAAAGGAATAGGATCACTCACAACCACGGGTGGGGGAGGGGTAGAAGGAAGAGGTGGAGAAATTGGGGAAGGAGAAGGAGGAGGAATAGGAGCAGGCGACTCGGTCTCCTTAGTCACAACCACCGGTGGAGGTATAGGAAGCTCGGGTTCCTTGGTACCTTTGCCACTTCGAGTGGTGATTGCTTTCATCTCCCCTCTTGGATTCGCAACGGTGTTACTCGGAAGAGTACCCGAAGAAGAGGGTTGACTACTTTGGAAGAAACTAGCCATCATGTTCCTCAGATCATTAGTTTGGCTATCCAACGTATTTCTCATGTCTGCTCTCAAATCGTTTCCTTGCTTGACCAAGTCGGCTTTCAGGTTGAGCACCTCTCTCTGAAGATTTCCCACTATCGCATCGTTAGTCCTCATATAAGTTTCCACTTCTTGGTGAAGAGCGGTGGGTTGGTTGGGAGGAGCATTGTATGCGGGTGGTTGGTAAGCAGGTTGTTGGTAGACTTGGTTGTTTCGTTGAGGTGGTTGTTGTTGCTTGTGAGGAGGGATGTATGGTTGTTGAGGTTGTTGTTGTTGTTGAGGAGGGCGATTAAGGTTTTGTTGTTGGTTTGGGTTGGTAGGAGGGAAACCAGGTGGTGAAAGATAGTTGTTGCTGCGGTAGCTAAGCAAGTTACGGTCACCTTGAGGTTTAGCTTGATAAGCAGGTTGTTGATAGGTGCCATATGCCGCATTCACATTCTCAGCAGGGTAATCTTGGGTGGCGGTACAAGTTGTGTAAGAGTGGGGACCACCGCATATCTCACAAGGTTGGCTGACAGCGTTCACTTGTGCGTTTTTGGCGTTGTTGCTGTTGTTGTTGCTGACGGTGTGGGTGACAAGCGATTCAAGAAGCGTGGTGATTTTGTCAAGTCGCTTGTCGCTGTCATTAGTGCTAGCACTAGCAACATTGGTCCTAACGCTCTTGGTTTGCACACGAGACTTGTTCTCAATGATATCCCAAGCAGCATTGGAAGTTTTAGCCAATAAATTACCCCCTGAGGCACTGTTCAGTGAATCTTGGTCACTCATGCTTAAACCATTGTAAAAAGTATTAATTTGATGTACTTTGGTAAAACCATGTTGTGGGCATTTTCTTAAAAGATCTTTGAAACGATCCCAAGATTCACTGAATGACTCATCGTACTTTTGTTCAAAGTTTATAATCTCATTCCGCAATGCGGTAGTACGAGAGGGTGGAAAAAAGTAATTGATAAACTTTGTTTCCAAATCCGTCCATGAGAGAATACTCTGTGGCGGTTCCTTAGCAAGCCAATGCCGGGCTTGTCCCTCTAAAGAAAAGGGAAAAAGTTGTAACCTTATAACCTCCTGTGGAACTCCATTGAACTTGACCGTGTTGGTGAGTTGTAGAAATCTCTTGATGTGGTCGTGTGGATCATCAATGGTTCGTCCCAAGAATGGCTGAGCGGAGACCATCTGGATAAAGCCTGACTTGAGCTCGAAATTGTTGGCAGCAATTGGTGGTATAACAATTGGATCCGTGTTGCCATCAACATGAGCTTGGAGCAATTCAATCATGGGGCGATTATCCGGAAGGGGCTCATTGTTGTTGTTATTCATGTTGTTGAAAGGCGGGTTGTTGTTGTTATTATTGTTGTTCGGAGGTGGTATGTTATTGTTGTTTTGTACACCAGCCATGTCTAAGTTATCGAGAGGCTCGGGCTCTTGATAAGACGTGGATCGAGTGCGCATACACCTGCAAAAGAACGAACAAAGAAAAACAAAGCAAAAATATTTTTGGTTTTTATGTTTTTTACTTTTTATGAGTTTTGAAAATTTTATATTTTTTAGTGTTATTGGAAATTGTTATGAAAAAGTAACGTTCACGGGGAACGGATCCCAAAATCCAAGTTCTCACAAAAAACTTTTGATCTTAACGAGAAGAGCCGGCAGCGGCGCCATTTGATACACTGGTTTTGCAATGGGTTCAAAATAATTTCTCGGAATCCTCTCGAATTGATCTCAGTTAAAAGTGGAATGATTTGTTCTTGGTGACAAAAAGGAGTTTGGTTTTCTATTCTATTAAAAAGGGAAAGGAATAAAATGATAATGCTATATAAACTTAAAACAAGCAACAAATAAAAAGCTACACTTGAATTAAAACAGGAAAATACCCTATGCGGAAAGATGTCTTATGCGGAATAAATCCCTATGCAGAAAAAGTGGCCCTATGCGGAATATAAATCTCTATGCGGAAAGATGGCTTATGCGGAATAAATTAGCTGTGCGGAAAATTATGCCTATGCGGAAAAACAACACCATTCGGAAAAATTGTTCTATTCGGAACAAAAAGTCTATGCGGAAAATATTTCCTATTCGGAATATTTAAAATGTTCCGAATAAGGAAACGAAGAAGCTGGCTATGCGGAATATTGCAAATATTCCGAGTAAAAGAAAAGTAAAACCCCCTATTCCGAATATCCAAAATATTCCGAGTAAGGGAAAAGTGAATTCGCCTATTCGGAATAAAAGGTCTGTTCGGAAAGTACTGGGAAGCGAAGAACAGAACAGTAGCAGTAAAACAGGGACACGAAATTAAATCCAAATCGACTTGAATACTCAAAAAGGTTTTACCAAATTAAACACAAACCATTTAAATACCATAAGTAATAAATCCCAACAATAAAAACACTAAATCAACAACTTTTTAGAATCAAACTAGAATCAAATAAAAACTTAAGAACTTGCAATAAAAATGGAGATGAACAAGATGAATGACAAGATGGAATAGATTGATTAATGTAAAAGTAACAAGGTTATTGATTAAGGATTACAAGATTGAAAGAAAAAGATGAAAATCACCAAACACCCTAATGGTGTTGGTGATGGAACGAACAAAGGCCTGGAAAAAGAAAAAATGAACTTACTTCCTAAAATGTGAAGGGAGTATCTATTTATACTCCTAGTGGTTGGTTGGTGAGTGGGCTTTCTCCCTTTCTTCTTGTCTTCTCGTCTTTTCAGAAAAGTTGACGTTTTCGATTCTGATTCGGGATTTGTCGTCGATTAAATCCAACTCGTCTTTTAATTTCTTCGTTAAATAGACTCGAGTTTCTTCGACTTATGAAAATCTTCCGTCTTTAGTCCTTTTCTTCAATAAATCTTCGAATAGGCCCAGTGACTTCAAATCTTTAGCATCTTTTGGACAATAGACTTTATCTTGAGCCTTTTTCCTTGATAAATCCCGTGCAATCCCATGTTTTCTTTAATATTTATCCGGTTAGCTCTGAAAACACAATAAACACAAAAACCACGCATAATTCCAAACAAATGATATTAAATACGTGTTTTGGTCTTGTTTTAGCCAGAATTAAGTGGTAAAAGGATGGGTGTTTACACACCTATCAGATTTATAAATGGTACTTGTGTTCAGGATACTAATGATGGTCCTGCTAGAGATCAATGGGATAAATGTAATGTTGTTGTTCCTTCTTGGTTACTTGGGTGTGTTTCACCAGAATTATATAAGGGTCAAATCTTTTCTAAATTTGTCCAAGATGTTTAGGATGAACTTGAGGAAACTTATGATAAACAAGATAGTTGTATTATATATAACTTACATCATAAAATCTATACTTTAACTCAATCTAGTATGTCATTATTTTCTCGCTTTGATTGCTTGAGGGAAAGCAATAGCTAAGTGTGGAGGAATTTGATAACTGAAGGTTTATAAAGTTCATAACAATTATACAAAACCATAAATAAGATCAAAGCACACATAGAGGAAGTGAAACAAGATCGTAATTAATAACACAATTATAATTAATCTAATTAGGGTTACATACCTTTATCCTAGCGAAGATCCACAAGATCACCAATTAGGGTTTATGACAAATACTACCAAGATATAGTCTAAAGTAAGACTACATTACGTTCCTGTACACATGTAATACAACGAGCTAACCGTGATTCTAGCACGTGTGAACCGAGCTTCTACTCTTGTGGAAAATCTACCCACCAACCATAGAGAGAGAGGGTAGGACTAGATTATTGCTAAACCAAAACCAAAGGATAAATGAACCCTAAAAAGGTGTCTTTCCTTTCGGTGTTGATCACAATTAGAACCCAAAACCAAACCAAAACCAAACGAATCCCTTAAGGTTTCATGGGAGTTGATCAACCAAAAGGAGAGAGACAAGAGAAAGTGAGGTAAAAAATAATGAAGGTTTTAATGTGTTTATATAGTCCAGCAAATCTTGGAGCCCAAGTAATAAACCAAATAAGGCAAGAAATCTTTTCTTCCTTTTCCTTCTTTTCTCCACCGTCGGCCCAACCCACAAAGGGTATTCCGGATCTTTCTTTAACTCTTGTTAATTATTCCACATTAACCGTTAAGTCCTTAACTCTTAAATTTAATAATAGTTAAAGTTATTGCTCGATTTAATTTAATAAACATATAAATATATTTATTAAATAAATTAACTCTTTACGTATTGTGTGCAATCTCGTAATCTCGAGTTCGATCCAAACACACGACTATTTAAATTAATGTCCATAAACTTTCAGCTCCCACTTGGACAAATTTCGAATATCGTGATTACATTTACTAGCGTCTAGTTACACTAGCAATGTCTCTAGTACAACTCGAGTAAGGTTTCTTGGATAAAACCTTTTAATGATTCATCATTATTATTATCCTATTATTTCTAATACAACGTTAATAAGGATATGAATCTTAGTCATCCCTTTCATTAACCATTTTGTTTCTCGTTCATCGGATTCAAGCAAGATTACCAAAACTTCTAAACATAGTTTAGAAAAACTTTGGGTACAACCATACAAACATCTTACTAATCCCACGAGGGGCCCAGCTGTATTAAACTTCAAAATAAATTTGAAGGAAACAAATTCCATATTGAATACAAGCAAAACTTATGAATTTTGCAACACTTCTGAAAATAAGAGTGTTTTCACAACCTGTTGGACCACTCATTAACTTAACAGTCAACTCCTCAATCTCTTACGCGAACTCCTTAGTATGTTAAAAACTGATCCCTTTGAGGATCAAATCAGAAGCATACAAAAACTTATCCCTTAGAATCACATATATTATATCTAAAGATTCAGTCCTATCATTAATGGGCAGTAATTATGGTTTTTTGCTTTCAATGTTATTTGCTTCAATACACATTTCATACGAAAAGATCATTGCGCCAGCATACAAAGAGTTTGCAGTTTCACATATCACTCTTTATGACCAACAGAAATATATTATATCAATGGGTCTTTTCATATTCAGTAAGTTACAAATACATCACTATATATATATATATATATATATATATATATATATATATATATATATATATATATATATATATATATATATATATATATATATATTGTAACTTTATTTACAGAACTCATCTTAGTGATAGAACTTACAGAACTCTTGTTTTTGAAGGCAAACATGTATGTTTTAAGGAGTTGATGTATGTTTTTAGAGAATATATGTATTCACGAAGCATATTTGAAGTTCTTTTTGTCAAAATTAAATAAAATTAAAAAAAAGATATCCAAAAACATACATGTTTGAGGGCGTGCATGCATGTATGTGCACGCATTCAAAAACATACTATTTTGAAAGCGCGCATGCATGTATGTACACCGATATAAAAACATACATGTTCGCTTTCATAAACATACATGTAAGCCTTCAAACATACATGTTTGCTTTCAAAAACAAGAGTTCTGTAAGTTCTGTCACTAAGATGGATTCTGTAAATAAAGTCCCCCTATATATATATATATATATATATATATATATATATATATATATATATATATATATATATATATATATATATATATATATATATATATATATATATATATATATATATATATATATATATATATATATATATATATATGTATCTGATACACCAATGGCGACCAAAACAAACAATCGCATCTCTTATACACGTAAATAATAAAGAAAAAAAAATCCTCTTCAACAATCACAAATTCATAAATATTCTATATCCATCACCACAATCCCATCTCACATCTCAATACGTCTTGAAGAAAATAGAAACAAATCAGATTCATGTTTGGTTTTGTTAACCAACATCTTTATACAGATTCAACACGAATATATCATCAATACGTGAGAAGATATATCGATCAAAGATAAACAAGATCTCAAATATTATTTCATCATATCCAAAAAATATTGAGCAATTTTAGACCGTGTTGAAGGCTAAGCTTCTTTTTATTATCGAACATAAAAGAACAATCTTGAACAAGAGTTATTTGATTCTTCTTTGGTTCGATTCAACAAAAAGAAAATCAATTACCTACCAGAGACCTTGGATATCAAGATCTAGAAGCCATGAACTCTTTTATTCTTCATTTATAGGATCGAATTGCATGACAAAAGCTTATGTTGGTGTCTTTGATCGAGATAAATGAGTGTGATTGGTGTGTTTCACATAGATAAGTATATGTGGCTACCTATAAAGTAATAGATTGATTTTTTGTTGTTGGTAACTAATTTGTAGTGAGGATCTGTGTAGTTTTGGTGAAGAAAGAAAAAGCGGCAGGAAAGTGAGAGTGGATTAGGGTTTTTATGTTTTGTTTCGTATAAATGTGTATGCGGTTTTTGGTTTATCCGCCTTCCACACCGACTAGATTTTAGCATAATTATAATTGGGCCTTTTTTTATTATACATGTTATTGGCCCATTTATTAGATTGGGCTGATATTTGTTTTCTTTGTTTCAATTTTGAGTGAGAATATATCAATCAGTTTTGTTGTAAAGTTTCCACAATTGATGCATCGTCTGTATGCCAAACAGTAACTCCATATCTAAATTTTGAAAAGCAGCCAACCAATAACACATTCATATATCAAATTTGAAAAATGATTTTACTTAAAATTGTATTACGCTAAAGTATTTTTATTAAAACTAACTTTAAAAAGAGTTTTATTAAAAAAAAGTGATTATTTTATAATATTTTTTTATAAATGATGTATAAAAACAAGTTTTGTATTTTATTTTTAGAGAAAAGTTTAACATTCGTTTATAATTTATTATATATTAAATGAATTAATGTCAATTACTATTTTTTTGTCAAAATGAAAAATTGATTTTTTACTCATTTTTAAAATTAAATATCTTACAAACCGTTAATCGTTACCAAAACGAACCACAATGTTGTGACGAGAATTAAATTATTTTTCTAAAGAGAAGCACATGTATATATTAAAAAAATTCGATATTTTAAGTCACGTATGGGAAAATGTATTGTGAAATCATATACTATGATTTTGTGATACGAACCATATATGGTTTGTGATACAAATTATATATAATTTTTTTAAACGTGACAGAAGAAAATAAAAGAATAAATTCGTTGAAAGTATGTACATGTGCCATCTATAGAGAGATGAATTAAATTTCATTGTGATAGTGTACTTTTGTCACTTGGCGATTTACCATTTGCACCATTTTTTTAAAAAAAAGTGGAAAGTGGGGTTTTTATTTAAAGCCAAAAGCATGTTTTACTCTTTCTTTTTCTCCGTCAAAGAGAACATAAATACCACCCACCCGATTTGACCATCATAAAGATTGTTATGGTTGTAATTGTGTATTTGATTAAAAATAAGAGATTAGTGGATGGATCTGATATATATTCCTTAGATGTAGAATAGAAGAGAGGTGATAGAATGAGGGCATTGAAAATTTTATTAATGTTATGCTATAATAAGTGGTTGGACCGGGTATTACTAAAACACTATTGTATAAACCCCTAGAAATACAATATTAACATAAATATCCTAAAAGTACAAAATTATTAAAAAATTAGAAGTACTAAATTAAAAATACCAAATATTGCAATTTTTTAATATTACGATTATAATGAACAACTAATAAACCTGTCATGTTAATTTCAATTTAACAACAAATATCATGCCCCAAGAAGAGCAACCCCATGCCCCCTTAGTGCAACGCACGGGTTCCGGAAGTCTTTTAGACAATATTAATCAACTACGTGATAAAGAATTATGCTACATTCATATATTCTATATGTAAAGCATCATATCTAGTTTATGCTTGCAAGCACAACCAACATGTTTTGTGGGTTCGTAGGGTAATGGGTCAAACCGGTAAAATTTATGGGTTGAAACAGGGGGTTGACCCACCCCCTTTTTGTCCAGAAGAGCAACAATTGATAATCAAAGTTGAAATGTATAATTCACTAATATTTCTCCCAATGATAAGAAAAATGAATGTGGTACATATAGATAACTGGGTTGATAAGAACTTGGGACCTTAAAAGGCTCCAACTTTGGATCCGAAGCTTTCTCTAACAAACCATGATTAGCCATCTTTCTTTGCCTATTTTCACATATCACAAGTTAAAAAACAAATTACTACTTTGAACTTCATATAGTTCTGGAGTCATATTGTAATTCTGAATTACCTTTAGCTATTTGATTCTCTGTATTCTCATTTGAAAAACTACCATCGGTTGCATTTGAGGTATAATCATGCTCCAATTTAGACCCTGCTAAGATTTTGACTAGCGGAATCAATTTTGGTCATCGAAGTCCACAAATTTCATCTTATTCCCTCTGACTTTGTTGCTTCAATGAGAATCTGTAGACATTCTATCAATCCTTTTCAGATCACCCTCATCAATGTCACTCAGGAATCATACTCATCTTCATCTTTGGTTTTTTAGTTTCTAATTATATGATTAGATGATTTATTGTTGTTAGAAATGTTGTGAATAAGGGTCTGAATCACATGTACAAAAGTTTCGTTCGGTTTATGATCGAGTTTGTGAATAAATTTCTCTTTATTTGGAACTGGAGAGAGACTGAACTGATACTCTAGGGTTGCGAAAGTTTTGGTCTTGAACCGATAGTATAGGTAAGAAGTTAGTCATAAGTCGGTATTCCAAAATTTTGTCTTCACCAGGGTTAGTTGTAAATTCAAACCGATACCATAGTCTAAGTTTCAATTTTCACGTTCTTTAAAATTATTTATTTTAAATTTCTCCCAAGTAGAGCTGTATTTGGACTGTTTAACATTGCATAACCCTAATTGCATGCATAAGTTGTTACGCGCTTCAGTATTTTACTACGATTGATGCAGATACTTGATCTTTTGGATATATAGAATGTCGACTGCAAATCACCATAGTATGACCATTAGAAACAATTCGTTTTTCTATATTTTGTTTTGTTGATAACTATGCTTCTCGGTTTTCAGAAAATACATTATATTGTTTGCTTCACTTATTAATAATTCTAGTATGGTGTTAAGTATTTGATGATGGATTAGCCAACTTATGATAGTGTTTTGCGGGTTTGCCCTTATTTCATCTACTTTACTTAACCTTGTACAGGTTTTGTATATGTCGATGGATACTTACTTGCAAGGTTTGTTTGTTCACGCTAACGATCCATCATCAGAAGTACAAAAATTGGTAAATATTTCTACTCTTTGTATTAATTGTGGCATGGAAATTTTAGTTATCTGTTAGGCATAGAACCCTTTTTAACTTATACTAAGAATGAGTTTCATTTCTGGAACCCATTCCTACTCTTTTCGTCTTGCTGGCCATCTTACAAGTGTTTCCATATATCTCTTTTCCAAATACCAACTAACAATGGTCGAACTTTCTTACAGGTGTTTTCAAATATGATCTAATCAGCCGCAGTTCTTCTGCAACGTATACAGTTTTACATATAATGACTTGTGCATTTTCTTTTCTTCTTTCGTCTTTTGGGTTCTCTCTCGTTCATGCGTGAATCACAATTATGCTTTTGTTAAGTGCTAGTTATCAGCCTTAATGATAATTACTCATTTTTTGGATAGGTTTGTTTGGCTTTCGTCCAACTACTTTAAGTTCGTCCTTCGTTCCTCGAGATGGGATTTTGTTTTTGTTTGTCTTATATTTCTTTTCTTCTCATATTCATATATATTAGGGCTAATTCTTGAAATGCCCCAAGATGTCACCTTGTTTCCCTTTTTGCACCCACCAAATGAAAATATCATAAAATGCCTTATGCAACTTATACAACTTATGTGACTTATGCGACTTTTCCAAAAATAGAAAAAAAATTCAAAAAATTTCAAAAATTTATACAAACTTTTACCATTTTTGGAAAAGTCGCATAAGTTGCATAAGGCATTTTAGGAAATTTTCATTTGATGGGTGCAAAAAGAGAAAAGGGCTAACATCTTGGGCATTTCAAGAATTAGCCCTATATATTATTCATCTTACTGCTTTCTTGTTGATCAATGTTCCAACAGGCATTGTGTATATTTAATCTCATACTGCTCCATGTGATAACGAGCTATGAAGCCACACTTGCGTAATCTTATTGAATACACGCAACAAGTGAACAGGGACCCTAATGATGAAGTGTCACTTGAAGCCCGTGAATTCTTGTAATTGTTTGCTTGTAGCTATAAACTCTTTGTGCCCTCTGAACCTGATCTATTGCCTCAGGCCGTATAACATCTCTGAACAAATAGTGTGCCAATTAAATTAGCCACCAGAAGTCTTTTGTATTATAAAACTAAAGCAATATAGTGGCTACATATGTGGTGCATACTAATACAATATTACAGCAACGTATTTGTGTATCCTTACCATCTGAAACATTAATTTTGCAGCAGTGCTTATTGTGAATCTCACCCCTATACTCCATACATAACATTGCAATAGTTGTTCTAAACAAATAATACAATAATAATAAAATACATAACATTGCAATTATTTAACTTATATTCTGCTAAGGGAATAAGTTATGGTTATTAATAATTAACCGATAAATGAAACAGAGATGGAAGAACAAACTTCACCTTAATCTTCATCCTCATTGTTATCAACAACATCTAAAGGCCGAAAAGGTGAAACTAAACTCTCAACAACAATGCAAGCCTCATTGCAGTCCGTGTCAATGATCGGGAATGATTTATCTTTTAAATCATAGACAACCAAATAATTCCCAAATTGTAGCAACAGTTTCCCGTCGTCTTCAGAGATCCAAAAAGGAGAAAAAATATGACCCCGCGCCATATCAAAAGGATACAAGATGGAAGACAACTTTGTCCAAGAATCCTTTACTCCCTAAACCTTCATCACCCATACATCCAACACGCGACTTGTATAATAATCACAAAGAACACACAACCATTCTCCGAAAACCCCCAAATCCTTTAAGAAATCACCTTCATCATACTCCGGTTGCAAAACTTCGCCATAAGTCTCGTTTGCTAAATCAAGAGAAACTATCTTCCACGAATCCGACAGAGTACTTTTACCAGTCGCCAGTGAAGAGATCCATTTAAATGCTTACCATTATATAACGAACGAAAATAAGGAAAATGACCAATTGCCTTCCATTTTCTAGTTTTTAATGAATACATCATAGTATCCATATTCTGCTCAATATCGGTCACAACAACTTTGTAATCATGAGACAGCTCATCATACCCAAAAACATAATAATAAACCCACCATGACCTAGTTCCTTGAAAGCATGGCAATAAATTCAGTCTCCTAGCTGTCGGGTTGTAAATAAGAAAAGTATTATTAACATCCACCGAAAGACATACTAATCCATTACAAGACCCAACTATCCTAAACCCGTAGGGTCTAGGTAGTTGAATGGATTTTTAAGTTGTATCGCATCATTAACAGATCCATTAAACAGCACATCATAAAGAGGACAGCTATTAAGGTTTTTTATTTTCCTATTGTATATAAGTCTATGATGTTGATAGTTAATGTTGTTGGTACTAGATAAAGTATAATGTGATTTAATAAAACGTTGGTCAGAAATTAAAGAGTACCGATCTTTGCAAACGGACTTACATCGTAACAATGAGTCGACAGAAGCCTTCAACAGAATTTCGTGGATGATTTCTGGTGGAAACCAACGACTGATCTCGAGTTCCATCGACTAATTTTTTAGGGTTATTACTTATTTAAGTATCAGGGAAAGTAAATAAGTATGAGATTTTATAATTGTGCACTGGCCTCGTTTTGGATAGTCGGAAGCGTGTAGGTAAAAAGGAGAGTTGTGTTCGATTGTCTCTCCTTCATTCTGGGTTTTCTTTCCATTATCTCTTTTTTTTGGTAATGGGTTTCCCCGGTAAATAGATTAACCAAAAAATAGTAAAGTACAAATGGAATGTGGCTAAAGTACCACATTAACCTCAAGCTAAAAACAACTTGATAAACACCTAAGTCTAGTGCTTATGACAGGCCATAAACACTTACAAAACACCTAGTACACAACAAAATAAACCAAACTAGCTAACAGCTGCCGTGAAGAAGTTTCCACCTGCATTTGTCTTAGAGAATTAATTGGTTGTTTCATCATATACCATTTCAAACTCGTTATCTTCATGATCATGAACAGAGTAAGTATTTGATATAGATAAACCAGCACCTGATGATGACGTAATAATAGACTTCAACTTTGGCAAAGAACCAGTTTTCGCACTAGTCACCCCTTCTTCGGGTAACTAATTGTAGCTTTAGGCACAAATTTGACATTCGGTTGAACAGATGGACCAGTAAACTTACCACCCTTAATAGAATTCGGCATATTCGTCTTTTTCTTTCTTTTGGTCACCGTTTGGAAACCATCATTATTCTCAACAACAGGAATAGCAACAGAAGTAGATGGACCAGTACTAGCAGTAGGAACTATAGGAGAAACAACCACCTTATTAGAGCATTTATCAAGAGAGGGACCAAAAGTCTTACACTCAGCACATCTAGGAGGTCTCCATTCATATTCAATATGGATAGTTTCCTTTGTAAAACCCTCCCCCGAAAGAGAAGGGACACCAATTGTAACAACATCCACAAAATCAGCCTCAGCATTAACCTCAATTAAGCATCTGGCAAAACTACTCCGACCCCATGACTCCTTACACATAGAACTAGTATAAGAATATAGCATTACAGGTTTACCAATGAAAGAAACAATCAAACTAATTCCATCTTATTCAAAAACTTGAATAGGCACATCATGTAATTCTACCCAAACAGGAATACGAGTCAATTCTTCTTTGATCAACCTAGTATCCATCGACCATTTTTTGAGAATGATCGGAGATTTACGAATCAACCACGGGCCCTCTTCTAACACAGCTTCCAACCCAGCAAGTGACTTGAATTTGAAAAAGAAAAAACCCTTAGAATTCATCATGATCCCTGTCAACCCATGTTTCACCTAGTTGTTTCTAACAAAATAATCCACCACCGGGAAAGCCATTCTCTTTCCAATAAAGTAACCATATAGAGTATGTTCAAGACGATTACTGACCTTTTGAACCACTTTACAAGGAATAGAGACATTTACACCTTCAAAAACATCTTCTGACACCAAGTGACAGAAACTACCAGTATCTGCGGACTGCTCCTTTTCTTTTGCACTAGTATCATGACTGCAAGTAGAAGGAAGCGTATCCATTTTATTAGAAAAATCAGCGGTAATATCCTCAATCGACTGTATACTTGCACCATCCAGAGTCAGACCAGTAGGCACATCATCAACCTTCGACAGGACATTCTTACTCACACTGACACCTTCTTCACTAGATAAAGACACAGACATACTAACAAACTCATCTATTTGCTGCGAACCTGGCCCATCATGCTCCTTTCGAACCACAAAGCCCTCACCAGCAAACGATGGTCCCTCACGCACATGCAAACCCATAATAGGGTTTCCATCCATCTGCGACAAACCAGCATCCCCATCTAGGAATTGAGAAACCATAGGAGAAGACATAGTAACAGACTCATGTTGCTGCAAATCAAATGACGGGTATGAAACCTTAACCGGTTACGTGTTTGAGGAAACCGTCTAATCAATCCCCTCCTTCGCAAGCAAACCAAATTTATAAGAGCACAACATATTAAATACTTCTTAGGATCGAGCACTAGATACCAAGGACCAAAAGTCATATTCATTCATCTTCAAGCTGCGCATAAAATCATGCACGTCGCTAGCAGCTGCCAATTGCACCCCAAACACCTAATCACATCCATGTTACAGGACTGCATACTGTTGATAGCAGCAGCCTTGCCTCTTGAATCCAAACTCGCATAATCAATAGAATCCATCCTGAAAAAAGAAACCCTAAGTCGAACAGTAACCAAACACTAACCAACGAAACACAATCACAATCACAATCGCACAGGGAGACAAGACAACGAATCACAGAATAAGGAATTAAGACCTTTAATAGATGCGACAACCGACCTAATTAATTCTTTCCATTGTCTCCTATTTGGTTTTTGTCTAAATCGTCTCCTTCCATGAAGAACGATTCAATTTTTTTTTTGGTGTTTTAGGATCGGTATTGCTCTGATACCATAATGAAAATGATACCAAAAGTTATAATCTTCTATTATGACGAAGGTAATACATATACAGGAAGAGATATGATATAGAAAGAAAGTAGTTGTAATGATCTGTAATTGAGGACGTTAATATGGAAATGAATATATGATTGAGAGAGTATCTCGGGAGAAAATAAGACTTTCCAATACAATCTGCGTATCTCACTAAATCGTGTTTTAGTCATGATAAAAAAGCTTTGAAAACTATGCATAACAATTCGCAATATGCATTTAACAAATCATAAAACTTCGTGGCGAAAATAAAAGGAAAAGTATTAGCTTAATTGGAGAGGCGGTGAAAAGTGAGAGAATGAACAGAATCAGCGAGAAAATGTCCTCGCCAAATCTCTCGTCGCCCATTCCGATTTACTTGTAGTTTAAGTGGATATCCTTCAAAAGATAAATGGTGTTAGCCTTAGCCATAAGGTAGAACTCATTCACACAGTTTAGAAAAGTCAAAACATTTTTTTCAATATTCATCTGGTGAACATATGAATATAAAAGTTAATCTCGGATTTCATGTCAAACTAAAGAATGGTATCACATTTTGTTGCCACCATTGTCATGCTTCCATAGAAGAAGACACCGATTTCATCAGGATAATTGATGTGAATATGAGATACTTGTTAGCATTACCTAACATGCTGGTTTAAGATTAAAGATCATCATAGACTTGATCAATTATCTAGAAACAGATGATTATGATATTTGCACACCATGGTTGCCAATCATCTTATTAAATAGTACTTATTTAGTTTCTGTAGACAATGTGTTCTTTCTATTTGTATATGACCTTTTTGTTTTCGTGAACATCAATGATGTTAAAAGCTGGAATGGAACAAAAGTAAATGCAAAACACACACCTTAAACAAGATTATTCTAGCAAAAACTGTCTTTAATAAAAGGTGGTTCGAGTAATTCAAAACATAAAGGAAGGAAAATTTCCACAACACGATAACAGCTAAAATAAGCCCAGAAGGGTACCGGGATCTTCTGTCATGACTGTTTCAAATAAGAGTGTTTTCACAGCCTCTTAGACCATGTACTGCCTCTTATTGACTTACTCGTGAACTCCTCAATCTCTTACGTGAACTCCTTAATCTGTTATATATCCGAGTGCATAACTTGGTGGAACCAAACTCTTAACAAAGGGACGTGCTTGAGAGCCTTTGTCAAATCCCTTGACCAATGTGAATGAGAAATTTTTAGAATCATAGACAATATAATTACAATGAAATTGCAATAGCATTTTTCCATAGTTTGAAATACACAAAGGATCCGAAAAGTTCAAATTATAAGCATACTGAAATTGATCCCTTAGAGGATCACACGGGATGGAAGCCAATTTAGTCCAAGAATCGTTCACCCCGTAAACTTTCATTTCCCACAAGTCCGCATGGCTTTTAAAATAGTTATAAAGCACAGATAACCATTTTCCCAACGCCCCCAATTCCAGATGTATATCACCTTTATCATACTCCGATTGCAAAACTTCAGCATAAGTCTCCGTTGCTAAATCTAGAGAATATATCTGCCACTTATTCAAAGCTCCTAAAGTTGGATTATTCTCAGTCCAGTGAAGAGCTCCATTTGAAAATATAGCAGGATCTTCCAAATAATAATCATGAGGAAAATCACAGATATTCTTCTAGTTCTCAGTTTTGAGTGAGTATATCCTTAATTTGTTTTCATTGGATAATATTGTGACAACTTTATAGTCATCATTAAACTTATCATACCGAAAACCAAACACCTCACGATAATCTGGATCTTTACGGAACCAACAATTTGAATTTCAGGGTAAATAGGAGTGTTTTTATACGGATGTGCAAAACAATCGATTGCATTATTAACAGATTTATCCAGCAAAACATCATTTAAGGGACATCTTTCCAGTTTGCTTCTTTTAGAACCACTTGGGAAAATGAAAACAAGATGTGCAAAATTGATGTTATTAATAGATAAAGTATAATGTGATTTAATAAATTATTTATCAAGAATTAAAGAGTACCAATCTTTGCAAACAGACTTACATCGTAACAATGATTCGACATGAAGCTTTAACAGATTTCGTGGATAATTTCTGGTGGACACCAACGTCTGATCTTGAGTCCCATCGAGTACTTTTTAGGGCTGCTTAAATATCATCGGGTAAAGTTAATAAGATTTTAAAATCGTGCCCTACTATAGTAGAGTAGAGAGGCGGCAAATGATCCATCTGGGTATTATTTGTTTATGGACTTGGGACCTTAAAAGGCTCCAACTTTGGATATGAAGTTTTCTTTTTCCCTCTGAATTTGTCGCTTCAATGAGAATTTGTAGACATTCCATCAATCCTTTTCATATCATCCTCATCAAAGTCACTCAGGAATCATACTCGTCTTCGTCTTTGTTTTATAGTTTCTATTTATATGATTAGATAATTTATTGTTGTTTGAAATGTGGTGAATTTAATAAGGTGTTAAGGGTCTGAATCACCTGTAGAAAAGAAAAGTTGTGTTCGGTTTATGATCGAGTTTGTGACTGAATCTCCCTTTATTTGGTACTGGAGAGAAACTCAACTGATACTGTAGGGCTGATAAAGTTTTCATCTTGAACATATACAATAGGCAAGAAGTTAGTCATAAGTCAGTATTCCAAAATAATTTCTTGACCAGGGCCAGCTGTTAATTGAAACCGATACCATAGTCTAATTTTTAGCTTTCACGTTCTTTAAAATTATTTTTTCTGGTTTTGTCCCAAACAGAGCCGTATTTGGACTGTTGAACATTGCACACCCCTAATAGCTTGCATAGGTTAGAAAGGTGTGTTAGTTGCTTCTTCAGTATTTTAATACGATTGATGCAGATACTTAGTCTTTTGGATAGAATATCGACTGCAAATCACCATAGTATGACCATTAGAAACGATAAATTGATGTGTTCTAAAAAGGAATAATGGTAAAGGACTTGTAATTAAACATTGTGTTATGTTTAAAAGTAAACGTTACCATGTTGAATGCTTATTATAGCAAAAAGAATCGATAGCTTACCTCTTGAAATAGAGGTTCGCTAGACTTGGTGCACAAAGTCGGTAATAGGGATGAAAAGTCCATTTAAATCTCTAATGGTGAGACACCCAATTCCCCTCTAGTGCAATACTAGAGGCTGAATTCAATGCGGAAAGCTCACACTTAGAGATTGGAACACATGTTATATTATCTCAAGGTATGTGTTCGGACCTACAAGATAAAGAGGTTGAAGTTTATCTTCTTAATAGTTCTTTTGAAAAAGTGCAAAGCAGGGCATGAATAAAAGAACTACCTATGTAAGTATAAAGTTTTGCCGCTTCAAGAAGCTTGGACTTTCGTTTCCGATATGCTCATGAATGGGATAAGGGCGCATGGCTTGTAAAGCGTCAAGTAAACATTGTATTGATAAACTTGTGTGTATATTATCTTCAGGTATTCATCAGGAATAGAAAGAGTTCAATCCTTAGTGACACTCTGATATTCGAATATTTGGAATGTGTAGTATACTAAGATAAAAATTCAAATCGAAAGATATTTTCATTTATGCATAAGTTTAATTTGTTTTGATTAACGGGAAATCAATGATTACACTAAAATGGGGAGGATTGTTGGTGATTATAGTGTCATAAATCATTTTGGTGTAATGGTGATTTACCCGAGACCAAATGGATTTCAAGTTAAGTTATAATACAAGTTCGGAGGTGTGGAGTACACACTTGTATAAACTAGTTTACTTGATTTCGGGTACAAAAGAATGAAAAAGTTGTGAATCTATAGTAAGTAAATGGGCCTATTGTGACAGAATCGTGGATCACTAAAGTGCATATATTGACAGATTCGTGGGTCACAAAATATCCATACACTTGTTTAATGATGACATTTAGCGACGGTTATATTGTTGCAAAACTGTCACAAAACTGTTGCAGAAACAGAAAATCATGATGTTTTTTCATGAAGAACACTTCCTTGATCATAACATTCATTGAAGTTTATATAGAGACATATAAACAGATTTTTGGTCTCAAGATCATAACATACACATTGTCGCATGTTTTTCTCTATATTCTTGTGCCTAGAATTAGAGTGTAGTTCCTGTCTTATCTCCGTACAAATTTCGTGTAACCCAAGGCACAAATAGGATTGAAATATTGTATTAGGAAAGTGTTTGACACGATTCAAGAACTATCCGACAACTTTTGATTATCAAGACCCAAAATTTCTAACACTATAGTTGTCTTTTTACATGAGTTAGGAAAGGGATGTGGAAGTTGTCATGGTGCATAAACTCCGAGTTTAAACTTACGCCCGTTAGGTAAATTAAATTTTACGTTCGACATTGCATCTTATGTCATCCCAACACCGGTGTAGTTAAAACATCTCCCAGCCGATTTGTCGTAATTTTGGCATGCAATTATCGGGGAGATGTGTTGATTTGTTAGATCTAACCTAACATTTATTTAATAAACAAAACATATAAACATCATAGCACATGCGGAAGCGATTCAGGATCATATAATCATCACATGCACATAATTAATTGAACAGAACACAAACGAGAGTTTACCTTGAAATGCTTCCAATAACTAGAACACAATCACCAATACAAGATCAACCTAACAAAGGTTGAATCTATGTTCCTATACACACGTCTCGAACAAGCTACTTGACAAGCTAGGTCTACACGAGCAGAACCGTGTCGTAGAAGTGGAAAACTCAAACCGAACAACCCAAGAGTAGGGCTCGGCCGAATAAGGCTATGGCAAGGCTTAGGCTTGAGTTTTTCTCACAATGAATGAATGAGAAAACCAATACCTAGAGCCTTGTATTTATAGTGTCAAGGTAGCTTAGGTTTTAGGCTAGAACTAATTATAGAGAATATAATCTAGTCTAAAAACCAAGACTAAAACACATATATTCCCCATATAGGGGCCAACCATATGTTGCTACCAAAATAACTTTGGGACACAATCTTTAGTTACCACTTTTACATTTAACGTTCGTTAGTCATTTTCCATTAAATACTTAACGGTCGTTAATCACAGTTTTAACACTCGTCAACTAATTAACTATATTTAAATAAAACATAATTAATTAATTAAATAGCTCTAAACGTTTGTGTACAATCCCATAGTCTCGAGTTCGATTCTAACACACGACTATTTAAATACGTCCATAAACTAACAACTCCCACTTGGACTATTTCATAAATATCGTGATCACATCGATTAGCGTCTAGCTATACATCGATGCCTCTAGTACGATCTCGAGTAAGGTCTCCTGGACAAAAACCTTTTAATGATTAAACATCATTATTATTATCCTTTTGTTTCTTAATACACGTTTAATAAGGATATGGATCTCAGTCATTCCTTAATTAACAAAATGCTTTCTCGTTTGTTGATTATTAAAGATTACCAAACATCTATTTGGGTGCGGCCACACATACATCTTTAATTAATCCCACGAGGGGCCCAGCTGTATTAAAACTCCAACAAAAACTGAAGGAAACAAAATCCCATTTTGACTACAAGCAAAACTCATGAATTTTGCAACACTACTGAAATCAAATCTTTATAGCCACCAGTTACGTATAGCGTTAGATTGATTCACAGAAATGCACTAGATCCACAACGTTTCCTGGTATCTCAAGTCGAAGGATAACTATTTATGATATACTTAATGACAAAGATCCATAAAGTAATACCACATTAGTTGGGATAAGTCCTATATCTCGAATCATCGAATATCATCTAAATTTGGTATGTAATCACATCAAGTATTCTTTCAAGGACTACTCCCACCAAACTTTAGTTTTATTTAATTTAATAATATTCCCATATTATTAATCAACAACGGACAATTTAGAATAAATTAATATTCATGGATATAAACATGCAAATATAGGATACAGAATTAACTAATAGAAAAACGTAACCCAAACTTTATTTCATCAAGGTAATAATGTTTAACACCCCTTATCCAAATACTAAATCACAGATTTACATGAAGTCACTAGCTAACGTAAGTCCTATTCCCTTAGCATGCTTGGTGACTTTCCTACCAGACAATGCTTTAGTGAAAGGATCAGCTAAGTTACTATCTGTGTGAACTTTCAACAAATTAATTCCACCGGCAGCAACTTGCTCTCGAACATATTGAAATATCCTCAAAAAATGTCTGGTGCCTTTCATGACTCCAGGTTCATTGGCGAATATGATTGCGGCAGAGTTATCGCAATACATATCAGTAGGATTCTTTATTGAAGGCATCACTCCAAGATCATCAATAAATTTCCTAATCCAAACAGCCTCCATTGCGTCTTATGAGGCAGCTACATACTCGGCCTGGGCAGCATGCATAGCTATTGTTGACTGCTTATGGCTCTTCCAGTCTATAGCTCCTCCATTGACGAAAAAGACATAACCAGTCTGGGACTTCGTATCATCTTTATCACATTGCCAAGAAGCATCATAGAAACCTGTTACATTCAGTTATGTGTCTGGTTGACCCCCATAAACAAGAAACATGTCTTTCGTATTCCTTAAATACTTAAGAATGTGTTTAACAGCAGCCCAGTGGAGCTTACCAGGTTTCTGTGATAACGACTAACTAAGTTCAGAGAAAACGCCACATTGGGCCTTGTGTATCTTACAACATGCATGATAGATCCTACAGCCGAAGCATAAGGAACTTTTGCCATGAATTCCTCCTCTTCAAGAGTTGATGCATCTTTCTCAAGACATAAACCATGATCAACTTCCATAGGTTGATAACCTTTCTTGGAGTTGTGTATGTTGTACCTTTTTAATATCTTGTCAAGATATGCACTTTCACTTAGTCCAATCAACCGTCTTTTCCTATCACGATAGATCTTAATACCCAATATGTATGCAGCTTCCCCTAGATCTTTCATAGAAAAACATTTACCAAGATAATCCTTAACAGCTTTAAGACTTGGTATATGACTTACCATGATTAATATGTCATCAACATATAAGACCAAGAAAACTACATTACTCCCACTAGCTTTGCGATATACACATGGCTCATCACGATTCTAAATAAATCCAAACTTCTTGATTCTTCATCGAATCGGTTATTCCATTTTCGTGAGGCTTGCTTCATACCATAAATGGATCGTTGAGGTTTACACACACGATTTAGATATTCAGGATCAACATACCCTTCAAGTTGCTTCATATAGATGTCCTCATGTAAGCGACCATTCAAGAAGGTATTTTTAACATCCATTTGCCATATCTCATAGTCATAGTACGCGGCTATAGCTATGGGAATGCTAATAGCTCTAATGTCGTCTACCGGCGAGAAGGTCTCGTCGTAGTCAACACCATGCATTTGAGTGCAGCCCTTGGCCACCAAATGAGATTTGTAGGATTGTATCTTTCCATCCATGTCAGTTTTCAACTTGTAAATCCACTTACTTTTCACTACTTTAGCACCAAGAGGTGGATCCACTTTCGTCCAAACTTCGTTGACATCCATGGAGTACATTTCCTCATCCACACCTTTCCACTTTTTTCTCTTAGGATCAAGCATAACAGATTTATAGTTAGCAGGTCCACTGAAGTCACATGGTTCATTATATTCAACCTCTATGTTTAGACTTAGACGGTTGGGTGCTCGAATAGTCCTTTCAGACATTCGGATAGGAACTAATTCCGGTGGAGGGCCAAGACTTTCTGGCTCTACGGGAATTTCGCTAGAAATTTCAGAAGGTGATGTATCTTCATGATCATCTTCCAGATCATAGTTCCTCCCACTGAATTCTTGAGATACAAATTCTCTTTCAAGAAAATTTCCATATCTTACAACAATAACTTTGTTTTCAGGTGGAAAGTAAAAGTAGTAACCCATAGTTTCCTTAGGGTATCCTACGAAGATACACTTCACAGATCTTTGATGGAGTTTATCAGCTGAGTCACGTTTCACGTACGCCTCACAACCCCAGACCTTAAGATAAGACATATTAGGCTTCTTGCCATGCCATATTTCATATGGTGTCTTACTTACCTTCTTTGTGGGAACCATATTAAGAATACGAATCGCAGATTCTAAGGCATAGTCCCAAAAGGATAATGGTAGAGTAGTAAGATTAAACATGCATTGCACCATATCCAATAATGTACGATTTCTCCATTCAGATACACCATTTTGTTTTGGAGTATAAGGAGAAATAAGATTCTGGAAAATTCCACTCTTAGCAAGATAATCTTTAAACTCTTGTTTTAAGTATTCGCCACCTCGATCAGATCGAAGAGATTTAATCTTCTTTCCAGTTTGCAACTCTACTTCAGTTTTAAACACTTTGAATGTTTCAAAGACCTCAGATTTATGGTTATTTAAGTAAACAAAACCATATCGGCTGAAATCATCCGTGAACGTTAAGAAGTAGCTAGCACCTCTCTTTGACACATGTCTAAGTGGTCCATGCACATCCGTATGTATAAGACCAAGTAGATCCGTAGCCTTTTCAATGTTAGTATTAAAAGGTTTCGTTGTCATTTTCCCAGAAATACAAGATTCGCAATTATCCAATGATTCGTCATCGAGACTATCCAAAAGTCCTTCTTTCGAAAGCTTTTGCATGCGAGTCTTCCCAATATGGGCAAGTCTACAATGCCAAAGATAAGAAGAATCCAAGTCTAACTTTCTCTTCTTATTGATGCTAAACTTAGAATTATTATTATCATTGGTGACATGATCATTCATATCAATTTCAAACACACCATTCACAGCAATAGCAGTAAAATAGAAAATGCCATTCAAAGAAACACAAATTCCATTATTTGAAACAGTGTGGTGAAAACCAAGGTCTATCAAACAAGAAACGGAAACTACACCTCTAACAATAGAAGGTGCATAATGACATTTATTCAAACTCAGTACTAAACCCGAAGGTAAAACTAGCTTAAATGTTCATATGGCTTCAACCGGTACTTGTGCGCCATTACCCACTTGCAGAAATTGATCACCATAAGATAGCTTCCTTTCAATTTTAAATCCCTGCATGGTATTAAAAATGTTAATACCACATCTCGTATCATATACCTAGGAATTAGATTTGTATGATAGATTAAATAATTCAATCACAAGTAAGTTACCTGAAGTTGACGCACCAGGCTAAAACTTCCTCTTACTTGTACGCAAATCCTCGAGGTAAAGAGGGCAGTTCCTCTTCCAATGTCCATCAGCATGACAGTAGTGGCAATCTTTATCCTTTTGAGAAACATCCTTCTTCTTTGGAAGATGCTTCTTAGATTTGTTCTGATAAGTCACAACTTTCTTGCCCTTATCAGGTTTTCCTTTGCCTTTATTCTGCTTATTCGATTGCGGTTTTGGCTTAGAAACCCTACCCTTTTGTATTGCAAGTACTTGAGGCGTAGGTGCATGTGGTGCTTTGTCCTTCAAACCCTTTTCATAGTCAATGAACATTGCGTGTAAAATACTCAATGTCTTCCCCTTGCAATGCATGTTGAAGTTTCTGACAAACTCATTAAAGTCCTTGTTAAGGGACCTATTGATCAAGTTGATCGACATTGCATGGTCATAGGGTTTCCCTAGCACAAAAAGCTGATCCAGCATCGCTTTCATTTTCAAGTAGTGTGCACTAACGGGTTGTCCTGCTTGATGTTTGAAGCTGTGCAGTTCGTCTACTAGATCGTAGAGCTCAACAGCTGGTGTCTTTTCAAACATATTGCAGAGCTCAGCAAGCATGTCCATTGGAGTATAGTACTCAAATTGTTGCTTGAGAGAAGCATTCATTCCGCTAAGCATGATGCATGCTACATCATAGTACATTTTGTAATTAGCTTTGAAAAAAGCATGGTCCTCTTCGGGAGCATCTTCAGCAGGCATGTGAGGACAAGTCTGGTACAACAAATCAATAGTATCAGTCACCCTCAATACAATCCTTAGGGAGCGATACCAATCATTGAAGTTCGGGCCAGTCAGCTTCTCGCCTTCAAAGAAAGTTTTGAGGGCAGAAGACACATGTTGAGAGTTGTTTTGGGGATGAGCCATTTCTACATAAAAAGTTCATGTATTAGTATTTTCGATAATCAATACTTTCAAGAAAATAAAATTACCTAAGTTAATAAATTAACCATAGTATTTTTCGAATTACTAATACCCATGGTGACATAAATTTACTACATCAGTTGATCTGCTAGTAATGAATGTATTCAACATGGCAACTTGTCGAACAATTTAATTGACAAACTCATTTTGAAATTGTAATATTTTAAAGGACTTACATTGCAAGTTTAATAACTTTGCATTGTAAACATGTTTAGTCCCTTTCTAATGCCTTGAGTTTCTAGATCTCACTAACTAACTCAATTAAGTCTTCTAATCTATTGAACGTAAAACTATCAATCGAGACCTCACTTATATGAATAGTTTTCTTTCCATCACAATCTTAATCCAAGGCTCTCACCTGACTAAAATTGCAACTTCAAGTGTTCTCAATTAGATGGCATTCAACTTAAATTATGGATATTATTTTGATGTGTCAAATCAAAAGTTTATGTATGGAGAAGCATGCATACAACTTCATAGCATAAGTTTTATAAAACTTTTTATAGACATTTTCTTGAAGATTAAACGACCACATTAAAGAAATATAGAGTGCTAGATTATTTGTTCAGTAACCATTATTCGTCGACGCCATTCTATAATCATTTTGGGAGTGAGGGCACTTTAATTCGTAAACCCAGCACCTCAGCCAAGATGAAATATCGAGATGGAACACTCTACGAATAAGGATACCAACTTATAATTAAAGCACTAGATACATTCAATAATAAGTCTCATTTAAACTTCTTAACAAATCCATTAGTTTTATATAGTTATTTAGTCAAATTTAAATTTTTGGAAATTATGCCCATTGTTTACAATATTTTGGACAAAAAAGTTAAACACATGACATATATCAAAAATATATTAGACAAAAAAATAAATATTAAGCACAAATATACAAAATATATGCGCTAAAAATAAATCACATAGTCACATGCATTTATTTAGGTAATAGAATCTTTTTAAATCTAGGGTTTTTAATAGAATATTAAGTCTTCCTTTATTAAAGATTTTATGATCTCATTCAAAAATAAGAAGATATGCCAAATATTCGTAACATTTATCAAACATGGCAAGTTTGATCCATGACAACATGCATGTAAATCATGGATCCACATAATCACTTAAAAAAAGACGTAAAGATTATAATATTATTCATATAATCACTTAAAACAAGTAAAGATTATTATGTAGGATCGTTACCCGAATAATTAACTACATGATTTAACATTTAATCAAGTAATTATATCCTAAGATCTAACATGATAAATATTTGGTTTACAAGAAAATATTTTTTTATTTAGCAATAACACAAAAATAATTTATTCAAGCAAAAATGGTCTGAATTTTTAATAAAAAATGTGTAAACCCTAAATCTCATGTTTTAGCAATACAATATTAAGATCATAGGTGTTCAATAATTATTGCAATGTTAAAATAATTTGTGATGCCACTGTTGATTTGTTAGATCTAACATAACATTTATTTGATAAATAAAACATATAAACATCATAGCACATGCGGAAGCGATTCAGGATCATATAATCATAACATGCACGTAAATAATTGAACATAAAACAAACGGGAGTTTACCTTGCAATGCTTCCAATAACAAGAACACAATCACCAATCCAAGATCAACCTAACAAAGGTTGAATCTATGTTCCTGTACACACGTCTCGAACAAGCTACTTGACAAGCTAGGTCTACACGAGCACAACCGTGTCGTAGAAGTGGAAAATTCAAACCGAACAACCCAAGAGTAGGGCTCGGCCGAATAAGGCTATGGCAAGACTTAGGCTTGAGTTTTTCTCACAATGAATGAATGAGAAAACCAATACCTAGAGCCTTGTATTTATAGTGTCAAGGTAGCTTAGGTTTTAGGCTAGAACTAATTATAGAGAATATATTCTAGTCTAAAAACCAAGACCAAAACACATATATTTCCCATATAGGGGTCGGCCATATGTTGCTCCCAAAATAAATTTGGGACACAATCTTTAGTTACCACTTTTACATTTAACGTCCGTTAGTCATTTTTCATTAAATACTTAACGGTCGTTAATCACAGTTTTAACACTCGTCAACTAATTAACAATATTTAAATAAAACATAATTAATTAATTAAATAGCTCTAAACGTTTGTGTGCAATCACATAGTTTCGAGTTTGATCCTAACACACGACTATTTAAATACGTCCATAAACTAACAAGATGTGCGTCTTTCCAAATTAGAGTTTTGATTTTATCGTCAGTTTTGGAATCTACGAGTATACAAGTTTTCCAAATTGAATTTTTGGTTTTGATTTGTAGTAGTGGCTTCCAATTAGCTTTCAATAGGGTATCAAAGTCACGGGGATGCCAACTTTTATATAGTGTCTTTGATACTTAAACTTGGTTTAATGACTATATTAAAATTACAATTAAGGCTATGAATTGTGATTGAAAATACTAAAAGTTATATATAAAAAACGTGAAGTGTGTATCCAATTGAAAACAATGTTGGTGTTCCTTTCAAAGAATTGTTATGTTCACATCTTTATAATTTTTGTTTGTTTAACAATTGCTAGTTGAAATATTTTATAAAAACATTATGTTGATAATTATCAATTATTTTAAAATTGATGTTTGAAAGATGTTTTTTAAAAATGTTTTAATATGTATCTAACTATAAAAAAAGTAGATTACTTCTTTTTACTGATTGCTTTAACGTATTCATTTAAAGAAATAGCAATTAAGATCTTATTTGAAAAGTTAAAGTGCAGGAAATTGACTTTATGGAGAAAGCGATATGGATTGTCGTTCATCTTTATGTACGTTGTCAAATCTTAGATGAAACATCACTTTTAGGATTGTATGCCATATCTAATGATGTCTTATTGATTCCCAATGTGAACCTGCCGCCCGGCTGCCGGGTATAGTGATGAGGCCAGATATGAAAACATTTCCTTTCTAAGAAAGTTATCCAAAACTAGAGCTCTCATAGGCTATATTAGTCCATCCGCAAATTTCAAATAATCTATCTTAATTTGAAATAATCTATCTTATGATTATATTCACGTAAGGAAAGAGGATATACGTTACGCGATAAGAATCAATCTATTTCTATTTAAAAGGAACCCCGAGGTTCCACAAAAGTACGATATTCACAACACTCTAACCCTCACATATACTCAAACCGATTACTTACTCGCACGCTGGAGTCTAATCGTGGGACGCGCGCCAATAAAATCATTACAAATTACACCCACCAATTTACGCCGTCACAAATTCAATAACTAGTGTTTCATTTAGCTCAATAAAATCATTACAAAACCTTGAGAATACTTTTTAGCACTGAAATAATTGATGAGTTCAACTATTTGTGTGTTCATGTGACATTTGATTTACTTTTCTTATACTTCACCAGGTGAATAAGTTATGGCTAATTATACCAAACCGGAATAAAAAAAAGTTGTTGAGCAAAATTTACCTTTAACTTTCGTCATCATTGTTATCGGCAAGGCCTAAAGGGGGAAAAGGTGAAACCAAACTCTCAACAACAATGGAAGCTTCACCAAATTGGAAGTCTTCTATACATGAGACAGAGTTATCTTTTGAATCATAGATAACCACTGCATCATAACACTGAAAAAAAACCTTCCCATCGTTTGAAATAAACAAAGGAATCGCATACCGCTCAATCCAATCATTAACCACATATGAGAAGGAAGCCAACTTAGTCCAAGAATCTCTCACTCCATGTTCCTTCATTACCCATAAGTCCGCATGACTTTGACAATAATACCAAAGCACACACAACCGTTCTCCGTAAACCCCCAAAGTCAATGTCTTATAACTTTTATCATTATACTCTGGTTGTAAAACTTCACAATACATCTCCTTTGTTAAATCAAGAGAAAGTATCCTCTGGGTCCCTGGAAAAACAACCACCCACTGCAAAGCACCATTTGAAAAAACAGCACTACCTTTCAGTGAATAACAATAAGAAAAATCATTAGTATATTCACCTAAACTCTTCCACTTTACAAAAATACTTACATCGTACCAATGATTCAACAGAAGCCTTCAACAGGATCTCGCGGATGCTTTCTACTGGAAACGAATGAGTGATTTTGAGTTTCATTGTTTATTTTTCGTTATTTTAGGGTTTGGTTCATTGCCCCTTTAACTTTTGTCCTTTAGTCCTTGTAGACTATTTATTTGACAATTCACTAATAAGTAATTTTGATAGAGCAAAGTAACATTCATTTGTAATCATTTTTGTATAATTAACATACGAAACTAGTCCGAGCATCAGACGGATCATGAAGCAGTAATTTTAATAGAGCAAAGTAATAATACTATATAATTTACAACTTACTTATAAAAAGAGTGATTTATGGCACGATGTTTGTCTAAAGTAAGTTATGCGGAAACAAAAATATAGTATGAATTGACCATGCGATGTCACACAAAGAACCTTTACAAAGTATATCAAATATACAAAAAAAGTTGGCTCGTTTGTTTCAATTTATGTAGAGGAAGGAGAACAGTGATTCAACTACATTTTAGTTTCATCTAAAGACTAACAACATTGTGCTTATTGATGCTATTGTTGGATTCTATTTAAATGCATATTCTTTGCTTGAAATATTTTTCAATTACATCGATAAATGTTAATAGATTTTGGCATACCGGTTGTACATATAAAGATTTCAGCACTTTCCTGAATTAGCATGATTGCATTTTGTGTGATGCTATCTAATAGTTATATTGTGGATCACAAGTTCTGGCTTAACTCCGTTGCTGAATGTTTCTTGAGGTATTAGCAGAAGTTGGTGTTTACGGGGTTCAAAAAGAAATCACGTCCCCCAAATAAAGAGAAACAATAAAGTTGGCTACCCAAGTATTTCAAAGTAACAAATGTTATCAACATTGATTCCTCACATAGACATTGTTTACACTTGATCGTGACAAACGATTGTAAGATATAAACTCAATAACTAATACGGAGTAAATATTCACCTTACTTGACCCATGTTTAACTAATGGGTCTCGAATTGCCACCTCTAGTGCACCCGATATCAGCTATAGAAGGGAAAAGCATGGTCATAATGTATCTAGTAAGGGTGATAATAATTATAACTCTCTACCTTTAAATGGATCTTCAAGGTTTTTCTTTCATCTATCTTAGAAAAGAAATGGGTCAAACCGCACAGCATGAAAAGCATGAGATAGGTAGAAAGATAAAGTATACACAAGCATAATACTATTCTATCACCCTTGAGGTCACTTGATGAAAGCATCAACTCCTTCCACCATACGAGCCACAATCATCCCATCTCTGTCGACATACTCGATTTAGAGCCTGTATTCACAACTGGGACTTAATCATCACTTTACTTTTAAATACGCTGTGTGACTTAACCCGATTTAAATAAGTATCATATTGGTTTTAAGAAGAAAAAAACATACCTGCACTCGACCGTTAGAAGTGTTCGGGTTATCCCAAATAAGCCTTTGGTATAAGTAAACAATTCAAGTTCCTGTAATTAAGTAATACGGAGTATGTGGAATCAAATATGAAACTGTTCTCGGAGACATAGAGTCTAATCAAATTGCAATCCAGGAAAGGTAAATGTGGTGACCATTAGTGGTGAACTTTTCAGAACGAGAACCGAAGCGAACCAACCAACCTTCAGCTCAGGATTCAGGTTCATGGTTTGGTGATTTTTGGTTTTCTTCGGATCTGATCAAACCAGGGGAAAAACAAACAAACTGAGTCACTCGAATAAGTAAACCATTGGAGCATGTGAGTAAGCCAGTGAAAGCACACAAGAAACTGAATTGTACTGGAACAAAACAGATTCCCAACAAACCGAACACCATGTTTTTAAATTCTGTTCACTCAGTTGGTTATGAACCAAACTGACAGAGTATTTCTGCTACGGTTTTCTGTTTCATATCTTCCAAAAAGTCGGTGGTCCGGTCGGTTTTCTGTAAGATTACATTGTAAATGTGTGTTGTCCTTTATTATTATCAAACACAATATATATATAGGCATGAGCCCCAAGATAAGAATGACAGCAATTGACAACTAATCAATTACAATCAATCAACCATAATCAAGATTGACAACAAATATCTTATCATCTAACACTCCCCCGTAGTCCGAGCGGCGAAATCGCGAAAGCTCGGACTGGAATAGAAAGCAAAATACAAAATAAAACATGCTAAGAAGTCCACTCCAAGCAAAATAACGGACAAATAAACCAAAACCCCAAC
Organism: Glebionis coronaria; assembly: GCA_025667525.1. Lineage (NCBI taxonomy): Eukaryota > Viridiplantae > Streptophyta > Magnoliopsida > Asterales > Asteraceae > Glebionis > Glebionis coronaria. The sequence goes on from CM046877.1 coordinate 9,975,459, forward strand.
CTCAATCTTGACAGCAACATAACCCAAACACTACGCAACATATGATTCTTCTTCTTAAAACTTCAATCGTGTGGATTTATGACCTTAGCATAAATCACCAACACATTAGACAATTGTGTGGATTTGTGACCTTAGCACAAATCACCAACACAAGAAGATAAAACAGATATGCTTAGTCTTTTTAGGGTTGTTGTATGTTTGTAGGAATGAAGAAGGAGACATGATTGTTTATTGATAGAGAAACAATGGAAAAAAGAAAAAAAGTAGGAGACAGTAGCATGATTTAGTTAGGATGTAACCTGCTCTTTTGGTGTTCGTGCTTAGGTCACGAATTGGTTGCTTGATTGTGTTGGTGGTCGTGCATGGTCAGTGATCCGCACATCATAAATCTACCATTTGTTTATCTTCATATATTGCATTGTTTATCTTCATATCTTGCACTGTTTCATCAAAACACTAATCGTCATGACCATTACAAACTCTACTCCATCCGTACCACTTTCGGAGAAACTCTCTTCCGTCACTCATCATCATTTACTCACACGTGTCCCAGTGAAGTTAGATTTGGAGAATTGGAATTATGCCTCATGGCTCTTTTTCTTTGAGCAACTGTGTAGCGGTTTTGACGTCACTAAATACATACGAGGGTCTTCTACGGATACATCCTCCGGTACACCGACACCATTCACTCCTGAAGAGAGTAAGGTTGACAACATTGTTCTCTCATGGCTTCTTACCACCCTTTCCGAAGATTTGCAGTCTCGGTTGGTTGTGGAGCGCCCACAATCCGCAAAGGCAGCATGGGATATGCTTGATGAGATCGTAAAAGAAAATAAACGATCTCGAACTATTGCACTTAAGGCGGAACTTCGCACGCTCAAACTTGGGGACATGACTATCGATGCGTACTTTAGAAAAATAGAATCGATTGCCACGACCCTCACAAGTCTTGGATCCCCCGTTAGTAATGAAGACGTGGTTACCCTTGCTTTAGAAGGCCTTCCAGATAAGTATGATAATGTGTGCGCGATCATGCACCATCGGGAAACCTTTGCCGATCTCAAAACCGCACGATCAATGCTCACAACCGAAGAAATGCGCCTCAAGTCGAAGTCCCAATCTCTACCCGTGGACTCCTCGTCCTCTTCTCCATTAGTGCTTATGACCGACAAAGGTACTTCTCGTAATCCCTCTAACCCTCAAGTGAAGTCATGGAGGCCTTGTTATAACTATGTTAAGGGTACATGTCGCTTTGGTGTTGGGTGTAAATTTGTTCACGATGCTAGTGTTAAACCAAACTTAAATAACATTGAACCAAAGAATAATAGTGGCACTGAAGAAGTTGTCCTTAAATTGCTTGGACGATTGGGGTTAACCAACAATGTGGGTAATACGTCTGGGGCAAGCAGTATTGCTAAAAATGTTCCTACTGTTTATTATTCTTCACCTAATGGCCCAACCCAATACTATAATCCACCACCACCCCGCTCAATCTCAATAGTTGGGCCTCCACCAGGTTTTGGATACACTCCTACACACCCACCAACCCATTATACAACACACCACCAGCCCAGTATACAAGCCAACCATACCCAACCGGCTACCAGGCCCAACAACCTCTCACTGGCCTAACACCCTCTCATATTGGACATGCAGCTACTGTTCACCAGGCTATCGTAACTCAAACCAGCCCAACAGCCCCATCTATTGGACAAGCGGCTACTTCGGGACACGAAACTTCTTTGCCTAATGCTTTCACCGCCGGAACACTTCATGATCCCACCACGGGTGCGTGGAATATGGATACAGGTGCGAGCTCACATCTTAATTCTTCTGTTCATAGTCTTAGTAATGTTTTTAATATGTGCATGTATCCATCTGTCTCGGTTGGTGATGGGTACTCTATTCCTGTCACCAATACGGGTCATAGTATTTTGCCAACACCATTTTGTCCCCTTCACCTAAATAATGTTCTTATTACCCCAAATATTGTCAAAAATCTCATATCTGTTCGTGAAAATAATTGTACTGTTGAGTTTGATCCTTTTGGCTTTTCTGTTAAGGATTTCATGACGCGTCGGGTGCTGCTCCGATGTGATAGCACAGGCGATCTCTATCCTGTCACGGCTCCGTCTCCAGTTCCTCAAGCACTCCTTGTCAGTCAACACACGTGGCATCAGCGTCTTGGAAGTGTTACATCGTCTTGTTTCAAATAATTTTATTTCTTGTAATAAGGAGAAGCCTCCTGTACTTTGTCATGCCTGCCAGCTTGGCAAACACGTAAGACTTCCATTTTCTAGTTCAACTACTGTCGTCACCACTTGTTTTGACATTGTTCACTCGGATGTTTGGACTTCACCAATACCGAGCCTCTCGGGTTTTAAATATTATGTCTTGTTCTTAGATCATTATTCGCATTTTGTTTGGGTTTATCCTTTAGTTAATAAATCTGATGTTTTAACTAAATATGTGTTATTTCGTAAATATGTTCACATTCAATTTAAGTGTGAAATCCGATCTTTTCAGTGTGATCATGGTGGTGAATTTGACAACCGAAGCCTACACAAACTTTTTGCCGACAACGGCATTCAGTTCTGTTTTTCATGCCCAAAAACATCACAACAAAATGGCAAGTCTGAACGAATGGTTCGCACCATCAATAATCTCATTCGGACCTTGCTATTTCAAGCCAACCTCCCACCAACATTTTGGGTTGAAGCTCTCAATATGGCTGTTCATTTAATCAACATCTTACCCTCAACTGCTATTGCCAACGAAATCCCTTATACCCGCTTGTTTGGCCAAAACCCGGATTATAGCCTGTTACGTACTTTTGGCTGTTTATGTTACCCTCACTTATATCCTACTCACAAACTTGAACCCCGTGCCACATTTTCTATTTATTTGGGCCAAGCCTCAAATCATCGTGGATATCGTTGCCTTAACTTACAAACGAATAAAATACTCATTTCTCGCCATGTAACCTTCGATGAAACCATCTTTCCATATGGCACTTCTAAACCAACATCAGCACCAAAATATAATTTCTTGGAAGACTCACCTGATATCAATCCTCCATTCACTACCAGTGCTCCTATTGTGCAACCCGCTCTGCCTCAACCCACCAATGAGTCAACATCACCTATTCCCACCAGTCCCAACACAACCCAACATGAAGCAACCCATGATCCATCACCAAATCCATCACCACTCGCAAACCAACACATTATCCCAGATCCCCCTCACAACCTAAACCCCATGTCAACTCATCCTATGGTTACACGTTTTCGTGTCGGGACTAATCGTTCTACTGAACGTCTTAATTTACATGTGTCTTCGGTTTCTCTTTTACCAAAATCTTATCGTGATGCTTTTAGTGATCCTAATTGGCAAAATGCTATGCGTGATGAATTTCATGCGCTTATTAAAAACAAAACTTGGACTTTAGTACCTAGAACACCGGATATGAATATTGTGCATTGTATGTGGCTTTATCGTCACAAGTATCTGGCAGATGGCACGCTTAGTCGCTACAAGGCTCGTCTTGTGGCTAATGGTAGCACACAGTTGGAAGGGGTTGATGTTGATGAAACCTTTAGTCCGGTTGTTAAACCGGGTACTATTCGGACTGTGCTTAGTTTAGCTGCTTCTCGACATTGGCCGATCCATCAACTCAATGTCAAGAATGCTTTTTTACATGGTGATCTTTCTGAGACTGTTTATATGCATCAGCCTCCTGGATTTCGGGATTCTGTTCATCCAGATTATGTGTGTTTATTACAGCGGTCTCTCTATGGACTAAAACAGGCCCCCCGAGCTTGGTTTCAACGGTTTGGATCTTACATTACTCGGGTTGGATTTTCTCATAGTCGTTGTGACTCCTCCTTATTTATCTATAGACAGGGGACTGATACTGCTTATTTGTTATTATACGTGGATGATATTGTACTTACTGCTTCTTCTGAGGGATTACTGCAGCGGATTATTACTTCTTTGCATCAGGAGTTTGCTATGACAGATTTGGGTCCACTTAATTATTTTCTGGGTATTTATGTCACTCGTGATTCTTCAGGTTTATTTTTGTCTCAGAAGAAGTATGCTGTCGAGATTTTAGAGAAAGCGCATATGGTTAATTATAACCCTAGTCGGACTCCTGTTGATACTGAGTCTAAACTAGGTGTTGATGGTGATCCGGTATCTGATCCGACTTTGTATCAAAGTCTTGCAGGTTCTCTACAGTATCTTACTTTTACTAGACCATATATTTCTTATGCAGTTCAGCAGGTTTGTCATCATATGCATGATCCTCGAGAGCCTCATCTCTCTGCTCTTAAGAGGATTTTGCGGTATGTGCGGGGTACTCTAAATTATGGTCTGCAGTTATTTTCTTCATCTACCACAGATTTGGTTGCTTATTCAGATGCGGATTGGGCTGGGTGTCCCACTACTCGAAGATCCACTTCGGGGTATTGTGTATTCCTTGGCAACAATCTGCTCTCTTGGTCCTCTAAGCGTCAACCAACGCTTTCTCGTTCTAGTGCAGAGGCTGAGTATCGTGGTGTTGTTGCTGAGAATTGTTGGTTGCGCAATTTATTGCGTGAGTTGCATACCCCTTTATTTTCCGCTACGCTTGTTTACTGTGATAATGTTAGTGCCGTATATTTGTCTTGCAATCCGGTTCAACATCAGCGTACGAAGCACATTGAGATTGACATTCATTTTGTTCGAGACATGGTTGCTGCTGGTCAAGTTTGTGTACTTCCACTACAACAAAAATGAGTTTAGGGTCGCCCTTTTTCTAGGGTCGACTTAGTCGTCCCGAGATTAAGGGGGACCCACCACTTTTACAACAAAATCTTGGTCAAAAGGGCTGAGGGGACAAAGTGGGGCCCTCAAAACCTAGGGACGACTAAGTCGTCCCTAGGTTAAATAAACTTATTATTCAGTTTTTAAATCTTTTTTATATATTTAAAATTAATATAAAATTTTTTTATTTAAAAAGTTTAAAATGAAAATGGGGACCACAAATCCTAGGGACGACTTAGTCGTCCCTAGGTTAAATAAACTTATTATTCCCATTTTTAAATCTTTTTTATATATTTAAAAATAATATAAATATTTTTTCTTTAAAAAGTTTAAAATGAAAGTGGGGACCACAAATCCTAGGGACGACTTAGTCGTCCCTAGGTTAAGTAAAATTACTTTATTTATTTAAAATTATTTAAAATTACTTTATACATATTTAAAAAAAATATATATATTTAGTTAAAAATAACTTTATACATATTTAAAAAAAACTTTATATATATTTAAAAAAAATTTATATATTTAGAAAAAAATTATACATATTTAAAAATAACTTTATACATATTAAAAAAACTTTATACATATTTAAAAAAAATTTATACATATTTAGAAAAAAAATTATACATATTTAAAAATAACTTTATACATATTTAAAAAAACTTTATATTTATTTAAAAAAAACTTATATGTATTTAAAAAAAACTTTAGATATATATTTAACACTTAAACACGCGCTTAATTAAAAATATATATTACAACGATAATAGATTCATAAATAAGAAAAAAAACACATTACAAACTAGTTAAAACTAAACGTACAGATTAACACATAATAATAAAATACAAATTAACACATTAAAATAACAAATAGATTACTACTCAAAGCTAAGATTTTCCATATCATTTAAAAACTCATGAAGTATTGCAGCCGATTGACATGCGTGGTCTTCAGGATGTCTTTCCATTTCTAGTCTTGTCTCTAGCATCTTTATCTTTAGATCTTTGATCTTGCAATTAGAGCACTCAGTTGGTGCAGATTGAGAAGGACCTGTAGAAGAACTTGGGTGTGAACCTTGAGGTGTTGAAGATCCAGGGAAAGATCTTATACGGAGTTCGAGATCAAAATCATCCTTCCATTTAAAATATTTACATCCATAATCATCTTTTTTTGGCTGTTACAAAGTAAACAAATAACATGACATGTCATTTTAATAATCACACGTATTACATAACTAAAACATTTGATTGTTTACCTTCGAAAGAGGACATGCATAGTAAAGTTTACCAAAGCTATGAGGTTGATGTGACTGTCTCAACACAATATATCCCTTTCTACATGTACACTTATAAGCTTCAAGCGGATCCATATTATGCAAAATCGGGTGGTGGTGGTGGTGAGTTTGGTATGAGAGGATAAGAGTTTGTGAGGATAAGAGCTACCATAAATAAAGATAAAAATTTAGGGTCGACACATTTAGGGACGACTTAGTCGACCCTAGCTTTCCCGCCAACATTTTCCCGCCAGCATTTCCCGCCAACATTTCCCGCCAATATTTGATCACTTAAACATGCTTAAGCTCAGTATTTTTAGCTTAATGGTCACCTCAGAGCAATAATAACATATTGTCTCACACTCTTACTATAACGTATAACCGTAACATATGGAATCATCGGTTGAACCTATAACGTATAACCCTAACATATGGACTCACCGGTTGAACCTATAACGTATAACCGTAACATATGGACTCATCGGTTGAACCTATAACGTATAACCCTAGCATATGGACTCATCGGTTGAACCTATAACGTATAACTGTAACATATGGACTCGTCGGTTGAACCTATAACGTATAACCGTAACATATGGACTCATCGGTTGAACCTATAACGTATAACCGTAACATATGGAATCACCGGTTGAACCTATAACGTATAACCCTAACATATGGACTCACCGGTTGAACCTATAACGTATAACCGTAACATATGGACTCATCGGTTGAACCTATAACGTATAACCCTAACATATGGAATCACCGGTTGAACCTATAACGTATAACCCTAACATATGGAATCACCGGTTGAACCTATAACGTATAACCCTAACATATGGACTCATCGGTTGAACCTATAACGTATAACCCTAACATATGGAATCACCGGTTGAACCTATAACGTATAACCCTAACATATGGACTCACCGGTTGAACCTATAACGTATAACCCTAATATATGGACTCACCGGTTGAACCTATAACGTATAACCCTAACATATGGACTCACCGGTTGAACCTATAACGTATAACCCTAACATATGGACTCACCGGTTGAACATATAACGTATAATCGTAACATGTGGAATCATCGGTTGAACCTATAACATATAACCCTAACATATGGACTCACCGGTTGAACCTATAACGTATAACCGTAACATATGGAATCATCGGTTGAACCTATAACGTATAACCCTAACATATGGAGTCACCGGTTGAACCTATAACGTATAACCCTAACATATGGACTCACCGGTTGAACCTATAACGTATAACCGTAACATATGGACTCGTCGGTTGAACCTATAACGTATAACCCTAACATATGGAATCACCGGTTGAACCTATAACGTATAACCGTAACATATGGACTCACCGATTGAACCTATAACGTATAACCGTAGCATATGGACTCATCGGTTGAACCTATAACGTATAACCGTAGCATATGGACTCACCGGTTGAACCTATTACGTATAACCCTAACATATGGACTCACCGGTTGAACCTATAACGTATAACCCTAACATATGGACTCACCGGTTGAACCTATAACGTATAACCCTAACATATGGACTCACCGGTTGAACCTATAACGTATAACCCTAACATATGGACTCACCGGTTGAACCTATAACGTATAACCGTAACATATGGACTCACCGGTTGAACCTATAACGTATAACCGTAACATATGGACTCATCGGTTGAACCTATAACGTATAACCCTAGCATATGGACTCACCGGTTGAACCTATAACGTATAACCGTAACATATGGACTCACCGGTTGAACCTATAACGTATAACCCTAACATATGGACTCGTCGGTTGAACCTATAACGTATAACCGTAACATATGGACTCATCGGTTGAACCTATAACGTATAACCGTAGCCTATAACGTATAACCGTAACATATGGACTCGTCGGTTGAACCTATAACGTATAACCGTAACATATGGACTCATCGGTTGAACCTATAACGTATAACCCTAACATATGGACTCACCGGTTGAACCTATAACGTATAACCGTAACATATGGACTCATCGGTTGAACCTATAACGTATAACCGTAACATATGGACTCACCGGTTGAACCTATAACGTATAACCCTAACATATGGACTCACCGGTTGAACCTATAACGTATAACCGTAACATATGGACTCGTCGGTTGAACCTATAACGTATAACCGTAGCATATGGACTCGTCGGTTATTAATTATTACAAACTAAGTATAACGTATATTTTAATATTAATTATAATAATTTATTTTGATTTTTATTATTAATTTATATTATTAATTTTATTACATAGAAGGTAAAATGTATATTAAATGTATGAAAAATACCTAGGGACGACTTAGTCGTCCCTAAATATTAAACAAAGTCGTCCCTAAAAAAATCCTCCAACACTTAGCAAATTTTTTGGGAAAAGTTGAAATTTTTGGTGAAATTTTAAAAAACCCGCTTTGGGTTTAAGTTTTCCCGGTATACACCTAGGGACGACTTAGTCGTCCCTAGGTTCCAAAAGTCGTCCCTAAGTATTATTTATAAACGAAAAAAAAGTATTTATTATTATCCTAGGGACGACTAAGTCGTCCCTAGGTTACAAAGAACAAGTCGTCCCTAGGCTTCATTTACAGAAACTCACCTTATCCTCTCTATCTCATTCTTCATTGCTAAAAAAAAACAAAACTGGGATACACACCACGCGAGCACCACCAATTCAACCACTCCCATCCACCACCCACCAGCAATCCGACCACTCCCATCCACCACCCACCATCAATCCGACCACTCCAATCCGTCTCATTCCCACCCACCATCAATCCGACCAACCGTCTCATCTCCGTCTCCACCACCGTCTCATTTCCACCACCACCATCAAATTAGTTAATTGATAATAATGTATAATTATTAGTTTAATTATTAGTTTTTATAATTTTTTTATAATGTTTAATTTTTGTATAATGTATAATTTTTCTATAATGTTTAATTTTTCTATAATTTTTAGGAATTGTAATAATGTATAATGTTTTTTTTGTTATGGTAGCAAAACCACCACCACCGCGATGATGGTCATAGTCAGTCGGCAGTCGGCGGCTGTACGACAGTAGCAAAACCACCACCACCACTAGTTTAATTTTTCTATTTTTAAAGGTAATTGATTTTTCTATTTTTAATTTTGGTATAATGTTTATTTTTGGTGTATAATGTATAATGTTTTTATGGTAGCAACAACACCACCACCACCGTTGCGGCAGTCGGCAGCAACACCACCACCACATCAGCAGCAGTAGCCATCACCACCACCACTGCCGTCGCGGCAGCAGTAGCAACCACCGCCGGCAGCAGCAACAGTAGCCACCACCACCGACAGCAGCAGTAGCCACCACCACCAATAAAGGTGATTTTGGCTTAATATTTTGCCTTATGATTTCTGATTATATTTAAGCTTAATTGATTTAGGCTTAGTTGATTTCGGCTTTATATATATATATATAATTGATTTCGGCTTAATTGATTTAGCATTAGTTGATTTCCGTTGTATATAGTGCTTAATATATATATATAGATGATTTCGGCTTAATTGATTTAGCATGAGTTTAATTTTTTTATATGTTTCTCGTAGCCGAGACCCGAGTCACAGTCGAAGGGAACCGAGTCACAGGACAGTCGGGACAACTTCCTCATCCGGACCTCTTTTTCTATCTTTATATCTTTGCTTATTCCAGTCGTGACCGAGGTGTGTAATTAATATTATGCATATGTTTATTATATTATATATATATGATATATGATTGTTAGTCTTTGTAGTAAATAATTTTAGGAATATTTTAGGATTTTATCGATTAATTTCGGAAAATTCCCGTCCGAAGTTAATCAACCTATAGAAAACCCGTCCGAAATTAATTTATTAGGAATTAATTTCGGAAAGTCCCCTGTTTGGGACTGCTTTTTGATGTTTCGTCTCATTTAGGATATGAATGCGTATAACTGGTTTATTATTTGAGATGATTTCGACAGTGTTTCTCCTTTACTCCTACGAATATGTCTTTAAACACATATTTGGGGAGTAGAGGGGAAATGCTGCCGAAATTTACTCAAATAGTAAACCGGTTATACGCATTCATATATGGGACGAAACATTCAAAAGGTGGGTTAGGATTGCCTTCCATAGTTGCACTAGGAAGAAAAAAAAGAGTTCATATTCATTTTGTTAGTATGACATTTTACGTATAAAAAAAATAATTTATCTGAGTATGTTTATTTGCAACGCAGTTATGACAATTGATAAGAGTTGGACCACTGTAAACAATCGTAATTCCAATGAGTTTTTAGATGGTCTTTTTGGATTCATCCAGGATTGTGAGAAATTTTTGCACCCCATCTCACAAAAGCTCCGTTGCCCATGTAGTCATTGTTGTAACCGTGAAACGTTGGTTACCCTCGGCCAACTTGAGGCACACATATCCAAATTCGGGTTTGACAAACATTACACCACTTGGATATATCACGGTGAACCAATTCTTCCGTTACCTCCACTATTACCACATTCACCTGATCGAATTCACATGGATGCGTTCTTCAAAGATATTTCTGCAAATAATATTCCTAATCCACCATCTGAAACTCCACCCTCTCAAACTCCACCAACACAACCGGTCCTCAACCAACCCAAACATCGGGTCCTAGTAACGAGTTTGAAGAGTTACTCGCTAGGTCTGCCCAAAAGTTGTACCCGGGTTGTGATATGACCACATTGGAATTTACATCAGAGATTTTGCACATCAAGGTTTTACACAAAATAACTGATGCCGGGTTTAACAAAATTCTAGCTCTTCTCCAAAAGGCATGTTCCCCTAGTAAAGGATACAATTTCCCGTCTTCATACTATGAAATAAAAAAGACATACAAAAAGATCGGGTTAGGATACGAATCGATCCATGCTTGTATAAATGATTGTTTTTTATATTGGGGATCACCGGAAAACAAGGAGAGGCAAACTTGTCCAATCTGTAACGCGAGCAGATGGAAAAACCCAAAGAAGAAAAAGGGACGCAATTAGTTGCCAACAAGGTGGTGCGTTACTTTTCGATAACACCTAGACTACAACGTATGTTCAACACAAAAGACATAGCAAAGTGGATGACTTGGCATGCGACCGGACAGTCTAAGGAAGACGGTAAAATGAATCACCCCTGTGACGGCAAAGCATGGAAATATTTTGACATGATGAAACCTGAGTTCTCTTGTGACCCTAGAAACGTTCGATTAGGGTTGGCTGCTGATGGTTTTAATCCTTATGGCATGATGAGCCAAACTTACAGCATGTGGCCGGTTATATTGACAACATACAACACACCACCGTGGATGTGTTTGAAATAAACTTCTTTAATGTTGACGATGTTAATTCCCGGCCCTAAATCAGCTGCAAAGGACATTGATGTTTACTTGCAGCCTCTAATTAAAGAACTCAAAGATTTATGGGAGGGAGTCTGGACGAAAGACGCTGCTACGGGTACTCATTTCAAAATGAAAGCGGCGGTTTTATGGACCATCAATGATTTTCCAGCTCGAGGTAGTTTGTCTGGGTGGACTGGGCAAGGGTACCTCGCATGCCCTACTTGTAATGTTGACACTCCATCGATGCGTATCAACAGCAAAATCGTTTATGTTAGTTACAGAAGATGGTTAAGAACAAATCATCCAGATCAGAAAAAATCCAAGGAATTCTACGGTTTTCCCGAAAATAAGCCTAAACCAAGAAAGTTTTCAGAACTTGATATTCAATTGCAGATTAGTAAAGTCTTTAAACGTAAACCGGGGAAACATAAACTAATTCTCAAAGAGAACCGCCCCAAAAATCGAGATGTTGAATTGAACTGGAGTAAGCGTTCTATCTTTTGGGATCTTGAGTATTGGCCCTTTCTTCTACTAAAACACTGTTACGATGTCATGCACATCGAAAAGAATTTCCTTGAGGCTTTACTGAATACCCTGTTACAGAACGACAAATCCAAAGACACGCCAAAGGCAAGGCTACACTTAGAAAAAATGGGAGTTCGAAAGGAGTTGTGGTTAGTTAAAAAAGATAACGGGAAGTTCGATAAGCCTCATCCAAAGTTCTCTTTCACTCCAGAAAAAAGAAAACTTTTTTGTAAATTCATTAAAGGAGTCAGACTACCTGATGGCTTTGGATCCAACTTCAAGAAAAAAGTGACCGCTGATGATGACAATATAACGAACTTGAAATCTCATGACTGTCATATAATGATGCATCGGTTACTTCCTTATGGAGTGAAACAATACTTGCCCAAAGACGTTGCAAAACCTATAATCGACATTTGCTTATTCTTTAAGCAGCTTTGTGCTCGAAGTTTGACTGTGCAGGACATGAAAGAAGCTAAAAACAAATTGATCATTATGATGGTTAATTTAGAGCAAATCTTTCCTCCTGCTTTTTTCGACATAATGACTCATTTGGTTATACATCTACCCAATGAGGCTATTCTAGGTTCCGTTACTCGCGGCAGGTGGATGTATCGATTTGAAAGATACATGAAAAAGCTAAAGAATTATGTACGAAATAAAGCAAAGCCTGAAGGTTCTATTGCTGAGGGTTATGTTGCAGAAGAGGCATTAACTTTTTGTTCGCGTTACCTTAAGGATGTCGAGACGAGATTTAACCGCCTTGGCAGAAATGAAGACGATTTGCCTGGACAACCAGATAAATTTGAGGTGTTCCGGACCGTATGCACACCGACGGGTGGAATCAAACCAACTCGTATGACTAATGACGACATGCAGGCAGTTACGTGGTTTATACTTAACAACAGTCCTGAAGTCGAAGCCGACATCTCAGCTTACAGCGAGTATGTTTCTTCCTATTTTTTATAATTTTGAAAATTCTTCTTTCTCGATGACTTCTGCTAATATCATGAACCTTTGCAGAGAGGTGCCTGATAATGTGGAAACGAGTTTTCCTGCGTGGTTTAATAACATGGTAAATACATTAGATATATTACCTTGGAGTTATTCCTCATCTAATAAACCTTTTTGTATCTCATTTTTGTAGACTCGTGAAAAAAAAGTGAGTGTGGGCTGTAGTGACGAGTTATTCTCATTGGCATGTGGACCTATTAGTTCATGTACATACCCCTCTTGCATAGTGAACGGTGTGAAGTTTGTGGTACGTGAACGCGATATACTTCGTACCACTCAAAGCAGCGGAGTTTCAACACCCGGGGTTGATGGAGAGATGTATTATGGTCAACTCAAAGAAATTCTGGAGCTCACTTATATCGGCAACCGCAAGGTTTTGTTGTTTCGATGTAAATGGTTTGACACAATTAACCCTACCAATTGCACCAAACGCAACAGACGTTCTTACATTAAGCAAGGCATACATCATATTTTGACCGATAGGCTATTTCACCAAAATAACCCATACATTTTCCCGACACAAGCAACACAAGTATTCTACCTTGAAGACCTTGCTAGACGACCGCTTCATTGGAAGGTCGTCGAACAGGTTTATCATCGAGATGTGGTAGAGTCCGATGAAGATGTTATACATGGTATCAGTTCATCAGATGTTACACTGTCTGTTACTTTGCCTAATTTGGGTATTACGGATTTGAGTGTAAATACTCAACCAACGGAAGTGGACGCCCCACCGGTTGATGATGATATTATTAATATTGAAGATGATGAAGTAGTTGCACACGTCATTGGTGATGTTGATGATGATGATTTAGTGTCGGATGATGATGAAGTGAACCCTAATAATGATGTTCAAGAAGTTTTATCTAGCGATGATTCTGAAGATGATGACAATTGATATTAAGTTGTATTTTGAATGAAACAGTTGTTATATGCTTTAATGTGTAATTTTTTATTTGTAAACGATTGTTATATGCTTAAGTTGTAGTTTGAATGAAACAATTTTTATACGTTTAAATGATGATGAGTTGTTTTTATTTGTTTAAATGTGTAATTTTGTATTTTAATGAAAACGTTTTTATATGTTAAAATGTGTATATTGATATGAATTTGTGTATTAGTATTAATTGGTTAATTAAATTGTGTAATTTTGTTTTTTAATGAAAATGTTTTTATATGTTAAAATGTGTATATTGATAAAATGTGTATACTGATATGAACTTGTTATTTTACAGATGGCATGTGTAGCTCCTAGGTCACAGGGTGGGGATGCTGGTGGTAGTCCACCCAGACGGCCCACACGTCCTGTATCGGCCCACTACCAACATAAGAAATCGTTATATTTTTTATAACACTGATATTTATAATTTATGTCACTTGAATTTTTACGAGTAAATAACATATCTTTTGTAGCTGCAAATCAACGCTTTGTGACAAACCTAGGAAAATTAAGGACGGCGTACAGAAATAATAACGAAAAACCTTTGACAATTGGCTTTGAATTTAAAGATCTGAAAACCTTCCATTTTCTGGGCAATTATGCATCATTGTTGTCTCATCTTATGGGGGAATTAATCCGGTCACTTCCCCTGAACTGCGAATGGGACGAAATTCCAGAGTCTGATAAAGCTCATATTTATCCTACAATTGAGGTGAAAATTGTTTATTTTACTTATATTGTTATTGTTATCGATATTTAGATATGTGTGTTATGTTTAATTTGTTTGTTTATTTAAATTCATATGTTTTTATGCAGACATATTTCGACCTCGAGCCATGGTACAATGATCGTACTGAGGTGGTGTGTGGCAGTGGTGTGTATGAGGTGTGTACTCGGGTTAGGCTTGCGTTGGAACTCCAATTGAGGTTGCTGTATAGAAAATACAAGAACAGGATCAAGAAACATTTTTATTCGAAATATGAGACGCCCGCACTGGCACAAGAACATGTACCGCCGTCGAGTGTGTGGGACAGTAGAACCGAAGGTGATTGGGCTGAATTGGTTCAGTGGTGGTCAGACCCAAAGAGGGTGGCAAGAAGTCAGGTTAATACTGTTAATCGTTCCAAAAACACGGTACCGACCACTCAAGGCAAAAAACCATTCGCCCGAGGAAGGAATGAATACGTAAGACTCTTTATAATTTTTGTGATTTATTTAAAAGCGTTTATATTGTTTATTTATTATAGCTCGTTACTAATTTATTTGAGATTTTACAGAAAGTCAAGGAAGGGGTTTACGAGGACCTGGTTGAAACATGGAGGAAGGGGCACTCAAGTGGTGGCACGTTTAAAAGTAAAGAAAACGAGGAAAGATATGTAAGTAATATATAACTCTTTACATGCCTTAGTAACTAATTTCATTTGTTTTTCATTTGTTTTAAATCGTTTTTTTTTTCCAGCAAAAGATGAAAGCCCTCAGTGACCAAGTGAGAGCCGGTATAGTTCCGCACATGTCTGATAAAGAAATAGTGGCTCAAATCATGCCAAGTCAAAATAAGCAAAATGTGTCGGGACAAGGCAGAAAGTTACCGGGTGGTGCCAATAACACAACTCGCAGGTTATATATCCTCAAGAAAACAAAATGTAAATCAATTGTTCATATTTATGTCTTGTTGTATATAATGAAACATTGTTGTTGTAACTTATCGCAGGCGGGGTGCTCCACGTCGACCAGATGTTCCCTCTCGTAGTGAATTTCAAGAATTGATAGAACGAAATGAGCGACAAATGGAGCTGCTGAGGAAAGAGAATCAGGAGGCGCAGCAACGGGCTTACTTGGCAGTGTTAAAGGCAGATGCGGCGCAACAATATAGTCAGACGTCGTACCAGCATATGGCGTAATATCAGAGTCAATTGGGTGAGTTTTTCCAGAACTACAACTCAAATACTGATCACCCAATTAGACCTCCTACTTTTGTACCCCCGCCCCGACCCTTTGTTATGCCCACCCTAGCTCCTGATTGGGCTCATTTAGTCCAACCCCCTATCCTTGGGCACAACCAGTGCAACCTCCTTCCATCGACCCATACCGATCATCTTTGCCCGACAATCTCCAACCACTCCAACCTCCCTATACCGGCACTTATCCTATTGCTCCCGTCACCAACAATAACACATTTAACCATTGTTATCGTCCCACCACACACTCGGCTTATGAGATCGGCTCTACTTCACAATCCATACCCGGAGGTTCTCGTGTAATCATAAATCCCCATGAGCACGATTACCGTTCCGTTGACGAGTTGGGTCGAGATAGGAATGTACAAAACAATGGTGACGACTTATCAGGCGATGACGAGGGGAATGACGAGGGGAGTGACGAGGGGGGTGACGAGGAGGGTGACGATGGGGAAGGTGACTTTTCACCTAACGAGGATGCGGAGTAGAGGTTGTGGTAGTATTTTTCTTATTATGCATGTTGATATGAGCTTAAACTCATATCCTTTTATCAACAAATAACCCTAAAACATGAAGCAAAATACCCATTTATCTTGTAAAAAAGCAGTGTTATGTGGTATGTTTGTGTTTGTGTGATCTTATGTAGGTAAAAGGGTACAATTTCAAGCAAACAAGGAAAAACCAAGCTCAAATGGATGAAAAAGACAAAAGAGGATCAAAAGTGACAAGACTTTGAAGTTCAAGGACCTATCTTGACAATTTGTGAAAGTTGAAGGACTTAAAGTGCAAATTATGGAAAGTCAAGATTAAAGTCAAATCTGGTCAAACTATCAAGTCAACTCAGTCAAAGGGCAATTTTGTACAAGTTATCAAAGTTAAAGGACCAAAAATGACAAAGGAATGAAGATTCTGGCCTTAAATAGCAAACTGCCAAGAAGAAGGACCAAATCTGTCAACTTGGGAAAGTATTGCAAGTTTAATCCATGTGTTAAAGAAAGTAACCAATGAGAAGAGAGGAAAGAGTTCACACGGATCAAGTAATAAATATCCACTCACAGCCGCCTCATTTATTGCCAAATCACAACAGTGCAATCCGCAACTCTCTTTCTCAACCAATAAGAAGATGACACGTGTCCATCTTCTTTAACAAAAATATTTCCAGGATCGGGTTTGAGATTTAAGCCGTTTCAAGAGATGATCAAAACACCAAAGTTGCTCAATTTTGGAAGACGAATCCAATGGTGTTATCCAATTAACGAATAATCCATTGAATCAAAAACCCCCAATTCAAGTTCATCACCTTCAAAGTGGATTTGCAGAATTCCTCCACGTGTCAAGCTATGATTGGCCTGAACACGTCACAAACTCCAACAGAATCTCCTATCTTGCCTATAAATACCTAGCTAGTACTTCATTTGTAATAGTAGCTTAAATTTGTAAACACCTAGTTCTTAAATTTCCTTTTCCCTTTTTCCTTCCTTTTCACCTAACTACTCAAGAGTCTGACAAACTCTTGAGTCAGTTAGTTAGTTAGAAGCTTGTAACTACCTTTTGTAACTGAATTCTTCAATAAAATTTCAAATTCAAGTTTTCCCGCCAAATTCTGTTCTTCAATTCCTGCTACTTTCCTGCTATTGTGTGATTCCATTGTTGCTGTTAGATGTTTGTTATGATCAACCAAAGATCATAACTGACATTGTTGAAGTATTGTTGCTGTTTGATCAGAATTCCAACATTTCCATTGTTCTTGAAGGATTCATGGCAGTTTGATGATTTGTAGCTGTTTTGATTGCTGATTTTAGCTGAATACTAGTGATAGGTGGTGGTATCACTAGGGCAAGAGAGCTCAGCGCTCCTCTTCTTCCCAAAGGACCTCTACATTAGGTTTCAAAGCTCTTGATTTTTGTTCCTCTAAATCAGTCAAACTGCATGCTCAATTCTCTAGTTTAATGTTGATGGCTGCCTGATTATACTTGATTAGTTGCTGTTTGATTGTGTTTGAGTGTTTGTAGTTTAGTTACTTCATACTTGTTCATTTGAGTTCAGTTTTGTAGTTATTAGCTCATTTTCAGTAACTTTTTAGCTAAACACCTTAATTGAGTTCTAGTTGATATAATTGCTTGATTTCAGTTTCATTAGTTTTCATTTTGTTCACCTAAACTAGTCTGCTATAGCTCTTTAATCAGTTTAAACCATTACTCCAATAGTCTTTGTAAAAGTTTGATTAAAACCTTTTAAGGAGTGTTTGGGAATCTCTTTTTAAAGGTTTTCAAGTATTAGAAATTGGTGTTTCAGAGTTTGTTTCTAGTCAATAAGTGTTAACAATTAGTTCTAAGTCAATTGCAAGTCATAAAAAAGGTCAAACAGGCAATTGGTACAAAATTAGTTTGGGTCATACTAGTTAACAGCTTTGGTTTAGAAACTTATCAATTTCAATTGCCTTGTTCTCTTTCAATCTTTGATTAAATTTGTTCAAATCTGTTTCTAGTCATAGCTTACATCATAACCTTTCACATTCTATAAGGAAAATCTACAGTTTTAGGAAATAAGCTAGAAAACAGCTTATTAGTTAAGGTTTGAGCATTTTCAATTCTCTGATATAAGAAGCTTACTGTTTTGCTAGTTCTCTTAATCCTCTTCATAAAACTTGTAATTTTCTTTCACAAATCCATTCAGAAAGTATTGAATATGAGTTTTTGAGATTTTGAGTTTTTTTCAAAAAGTGGTCAACGTTTGGTCAACATAAGCTCATTTTAGCTTATTTCAGATATCTGGCTTATTACTGGATGAAATTGGTTCTAATTTGATTTCCCCTTCTTTAAATCAAGTGCTTAATCAGTTTTGATAATAAAATCAAGTTGTGGATGTTTGGATTAGGTTGTAGCTTATTTTGAGCTTATTGATAAGCACTCAATTGCTTATTTTGGATTTTTAGCTTATTTCCTTGAACACACGTAGCTATAATTGGATTTTAAAAGTTTTGCAAGTGATTTCAGCTTATTTGGTTGAGTAATAAGCTCAGACGAGCTTAATCTTTCCATTGTCCCGTTTTTAGTTAAAAGTTTGGGTTTATTGCACTTTAGTCCTTGTTTTTCAATTAGTGTTAATTTTTGGCTAATCTTCCTAGTTTTTAGGGTTTGCTTAAAGTTAGTCCCTGGACTTTGTTAGTTTGTTAAATTTCAGTTTTTTAGTTTGTTAGTTTGTTAAAATTTGGTTAGTTTGTTAAAGTTTTTACAAGTTTAGTCCTTATAGTTAACTGTTTTACATTTTTAGTCCTTATAACTTTTAGAATTTACATTTCAAGCATTTTCATTTTATAGAAATTACATTTTCAGTCCTTATAGTTTTAAATTTTGCATTTTTATATTTTACTTGAATAAAATTTGGAATTTGCAATTTGTTTTACGTATAAGTAGGTTTATATTTTTCATTTTTAGATAGTTTTGTTTGAATTAGCAATAGATTACCAAGCAAGTTTGAACAACCAAAAACAATTATAAATTTGATATTGATTGGACTTTCTATTAGTTAAGAACTGAGAAAACGAACTTGCATTATACACATTTCAAATGGCGCCGCTGCCGGTTCTTTGACTACACGAGAGACTATCGATAGACGGTTTTCATTGGCTTTTGGGATCCGTTCATTTGGTGAACGTTATTTTTACGTATCATAAATCAAAAACAAATAAAAAAATCAAAAATATAAAAATATATAAAAACTAAAAAATTAACAAAACAATTCTTTTCCTAAAGAATTGACCAAAAAAATTAAAAAATCCAAAAAGCAATCTTTTTCCTAAAAGATTGCACCCAAAAATATATATTATTGGATTCTCTCGGTTTTTATGTACATATAGTATTTTCCTTTAAAAACTCATAAATACAAAAATATTTTCCATATATTATTATAAGTAAATACGTATACGTATAAGAACAATCAATCTACATATCTTCCATAAGTATTGCCGAGGCAATACACCGTGTTGAGGGGCGCTCCGGTCCTTGACACGCGTATCGATCAAACAAAATAAAGCAAGAATAGATAAATACTCTCAATAAGCAATAATTCGAAGAATACGAACATTTAAGTGAATAGAAAGGCGATGTGCTATAAAATGCCATCTAAGGGTCAATAGGTACTTAAGTGCTTCGCGCCACCTAACCCCCCGTTCACTTGGGAGTATTCTAAGAAGGAAAGCTTCATTGAGGGTCTTGCACCCAAAGTAGTATTACATATATTGTTACTTTCTTGTGGATATTTAATATTGAAACTCGAAGAGGATAATCTTATTCTTTTCAAAGTCACACGAGAGCTTTTCTCTCATTCCTCGTATTGAGTTGCATGCTCACTCGCGGGCGTGCACAAATACCGATTGGTGCACAACCTCTTCCTCCGAAAAGGAAGAAAAAGAGAAAGAGTAAGACCACCACCGTTCACCAAGCCGATCACGAGAATCGTGCTTTGTCACCACCACAAGAAGCCATGGCTGTTGATAATCGTACTTTGTATGAACGTATGCAATCCAACGTTCATGGATATGTTAGTGCCATTAAGATTCCCGACTTTCCCGCTAACACATTTGAGCTACATACATCTATGATCAATATGGTTGCTGCATCACCTTTCTATGGAAAACAAAATGAGGATCCTCATGCTCACCTTAAGAGATTCCTTTCACTTTGCAACACCATTAAGCATAATGGGGTTCCACATGAGGTCATAAGATTGATGTTAGTGTCATTTTCCTTAGATGGGAGTGCTAAGCATTGGTTAGACACCCAACCACCCGATAGTATCACCACATGGGATGATTTTACCACTAAGTTTTTGAACAAATTCTTTCCTCCACAAAAGACTATGGCTTTGAGAAATTTGATTATGGGCTTTACACAAAAACCTAGTCAATCCTTTGGTGATGCTTGGGAAGAGTATAGTGAGTTGTTGAGGCGATGCCCTAATCATGGAATGGATGATCTAAGCCAAATCAATACCTTCTATAATGGCCTTAAGCCTCACCACCAAGATTCACTAAATGCTTCCGCGGGAGGGAGTATTCATTGCAAGACATACCATGAGGCTTTGAACATTATTGAGACTAAGGCAATGGTTCAAACAAACGATCCATTTGAAGAAAGAGTTCATGTTATCCAAAACACTTCTCAAACACCTTGTGATAACCAATTCCTTAAATATCACCAAGAGATCCTTCAACAAGTCAAACAAGGTCAACAAGAAATGACTCAAGAGCTAGTTCAAGCCTTTAAAAGCATGACATTGAACAATTCCTCAAACAATGTGAATGCCATCACCATTTCTTGTGTTACTTGTGGAGGCCCCCACTCTTATGAACAATGTGACAAGGTGCAAGGGTATCAAGGGGAATGCTATGCTTACCAAGAGGAACACCGTGAACACTTTAAGCCTAACATCAATCCAAACAACCTTTCTTACAAATCCCAAAATTACCTTACTCCACCCGGCTTTCCACCCCAACCACCCACCCAAATTCAACAAAATCCTCCTCAAATTTTAGCAAGGAATCAAGGGCAAAGACAACCATACCAAGGAAATAACTACAAGGCACCAAATCAATTTCAACCTCAAGCAACTACCCTTTATCCACCAAATCAAGGATTTAACTCCCAACCTTTATCTTTCCAACCTCAAGGTTTTCAAGGTTATGTGCCACAAGAGTTAAACACAATGGATCTTTTGCAAAAGATGAATCAAGAGAATGAAAAGAAATTCCAAGCTATGGACAAGAAAATGAATGACCAATTCAATAAGCTTTTCATGGCATTAAATCAAAGACCACAAGGGGCTTTACCTTCCAACACACAAACAAATCCTAGGGCCAATGTCAATGCTATTACAACAAGGAGTGGTACAACAACAAAGGATCCTTCACCTCCTAAACCTACTATTGTTCAACCCACTTGTGCTCCTACTTGTGACAAGCCCTCTACTTCTACTTCACCACCTCAAAATGCTCCCATTGCTCCACTTTCAAAGCCTATTCATGAAATACTCAATAAGGAAAATCCTTCATCCACACCTCAACCACAACCAAAACCAAGTCTTCCTTATCCCTCAAGATTGAGAAAAGAAAAGCTTAAGAACAAGGATGACATCCAAGTTTCTAATTTTTTGAGGATGTTCAAGCAACTTAACATCAACATCTCCTTTGCGGAAGCCTTAGCCAATATGCCTAAGTTTGCTAAGATGATTAAGGATTTGCTTTCTAACAAGGAAAGATTGGTGGATTTGCCTAATGCTTCTTTGAATGAAAATTGTTCCGCGGTGTTGCTTAAGAAGTTGCCTACTAAGCTTGGAGATCCGGGGCGGTTTTTGATTCCTTGCAATTTCCAGGGGGTGGAAAATTGTATGGCTTTAGCGGATTTAGGAGCAAGCATAAATCTTATGCCATTATCGGTTTGGAAGAGACTTTCACTTCCCGAGCTTACTCCTACAAAGATGACTCTTGAGTTGGCTAACCGTACTATAGCTTATCCAGTGGGAATTGCGGAGGATGTTTTTGTTGGGGTTGATAGATTTACATTTCCCGCGGATTTTGTGGTAGTTGATTATGATGTGGATCCTAGAGTGCCTTTGATTGTTGGTAGGCCATTTTTGAGAACGGGTCGTACTTTAATCGATGTGGCGGAAGGAGAACTTACAATGCGGGTAGGAGATGAGAGAGTGGTGTTTAACATGGGAAAGTTGTCCAAAAAGTCTAATGAGCCCGAAGCGGTAAAACATATTGATGTTGTGCATGAGGAGGAAACACAAGATGATCTTCTTGATGAAGTTTGTGATGAGTACTTTTATGAAGCTTGCTCAAGTGGAGACTATAATTACCCTCATATTGAGACCATTGCTTCCATTACTTCCTCTTTGGATTTTCATGAACCTCAAGAGCTCAACTTTAGTGAAAATCCTTATGAAACCCCATTTTTCCCCCATACTAATCACTTTGATGAGGACTTAAGTAATGAGGGATCTTTTCTTTGTGATTCACCAACATATGATGACTATAGTGATGATGAGCTTTCTACTTGTGACTCTCCATTTGTTGATGATCATACTTCCTTTGGTTTTGAGGGATCACCCATCTTTGATAGACCAATCTATGATGTTTATGGTGATGAGGAGGATTCTATCATTGATGAGAGTGATGAGTTTTTATTGGAGGATATATCTTTTGAGTATACTCTTGGTTACCTTGATGAGGAGGGGGACATACTCTATCTAGAATCTTTATTGCTTGAAGATCCTTTACCTTCTTTGGCCACCCAAACCTTTCTACAACCAATCACTCTACAACCTTTCTCTCACCATGTGACCTACAAAGGAGAATCTTCTAAGGCAACCATCACTTGTTGTTTTCCCATCAAGGAACGGATTTTTGATCCTGGCATAGAGCTTGCTAAATCATCTCAGTATCCACCTGATGCAACAAAAGGAAACCTTGTGAAAGATTTGAGAACTTTACACCATCACCGTGGAGAGAACACATGGGAAACCAATTTAGAGAACTACACCTCATTCTTGTCACCATTGATTGGGAAGCTAGTTGTTGGCTTGTGTTATAAGTGGGAGGGTAATTATGTATTTGATCCTGGTGGATATTTATGGAGTTTTGATAAATGAACACTTGTTTTACCTCATCATGGAGATTTTTCTTAAAAAGGGGCAAACATTTTCTTCTCCATGATAGGTTGTAGACACTTTTAAGAGTGGGACGAGTCGAGCTAGAGACTCATTAACTCAAGCATCGTATAACTAGGTTTAGAGTGTTGTAGGTTAGAAATAAAGGCATTGATGTGGAGATAAGTGTAGGGGAGACCTTCTTTTGTCTTCATGCTTGTTTGTAGGGTTGCTCACTCATCTCATGCTTTGGAGCTTATGGAGGAGGCCCTTGTATCCGGTTCACTTCGTTACTTTAGTGATTTTTCATTGACACCTTGTGCTTAAACATGATTTCACTAATAGTAGTCCTTTCCTTAACTTGGGTTAAGCAAAGTCTATTCATTGTCATAAGTGTAGGGGAAGTCTTTATACTTCCATGCTCTTAAACATTGAGGACAATGTTTAGCTTAAGTGTAGGGGGGTCTTCTATTGAAGTGACCTTACCTAGAACTTGTCATTGTCTTGCATGATAACATGGAGAATTGAATCTTAAACATTTTTCAAATTTTTGATCTACTTTAGCCACCAAAAATATGCATTCATAATTTTTGCATCAATCATTTTTCATTTGCATATCACATTTGCATTATATATATTACTTCTTTTATTTTTCATCAAAAATATATAAAAAGGAAAAATATAATAAACATGGTTTTAACAAGTTTAGATTTCTTTGACATATTAGGCCCGCCATGGATATTTTGACTCAACCCGAGTTTGCTTATTTTAGCATTCTCTAGCTAGTATCCTTAACCATGTAGTCCTTCATTGGTCTATTAGGCTAAGCTTCCACCAATTTCATTCTTTGAAATTTTAAATTTGTGGAGAATGGGAAATGATAGAGTTGAAGCAAGTGTAAAAGGGCTAGATAGACTTCATGGCAATTACTTGTGGCTAAACCCTTCTCTTCTCTACCTCTATTTTCTTCGCATGTATATAATTGTTAATAAATAATCAAGTACGGTTTTAATTGGTTCGTAATCTCTTATGCATTTTTGGCTAATCATTTATGGTTGATATGAGTACGTCTTAAGATTCTAAGTTAGCACGTTTTATGTGTACTAGACTTATGTCATGCTCCATATTTAGCGGGTGTTTTTCCTTTTCTTCTTTTCAAATTTCTTGGTGAGGAATAAAGAAAAAATAAGAGCGGCTTATGAAAAAAAATGAGTGGCTAGAAAAAAAAAAGAAAAAGAAAAAAAAATAATGCAAGACTCCCAAGAGGGGCAGTGTGGTGTTAATTATAGTGACTATTGAGTTCCAATATTACCTTGACGGGTTGCGGGGATTCAATAGATTGCTCCAATCCAATATTACCTTGACGGGTTGCGGGGTTGAAGATCCAAAATCTCAAAAAGATGCGGATGTAAATTATTGCGTGAGTTTTATTTTTCTTTCCTTAGCGAGTGTGTAGTTACTTATGAAAGCATGACATGAGGATTTTACACATAAGGCGAATGACTTATTACTCTTAATACGGACTTGTATTAATTGTGAGCGGTTTTTCAAGTAATGGATGAGAAGATTACTTAGGATTAAAACCGTGCTTCCTTATTTTTGGATTTTACACTTCTTATATTTCACGCTTGAATAATGACAAATTTGCCCACAAGCAATTTGCTCAAATAATAACCGGTTCCACATTTAATTGTCATGAATAAGTTGATGCACTTTTTACTTGTGGATGCAATGATCCCATTTACTAGCTTGGTATGGGGAAAGTGAAACTTGAGGGTGATAAGTGTCCATGGTACCCAAGCCCTAATCTAAGTCATTGAATTCTTTATGAGTTATTTCCATCAAAACCATTTCAAGAAAAATCAAAAAGATATAGATAGAATTGTATTTTGATTCATTGCATTATTAAAAGTCAAAATCATGCATCATCTAGTTTAGAGTAGTGTAGATGCATCTCATATGGCCAAGGTGGATTAATTATGAGGGAAATGTAATTTTTTTAAGCCTTGAAATATAATATTGCATGAGGACATGACAATGCTCAAGTGTAGGGGAATTTGATATGAGCTTAAACTCATATCCTTTTATCAACAAATAACCCTAAAACATGAAGCAAAATACCCATTTATCTTGTAAAAAAGCAGTGTTATGTGGTATGTTTGTGTTTGTGTGATCTTATGTAGGTAAAAGGGTACAATTTCAAGCAAACAAGGAAAAACCAAGCTCAAATGGATGAAAAAGACAAAAGAGGATCAAAAGTGACAAGACTTTGAAGTTCAAGGACCTATCTTGACAATTTGTGAAAGTTGAAGGACTTAAAGTGCAAATTATGGAAAGTCAAGATTAAAGTCAAATCTGGTCAAACTATCAAGTCAACTCAGTCAAAGGGCAATTTTGTACAAGTTATCAAAGTTAAAGGACCAAAAATGACAAAGGAATGAAGATTCTGGCCTTAAATAGCAAACTGCCAAGAAGAAGGACCAAATCTGTCAACTTGGGAAAGTATTGCAAGTTTAATCCATGTGTTAAAGAAAGTAACCAATGAGAAGAGAGGAAAGAGTTCACACGGATCAAGTAATAAATATCCACTCACAGCCGCCTCATTTATTGCCAAATCACAACAGTGCAATCCGCAACTCTCTTTCTCAACCAATAAGAAGATGACACGTGTCCATCTTCTTTAACAAAAATATTTCCAGGATCGGGTTTGAGATTTAAGCCGTTTCAAGAGATGATCAAAACACCAAAGTTGCTCAATTTTGGAAGACGAATCCAATGGTGTTATCCAATTAACGAATAATCCATTGAATCAAAAACCCCCAATTCAAGTTCATCACCTTCAAAGTGGATTTGCAGAATTCCTCCACGTGTCAAGCTATGATTGGCCTGAACACGTCACAAACTCCAACAGAATCTCCTATCTTGCCTATAAATACCTAGCTAGTACTTCATTTGTAATAGTAGCTTAAATTTGTAAACACCTAGTTCTTAAATTTCCTTTTCCCTTTTTCCTTCCTTTTCACCTAACTACTCAAGAGTCTGACAAACTCTTGAGTCAGTTAGTTAGTTAGAAGCTTGTAACTACCTTTTGTAACTGAATTCTTCAATAAAATTTCAAATTCAAGTTTTCCCGCCAAATTCTGTTCTTCAATTCCTGCTACTTTCCTGCTATTGTGTGATTCCATTGTTGCTGTTAGATGTTTGTTATGATCAACCAAAGATCATAACTGACATTGTTGAAGTATTGTTGCTGTTTGATCAGAATTCCAACATTTCCATTGTTCTTGAAGGATTCATGGCAGTTTGATGATTTGTAGCTGTTTTGATTGTTGATTTTAGCTGAATACTAGTGATAGGTGGTGGTATCACTAGGGCAAGAGAGCTCAGCGCTCCTCTTCTTCCCAAAGGACCTCTACATTAGGTTTCAAAGCTCTTGATTTTTGTTCCTCTAAATCAGTCAAACTGCATGCTCAATTCTCTAGTTTAATGTTGATGGCTGCCTGATTATACTTGATTAGTTGCTGTTTGATTGTGTTTGAGTGTTTGTAGTTTAGTTACTTCATACTTGTTCATTTGAGTTCAGTTTTGTAGTTATTAGCTCATTTTCAGTAACTTTTTAGCTAAACACCTTAATTGAGTTCTAGTTGATATAATTGCTTGATTTCAGTTTCATTAGTTTTCATTTTGTTCACCTAAACTAGTCTGCTATAGCTCTTTAATCAGTTTAAACCATTACTCCAATAGTCTTTGTAAAAGTTTGATTAAAACCTTTTAAGGAGTGTTTGGGAATGTCTTTTTAAAGGTTTTCAAGTATTAGAAATTGGTGTTTCAGAGTTTGTTTCTAGTCAATAAGTGTTAACAATTAGTTCTAAGTCAATTGCAAGTCATAAAAAAGGTCAAACAGGCAATTGGTACAAAATTAGTTTGGGTCATACTAGTTAACAGCTTTGGTTTAGAAACTTATCAATTTCAATTGCCTTGTTCTCTTTCAATCTTTGATTAAATTTGTTCAAATCTGTTTCTAGTCATAGCTTACATCATAACCTTTCACATTCTATAAGGAAAATCTACAGTTTTAGGAAATAAGCTAGAAAACAGCTTATTAGTTAAGGTTTGAGCATTTTCAATTCTCTGATATAAGAAGCTTACTGTTTTGCTAGTTCTCTTAATCCTCTTCATAAAACTTGTAATTTTCTTTCACAAATCCATTCAGAAAGTATTGAATATGAGTTTTTGAGATTTTGAGTTTTTTCCAAAAAGTGGTCAACGTTTGGTCAACATAAGCTCATTTTAGCTTATTTCAGATATCTGGCTTATTACTGGATGAAATTGGTTCTAATTTGATTTCCCCTTCTTTAAATCAAGTGCTTAATCAGTTTTGATAATAAAATCAAGTTGTGGATGTTTGGATTAGGTTGTAGCTTATTTTGAGCTTATTGATAAGCACTCAATTGCTTATTTTGGATTTTTAGCTTATTTCCTTGAACACACGTAGCTATAATTGGATTTTAAAAGTTTTGCAAGTGATTTCAGCTTATTTGGTTGAGTAATAAGCTCAGACGAGCTTAATCTTTCCATTGTCCCGTTTTTAGTTAAAAGTTTGGGTTTATTGCACTTTAGTCCTTGTTTTTCAATTAGTGTTAATTTTTGGCTAATCTTCCTAGTTTTTAGGGTTTGCTTAAAGTTAGTCCCTGGACTTTGTTAGTTTGTTAAATTTCAGTTTTTTAGTTTGTTAGTTTGTTAAAATTTGGTTAGTTTGTTAAAGTTTTTACAAGTTTAGTCCTTATAGTTAACTGTTTTACATTTTTAGTCCTTATAACTTTTAGAATTTACATTTCAAGCATTTTCGTTTTATAGAAATTACATTTTCAGTCCTTATAGTTTTAAATTTTGCATTTTTATATTTTACTTGAATAAAATTTGGAATTTGCAATTTGTTTTACGTATAAGTAGGTTTATATTTTTCATTTTTAGATAGTTTTGTTTGAATTAGCAATAGATTACCAAGCAAGTTTGAACAACCAAAAACAATTATAAATTTGATATTGATTGGACTTTCTATTAGTTAAGAACTGAGAAAACGAACTTGCATTATACACATTTCACATGTTTAATAAAGTTTGAGACTTGCAGCGTTTGAAACATTTGATTTAGGATTGAATAAGTGTATTTGATGAATATTGTATCGTGACGTTGGATAATTTATCGTAATATGGTATTGTAACGTTTATTGATTTGTTATTATTCTGTATTTGTCGAATTCTGCCATTTTGAATTGTGGATTTTGTCCGGAAAAAGTTCCGGAAAAAATCTGGAAACTTCAAAATAGCCCAGTTTTTTTTAGCCCCCAGGTACACCTAGGGACGACTTAGTCGTCACTAGGTTATTAAATATCATCCAGGTTATCACCCTAGGGACGACTTAGTCGTCCCTAGGTTTCAAAATGCCCAGGTGTCAAAACCTGGGGACGACTTAGTCGTCCCTAGGTATTGAAAACCTGGGCATTTTGAAACCTAGGGACGACTAAGTCGTCCCTAGGGTGATAAATAATTTTTTTTTATTTTCTGAAAATGTTTTTCTTAATATTTATAAAAAAGATTTTATTAAAAATAATAAAAAAAGAATTTTTAAGAAAAATTTTGAAAAAGATTATTTTTATTTATAACCTAGGGACGACTTTGTCGACCCTAGGTTTCAAAGAGAGTCGTCCCTAGGTTAGTCAATTTTTTCAACGTAGTGGGTTGCGGGACCCACTAAGTCGTCCCTAGGTTACAAAGAGGAGTTCGTCCCTAGGATCCTAGAGACGATTTTTTAGGCACTACCTCCTAGGGTCGACTTAGTCGTCCCTAGGAGTTTAGGGTCGATTAGTGGCGTCCCTAGGGACGAATAAGTCGTCCCTAGGGTAGAAAATTGTTGTAGTGTTCATGTTCCTTCTCGTTATCAGTATGCGGACATTTTTACTAAAGGATTGCCTTCGGCTTTATTTGAGGAGTTTCGCACCAGTCTGAGTGTTCGGTGTCCTCCCGCTCAAACTGCGGGGGAGTATTAGCTGTACGTTTATCATATTGACTTAGTCTTACCAATTTGTTAGTCATTCATTGTAAATTGATTTGATCCTCATGTATTATTAGCTGGAGAATTATATGCCTTTAGTATTTACCAAATATAGTCTTGTATAGTTGGCATATATATCCACTACAAGAAAGTTGAGAACAGATGACGGGCGTTTCCCTGGCGACACAATGTCGCCAGGGATAACACCTTTTCCCTGGCGACAACGCTGACGTGGCGGTAAAGTAGGTTTACTTTTTAGTCAAAGTTTGACTAGAGTTTCCCTGGCGACATGTCGCCAGGGATACTCGGTCCAAAACCAGATACCAAGTGAAAGAGCGCGAAATTTTCCCTCCAAGGTTTCCCTGGCGACACGTCGCCAGGGAAAACCTAGTCAAACTTTGACCAACTTATCCCTGGCGACAAGTCGCCAGGGAAAACCCGTCCATCGTATTTAACAAAAATTATGTTTGCTAATTACATGTCAACATTATCCTTGGCGACAAGTCGCCAGGGAAACCCTCGCCATTTGTGATTAGTTTCAAAATTAAACACAAATGTTTAATTACATGCCAAGAATGTGTGGCGGGCTTTTACCCGCCAAAACCCAAATGTTTCCCTGGCGACTTGTCGCCAGGGAAACTCCCTGACATATATGTATTTTGTTTTTGCTTGTTAGTTATTATTTTAACTATCGATCCGATGTTATTTAATTTTTGCGACGTTTATATAATAAAAATGAGACATTTATAAAAAAAACATTTATTTATTCATAATATTATACATAGCCCTTGTGGAATCAAATGGAAAACTTAAAAACAGACATTACTAATCAACTTAAAGTTCGTGAAGTAGTGCAGCCGATTACTACTCAACGCTAAGATTTTCCATTTCATTTAAAAGCTCATGAAGTATTGCAGCCGATTGACATGCGTGGTCTTCAGGATGCCTTTCCATTTCTAGTCTTGCCTCTAACATCTTTATCTTTAGATCTTTGATCTTGCAATTTGAGCACTCAGTGGGTGCAGATTGAGAAGGACCTGTAGAAGAACTTGGATGTGAACCTTGAGGTGTTGAAGATCCAGGGGAAGATCTTATACGGAGTTCGAGATCAAAATCATCCTTCCATTTAAAATATTTACATCCATAATCATTTGTTTTTGGCTGTTACAAAGTAAACAAATAACATGACATGTCATTTAATAATCACACGTATTACATAACTAAAACATTTGATTGTTTACCTTCGAAAAAGGACATGCATAGTAGAGTTTACCAAAGCTATGAGGTTGATGTGACTGTCTCAACACAATATATCCCTTTCTACATGTACACTTATAAGCTTCACGGGGATCCATCTGCTACCAAATCAGGTGGTGGTGGTGGTGAGTTTGGTAGGAGATGATAAGTGTGTGTGTGTGATCTGCTGATGATAAGTGTGTGTGAATCATTTTATGGTCAAAAAGTGAGGGAAATAGTTAACATTTTCCCGCCAATGTTTTCCCGCCAACGTTTTCCCGCCAATAGTTAAACGTTGGATGTTCAATGGATGACCCGGTTTGTTATGGTTGTACGTTTGATGTTCAATGGATGATCCGGTTTGTTATGGTTATATTAGATGTTCAATGGACGACTCGACATGTGTTGGTTACACGTTAGATGTTAAATAAATGAGTCGGCATGTATTGGTTAGACGTTAGATGTTCAATGGATGAGTCGGTATGCATTTGTTAAACATTAGATGTTCAATGGATGAGTCGGTATGTTTTGGTTACACGTTAGATGAGCTGGCAACATAGCTATATTGAGCTGGCAAATGACTATACTCGTTGTGTAAGCTATTTTGGTGAGGTTACATCAAATGAAAAGCTTCTTTCTTTTGTTCAAACTTACGCGACTTGTTTGCTGGAACTCTTTTTGTCATCGATTCAAAACGGAAGCTGGTTAAAGATTTATTTGAATGGTTGTTTTGGGTACAAACCACTATTGCCTCTAGCTTGATCTCTAATTAAGTCGGATTTGATAATTCTATGTATAGTTGTATACTATTATTACAACACATATATACAAACACAAATACAGGTTTCCTTTCTTTGCATTTACACGTTAGATGTTCAATGGATGAGTCGGCATGTCTTGGTTACACGTTGGATGTTCAATGGACGACTCGACATGTGTTGGTTACACGTTAGATGTTCAATGGATGACTCGACATGTCTTGGTTACATGTTAGATGTTCAATGGATGAGTCGGCATGTCTTGGTTAGACGTTAGATGTTCAACGGATGAGTCGGTATGCATTTGTTAAACATTAGATGTTCAATGGATGAGTCGGCATGTCTTGGTTACACGTTGGATGTTCAATGGACGACTCGACATGTGTTGGTTACACGTTAGATGTTCAATGGATGACTCGACATGTCTTGGTTACATGTTAGATGTTCAATTGATGAGTCGGCATGTCTTGGTTAGACGTTAGATGTTCAATGGATGAGTCGGTATGCATTTGTTAAACATTAGATGTTCAATGGATGAGTCGGCATGTCTTGGTTACACGTTAGATGTTCAATGGATGAGTCGGCATGTCTTGGTTACACGTTGGATGTTCAATGGACGACTCGACATGTGTTGGTTACACGTTAGATGTTCAATGGATGACTCGACATGTCTTGGTTACATGTTAGATGTTCAATGGATGAGTCGGCATGTCTTGGTTAGACGTTAGATGTTCAATGGATGAGTCGGTATGCATTTGTTAAACATTAGATGTTCAATGGATGAGTCGGCATGTCTTGGTTACACGTTAGATGTTCAATGGATGAGTCGGCATGTCTTGGTTACACGTTGGATGTTCAATGGACGACTCGACATGTGTTGGTTACACGTTAGATGTTCAATGGATGACTCGACATGTCTTGGTTACATGTTAGATGTTCAATGGATGAGTCGGTATGCATTTGTTAAACGTTAGATGTTAAATGGTTACCGAATTAGAATAAATCGAGAAACTAAACGGAATAAATCGGAATGAATTTAGAAATTAAACTGACCGGGATGATATAGTTATTTTATAAATAATAATAATTATTTTATAATATGTAATAATAATAATTATTATTTCATAAATAATAATAATAATTATTATTATTTTATTACTAATTATAATAATACATAAGTAACAAAAACTTTATTTTCACAAAAATTATCCCTTGCGACATATGTATCTATCCCTGGCGACAAGTCACCAGGGATACTATCCCTGGCGACATGTCGCCAGGGAAACGTGTGCTCAACTTGACTTTCTAAAAAGTCAGCCAAGTTTCCCTGGCGACATGTCGCCAGGGAAAATGTGGCTCACTTGACTTTCAAAAAAGTCAGCCATGTTTCCCTGGCGACATGTCGCCAGGGAAACTTTGGGAGACCCGACGAAAGTTATAGGTACGTGCATATGCGTTGAAAAGTCAAAGGAATCCCTGGCGACATGTCGCCAGGGAAACCTCGTCACACCCCTCCAAAATTTTTCACTAACGCGCGCTTTTGGCTAAACGACAAAAGGCAAAAGTTTCCCTGGCGACATGTCGCCAGGGATTGTCGCCGGGGAAAAGAAAAAGCGATTTATTCATCAGAAACCTTATCTTTTCTCACATACACTTAACAAAAAAAAAAACTTCATCTCCCTTACTCTCTTCGCTGCTATATCCGGCCACTCACCACCACCACTCTCCTCCACATCCCGCTGCTATATCACCACCACCACCACTCACCACCACCACTCACCATCATTCTCCTCCACACCTGCACACGTGCACGCACCACCACTCACCACCATCTCCAGTCGCCAACACCACCACCACGCCATCTACATTCACCGGCACCACCACCACCGCAATATATATTAAGGTATTTTATATAATTTATATTGTAATTGTTTTGGTTTTTTTTTATATAATTTTTTTTATAATTTATATTGTAATTGATTTGGTTTTGTTTTTACAATTGATAGTATATTTGGTTTTGTTTTTACATATCCGGTCACCGCAGCCGAGTCCCGACCGTAGCCGAGCCCGACCACAGCCGAGACCCGACCGCAGCCGAGCCCCGACCACACCCGCGCCCCGACCACAGCCGAGACCCGACCACTATTTAAAGGTATGTTTTTTTAACTTTTAATTGTAATTGAGAATACATATTGTTTTTTTTTAGTTTTTTTTAGATTCCCTGGCGACATGTCGTCCGGGATGTTTAAAATTGTTAATTTTTTTAAACGTAAATCCAAACACTCCTTATGTTACCTATTTGATGAGAATAAGCTGTTTGATAACAGCTTATCCTAATAAGCTTATCAGGATAAGCTGTTTGATAACAGCTTATCCTGACAATGACAAAGACCCAGAGGTTATCCAGACCAGCGAGTTATTCGCTTTGGCTTGTGGACCATCACCGCATCCAATCTCAATAAACTCTTGCATAGTCGACGGTGTGAGGTATGTCGTGCACAGTCGCGATGAACGTCGTACAACTCAAAACAGCGGCATTTGTGCGCCTGGCCCTGAGAACACAATGGCTTATGGTCAGCTTCAACAGATCCTCGTGTTTCGTTATTTGTCGTTCAGTGTTGTGTTGTTCAAAGTTAAGTGGTTCGACACTCGCCCCATGTTACGTAAAAAACGTCTTATCTATAGAAACAACATGACTCAACTCACCGACACAAGAGCTGAGTATTGGAAAGATGAACAATACATTCTCGCAACACAAGTCAAACAAGTCTTCTACATTGAAGATCAGAACAAACCCAACTGGAAGGTCGTTGAACATGTTAATCATAAAAAGTTTTCCAACGGGGGTGTCATAGTGTCAGATGCCGTTCCTGATATTATACATTTCGACAACTCATCTGATCTACCACTTTCCACTGATTTGAATGACTTGGGTGATGTGACCTTGAATATAGATGGCCACGAAACGGAGGTTGATGCACCGCCAAATATCATTGATGTTGATGATGAAGACGATGGTATTACTGATGATGAAGACGTCCCTCATGATTTAAGTGATGAAGAACGTGTGAATGATGATGATGGTGAAGACAGAGTTTATTCTAGTGAAGAAGAAGATTGACCTTTAGTTGTAACTTGCAAAAGACACTTATTTGTTTGAATTAATGAATCTAATTGTTGTGGATTTTTTAAATGTGTATATTTATTTGGATGTGTTGTATTTGAATTTGTGCATGCTTATATTATTTTGTTCATGAATTTGTCTATGTTATGCTAATTGTACTTGTACAGATGTCAGCAGATGTTGCAGGATCACACGGTGGTGACGGTGGTGGTGAGGATGAACCTCCTACGCCAAACATCCGCAGCGGTTGTTTCGCCGCATTTAGAAATAAAGGTAAGAATATTTGGATTATTGTAACACAATCAAAAATTTGGTGCATATATATGTTGCTTGCCTTGAATTTTTATTACTTTGTCACTCACTTGATTTTTGCAGGCAAAGGCAAAAGAAAAGAAAATTTGGGCGGCAGAGCGGCCGGTAGAAAGACTCGAGGCATTAGCCGATGTATCGATTTGTTGGAGGAAGTTGGTCAGCATGGCCCTGTCCCGATAGATTTTGAAGAAAAATCTCACCGGCCTCGCGGCACGCATGCTCAGCATTTATCTAATTACATCGGGGATTGTATCAGGAGGCTCGTGCCACTGTACTACCCAAGTTGGGCTGATGTCCCTGATGAGATCGAAACATTGGTTTGGGCGAACATAGAGGTCAGTTATCATTTTTATGTTCATAACATTATTGTGTTTATTTATTTAATGATGTATATATTTAAATAAATTTGTTTATTTATTTATATCATATAAATAAATAACAAATTTAAATAAATATACAAATTGTATCTTATTTATTTATATCATATAAATTTTTTTTAAATATATATAAAAAAATTAGAATAAATATAAAAAAATTTAAATAAATATATATTTGATGAGAATAATGTAATAAGCTTTTCGGATAAGCTGTTTTCAAACAGCTTATCCTGATATGCTTATCAGAACAGGCTGTTTGAATACAACTTATCTTGATAAGCTTATCAGAACAAGCTGTGTGAAAACAGCTTGTTCTGATATGCTTATCAGGATAAGCTGTTTTCAAACAGCTTGTCCTGATAAGCTTATCAGGATAAGCTGATTTCAAACAGCTTGTCCTGATAAGCTTATCAGAACAAGTTGTTTTCAAAAAGCTTATTTGTTATAAAAAATTAAATAAATGACTAAGCCATTAAATAAATAAACAAAATAATGTATAAATTATATCTCTAACTCTAACTCTGTTTTTGTTTTATTTGTTGTATATGAATGCAGAATCAGTTTAATTTGACGCCACACAAGAGTGATCCTGGTAGATGGAAGGAAATACGTGGCGGCATCAATCAAATGCTTACAAAGAGTTATAATTCTCGAAAAAATACGCTCAAGACAAAGCATTGGGTCCGAGACATCGATACCGGCAGGGTAGATATCGGCAGAGTCCGCAGCGAGCGTCCAGAGGAAATTACTTCAGAGGACTGGGAGAAACATATCGCACTTTGGAGTAATCCGGATTACGAGAAAAGATGCCAGACGAACTCCCAGAACCGGTCTAAGCAGAAGACGCCGAGTCGGCAGGGATCCCGATCGTTGGCACGCCTTCGAGACCAAGTGGTGAGAAATTCTATAATTAATTTACATACATATATGTCTTTGATTATATGTTTTGGTGTGTTGTGATTTTTTGTTTTGAATTTGCTTCATTCTATATATGCGTGTCTATGTATGTACAGACGCAAGCTGCAATTGAAGCTGATGTGCCACCCCCGACTGTCATTGATCACTTCTTCATTGCGCACACCGACCAGGATGGGAATTTTCCTTGCGATGCGGACCGCGTTATGTATGTAAGTATTTTTTTTTAAATTAATTAATTAATTAATTTTTTTTTGGATATGCCTTGGTTTTTTACTATTCCTTGCCGATAAATAATGTACCAACCGACTAATATATAATATACTAACTGTCGTTTGTTTTTGTCACTTCATTAGGAGGAGATGCTTGCGATGAAGGCTGCAGGAAAACATACGGACGACGAGATCAACCGTATCGTCCGAGGTGGAAAGCAGCGAGGCCACATGCCCGGTGTCGGCCAGATAGTGCCGAGAAGGAGTACTCACTATATTCCTCCTCCTCCTCCCGTCGACCCACGGTTGGAACAAGCGGCTCAAGTGTTTAACTTTATGAGAAGTGACGATAGGTTTGCCGATGCGTTCGGAGCATTTCTATCGGGTGGTGCTAGCGGGAGTGGCACGGGAGGCAGCGGTAGTGGCGCCGGTGGGAGTGGTAATGGTTAGTATGCTTGTCTTGTTTTTCCTACCTTAGCATGCAAGTTTAATAATTGTAAACCCCGAATTGCAAGTTTAATAAGTGTAACTAGGAACTTTGTACTCAAGTTGTGACATGTATTTGTATTGATCGAGAGTTACATGTTATTGTGTTTTGGTACTAGATTCGTGGTAGATTTTTGGTATTTTTATCTTCAGGTTTTGTATTTGTATTCCCAGGTTTTGGTAGATTTTTTCCGGAAAAATTCCGGAAAAAATCTGGAAACAGCCTGCTGTGCAGGCAGCTAAAAAAAAAAAAATGTCAAAGTTTCCCTGGCGACATGTCGCCAGGGAAACTTTGGATAATTTGACTTTCTAAAAAAGTCAGCCACGTTTCCCTGGCGACATGTCGCCAGGGAAACTCGAAAAAAACATTGACTTGTCAACGCCAGGCGTTGACTCGTCAACGTTACGTCTAGTTTCCCTGGCGACATGTCGCCAGGGAAACTCAAGAAAAACATTGACTTGTCAACGCCAGGCGTTGACAAGTCAACGCCTGGCGTTGACAAGTCAATGTTCTTCTAGAGTTTCCCTGGCGACATGTCGCCAGGGAAAAGTGAGGTTTAAAAAACCTATTTAACTTAAGTTCCTTAATCAGCCATATTTTCCCTGGCGACACATGTCGCCAGGGAAACTATCCCGCACCAACTCCGACGTGGCACCAATATTTGAACCAAAGAGTTTGCGGGGCCCACTTGTCGCCAGGGAAATCAGAATTTGTCGCCAGGGAAACTATCCCGCACCAGCCTTTCTTGGCGTACTTTCCCTGGCGACATGTCGCCAGGGATTCGTCTTCCCTGGCGACATGTCGCCAGGGAAACGTCGCGAATTTAGCCAGGGAAGGGTTCGAATTTTGTAGTGATCTCCCTTCTTTGTAATCGGCAATCACAGACAAAAACACTTTCTGTCATATATTATCTTCTATCATTTTCGTCTTTTTGACCCGAGGCCCAGACACCAAAGTTGAAACTGAAGTCAACTTTATTGCATTTTTGCTAAAATTGACAGATTTCAGAATCAAAGCTCAGAGGCCTTCAATTGGTCAAAGTCACTGTATTGCAAATACAAAAACAAATATAACTCCCTAAAACAAGTCCAGTTAGGCTCAAACGGGTGAGATTTGAACATGTTATCTTACACAAAGAACCTTCACAGTCATACACCATGTTTGACAGTAGATATTGATATATTTACCTGAATATACATGCGAACCATGAACACAGTTGACTATCCTAATTGGCAGCTGCATAGTTTATCGTGTGAACCATGTATGTTACTTGTGTGAACATGTTTATACATCTTTTATGCCGTGTTGCTATAGATGATATGTGTTTTTACGGCTGCTATCAACTTTTTCCTTTCAACCAAAAGGTTGAAGTATCTAAGATGGTGTGTGAATTATTTGTTATACGGCAAACAATGCAGAAGAGTCAAATAGTGACCCGTCAAATCATAAATTGTGCTAATCGATCAAGGGTTTAAGATATAAGTACCAGATTTTTAACAATTTCAGTAAACCCCTGCTATGGTGATACCAAAGTCAAAAAGTTGGACCGGAAAAACTGAAACATTTAGTCAATTCAGGAAGAGGATAGAATGTCAACGCCAGAACTGATGATATATAAAAAAAAAGTCAACTAAAAAACGGCGTGTAAATAGTGCGGTGATCTTTGTGGTAACAACGGGGATGGTTCATTCAATCAAACACTACATTTTACATTCAGCTGATTTGCCTCTCAAATGAATTTGGAAGATTAGTTTCAGTAATTATAACCTGTACTACTTTTTACAGGTTATATAGATTTAACCTTCGAACTACACGCCTAGATTAAGTTATCTATTTGGCCCTGTAAAAAGAACTGTATAATTATGGAAACAAAATGAACTATAACGCACATTTGAGGTGTTAGGATTATAGTCACAGTGACTGTCTGGATGTGCGTTGAATAGAATAACTGTAGCAGTTCCTGTTACATGCTCTTTGTTCTCATGTGATAATGTGCTATGCAGCCACACTTGAGTAATGTTATTGAATACATGCTACAATTGAACAAGGACCCTGACGATGAAGTGTCACTTGAAGCCGTTGTTAATTGTTTGCTTGTTGCTTTCACATCTTACGCAATTTGCTTGTAGCTATAAACTCTTTGTGCCCTCTGAAGTCTAAACCTGTATTGCCTCAGGCCGTATAACATCTCTGAACACATGGTGTGCCAATTAAATTAGCCACAGGAAGTCTTTTCTATTATAAAACAAAAGCAATATAGCGGCTACATGGGTTACATATATATGTGGTGCATACCATCTGAAACATTAGTTTTGCAGGAGTGGTTATTGTGAAGCTCACCCCTACACTCCATTTCATACATAACATTGCAATTATTTAACCTACATTCTGCTAAGTGAACAAGTTATGGCTAATGATAATTAACTGGTAAATGAAACAGGGTTGAAAGAAGCAAAGTTCACCTTAATCTTCACCGTCATTGTTATCAGCAAGATCTAAAGGCGGACAAGGTGAAACTAAACTCTCAACAACAATGCAAGCATCCCTACATTTACACTCCCTGTTAATCACCGAAAATGATTTATCTTTAAAATCATAGACAACCAAATTCTCCTCATATTGTAGCAACAGTTTCCCGTCGTCTTCAGAGATCCAAAAAGGAGCAAGAATACGACCCCGCGCCATATCATTAGGATACGAGATGGAAGGCAACTTAGTCCAAGAATCCTTCACTCCATAAACCTTCATCATCCATACATCCAACACGCGACTTGTATAATAATTACAAATAACACACAACCATTCTCCCGAAACCCCCAAATCCTTAAAGCAAAAACCTTTACGAAACTCCGGTTTCAAAACTTCGCCATAAGTCTCGTTTGCTAAATCAAGAGAAACTATCTTCCATGAATCCGACCAAGAAGTTTCACTAGCCGCCCAGTGAAGAGATCCATTTAAAAGCTTACCATTATGTAATGGACGAGAATAAGGAAAACGACCAATTGTCTTCCATTTTCCAGTTTTTAATGAATATATCGTAGTAGCGTTATTATGCTCATTATCGGTCATAAAAACTTTGTAATCATGAGACAGCTCATCATACCCAAAACCATAATAAACCCTGGATGACCTAGTTCCTTGAAAGCATGGCAATAAATCCAGTCTCCTAGTAGTCGGGTTGTAAATAAACAGAGTATTATTAACATCCACCGAAAGGCATACTAATCCATTACAAGACCCAACTATCCTAACCGCCGGAGTCCCTGTCGTTGAAATGGATTTTTAAGTTGTGTCGCATTATTAACAGATCCATTAAACAGCACATCATAAAGAGGACAGCTGATAAGATCGAAACTTAGCCTCATGGTGTAAATAAGTTGATATTTTATGTTGTTTGTACAAGATAAGCTATAATGTGATTTAATAAAATCGTGGTCGGATATTAAAGAGTACCAATCTTTGCAAACAGACTTACATCGTAACAATGATTTGACAGAAGCCTTCAACAGGATTTCGCCGATAATTTCTAGTGGAAACCAGTGACTCATTTTGAGTTTCATTCTTTATTTTTTTAGGGTTGTTTGAATATCGGGGAAAGTTAATGAGATTTATAATTGTGCCTCTGAGGCATATAAGTTTTGTATAGAGGCGGCAATACATGCAAATGGGCCGTCTGGTAATAATTAATGGACTTTTGGTCTAGATGGGTCGATAACTGGCCCAGTTAAAAATACTGGGTTGACACATGGTCTACTTCTACTAAATCCAGATGAGAGGGTAAAAGTTCTACAGCGTATGTCCAACTGAAAACAATGTTTGCTTTATACACATTAAAGATTTTCCAAATTAATAGAGTTAGAGGTTGCTATAAAAGGAGAGGCCAAATTGGTTGTCGAATATTGATGCTTTACATCTTTATAGTTTTGTTTTTTAAAAATTAGTAGTTGAAATATTTTATAAAAGGATTTTTATTTTTTTAGGTAAAAGGGACTCCACCCCGGTGAAATATATTACACCAAAAAGCGTTAAAGTACAAAAGATGCAGGTGAATTCCTACATCACAGCCCGTTACATGGGCAACAACCACACACATCAAGTGCGACAACCAAAGCCTAACATATAGTGACAAGCCACTACTATGTCGAACTAGTAAAAAAAAACATAAAGGAACATAAAAAACCTAAGAAATAAATCCTAGCTCGTTTCAAGCCCAACGACTTTGTCTTCTTTACACAGCCAAGACTCGAAGCATATACCCCTGCTTCCAAGCCAAACCATCAACCCATGATTGAAACATATCAACCTAGGCAAAACTAGACACATGACACCCATATGCTATTCCTCTCTCCCCACCCCAGTACTCACCACGAACAGCCCCAATCAAGCGACCATCATAGTCGACCAGCCTTCTACAAACAGAATCCTATGACGATGTGCTGAAAAACCCAGGCAATGCAGACCAACCAACAGTAGTGGAATCCATACGCTGAAAAAACAAACCCTAAACAAATTAGGGTTTCATCGTAATCGCGCAGCGTACAGCTGATCATCCACCAAACCAATCCAAACGCAACAACCCTGCACCATCCGAACATCCCAACGTACAAATGATAAAAAAAGCATGAAAGAGACGAATCAGACTCCTCTTCCCTGAACACCCAAAAGAGTAAATCCAGCGGCAAGAAACCAAAACCCTAAAAAGAGTCTGGTTACGCTGATCGTTCACAGCCAGCAGCAAAACCACAACAGCGAATTCAGAAATAATAAGTGATACATGGAAGAGGCTTGCATAAATTTCTAAAGTTGATACGTGTGTAAAAAATGATTATTTGAAATGTTTTATTTTGTATTTACTAGACCTTTAAAAGAGTCCGAGTTTTGGTTTAACCCAAAAAAGCCTTTGTATAACTAAACAATTCGTATATCTTACTACTTTATAAAAGGTTTATGCCTTATTCTAATTATAGAAATCTTAAAATTTCAGCCTAAAACATTTCTATTTTAAGCCACAAATCTTTCATCCTCTAAGAAGTAGTAACATACCCGTAGTAACATACCAATTAAATGCTAATACAACAAAATAGCTTAGTCAAACATTTCTGTTATAACAGTCATACGGTTAGTCAAAGTTGTAACCGCTCAAATAAATGTTAATGCATGCGTTTTTTCAAACGTGCTAATAAAGTAAAATAGAAACATCAACGACGTGCATATTGTGAAATGAGTTGTAGGAGGCTCTAAATGAGTCATAAATAAAAAAACGTAAACAGTTAGTCAAAATTGTAACCGCTCGAATAAAATAACATATATAGCCACAGAATATGTTCTTTGCAATGCCATTCCACACACACTTCATCCCTGCCACCATCACCAAATACACTTCATCCCTGCCACTATCACCAAATATCTCTTTCAAGATCTAGAAACCAAAATATTATGGTCTTTGTCTTTCTTATAATACGATCTGGATCTAACAGAAAATAAGATCCGGATCAAACAGAAAACACGATCTGAATTTGTGGATACAAAGGATTTACGTTTACTTCGTTTCGATTACGAAAAAGACAAAAGGAGTTTTTTTAGTGTGTCGGCGTGAAGTTTGTGAAGTATCATTTATCTAATTGTGTTGTGTTTCAATTAAGAAAAAGAGAGAATGAGTTGTCTTTCTTGCGTCTGGATCTATGTATACAAAGGGGTAATGCGATTTTTTGTGTTTGAGGTTGTGGATGGTTAAGTAGTTAGAGTTTTAGACTATATATGATATAGAGTACTAAATTTTAGGTTACTTAATTGTTTTGCATTTGGGTTTTAGACCTTTTGGACTTGCACTATAATATTTGCATAATTATTAAGTAACATTAAGTTGGAAAGCACCATTGTAATACTACATTTTGACTTGCAAATTTCTTTGTATCTTATTCCGCATGTTACAACATGACAAAATTGGT
This sequence comes from Glebionis coronaria, assembly GCA_025667525.1. Classification (NCBI taxonomy): domain Eukaryota; kingdom Viridiplantae; phylum Streptophyta; class Magnoliopsida; order Asterales; family Asteraceae; genus Glebionis; species Glebionis coronaria. Next base: position 10,018,468 of record CM046877.1, read on the forward strand.
TTAGCCTATTAGTTATTAGTGGGTTGTTTTTAATCTGTTTATTTTCCATTGGTGAGCCCTTCACAATATACGGGTTATGCCCGTAAAGAAGGCTCGACAAAAATAGTGTAATATGTAAAACCCACAACGTACAAAAATAACCGAAAATTGTGAAAATATTTCACGCATAAAAAAACCAATATATACAATCAGAGTAGCTGCTTAGATTTAATGGTAACATAACATTGCTATTACAACTAAACCACAAACCACATGTATTACAATATAAGCTACGATACTACTAACGTAAATTTACGTCAAACGTCAAACGAATCAAAGACAAATAAGCCCACTGCAAAGTGGGGGTCTTTTATTAATGAACTCATATTTTCAATTTTTCATACAAATAAGCCCACACAAATTTGCTCCTTCTTGTTATTAATGAACTCTTATTTCCAATTCTTCATATATTTTGATTATCTTAATTTAATAAAAACATATTTAAAATAATTAAATTTTATACTATTGAAGTCGAAAATTTAATATGAAAAATTTTAAGATAATATTATTCTCTAAATTTTGGTCACGTATAATCACAAAAAAATATAAATATCACTCGCCAAAGATACGAATACAAGTACCCGTCGTCGTATTGCACGACTATCCTACTATAATAATAAAGTAATGAAAACAATAGTTATAAAAACTATTTGCTCTAAATAAAATTAGTGACCGGTACCCGCCGCCGCATTGCGCGGGTATCCGGCTAGTCTTCTTCAAAAGGTGTATATTGGCGGTTTAACCTTGACCCATGCATTTTTTTCGGTGCCGGCTGATTTTTTCCCAAGGACCAAACCTCAAGTAATGAGCACCTGTTCCACTAACTTTTTAACCAGGATTTGGGATTAAACTAAGGACCTATTTCTTCAAAAGACCTCATTTGATCGATCAACTAAATGTTTTCGGCGTGGATGATACCATTCGAGCACTGCTACTTTGGTAATTCACATATCTTCTTTACTTGTAATTATGCACACACTACAAAGTAAGATAAATTTATTTAATAGAAGTCTTGGTTACTAAGAAAATAAACAATTATTTAATTTATTATACTTTTTCATTACTAGAGTGGCGTTAATATGGTAACCATCTTTAACATAAAAACAATAGAAACCATTCTTGTCCATTGGATGTATATCATCCTAAATGTGAGTTAATTATAATTAAATAAGTATTGATGATGGCACTTTTGTAATATAAAGCATTTTTAGTGGGTTTTTTTAACCCGTCTATGTTTATTTCAAGTTTTAACCTACGCACTTCCCTTTACTTTCATTAAATGGTGAGACAATGGTTTTTAATATTTAATTATATTGTTTGTCGAACCACTAGTACATATTTTTTCTTTTTTGTCAACTAACACCTGTTACCAATTGCAAAAAAAAGCAAGATACATACTTACGAATTAATAATTCTTTTAGTACACAACTGGTGATACATAAGTATACGATCATGCACATAGCAAAAAGGTGAAATTCCACAAACGATTACTTAATATATAAATGCAGAAAATAATACACAATTATCATAATACCTGATCAACTGATACGTATTCAAAAAATATACAAATAACAAAAAAATATAGGTGACACGTATCTGAAAAAATACACAACCAACTAAAAAATTTCAAGGGATACGTATTCGGGAAAAAACACAACCAACTAAAAACGAGTCAAGTGATACGTATTAAAAATAAAATCCAAGTGAAAAAGATACATGTTATACATATTTGGAAAAAATACACAACCAACTAACAAAGTCTCGGTGATACGTGTTCGATAAAAAATACACAACCAATTAAAAATGTGTCAAGTGACACGTATTAAAAACTACTGATACGTATTTAAAAATATACAACTAACAAAAAAATATAAGTGATACATATCCAAAAAATACACAACCAACTAAAATTTTTTAAATGATACGTATTTAAAATAAACCACAACCAACTAAAAACGAGTCAAGTGGTACAAAAAATATATAAGTGATATGTATCTAAAAAATACACTATCAACTAAATATTTGGCTGACACATATTTTAAATATACACGACCCAAAAAATCCAAGTGACACGTTTTCGAAGATACAGTATACACTACCAACTGAAAAATAAATCCTCAACTGTCCTGAAAAACAACCAACTTAAAAGAGGGAAGTTACACGTATTCAGAAATAAGTTATACAGTAATAAGTAAAATGACGCACCAAACAAATTGCAATACAACTTTCTAATAATAAAAGTGAATAAAAAATTACATACATACGACACATCTAGTAACAAGATTGTCAAGACTTTGGTGAAAACATTATTAGCTCGTATAAACATGCATATTACAAAACTTGTTGGAAATGTGACACAATCCATTTCTAGCGGCAATATTCCAGGAAGGTCAACAACATTAGAAAATTTGAACAACATTTCAGCGAGATGTAAAACGAATAATAATTTGTAATTTATTTGAAAGGTACAACACTAGCCACTGCCATCATAAAAATCAAACCGTGAGAAAAGGGCTGTTGAAATTCATTACATATGATTTGTTGGGTTGTAGCGTTGATTGTTATTTTTATTTTCGGATAGAGCATTTTTTTATCTGAAAATGGTGTTATAAACATGAGGGAAAAAATGAGAGCAACTAGAGGTTATCTTGGTGGAAATAAAAATTACTTAAATGCCCTTTTGGCTTTGTATTAAAGTTTCAATTGAAGTTACACGCCATTAAATAGAAAATGCCACTTTTCTATTTTTAATTGATTCCTATTGTTTTAATTTTAAGATCGGTTCTTACATGAACGCAAATCTTCATTACTAAAATATGTTGAATATAAAAGTATGCAAAAGAAATCTACATCAAAGAGAAAAGTCAATGTTGAGAAAAATTGGCATTTAATGAACACTTTATTACTTATTTTTTTCTTTTTCGTAAGACTTGATAAAATTTATTTTAGTAATTATTTTAATAAACATTGATAAGAATATATTTTTACTGACTCTTTTATTATTTACGTTTTTATTGACTCCCTTACTAATAAGATAAACAATTATATTATTATATTAATAATATAAAAATATTTTTTTATTAATCATAATAATTTTAATGATAATAATTTAATTATTATTATAATATTAATAATTATTATTGTTATTATTATTATCATTTTAATGTAAATAGGGGTGATGATATACTTGGAATGAGTGAATGCTAGAGGTATTTCTACGCAAACCGTATGATGTACCTAGAGGCTGCCAAGTATCTCCACTACTAGAAAATCAGGCATCAGCAACGATGTTTTGCGTCGCTATTCTGTCGTTGAAGCCCTTCAACGACGGAATTGTGACCAAATGCATCCATCACAAAAAAGGGCCTCGCAAAATTTTAGCGACAAGTTTAGCGACAAAACTTATCAAATTTTAGCGACAAATTGTCGGTCTATAGTTCCTCACTAAAGCTTTCCTAAAGTTACATAAATTAAATTAGATCTGACCATCAAGTGAGGGCTTAGCGACAAAAATTTTATCGCTGGTTAGTGACACATTTACTACAATAACTCGTGTATAATGATCCAAAATTTGCATAATACATTCATTAAAATTCATGCTAAAATCTATAAGATATCAATTAAACATTCGAATTGCAACTTAGGACAACAAAATGTCTACGATGCTAGTATCCTTTTTGAATCCCTAAGATTATCTTTGCCTTTCATAAAGATCCTCCTCTCGTTGTTTATTTTGTAACTCTAATGCTATCTTTTGTAGGCTTCAAGTAAAATATCATCCCATACGCATATACCGAGAGTTTTGTTTGGTAGCACAATGTTGTTATTCTGTTAGCGACAACAACTTTATCCTCAACCGTCCATGCGTCCCCTACAACCACAAAATCATTTTTTAGCATGGTAAGCACATGTTGAAATTCGGATAAACTTTTATAAAACATAGTGATTTTACTATATTTCATCTCTAACATGTCTCCATGTTTGATATGATCTATCATGGCCTCGCTCCTTGTCATATGTTCAAATGCATGATATATATTAATCGTTATATTAGAGAAACATATTGTGATTAGTAGTACAATGTAATTTATTCTTTTATAACTCATGTTTAAAAGATTAATTATTTATACAAATAAGCAAGAAAAAAGGAAAAGAGACTAGGATGCTCAACTCAACCTTGCTATTTCAGCGCACGTTAGGTTGATTATTATAAGTATTGTTATTCTTATTAATATTTTCTTACAAGATAAAAATAAAAAGCAAAAAAAACGCAACCTGTCTTTAACCACATTAAAAGGTTACCCATATTGACTTTTTACTCATCCCATTCAGTTTGTCACTCTTTTTTTTAACATGTACAAAAATAGGATGAAAGGTCTAAGTAAGGTGCTTATCGAGAATGGTGATTCCTAATTTAGATTTGTAATCTTTATCATCTTGAAAAATAAAAAATTTGCTAGTCAATAGTCAATACAAGTTGCAAAACAAAAGACACATTGAAAGTTAAGTGAAGTAAAATTTTAGAGCTTGCCTGAACACGAGAGTAATTCCTTAAAGATAACTCTCAACCAACAACAGCAAATATCACAAATGCATTTTCCTTATAAATAGAAACACAAAATATAATTTATTAGTTTCAGATGAGAGGACCATATGTTTGTAGATTGTTACTTATTCATGCATGTACCTGTATTTCATCATATCTAAGATGATACGATTCATGAGCCTTAAATCTGCAAGAAGTCAAACATTTGCAAAATCAAAACATTTGGACCAATCTATTTCAGTCTAAAGAAAAGAGTGTGAGGGTCAGATAACAAGATGGAAAAGAATTGGAATAGTATAGAAACAATGTAAAAGTTTCACACACGACAGTTCTCTTCTGTTCCATACATCAATCGTCTCATAGGTGTATAATATTGTAGCTTTTTTTTAGCAAGATGCGACAAAATATCTCGATCTAATCTAAGAAAATCCTTTGGGTGTCTTATCACAAGATATTAAATTGGTATAGAACTTAAAAGGGGATGCATTGTCTTATGTACAATTGAGCATCTATGCTTAACATATGATATATAAAGTACTTTGGAGGTAGAGAGGGGTTTCAAATGGGTTGACCTGATATGATCCGAACCCAATAAAGCCTTATAGGGTCGGGTTGATTCGATTTTAACTTAGCTTATCGGGTCAACCCGGTAAACTCGATAACCTTATAGGCTCGGGTTAAGGTCTCAATTAGTTTGTTTTGAGGTTATCGGGTCAACCCGATAAGAGACGTAACCCTTCGGTAAATTCATAAATTATGGTCTCACTCAGTTCTTCTGTTGGTATTTAGACTAAAAGATAAGTGCTTGTGCGTTTTTTAGGTGTTTTACCATGAGGTGCTTTATTTAAACTTTATGACCATGCAAAAAAAGTAATCGCATCTTTTGTTATTTGAGGATGCTAATATCATTTAGAAAAGAACGTTTTGTATTCTTAATGTCTTGTAATGACTAAACCTTTTACAAGTATTTACATACTGTTACCTACTGTCTGATTTTGCATAAAAAGCAAAGATAAAGTTTTGCTATTCTTTAAAAATATTGATGGGTTAATCAAATTTGAAAGTGATAGAGAACAAGTGGAGTACGTAATATAATGCAATATTATTAAATTTTTGCTACTGACTCTCTTTAGGCACAATTTTTATTGATTGGATCACAAGTGGAGAGATATGTATACCTGCAGCATAAATGCCACGACTAACACTGTGATCAAAAGTGTAGCAGTCTCAAAGAGCTGAAATTTCAAGTCCATTGGCTGCCCCATGATCCAACCGACACCACACAGAATGGGATCTGTACTTAAAAGGAAAAGGTCATAAATCATTGATAATAAGATTCAGTAGACCATATTTACAAACTATTGTAGTGGTATTTTTTAAGTAGAAAAGAGAAAAGAACGTTTCTCATTACCATAAACATGGATATCTGAGTTGATCCGATTGCCACTCCATGTGTGATGTCCTATAGAATACAGGGATTAGACGATCAATCAACCAATCTCGCATCAGAGGTATGTTGCTTATGAACTAGTGAAATCTGTAGACTTACAAGTTTGTCTTTCATAACAAACACAATAGTGCTCGCATGCTCAGCATCATTACCGACAATAGGAAGCAAGATTACGCTAATAAAAGACACCAGCATATTCCATGATTCTGGTGCTTTCTGAAAGATTAATAAAGTTAAAAACAGCCAAGCGACAGTTGTATTTCAGTAATAGTATAATTTGTTCAATAAAATGATTTAAAAGGTTTTCAAAGTTATAAGTGTGCTATATAAGACTTGTTCGGCTCATAAGACCTCTTAACTTTTTAGCTCAATTTTTTACTAAACATGTATGACATGTTAAGAGACTTCGATATGAAAGCACTAAATTGACCCACTCATACTAAATGCCATTTGTAAACATGCAACCTGTTAAAGAAACACAGATGCCACAAAATATAAAGACCATATCTGGTGCTTTCGTATTTACGCTTATCTATTCTGTATTACCCAAACTAAGGAGGTTGATTTAGTCATACCTTCCTCCTTTCTCTATAATATAATATCTAATAGGACCACGTTTAAGCATGCGCAACAAAGAGGCCTCTGTCTTGGTGGCAAATAATGGTGAGCATACAGCGTGCACTGATGTTATAACAGTCAATAAATCCAAGAGCGTTAACTATAGATGGTTCTTACATTATCAAGGTTTCGTATTTGGGTCATGGATCCATCTGGGTCAACAAGTGCCCTCACGACTGGACTTAGAGTAAGAGCCACAACATTTCTCACTTTATCATATGTCTGCATATCATGACACAACAATACAAAAGATAAGAAGTCAATAAAGATCCTTAGTTTGCATCAAAGTCAATGTCTAATTCTAAACATACATATCTAGCATAACAGTGAAAAGAGAGAAACTAAAACGATAAAAAGGTTAATGGAACATGTATCAGTAAGGCCACACCAACTCTGGTCACAATGTTAAGAACAATTTAACAGTTTCCATCCCATTGCGTCTCAAATTCCATGGTTATTTCTCCAACATCACTTTCATCCACAGAAACTCTTACATGACATATTTACATCAATTAAGTTTCTGAGTCATGAACTTCATTTCTCTTATCAATTTAATTACCTATTGAAAAATTTATATGACCGCCTTTTAAGGTATATAATAGAGAATGTACAGATATTAACTCATGCGTTACATGTAAATAAAGGACTATATCAGTTTAATATTTCTCAAGGACTCCAATCAAAGGTATTGTAATAATGGCTAAATGGGAATTAGACAAATTTGTATATTTCTAAATCAAACAACATTAAAAAAACATGTAAATTGCGGAGCCACGGTACCAAGGGTTAAAATTGAAACTTTAGTGACACCAAGATAATTGGGTTGTTGTATTTCTTAAGTATTGGCTGCACATACCTTCAATTTAGATCTGACGTTGCATATGCTAGCATCTAAACAAAACCCAAAAATATATTATACAGTATTGGCTGCACATACCAAAAATAAAAAAATAGATCTGACGTTGCCATTGCTTAAGTATTGGCTGCACATACCTTTTAATTTAAGCATGAAATGAAAAATTAATACACGAAATATCCATATAATAAGCATCAATTAAAGAAGATCTAATATTTTAAGGTTATACAAATTTGGGTTCACATAAACCCTAAATCGAAAATCAACAAAACAAGAAATTGACTGATGTACACCTCAAACTAGTTATGGAATTGAAGATATACGAAATAATATACCTGGTTTAGACTTGAAATTAATAGCAAATGACTTGCAATTGTTGAATTTGAATGTTTTGTGGATAAAGATGAAGACTAGATGGGGTAAATATGAAATGAGATAAAAAAATTTTAGTGTGGGTGAATAAATTTTCGGGAGGGATATTGGTGGTATTAGAGGGAGAATGAAAAATTTGGGTGAAATACTTGACCGCCACAAACAAAATATTTAGAGGGAGTTATCAATTTTTATCAAAAGAATTTTTTGGTAGGTTATCAATCGCTAATTTGTCACCTTGAATCATTTTTTTGTGACGGACTTATTTGGTCGCTAATTTTCGTCACTGTTGCCTAATATTCTAGTAGTGCTCAGCCATATTGGTTAGATGAAGAATATACTCACAAAACAATAAGAGAGCTTCGAGCATAGGGTACGAGGTCGTGTCCATGTGCGTTTGGTGCACGCATAGGAATATAGGAAACCAATTGCTTGTAGTCACTACTAGAAAATCCGGCATCAGTGACAACCTTTTACATCGTTAATCTGTCTCTAAAGCCCTTCAATGACGGAATAGTGACACATACAGTTTGTCGCAAAAAAGGGCCTCGCAAAATTTTAGAGACAAGTTTAGTGACAAAAGTCTTGGCCTTTCAGCGACGAACTTTCAGTCTCCTACCCATCGCTAGATACTTATAAAAGGTACCTAAATTAAATTTGATTCGACCGTCAAGTGACCGCTTAGCAACAAAGTTTCTGTCGCTAATGGTATTGACGAAAGAGTCACTAGACCATCTCAAATAATAAACCAACCATTTTGTTGCTATTCCATTGCTACGAAAATATGTAGTTAATAGTCAATGAATGATACAATTTATTTCCCACGAACACAAGTGATAATAGTCAGAAATCCATGTATAACTCAAATAACAAACATATCCCAATCAAATAACAAGTTAATTCGAAAGAAATCTAACATATGATCTTAGACAACATATTGGGAAATCTAAACCCAAGATTCTCTCTTACAAAAAAGTTAAGAGGACCTAAAGAGATTTAAAGTTCTTCAAATTGTAATGGTTGATGTCCAAGATGTATGTTCACTTGCACGCATTTCCTCCTTGAGCTCTTCATGCATTTCTTCTTTTATCACTTCACGCATTTCTTCCTTGAGCTCGAGTTTGATTTATTCCTTCAGTTCTTCCGTTAACTCTTTACGAACGCTATCAAAATAGTTCTTGAACATAAAAAATTCATATATTAGTTTTTTGAAATCTATACATACTACTAAACATAAGTCTTAGCTGATGTGTAACATCAGCTATTTGATATACATATACAACATGTGTTAAATAGTCATAAGTTAGATAGCTACTTCAACTTCTAAAGCCTTTGGGTGTTCAAAAGTGAGGGCGATACATTTAGTTAAGGTATCGTGTTTAGTTTGTCAAATAGTGAAAACATTATGACCAAAAGATGAAACATAAAATGTTACTGATTAGAGTATACTAATAAGAAACGGTTCCATCAGTTTATTTTGGATTTATGACAATAAACTAACTAGAGAAAAGGGCCGAGTTCTAAAACCATAAGTCATTACTTATATGAATCTGATATCTTAAGTTCAATATAAACTAATCTAATTGCACAAAGAAATAAGCACGACAATATGTACTGAAGCTTGTTATGATGATCAATTCATGATCACATAGATCTTATTATAACTAGATACGTATTAAATTAAAAATTCTGTCATCATGGTTTCAGGTAATATGTAAAGGTGTTAATTATGAGCTTAAACATTTATAAAGGATAAACTGGGATTATGATAGGCCATGCTATGCATGTACCGAACAAGAAAATTAATGTAGTACAATAGGAGTACTCATATTACAAGTAATATTACTTGGTTGCTTGTGGTTACTAGTAAACTAAATCATAAACCACTGTGGTTATTGCCCCTAATGTGGTAACAATATTTTCCCCAAACCTCTTAAATATTTTTGTCATATTAAATTAAGTGTAAATGGGATTGGCCTTTACAGACAATGGGACAACAAGTTATTTGTTGAATTTTAGTGATAGAATAGTAAGAATGCAAACACCCTGCTTGCTGATTACTATGGTGCCATGATAAGGCCTGTTGGTAAGAGGTTTCTTGGTATAAATTTTCTGGAAACTTATGTGTGGCTCTTCATGCATGCTCTTCTTGCAGTGTCCAGTCTCCAATGCTATAGTCAACTACTTATGAACATCTTACTTTATTACTTAAAGTCAAATAACTTATAACATTAAACAACTAGTCATCAATCATAGGCGAATTATGAAAAATAATTACCAGATGATCATAAGTAACAATAGACTTATGTGATGTTTTACTTTCTATAGAATCATACGTCATTAATCACTCAACGCCATATTATAACTTAAGAAATGGGCATACGACGAACATATTTGAGGCAAAACTATTTGTAACTATCATTTGGTAGATTTATTTACACGCCACTAGTACAAACAATATACATACCTTGAAATGCGTCCATAATTCATCATGAGCTGACTTGTCAACCTCCTCCATGTTGTCAAGGAACCATTAAACCTGGTCTGAAAGATAGAAGTTATATTACGAGAGACATTTAGGTCAGTAAACCTACAATGGAAAACATAACAAAATGAACTCTAGTAGCACAAGAAACATGTAATACCTACCCTCCGCCATCCACACTGATCATTGCCCTCTTTTATGGGTCATGTGAGACTTGTTCGATAATGTTTGAACCTCTTCGACGTTAGGATATTTCCATGTTTGGCTCATCCTTGCCTACAAGTTCCATGAACCTATGTATTAGAGGACATGGTTGCCTTTGTCTCAGAATAAGTATAGAGGTGTTAGTCCGTATACTTTTCTGACCTAACCATGGGCACCTCCATGATCACTAAGGCCACGTCCACCTCTACCTTAATGCCCAACACTACTACGTGCCATTATCACTATAAAAAGATAGATGCCAAACCAAAAAGAAATAAGATAGTATATGAGACATGCAAGACAAATATAATTAGTTCCTAATTAGCCAGCAAAAAAATTCGTATTTATGAACTATCAACGAAAAAACCATATGTGTAATGAGTTACGCTAAAGCTAAAAGATATAAACACTTAATATGTAGCTTGTCGATATTTAAATCTTTCCTTAAATGTTGCTTCATTATATAGAAGCGTGTACGCTCACTAACGTGTATTTCTAACAGCCCATTCCAAAAAACAATAAACGGAGTACAAATATCTAAATACTTTCAACTAAAAACGAAGGAGGCCAAACAGGTTTAAAGCTAGACTGCTTTATCAATGAAAACCTAAACGATTTTTGTAATAAAATAACTTTGGTAATGATGCATGTTATTTGTTTGAAAAAAAATAGAGAAAAATTGCCTGTGTACCTTGTGCTACCTCTTCACAACGATCTTTGTGTTCAAAAATATTAGCCAACTCTTCATGTTTGGTAGTAAAAGTCTGATATCCTGCATAAGTTGCTACAGGGTATTCGTTACTAAAAGAAGGATTCCACTTCCCCTCCATATCTGTTTTGATCCAGTTTTCAAGTTTAACAGACTGGGAAAAAATATAGTCATCAATTTTGATAATTTCTACATGTTATCAGTTCGTAAAAGTTACTTACAGTGAAGCACATTTCAGCATACTCTTGTTGCCATACATGAGTTGTGTAAACTATCCAAACCGAGTTTTCTTCTTCGATCTCAGACCTACATATACAGACAGAAGTGTGTCAGTAATCATGATGACTTGAAACACACTGTTCATATATCACTAGTGAAATACACACAGTTGACAATAAACTCGAGAAACAAATCTATTACTACTAGACAATTAAAAATAAACAAAGCAGATAAGATACCTCAAATCTCTGTGATCTAGAGAATATTTTTGGAATTCTCTCCCAGTAAGAATAAATGGTAGTGTTTCTTTACCCTCTATCACCACATTTCCTTCGTCTCCTTCTCAGCCATCTATCTCCTCAGTATGTTTTCACCCTAATTTTACAATGACAAATCAACCTCATATTAAACAAGCAGAAAATATAATTTCATATTTTATATACATATGTATATATATAGAATGTAAATATAAATTATATAAAACGATTTAATATAACAAACGTTAAAACAGTCAAATCAGCTGCTTTTATGTCTCCATACAAAGAACTTCCTTGGGCACTACATAAACTTTAGAAAACACAAGCATACAAAATAGCACGTCTATGATAAATATTTTTCGAGAATAGTCCACGTAATCTAATCCGCCCAATGAAGGAAAGTGAAGAAATACCCTTTTCACAGGAAGTATTGGTGCCCATGTGTCTATGCCATATTTTAGCATGTTATGAATGCACTGTTATGAAACAAGAACAAATGAGAATTGTAATCTTTTTATATACAGTAATAAAAGAGAACCTCATTCGTGATTTTTAACATACGTGGAAAACTAAATCATTCCAATATTAGAAGAAATTATTTAATTGTTAGGAAAAAAATTGACTAACTCAAAATATATCTTTCCAATAATGGCTATGACTTGGTCAACTTTTAATTTTTAGGATTGTAAACTCAGAAGGATAAAACCAGCAAAGTTAATTCCTAATACATGAACGAAACAATCCATTCCTTCCAACCCTAACATATATAGAGCATCAAGACCAGATAAACAGTTTATTTATGTAGCATTTTAATTTGTTGCCCGAACACATTCTTTACTTAACGACTAAATATGTTGAAAGAAAAGCTAAATTTACGTTCATTTAGGAATTCTTATTACTCAGTTTATTATAAGCAACATCTTACTATTCATCTGTAACACCTTATTTCACCCATAAATGATCTGATAAGGAGTTTCGAAAATCAACCAGAAACACACTTAAATGTAGAGATTATTTTATCGAAAAACAACAAGCTTAACAGTAAAGGACGTTCAGAATTGCTTGTTAAGAATATTTTTATTCACAAAAGGGATTATCATCAGCTAATAAATATATTAAAACACGAGGCAAGATACATAATCATAGAAGAACACAAAGAGTATCTCTACCAATAAAATTATATATCATGAAAAGCAGCAGTAACATCATCTATATTCAATCATGGAATTGTGTAAATTGCTTATACTTGAATGACTTAAAACACTTTCCCCCAAATTCTAAAGCTAACATACATCTATGTGATTCAATTTAGGTAGAAATATAAAAAAATAAAGGATAACAGAACAAAAACTTAGATACAACTTTTACCTCAATTAAGGTATCAAGGTTGATGATTTATCTCAAATTTGAGAATGAATCTACATAACCGATTGATGTTTTGTCAAACAAAACTAGTAACTGTGCCCTCCAATTTATTTTTCGCGAGTTTCATGTTTTGCTGAATTATAACGAAATCAAACTGGTAACTGTTGCCCCCAAACTCATCGGTTAGCGTGAAGCAACCGTCTCCTACATTGGTTGGCAGTTTGGTCCATTGATATCCCTTTTTTATCTGAGTTGTGTTTTGACTTTTGACTACTTAAAGTACAAACGATAAAGATAATACATTGTTTGTTTACTAATTTTTGTTTTTCAAATAATATTGGTAAACATGTAAGTGTATTAAAATTTTTCTCTTTGAAACTAAAAATTTATAAATAGACTTAAATATTTAAATCTATGTGGATATAAAAAATAATAATTATAATTTATTTTAGGTAGATGATGGCTCAAGTCATGAGCAAAACGTGACAGCGCCGGACATTGCATCATGAGTGACGTTTTCTCCTTCAGCGCCGTATATGCCAACCAAGAATGATGGGTATAACATGAGGTGACGACGCGAGATAATATACCGATCCTCGCGCCATGGGCCGGTGTCATGGAGATTTTTTTATATAACTTTTTTATTAAAAATGAAACCACTATAACATCAAAATTCTGCTGTTAACCACAACAATATTTTTCAAATGTTATGGTAATTATAATGTTATGGAATAATGTGTTGACGTGACATTTACTTTTTCATAACACCATACTAACAAGAGAAAATATATTACGAAACATATTAAAAAAACTTATAAGAGAACTAACGATGGATATGCGACATGTAAAAAGAATCCCATCGATATACAGTCATAATTTCGTCGCTAATAGTTTCAACCTAAGTTCGTCGTTACCTCCATCTCAGTATGAAAACATCTAGCGACAGAACTTAGACGGATGATTCCATCTCTAGTCTTGTTACTAACTGGTTGCAAATTTATCACTAACTTTTAAGGGATAATTTCGTAGCTAAGTTATCATTGATTTGTCACTATGAACCATTTTTTTGCGACAAAGTAATTCGATCGCTAATTTCTGTCGCTGTTGTCCAATATTCTAGTAGTGAGTAGGGGCCACACATTATTCTCTGTTGTCTTTTCTTTCTTGAATGTTAGGATCTCTCCGAGAGTCAAGCTTCATGTGATGGACTTATGTGTATTGACGGGTTCCTTTACGTTATTGGGACCCATATTGGGAGTTAGTTTACTTTGATTCTTCTGTAAAACCTCGTTTGAAAGAGTAGCATCTGTTGCTAACCTCTCTTAAGCTCTAGCGGGGTAATTTTGATCATCCAAGTCCACAAATTTCCTATTTTACCCTATGACTTTGTCGCTTCAATTAGAATCAATAGACATTCCATCAATCCTTTTGGGATCATCCTAATAACTGTCACTCAAGAATCATACTCGTCTTCGTCTTTTGTTTATAGTTTCTATTTATATGATTTAGATAATTTATTAATGTTAGAAATACGGTGAATAAAATAAGATGTTATGGAAAGAAATATGGTGTTAAGTACTATTTGATGATGGATTCGCCAACTTATGATTGTCTTTTGAAGGTTTTCTCTTATTTCACCTATGTTGTGATTGCTAGTGATAGTGTTGCATTGGATACTCTTTTCTCATTTTCTAAACATTTGTGATCTACACAATGATTGATGACCTATGAAGCACGGGATCGCCTCGAAGGGTGCCGTGCCCGTTTGGGATCGCCTCGGGAGCGGGATCGCTGGCGATTCAGCTGAGGATCCAATCTTGATCGACTCCCAAATCATGGGATCGAATCTTGACCGATTTTGGAACGGATCTGCATGTTTAGCCCATTTATTGGCATGTTTTTTTTGTAAGGTTTGTATGGGCTGCTAATTAGTATAAATACATAACGACAATATCATCTTATTCAACATCAACGATTCACCGATCAATCGACGTCGGTAATTTGAAATTTAGAATTTACATCAATAAATATTTATTTTGAATTTTCTATAATATATTTATTTTTTTTATATATTTTTATTGCCGTATCCATGCCGATCCCGTATCTTGATTTTTTTTATTTTTGCCGATTCCCGTTCCCGTATCGTTCCTGTATCCCCGTTCCGTTCCCGTTTCGGTGCATATATATAATGAACTCTTCGGGATCTTTACTTTGATTCAAGATGCTATCACAATGATTGTTAGTTATCCAAGATCAGTATGATACATTATCAATTGATTTTACCTTCAACACAAAATTATCTATCGGATAACATCATCAATTGATTTTACCTTCAACACAAAATTATCTATCGGATAACATTCGGACTCGAATAAGTAAATTCTGGAACAGCTACCGAAGGCAATGTTTTTAAATTCTGTTCACTCACTCAGTTATCAACAAAACCGAGTACTTTTGGTTTAGTGTACTGTTTCATATCATCCAAAAAGTTGGTGGTCAGGTCGTTTTTCGCCGGTTAAGGCTGGTTCTGGAGGCTCAGACCTAATTACAAAGTCAACATTATTGCATTTTTGTTAAACATGACTGATGTGAGAATCAAAGCACAGACACCTCAATTGGTCAAAGTCATTCTATTGCATTTGCATGTACATATACAATTTCCTAAAACAAGTCTATTTATTCAACCAAATAGGCTTAAAAGAAAATGAGAATTGACAGAAAAGGTTGATACATTTGTCTCAGTATAAATGGCAACATGGTTTTTCAGCGAACGTTTAATCCCATTAATACTGGAAGGGCAGAGTAACATACGGAATTTATTGATCATTACATATAATACTGGAAGGGCAGAGTAACATACGGAATTTATGATTTCTTCTATTCTCCTGATTAAGGGAAAACAAAAGTACGAAAGTAGAAGTATTTCTTTGTTAAGATACTAGAGTTTGATTAAAGCTGGACGTTCCTGGCTTGCAGGTTTCTTCATAAGCATCTATAAATGTAAAAGACTCCGAAGAATTTAATCATTTCATGAAAGGAAAAAGATTCAGTGAGCTTGTTTTGTGAATCTAATGTTGATGTCGACATACCAGACAGTGAAAAATTAATAAAATTATATAGATACGGTAAAAACTTCTGTATCTAATATATATCTCTTGGATGCAAGAAGAGAAAAGACAGAACTCATGTAAGAGGTTTAAGGTTTCAAAAAATGAAAATTTGGTTAGCCACATCAATGACAAGTGCAATAGTAATGTTTTAGCCCAATAATCCACACGTTTTAATCATTAGCACTGACATCTAACTCCCACCACTTCACTTATCTCAACAAATGATCAAATTACTGTCACATATAGCTCAATGCAATCATTAAAAAACATTAAGAATAATTTATTAGCGATGAAATAATTGATGTCCATGTAACATTTCATTCATGTTATTTATACTTAGCTTGGTGACAAGTAGCTAAATATAACTAACCAGGAAAGAAAACAGACAAGAGAAAAATTCACCTTAATTTTCATTGTTTTCAGCAAGGGATAAAGGCGGAAAAGGTGAAACCAAGCTCTCAACAACAACAACGCATGCTTTACAATGTTTATCAAAAAATTCAATCGAATCATCTTTTGACTTATAGATCAGCACACCCTGAGCAGACTTAATCAACAATTTACCGTCATTTGAAAGAAACAAAGGAAACGGATTCAAATCAATCCAAGGATGATTCATATATGAGAAGGAAGCCAACTTAGACCAAGAATCTTTCACTCTGTATACATTCATTACCCATAAGTCCGCATGAGTATCTGAATAATTATAAAGCCCACACAACGATTCTCCCAAAACCCCCAAACTCAAATTCGTACGCCTGCCCCAAGATCCATTGTAGCAACCACCCATTAGACGAGCATGGAAATTACGATCGGCATTGTAATTGCCCCTTCCACTGCCGCCGAATCTGTCGCCTCTTCCTCGACCTCTACCCATCGGGAAACCACCAGGGCCATGCAAACCACCATCCTCGTACTCATCGGGTGCATGAGCTTCATCATAAACAGGTTGCAAAACTTCACCAAATGTCTCATTTGCTAAATTAAGAGAAACAATCTTCTGTGTTGATAACTTATCATAAGCCACCCAGTGCAAAGCTCCATTTGAAAAAATGCCACAACCTTTCAATTGACCATCACTATATGAAAAAGCATCTATACTCTTCCACTTTTCGCTTTTCAAAGAGTAAATGTTCACTTCCTTAGCAGTGGATATTTCAACAATTTTGAAATCATCAGTAGATTCATCATAGCCAAAAGAATACCACTTTGGCTGCCGATATCCCGAATCAAATGGGTTACGTCGTAACCCCTTCCATATTCTTGTACTCGGGTTATATATAAACAGATCATAAGCAGCATCAAAAAGGCAAACTAACCCGTTACAAGACCCAACTATCGAAAGATCACCTCGATTTCGTTGCAACGGATTTTTAAGCCGTAAAATATTATAAGCAGATTTATCAAACAACACATCATAAAGAGGACAGTTGTATAGGTCTTTTTCTTGTCCATAGATGTAGATAAGTCGATGATGTTGATACTTAATGTTGTTGGTACTAGATATTGTATAATGCGTTTTAATGAAATCATGGTCCGAGATTAAGGAATACCATTCTTTGCAAACAGCCTTACATCGTAACAATGATTTAACTGCAGCCTTCAGCAGGATCTCGCGGATGATTTCTGGTGGAAACGAATGAGTGATTTTGAGTTTCCTCTTTTTTTTTAGTTTCATTTTTTTTTTAGGGTTTGTTTCAATTCGAAGATGTTTTCTTCCTTTTATAGCTGTGTCGTGTGGATTGGTTTATAAAATTTGTTTATGACACCTTTAACTTATAAACATCAGTTACTTTAGTCCTTGTAGAGTGATTTTGAATCAAAAATTTGTATAATGTTAATTATTATAGGTGCCGATTTCTTAAACAATCGAAGTTTGACAGTCTTGTGATCTTGAAAAGTTGTATCATGTTAATTATTCCCAGCCTGTTTCTCTATCCAAACACTCCTTGCATTGATTTATGCAGCTTCCAACAATCACACATACACTCTATTGATGGAGTCATTTTTTTTGGTAAAAGGGTAAAATAAAATAAATTTAGATAAATAATGTTTTCCTCACGCCAATCCTAAGAGTTAATCGCAGATGCTGCTCCTCGAGGCAATAGGATGCGACACTATTTATGCAGTCATTTAATTTATTTATGCCAAAATTTGTTCAAACGCCTTAGTAGGCCAAATTACACTGCCACAATTAACAAATTACTATCCCAAACAACCTCCGAAGTGTAAGCAATTCCAAAGACACGGGAAAGTAAGCATAATAAAATAAAAGGCACTTAGGGTGGCCTACTGGCAAAAAGCATAATAATTTCCATGTTTTTATCAACGAGGCCTGAACTAGAGTGACTTAATGTGAATGTACATGCTTGAGACCACCGATCACAGTTCCCAAACTTCTGGAGTGAGGTGAATGAAACACTATTGGAATCATACACAACCAAAATCAACCCAAATCGTGTTAGCACTTTCCCATCATTTGGAACGCACAGGCATTCAAGTTTTATCAAGTTTTGGCCGATGTTTGTACAAGCATCGTCTAGCATCATCAAAATTTAGAACTACAGCTCTTGCAAGTATGACATATAAGGTACATAACCATAATGTCATTAAATACAAATGACTCCCAATTGGCAGCTCAACAATTGTTCGTGTGGATCATGTAATATTACTTGTGTGCATATATGTTTTTACATTATTTTTTTGTCATGTTGCTCTAGATGATATGTGTTATTCTTTTTACGACAGCTATCATATTTTTCCTATCGACCAAAAGTTGTAGCATGTGGGAAGGTGTGCGGGTGATTTGTTATAAACAAAAAATGCAGAACAGTCAAATAGTGATCCGTCAAATCATCTGTGTAATCGATCAAGGGTTCAACACATATACTAGATATACGACGATTACAATAAACTTGCTAAACATATGTTGAAGCCAAACTCAAAAAGTTGGAACGAAAATGCTGAAGCATTTAGTCATTTCTGTTAGAGGATTGTTATGAATTCAAAGAACTGTATAATTATAAAAACAAAGTAAGATATAAGCCTATATAACACACATTTGAGCTGTTAGGGTTATTGTCATAGCGACTGTTTAGATGTGTGTTGAATAGAATAATCGTAACAGTTCTTGTTGCAGGCTCTTCGTTTTCACGTCTAACTTATTGTTGAGTCTACATTAAGAATTCATTATTTCGAAATGTTAAATAGTTTTAAACGATCATAATATAACAGAACACCATTGAGTAAACTACATGCAGACAAAGTAAGGTGGAGTTGATTAATAAACATGACTGCTTTACAGCATCAAAATTCAGACACCTTCAATTGGTCTAAGTCAACTGTATCACATAACTCCCTAGAACATAGCAAACAAAGACCATTAACACAGTTAGTAATACATCAAGAAATACCGGAAACAGGTAGAAGTTTTTTTTTTGGGAGGTTTCTGAACTTTTGGCTAACGCCGCACATACTCAAATAGGTTAAAGCCCTCCCCTTATTCAGGAAGGTTGGCGTGGCTGCTAGTATTGGATTAAAGTTTAATAAGCCTTCTTCGCTTCAGGATTTCCTGAAAGAACAAAGATTCGGTGAGTATGAGCCCGCAATCTAATGTTGATACAACAATGAAGATGATGAAAATTTTGATCAGACTCTTTCCTATTAACTGTATATCGACATTTTATTTTCCTTTGTGGTCTAAAGAGCAAAGATAGAACACATCAGTGATGGTCTCAGAAAGGAAATTGGTTATCCACATTGATACTTGTTGGCACATGTCATATAGAATCACATCATGTTTAAACAGACTCCCTATGTAGTACTGGTTTTTGTATCACCATAGGTGACAACGTCAGTTGCATAAGCGTCTCTGCCTACTAATCCACAAAGACTAAATCATAAGCACCAAAACAATATTATTCCTACCAATTCAAATTTCTTCGCATATTTAAGAACTAGTGTTACATATTTAGCTTAATGCATTACAAAAAACATTAAGAATACTTTATTAGCAGCAAAGTAATGGTTAAAGTTCAATAAATTTATGTGTTTGTACATAACATTGCAATTATTTGAATTATATTACGCTAAATGAACAAGTTATGGTTATTTACCGGTAAATGAAACAGGGTTGGAAGAGCAAAATTTACCTTAACCTTCATTGTCATTGATATCTACAAGACGTATAGGCCGAAAAGGTGAAACCAAACTCTCAACGACAATGCAAGCATCAAAACACTCACTGAAAATCACCCAAGATGAACTATTTCTTGAATCGTAGACTAGCAATTGCAGCCCACACATCAACAATAGTTTCCCATCTTCTGAAATGCGTAAAGGAGCCCAACTATTGCCCATCCAATTATCAGAATACGGGATGGAAGCCAACTTAGTCCACGAATCCTTCACTCCATAAACCTTCATCACCCATACATCCACAACACCACTATTATAATTATTATAAAGAACACACAACCATTCTCCTAAAACTCCCAAGTTCAAATCGTTATAACCCTTATGATACCCTGGCTGCAAAATTTCACCATAAGTCTCTTTTGCTAAATCAAGAGAAACTATCTTCCATGAATCCGACCAAGAACATTTACCAGCCGCCCAGTGAAGAGATCCATTTAAAGGCTTACCATTATCCAACGGACGAAAATAAGGAAAATGACCAATTGCTTTCCATTTTTCATTTTTTAATGAATACATCATAGTAACCATATTATACACATGGGTCATAACAACTTTGTAATCATGAGACAGCTCGTCATACCCAAAACCATAAGAAACCCTCGATGACTCAGTTTTCTGAAAGAATGGCAATAAGTTATGTCTCCTAGTAGCCGGGTTGTAAATAAAAATAGTGCTATCAACATACACTGAAAGGCATACTAATCCATTACAAGACCCAACTATACTAACCGCACGAGGTAATGGATCTTTAAGTTGTATCGCATTATTAACAGATCCATTAAACAGCACATCATAAAGAGGACAGCTATTAAGATTGTTTCTTCTCAAAGTGGTGTAAATAAGTTGATATTGATAGTTATTGTTGTTGGTAATAGATAAAGTATAATGAGATTTAATAAAGTGTTGGTCGGAGATTAAAGAGTACCAATCTTTGCAAACGGACTTACATCGTAACAATGACTTAATTGAAGCCTTCAACAGGATTTCTCGGATGATTTCTAGTGGAAACCAATGACTGATTTTGAGTTTCATTCTGTATTTTCTAGGGTTTTTTCGAATATTGGGGAAAGTAAATAAGATTTATAATTGTGCCCCTGATGCATATATGTTATGGACTTTTGGTCTAGATGGGTCGATAATTGGCCCAGTTACACATGTAAATACGTAATTGTGAAGGAAGCTGTTGTTTTAGATTGATGAGATAAAAAGGCGTTCTCGAATTTAGTACGAGACAGCCGATTTACGTAATCTTTTGTCACTTTACAAATGTTCAATCACAACTAAGATAAATGAAACATCAACAACTATACGTCTTAAAATGATCCAAAACAAGCTTAGTCGAAGTTATAGAATGTGCTTGGAGATTACCAAGGAGAAAATGATGGTTGAAGGTGAGAGCGGTGGAGAGGCAGGTGGCGAATGAGGAGTTTTGAAAATAACTGATCGGACCGACACCGAGCTGATACTAAAGACTTGGCTCTCGGTTTGAATATTTTAAATTCCAGTTTGGTCCAAATTTCATATTTTTTGGGAAGGTGTGAGGTGAATGAAACACACAATTGGAATCATACACAACCATGATCAACCCAAATCGTTTTTGCACTTTCACATCATTTGGGAAGCTGTGCAGGTTATTTGTTATTCAGAAAAAATGCAGAACAGTCAAATAGTTATCCGTCAAATCATTTGTGTTAATCGATCAAGGGTTCAAGACATATACTATATACGACGAATAAACATGCTAAACATATATTGAAACTCACGTAGGGCTGAACATCGGGTCAAACCCGAACCGAAAAATGCTTTTATGCTGAACAGAAACCGAACCGATTTAGATTCGGGTCGGCTCGGTTTTATCGGGTTTCACGTCTAATTAATTGTTGAGTCTACATTTAGAATTCATTATCTTGATGTGTCAAGTGTGGTTTATCAAAGTAATAGTTTTAAGCGATCATAATATAACACAACATCAGTGAGTAAACTACACGATAACCTCTAAACATAAAAACATAATCTCATTACAAAATTAGCATATGTTTCTATGTTGGAGCATCAAAACTCTGACACCTTCAATTGAACAAAGTAAACTGTACTGCATATAGTCAACTAACTCATTGGTTTTACCTCATGTCAGATGTGGCCTGATCTGATTGCCAAGAGTAAGGAAGGCGGGGATTATGTCGCTCAAACTTACGTATTCTGGAGTGGCCACGAGCCAGTTAGAAGACGGGTACGCTAGTCACTTTCGGCTGCTTTCCTGGATTCAGTTTTAGATGCATTTGCTTGACAATGTCTCACTTTCTTCAAATTCCTCTTTTATTCAGTATAATTTCGAGGATAGATATGATCTCGTCAAGTTTGTGAAGTTGGTGGGAGAAAGTGGGATGTATCTGCATCTTCAGATCGGCCCATATGTTTGTGCAGAGTGGAACTTTGTGTCTCAGCTTTTCCCCTAATCTAGTTAAATTTAGGCTGCTTTCAGTTTTGTCCTAAAAACAATGAATTATCTGTGCTCAACAAAGCAATATGACTATGCAGGGGGGTTCCCTCTGTGGCTTCGCGATATCCCTTGATATTTTAAACTCTGTTACTTAAGTTTTTTTTAAGATTGACGGACTAATAAATTCGAGTTACTGTATAAATATCATCTGAAAGGCCCATTGATGTACTTCTACCAAGATTACTCCAGGTAAAACTGTATTCTTGTTATTCTAATTACTTGACACACGCACACGTACACACAGAGTCTACAAACTTCATTAGCTACTCCATGTTGCAACTCTGAGCATGTTCTTGTAATTTTGTTCATCATTATATAGTCATAAGCTGTGTTTCTTTTTCTTGTAATTTAGAAAGCTTGCATTGGATTCTGTAAATCAGTACGTAATGTCGATGCCACCAGTAAGTATGATTTGAACATTTATTTATACACTAAATAACTAGAATTACCACTGCAGATAGTACTAAGCAGTTTACTTAATGTTGGTAAAATACAGAAAATGAGTAGTGAGTGAAGAGAAAACAGAGGATACTCTATTATTTTAATTGCTGATAAAACCACAGAATCATAGCCTCTTATATAGGCTTACAACTAAGTAGTAAAACATAACTGAAACTAACTTAAAGTAAACTTATTGGAAACATTACTACTAGTTTATAACTGATAAACTCATGAAAACATAGTAAAAGATAGTAACTACAACAGTAGGAGTTGTAATGGGCACCATTATTCAATACACCCCCTTGCTCGAAATTTGCATACTCCGAGCTTTTGTCGAAAATAGTCGTGCTTCGCCTGAGATAGTGCCTTGGTGAACACATCAGCAACTTGCTCATTGGTAGAACAATACTTCAACTGAATTATTCCTTCTGATGTAAGATCACGAATAAAGTGAAAGCGAATATCGATATGCTTCGTACGACTATGAAAAGCTGGATTCCTCGTCATTGCTATTGTTGCTTTTTTGTCACAATATATTGTTGTTGGACCATATTGTTCATTGTGAAAATCAACTAGCATTCTTCGCAACCATATTGCTTGACATGATGCAGATGCTACAGCAATATATTCCGCCTCAGAGGATGATAAAGCGACCACATCTTGCTTCTTCGAGCTCCAAGCAACCACTGTAGAACCCAAGTCGAAAGCTTGACCATAAGTCCTCTTTCTATTGTCTACACAACCTCCCCAATCACTATCACTGTACCCATACATAGTACCATTTGTTGACTTTGAATACCAAAGTCCAAAATCAATAGTTCCAGCAACATAGCGTAGTACCCTTTTAGCTGCACCCAAATATAGTCTTGTAGGTTTATGCATAAACCTAGATAACACATTAACAGAATACATAATATCTGGGCGAGTATGTGTGAGATAGTTTAGTCCACCTATTATACTTCGATAATGACTTGCATTATTAGCTTCTGTACCATCTTCAACCTGTAACTTTTCATTCGTATTCATAGGTGTACCTACTGCCTTGCAATTGTGCATATTGAACTTCACAAGAAAGTCTTTTGCATACTTTGATTGTGAAAGAAATATCCCGTCTTTTTCCTGTTTCACTTCAAGACCAAGAAAGTATTGAAATTTCCCAAATCGGTCATTTCAAACTCACTTTGCATGCTCGATCAAAGTCATCAGTCAATGATTCATTTGAGCCCATATAGATCATGTCATCTACATAGATAACGACCACAAGAAAATCATATTTTCCAGCCCTTTTCACATATAAAGTAGGCTCATTTTCGCTTCTTAAAAACCCTTTTTTCAGAAAGTATGAATCAACTCTTTTATACCATGCGCGCGGTGCCTGTTTTAGTCCATAAAGGGCCTTTGTAAGCTTTTAAACTTTTTCCTCATTTCCATAAACTTCAAAACCCTCAGGTTGGGAAACATATACCTCTTCTTCTAAATCTCAGTTCAAAAAGGCTGACTTTACATCAAACTGATAAACAGGCAAATTCAACATAGCAGCAATAGACAATAGAACACGTACCGTTTCAAAACGAGCAACGGGTGAGAAAGTCTCGTCGTAGTCAATACATTGATGTTGAGAGTATCCTTTAGCTACGAGTCGTGCTTTGTACCTCTTTATACTCCCATCTGCATTATATTTTATTTTGAACACCCACTTGAGACCAATAGGTACTTTCCCTTCTGGTAAAGTAACCAATTTCCATGTGTTATTATGCTCTATTGCTTTCAGTTCCTCAAGCATTGCTATTTTCCATTCAGCAACTTCATTTGCCTCTTTAAAACACGCAGGCTCCGTTACAAAGAGGGCAAATGAAGATGATGCATAAATGTCTTCAAGTGACTTGTAACGTGGTTCCACTTCATCACTAGAAGTACTGGATGATCCCGAACCACTCACATTATTATTTGCTGTTGGGGAAGATGGAATTGAACCAGTGGTGAACTTTCGGGCGAATAGGGAACAACGAGTGTATCAAAAACATCATCTTGACTTGTATATGGAAGTTTGGAGCCCTATTGGTTTCCATTGACGTAAAATTCCAACTTTGTTCTTCGTTAAAGACAACATCTCTACTAATTAAAGATTTCCCATTCATGGGATCATATAGCTTATAACCTTTGGATTGTGTGCTATACCCAACAAAAACACATTTTTGAGATTTTTCATCGAGTTTCTTTCGAGAAGTCGAGTTTACCAAAGCATAAGCTACACATCCAAAAATACGTAAATGTCTTACCTCGGGTTTAGTACCTCTCCATGCCTCATAAGGAGTCCTATTTATAACAGCCTTTGTTGGAGATATATTGAGGATATACACAGCGGTTGCGACTGCCTCGGCCCAAAACTGTTTTGGAACACCTTTTGCATTCATCATACTCCTTCCCATCTCGACAATAGTACGGTTCTTACGTTCCGCGACACCGTTTTGTTGCGGCGTTTAAGGTGTTGTGAGCTCTCTGTAGATTCCATTATTCTCACAAAAAATATTGAACTCTTTTGAGAGGTATTCGCCTCCTCGATCTGTTCGAAGAGTCTTTATGTGACACCCACTTTGCTTCTCCACCATAGCTTTAAAGTGCCTGAAATTGTCAAAAGCTTCGCATTTTGATTTCAAGAAATATACCCAGCTCATACGGCTATAGTCATCAACAAACAACATAAAATATCGACTTCCTCCTAGGGATTCAACCGACATTGGACCGCACAAATCTGAGTGTATGAGTTCAAGACACATTGAAGCCCTTCGAGACTTTCCAAAAGGGAATGCAGCCCTGCTTTGTTTTCCGTATACACAACCTTCACAAAAATCAACATTATCAATCTTTGGTAGCCCGAGAACCATATTTTTAGTTCCCAACAAATTCAGCCCGCTCACACTTAAGTGACCATATCGTAGATGCCACTTATTTGCTACTGCATTTTCTTTTACAACCATAGCACCACTTCCTTCTTGACTTGACACATCAAGCGGGAACATTCTATTTGACATCATCGGAACATCAAATATCTTTCGGCCAGAAAATTTTTCTGTAATGCTACAATAACCTTCGTCGAACAATAGAGAGTATCCATTCTCCATCAATTGGCCAACACTTAACAGATTATGTGCAAGAAGTGGCACATATTGCACATCATGAACAAGCTTCGTATGACCAAGTGAGGTTTTAATCGCGACCGTACCTCTGCCTTCTATCTTTATGAGCTTGTCATTACCAAGAGTAACCTCTGACTTTTGGGATTCATCCATATCTTTGAAGATAGACTTTATACCTGACATGTGATTTGAGCAACCACTGTCTAAGTACCACACATCATTTCCGACACCTTGTTTAGTGGATTGCACCATAAACAAGTAGCTTTCCTCTTGCGAATTTTCAGCAAACTTCACATGATTCTGCTCATGTTTTGGTTTAAACCAACAATCGACATCCTTATGTCCAGTTTTGTTGCAATGGCGACATTGGATGGTACTTTTGAAGTCCCTTTGGTCTCCTGTTGGACCACCACGTCCTCTACCTCTACCACGGCCTCGACCACGGTAAGAGTTTCTGTTGTAACCTCGTCCACCTGAATATTCTGCCTTTCCATTATGCGAGGAGTTACCTTTCACTTGAAAAACCTTTTCATCCACATTTTCATGTGTTCTGGAAAGTCGGTCTTCATGGGCCAAAAGAGAACCCATCAATTCATCAAAGGTGTAAGAAGATAAGTCCTTAGACTCTTCAATGGCAGCCACCACATGATCAAACTTTGGTGGTAAGCTCCTCAAAACTTTACACACAATAGTTTTATTGCTTAAGGTTTCACCAAATGACTTCATGTAATTCACAATCTCAGACACTCGAGATAAATACTCCTGCACTTTTTCATTTTTTTGCATGCCTAAAGTTTCAAAATTCCGCCTGAGATTTTGCATTTTCACAGCGATAACCTTCTTGTCACCCATGTACTCTTGCTTTAGAGTCTCCCACGCCTTTGTTGACGTTGTAGCTTCTGCAATTCTTGGGAAAATCAGATCATCCAATGCTTGTTGGATGAAGAAAAGAGCCTTGGCGTCTTTCTTTCGGTTGTCTCGTAGCTGTTGGTTAGGTTGTTCGGGATGCGTGTCCTCGAACCCATTCTCAATCAAGTCCCATAAATCCTGAGACTTGAACATTGTCATCATTTTTAGGCTCCAAAAATGATATTTTTCACCTTTGAAAATTGGGATAAGGGGTGTGAAGAGGCGGAAGTACCGTTCATTGCTATGACGGATAGTAGTGTAAACGAGGGTAAAGATGGCTCTTGATACCAAATTTGTTGGTAAAATACAGAAAATGAGTAGTGAGTGAAGAGCAAACAGAGGATACTCTATTATTTTAATTGCTGATAAAACCACAGAATCATAGCCTCTTATATAGGCTTACAACTAAGTAGTAAAACATAACTGAAACTAGGAACTTAAAGTAAACTTATTGGAAACATTACTACTAGTTTCTAACTGATAAACTCATGAAAACATAGTAAAAGATAGTAACTACTACTCTCTCTGTAACAGTAGGAGTTGTAATGGGGTAATTTAGAGCACCATTATTTAATACTTAACCTTGTACAGGTTTTGTATATGTCGATGAATACTTACTGCAATGTTTGTTTGTTCTCGTTAATGATCCATAACGGAAATTGGAAAATACTTCTACTCTTTGTATTAATTGTGGCATTCAAATTTTAGTTATCTGTTCGGCATAGAATTCTTTTTTAACTTGTACTAAAAATGACTTTCATTTATGGAACCTATTCCTACTCTTTTTCGTCTTTCTGACCGTCTTACAGGTGTTTTCATATATGTCTTTTACGAATACCAACTAACAATGGCCCAACTTTTTCAAATAATGGTATTCTGGTTTGCATCTTAAATAGATTAAATAAATCAGCAGCAGTTTTTGTGCAACGTATACATTTTTATTTATAATTACTTGTGCAATTTTATTTTCTTCTTATGCGTCTTTCTGGTTCTGTGGTTCATGTTTGAATCATAATTATGCTTTCTTTAGTTATCAGCATTAATGAATTTTACTCGCGTGGTGGATAGGTTTGTTCGGCTTTCGAAAAGCTAATTTAAGTTCGTCTTTCGTTCCTCGAGGTGGGATTTTGTTTCAGTTTGTTTTATATTTTTTTTCTTCTCAAATTCATATTATTCATCTTACTGCTTTCTTGTTGATCAGTGTTTCAACAGGCAGTCTGTGTATATATATCTGATCACCCTTTTCTAATATTTTAAAATCTCATACTGCTCCATGTGATTATGTGCTATGCAGCCACACTTGCGTAATGTTATCGAATTATTCGAATACATGCTGCAAGAGAACAAGGACCCTAATGATGAAGTGTCACTTGAAGCCTGTGAATTTGCTCAATGTGATTATGTGCTTCGCATCTGACTAATCTTAAGCAATTTGCTTGTAGGTTTAAACTCTTTGTGCCCTCTGAAGTCTGAACCTCTATTGCCTCAGGTTGTATAACATCTCTGAACACATGGTGTGCCAATTAAAGTAGCCACAGGAAGTCTTTTGTAAACAAAAGCAATATAGCGGCTACATGGGTTACATATGTGGTGCATACAACGTATTTCTGTATCCTATCCATCTGAAACATTAATTTTGCAGCAGTGCTTATTGTGAAGGTCACCCCTACACTCCATACATAACATTGCAATATATGGTTATTAATAAATAACCGGCAAATGAAACAGAGTTGGAAGAGCAAATGTCACCTTAATCTTCATCGTCATTGTTATCAGCGACTAAAGGCGGACAAGGTGAAACTAAACTCTCAACAACAGTGCAAGCATCCCTACATGTACACTCCCTGTCAATCACCGAAAATAATTTATCTTTTAAATCATAGACAGCCAAATTCTTCTTATATTGTAGCAACAGTTTCTCGTCGTCTTCAGAGACACAAAAAGGAGCCGAAATATAACCCCACCTCGAAGGATACGAGATGGAAGGCAACTTAGTCCAAGAATCCTTCACTCCATAAACCTTCATCACCCATACATCCAACACACAACTTAGCTACAGGTAACTGTTAAAAAGAGTGTTTAAGTAAACCAACTCTCAAGGGCTGTTATTGACAAAAAGGTAAAGTTCAGGTAAAACATTTCAAATACTTTTATACTATTATTACTTGTTTAAAGTGCAGGGACTCAAGAGTCAAGTTGATAGAAGATTAAGGAACAATGGGAGACTCAGCGTTTTATTAGGAGATTAGTTAGGTTAAGCTGTATATAGCTTAGTTTATGGTCATTGTTGACTTCATCTTGTTTCATTATTCTCTCTCAAAAACTGGCGATTGTTTCCATCTTGTTCATAGTTTGATCAATCTGTTTTGATCTGTAGTTTGATTTCTTTTCTTTTGTAAGTAAGATCACAAACCCAAGTGTTACATTTGAAGTAACAGCTTGAGGCAGTTAATAAAAGAATAAGGGGAGGTTGGTTGTATTAATCTTGATCTTTGTTAACTTTTCTACATGGTATCAGAGTCTGGTTGGCTATTGATACGAAGATCTTGATTTTTCTAAACTAGGGTTTTCATTAAAATTTTGGGGTTTTTCAAAATTAAAGGTGATTCTGGTTGTTTAATTGGTTGTATTTGATGTTTCTTGTTGTTAATTCATCAAATTCTTGATCGATTGATTTTTCTCAAAATTAGGGTTTGAATTTTTTTTTGGGGGTTTTGGGTATATTTGTTTCCTGGATAATTAATCAACTTAATTGTTGATTAATTGTGTTTTCTAGTTAGTTTTGATTAAAAACCCCAAAATCAGAAGTTGGGGTTATTTAATCTTGGTAAGATTGGTTTTGATTATTGTTACTTGCTGTTTCTTTTGCTAATCCTGCAGGTTGGTTGTTTGGTGTTGTTTCCGCTGCGTTCTTGGTTAAAGATCATCTTGATCTTTGTGGTTATTTGATTTGCTGAGCGTGATAGTATCTTCTCACGCTCTCTCTTTTATTGTTCTTGTTTTAGTGGGATTAGGTGTCGAAGGGTTTTGTTGCTATTGCTGGTTGTTGTGGTGATATAAGGTGGTTGTTATTTTTGAGTTCTTGTTTGTTATTTTGCTTGTTTGTTTGTTATGGCTCCTGAAAAACATGATAAGGGTGAACAAGGGGGAGGGTCACATGACAATGAGATTGACATGTTTGACCCTCTCTATCTTCATAGTAGTGATACTAGTAGTGTTCCTCTAATTGGGTTTAAGCTAGAGGGAACTGAAAATTATAAAATATGGAGAGTTGCTATTGCTAGGGCTATTCATACTAAAAACAAACTTGGTTTTATTGATGGGAAAATACCTAAGCCTGAAGAGGCTGGTTTTTTGCAAGATCAATGGGA
The DNA here is from genome assembly GCA_025667525.1 of Glebionis coronaria. NCBI lineage: Eukaryota > Viridiplantae > Streptophyta > Magnoliopsida > Asterales > Asteraceae > Glebionis > Glebionis coronaria. Next base: position 10,049,253 of record CM046877.1, read on the forward strand.
AAGATGTAACTCTGTTGTCTTAAACTGGATTCTTGGTTGTGTTTCACAAGAGGTTTATTTGGGTCAAGTTTTTTCTGAAAATGCCAAAATTGTTTGGGATGAATTAGAGGAAACATATAGCAAGCAAGATGGATCTGTTATTTTTAACATGCATTATAAGATACACTCACTTACTCAGTCTGGTTCTACTCTTTCTGAGTATTACCACAAGTTTAATGGTTTGTGGAGACAATATGACTCATTAGTGAATTTACCTGAATGTGTTTGTGAAAATGCTTATTTGCTTAAACAGCATAATCAACTGCTTAAGCTTATGCAGTTCCTCATGGGGTTAGATGATGAGTATGCTCCTATAAGAAGTATCATACTCACCACAGAACCTCTCCCTGATGTTAAGGGAGCTTTTGCTACTCTGTCAATAGATGAATCCCATAGGGGTTCACCATCTCAGAGTTCAGTAAAGGCTGGGACAGCTGCATTTGCTTCAAGACCTAATAATAGGTCTAATAACAACTGGAACACTAGTAATAATAATAATAATCAGGCAAGAAAACTTGCTAGGCCTAACTTGGTGTGTACTCATTGTAACATGAATGGTCATACTGTAGATAGGTGTTTTGAACTTGTGGGATATCCTCCCAATTTTAAAAAGAATAATAATTCTAACAAGAATGGTAGTAGTAATCATGTGGCTTCAGGTCCTAAAGATCAGTCTACTAGTAGTTCATCTAACTCTTTTACTGATGAACAATTCAAAAAGTTGATGGATTTGATTGGTGATAAGTTTGGAAAAAGTTCCATACCTGCAAATGTTGCAGGTATAAATTGTGCTTTTAGTTTCTGTACTTCAAAATTTTTTAATCACAATACTGTTATTAAAACTTATAAGTTGTATGTTGGTTGGATCATTGATTCAGGAGCTAGTCAACATATGACTTATACTGTTATTAATATGTTTAATGTGATAAGTGTATCTCATCTTAATATGACTGTTGGTCATCCTAATGGAACTAAAGCTGTTGTTACACACATAGGAAGTTTAAAGTTAACTGATAAAATTGTTATTCATGATGTCTTAGTTGTGCCAGATTATGAAGTTAGTCTTCTATCTGTGCACAAGCTAAGTAATAATAGTAAATTCAGAGTTATTTTTGATGAAAGTTCTTGTGATATTCAGGACTCTGTTCAAAAGACTCTAGTGGGGACTGGTAGTCAAATAAATGGATTGTATTTTCTTAATACAGGTAAGAAATATTATAACAATAACATTTCACAATGTTGTTTGTCAAAATGTATTTGGCATAATAGACTAGGACATCCTTCAAATCAGGTGTTACATGTGTTAAAAGATAAACTTAAACTTGATAAAGTTGATAATGATATTTGTGATGTGTGTCACAAAGCTAAACAAACTAGGGAACCTTTTCCTCTTAGTGATCATAAAACTAACAATGTTGGTGAATTGATTCACTTAGATGTGTGGGGTCCTTATAAAGTTCAAAGCAAGGAAGGGTTTAGATATTTTCTTACTGTGGTTGATGATTACAGTAGAGCTGTTTGGTTGTTTTTATTAAGAGGTAAAGATGAAGTTTTTACTAACATAACAGTTTTCACAAATATGATTAAAAATCAGTTTGGAAAAAGTGTTAAAGTGTTTAGAAGTGACAATGGTACAGAATTTGTTTAATAATAATATGGATAAATTTTGTAAGGATAATGGGATTCTTCATCAAACCTCTTGCCCATACACCCCTCAGCAAAATGGTATTGCTGAGAGGAAACATAGGCACTTGTTGAATGTAGCTAGAGCCCTCATGTTTCAGGGGGGATTACCTTTGAACATGTGGACTGATTGTGTTTTAACTGCTGTCTATTTGATTAACAGGATTCCAAGTTCTGTCTTGTCTGGGAAGTCACCTTATGAGTTAGTGTATGATAGTGAACCAAATATCTCTTTGTTAAAAACATTTGGTTGTCTGTGTTTTGCAAATGTTTTAAATGACAATGACAAGTTTTCATCTAGGTCAGAAAAATCTGTCTTTATTGGATATTCTAATGAGAAAAAAGGTTATAAGCTTTATACCCTTGAGAGTAGAAAAGTTTTCTACTCTAGAGATGTTAAGTTCTATGAAACAGTGTTTCCATTTAAGAATGAGTCTGAAAGTAAAGAGTATGTTATGAGTTTTGAAAATAAAGACAGTACTAATTTTTTCAACTTAGATGATAATGAGTCTATGTCATGTGATCCCAATGATGATAAGAGAGATAATGCTCAGAATGGTAGTGAAGGCATAGACAATACATTACTAGGAGGTACTGAAAAAGCTAGTGAAACTAGAGAGAATCTAGATGGTCTTAATGATAGTAAGCTAGCAGAAGCCACCAGTAATGTAGATGATAATGCAACACTTGTTGATAATGGTAGTGATTCTAAGGGTGATGACAGTCAATATCAAGAATTTGGTAATCTCTTTCAAAGTCCTGTTAATTCCCCAGAAAGATATGATTTGGATAATCCTAGGAGGTCATCTAGAAAAGTTGTTATGCCTAAAAAGTTGAATGATTATAAGCTGAATACTAGTGTGAAATATGGCATAGAAAAATATGTTAATTACTCTTGTCTTAGTAAAGAGAATCATAATTTTTCTACTAGTCTAAATAAAATTGTTGAACCAAAAACCTTTTCTGAAGCCTCTAAAGATATAAGATGGCTTATGGCTATGAATTTAGAAATGGAGGCTTTAAACAGAAATGGTACTTGGATTCTTGTTGATCTTCCTGTTGGAAGAAAACCTATTGGTTGTAAGTGGGTTTACAGAGTTAAATACAAGTCTAATGGAGAAGTTGAAAGGTTCAAAGCTAGACTTGTAGCTAAAGGATATAACCAAAGGGAAGGTATTGACTTTGATGAAACTTTCTCTCCTGTAGTTAAAATTGTTACTGTTAGATGCATTTTAACTTTAGCAGTTTATAATAATTGGCCTTTATATCAATTAGATATAAACAATGCTTTTCTATATGGAGATTTAGTAGAGGATGTTTATATGACCTTGCCTGATGGATACTTTGATAAGAATGATCAAAGGGTTTGTAAGTTGGTTAAGTCCTTGTATGGTTAAAACAGGCACCTAGGAAGTGGAATGAAAAACTTACATCAGTTTTAATAGAAAATGATTTTATACAAAGCAAAAATGATTTTTCTATGTTTATCAAAAACAAAGATGGGGTTTTTATTGTACTTCTGGTGTATGTTGATCATATTATTGTCACAGGTAATAATGTGAAGGAGATTGATAAGTTTAAGGAGTTTTTGAGTTCAAAATTCTTAATTAAAGATCTGGGTAAACTCAAATACTTCTTGGGAATAGAAGTTCTTGAGTCTAATACTTCTCTTTATCTGACTCAAAGAAAATATTGCTTAGAACTTCTTACAGAGTTTGGTATGTTGGCTTGTAAGCCATGTGGAACACCTATTGATGTTAAAGAAGGTGTGAACAGCAAAGCTAAAGTTTTAGAAGTTGATAAACCTTTGAAAGGTATTAATAACTATCAAAAACTGGTTGGTAAATTGATATATCTAACTCATACTAGACCTAATATTAGCTATGCTGTTCATGTCCTGAGTCAGTATATGCATGCACCTATGAAGTCACATCTTAAGCTTGCATTTAGAGTCTTAAGGTACTTAAAGAGTTCACCTAGAAAAGGACTTACTTTTGTTAAAAGTAGTAGTCTTAATCTTGGTGTCTATGTTGATTCTGATTGGGCAAAATGCAAGCTTACTAGAAGATCAGTTACTGGGTATTGTGTATTTCTGGGTAATAGTTTGGTATCATGGAAAAGCAAGAAACAGTCCATGTTATCTAAATCATCTGCTGAAGCAGAGTTTAGAGCAATGAATAGTGTTACCTGTGAAGTAATATGGATTATGAAAGTTCTTCCTGAACTTAATATTAATCCAGTTTTACCTATTCCTATAAGATGTGATAATAGCTCTGCAATTCAAATAGCAGCTAATCCTGTGTTTCATGAAAGGACTAAGCATTTTGAGATTGAGCTCTTTTTCTTAAGAGAAGAAGTTGCAGCAGGTGTTGTAAGCACTGTTAAAGTCAAGTCTGCTGATAATATAGCAGATGTCTTTACAAAAGGCTTAAGTGTTGCAGAACATCATAAATTTTGTGATGGACTTGGATTATATGATCTCTATGGAGTTGGTTTAAGGGGGAGTGTTAAAAAGAGTGGTTAAGTAAACCAACTCTCAAGGGCTGTTATTGACAAAAAGGTAAAGTTCAGGTAAAACATTTCAAATACTTTTATACTATTATTACTTGTTTAAAGTGCAGGGACTCAAGAGTCAAGTTGATAGAAGATTAAGGACCAATGGGAGACTCAGCGTTTTATTAGGAGATTAGTTAGGTTAAGCTGTATATAGCTTAGTTTATGGTCATTGTTGACTTCATCTTGTTTCATTATTCTCTCTCAAAAACTGGCGATTGTTTCCATCTTGTTCATAGTTTGATCAATCTGTTTTGATATGTAGTTTGATTTCTTTTCTTTTGTAAGTAAGATCACAAACCCAAGTGTTACATTTGAAGTAACAGCTTGAGGCAGTTAATAAAAGAATAAGGGGAGGTTGGTTGTATTAATCTTGATCTTTGTTAACTTTTCTACAGTAACCAGCTATTACTCGCTCAAAAGTCAGTTACAAGGCAAGTTGAGCAGAATCGACCACAAATATCGGTTCGGTCAAGACACAGTCAACTCGGTTTGATGTAACTACAAAAGCATGTTAATATTTCTAGTGTCCTACGAACAAGTGTATGGTCCTATAATAAACATAAACTATGGAAATCTATATATAGAGATTCCAATCCGACCATTGAAGTACCACCTAGCGAACTGTAATCAAACACATAACATAGATCCCATATATAAAAAGTTTTAATCCGAGAGCCTAGGCTGATTACTCTGTACTCGAGTCCACCTAGCAAGTCTTACAACTACACATATCTCTTCAAGTTTTGTCAAAACAATAACATTTCCGCCAAACTAACAATTCTTTACCTATAATCAAAGCCAAGTAATTAACTAGTACTCACTACAAGGTCAAAAATCGGTTTGGACTTGGTATCAGAAGTTTGGGCTGACATTTTGAATCACCTGCAACCATGCTCTAAAGGTAATTCGGTTTGGAATGTAATCGGGAAGCTGGTCTATGCGCAACCTGCACACTTTTAACCCTGGTTCAAGTTAATAGTAACAATCATGGCTGAGCACTGTTAAAATCAAACCGGATCAAAAACCGATTTGATCCGAAAAACCGCGCCGAGGATCGGACCCAAATGAGTCATGTTTAGTTCAGTAGCTTCAGTTCAGTTTGGTTAATTTATCTTGTCCGGTCTAGCAAAACATGTTGACGGGTTTTGTGTATAACGGGACTTAGCCCGAAAATAATGAATAGAGTGGACCGAGTACTAGACCGGAAGACATTTGGGGTGATGCGATCGATCTGATTTGTTAGTTCGATCTCAGACCTAATGACAATAAAGTGAATTCCCTCGTGACTAAAAGAAACCCTATTCATTATTTTGGCCCTCTGTTGCCTCTCCGAACCTTTCTTATAAATGGTGAACCTTCATTCATACTATTACATACAAACTTTTTAACCCTTATTTCAACCTGGCCTGGTAACCATTTTTCTACCCTCACCTAATTTACTTGATGTCATTTGAGTTGCAACTCGAATGTACTTTCTAGGAAATTTTGTGGTTGCATTAATGTATCTGTCTTGGATGCTAAATGTTGTCGTTTCCACTACATTAATAACATTATCAAATATATAAACGCTATCACAGGGAATATAATACCTCCCAGCAACCAGGCCACGGCCAGGATCGAGGTACGCGTCTTGATAAAGAGCAACATTACACCTGAACGGTGTCCAATGGAATATTGCACTTTGTATACCTTTAGGCCTTTATTGGCAACAATCTTGGACAGCAATGTTTCCATCCGTTGTTTCAATTTTGGTAGTAACTGTTGTTGGACTAAAAAGTAAAGACAGTGGATGGATATATTTGCCTCCATTTAAGTGGCAACCATACATCTAACAACGGAAATAATATGATACAAGTATGTCATATAAAATCACACCATGGTTAAACCGAATAAACAGAGTCCGATGTAGTACTTCATGAGGTATAAATCATTAGACGTGAAATATTACTCCTACAAATTCGAATTTTATCAAATATTACTCCGATCAATGACAAGTGCAAATGATGAATCACAACAAATTTAACAACATAAGTGAAAGAAACAAAAACAAAGTTACAATTGAAATTCTCAATGGGTTTTGTTATATACTAGTAGTTATGAAGTTAATCTAACCCACAGATTGTATAGGAAGAGGCAGTGGTTCTTCTTGCTGTTCTTGTGGTTTATCATATGTGATTGTGGTATGTCGCCTAGAAAACCATCCCTGAACCAATTCCATAGGCATATTCACACTGGATGACCCATTGGTTATAGGGTCAATCAAACATGTTGATGGAAGTCTAAGACAATTAGACTGGTATCGAGCTTCATTTTGGCCAGGTTAATAACTGCTGCGCTCTGCAACGACCCAAGCTTGATCGAGTTTCTTGTAGGTTCGCGGAACAATCACTCTCCTATTGTCAGTTGATAGTCTCTGTAGATCTATCTACACACGAGACAACAAAGTCAGCAAACAAATTTAAAGGGCAAAAAAATAAACATAGAAAGCTGTAAATAGATCAGTTAAATGTAAATTGAACTTGGGAATACACATGGGGATGGGAATCATCAATTTACCTTAGCAATCGATACTGCATTCCTTGAATCGTCCCCGGTGGTGTAGCTCATGAATGGTTGAAACATTTTAAATCCCCCGATATAATCCCACTGTCCATAACATAAGATAGTACTGTAAATACGTATAGTATGCATTGGTATCCGATAATAAACATAACTAACAGTATGTCACGTACCTCATTCCGAATTCGTAAGTTGGCTAGTATCTTTAGTACGAAGGTCATCACTCCACCTCCCACCACGTGATTTTCAGACACCCGATACAACGTTGTGACCCCAATGTCAAGAGGTTCCATATGTTCAACCCAGGCAAGCTGTTCAAATTGGCACAGAAGAAAGCGTTAGACAGAGTGTATGTATGCTTCATATAATAAAATAAAAAAAATTACTCACACCAGATGACCCACTGGTTATGGGCTGTCTATATATGCACAGGAGAGTTATGAAAGTAAGCGAATCCAGGAGCAACACCGTTGTTGTTGATAAAAAATAGTGACATGTCGGAACACTGATCCCAAACTTTTGGTTGCATTAGAAGAAAAAATGTGTGTGTGTTTGGTGTGTGAAAGGATGGATTCAGATGATGTAAAGTTATGAATATAAAGCCATAAAGGATGAGAACAAATATGGCGGGAATAATATGGCGGGAAAAGAAATGGTGGGATAAAAATAGCGGGAACTAAAAGTATAATTTTGTGTTTATTTAAACGTGATTAATGGTATTCAAGTTGAATGGTAATATTATTTCTCGACTTTGTAACTAAGGTATGATAATGGTTTGACGATTTAACTCATGTTTGAGGATACAAATTTTTGGACTAATTAGCATTAATCTATTTAGTGGTTTATTATTTAGATCATATTGAACTCTTTGTCATTGAAAAGGAACTAGAGTACTGGAAAAATATCGTGAAATTTTCCTTGGACAAATACGTAAAATTGGCAATTTTTTACTCATGGTTAATTTTTATATCAAAATGGTTAAATTGAAAAAAAAAATCTAGTTGTGTTTCCCTTAATATTTCAAATAAGATAGGTCTAGATGGGTCAAACAAGCTCCTTATTAGAATCTTTTATTTATAGCTAGAGTCCCTCCAAAACATCACTAATGTGATTAAAGTTGCAGATACACGCGAGCTTCATTTCAGCCCAAACATGGTTACCAAATCAACCTGTAGGCTTGTATGGTTGTATGCCAGTCCTTATAATTTCTTTGTGATTCCGAAGGTGCACCCGCTGGGTGTAGTGATGGATGTTAGATATATATTACCAGCTTTAAAGATGTTTCATTACAAGACCTCGAAGTTGGTATGAAAACATTTTCCTTCTAACAAAGTTTTCCAAAATTATCATCATAACTAAAGAGCAAAGATAGAGATGGTTATTAAAAAAGAGCTCCCACAAGTTGTAGCTCCATCTGCAATTTGAAATTGTAAATGACTCGAAATGAAAGTACTGCTTGGACCGCATATCAAAGTCTTAAATCTTCTTGGCGAACGTTACCATAAGTTTATCTAAGAACAAACGACGAACACACTATGTAGTTAGATCGTTGGGTGTGTTTGATAGTATGTTTACAACACGTCTAGATCGCGTCATCGCCACCATCCTCACCACCCTCCCGGTCCTCACCATCATCACACGGGCGACTCCCGCTCCCGCTGGCACCACCACTATCATATCTGGCAAAGTGATCGGCATACGTGTCGTCACTTCTCAGCAGGGTCATCCTAAAATCAACTTCCGCACTTCTGCTAGCGGGTGCCGGAAAGCTCGGCATAGAACGGATGTATCCCGGCAATACCTGACCCATGCCAAGATGGTGGCCGCGAAACTTCCCTCCTCGTACCATTATGTTGAATTCTGAAGTGGTGTGGTCACCCGTTGTCTCGAGCTCCCTCATCCTATCCTGTGTAGTGACAATAACACAAGATAGTAAATATATTAGTCTGCTTGCTAGATTATTAATCAATGATTCATTAAAGTGTGTATTAGATAGGGTTATACATTAGAAGTTCAATGTATTAGATAAGGTTATACATTAGATGTTCAGTGTATTAGATAGGGTTATACATTAGAGGTTCAATGTATTAGATAGGATTATACATTAGAGGTTCAATGTATTAGATAAGGTTATACATTAGAGGTTAAATGTATTAGATATGGTTCAACATTAGAGCTTCAATGTATTAGATAGGTTTATACATTAGAGGTTCAATATATTAGATAGGGTTATACATTAGAGGTTCAATGTATTAGATAGGGTTATACATTAGAGGTTTAATATATTAGATAAGGTTATACACTAGAGGTTCAATGTATTGGGTTCAACATTAGAGGTTTAATGTATTAGATAGGGTTATACATTAGAGGTTCAATGTATTAGATAGGGTTATACACTAGAGGTTCAATGTATTAGATATGGTTCAACATTAGGGTTATACACTGGCGAGAAAATATTAACGGGAAAACACTGGCAGGAAAATGTTAACCATTTCCCTCACTTTTTTTACCATAAAAGGAAAACCACACACACTCCTTATGATAACAACCACCAGCAGATCACACACACACACACACACACTTATCATCACAAACGCATTGTTATTATGAATATGTTGAAGCATGAAGCTTTTCCGTGCAGGTGTGGACATGGAGATGTAGTTCTTCAAAAATCGTGGCAACTTGAATCCTTTGGTACACATTACTATGCTTGTCCAAGTTCATAGGTGGAACCTCCAGTTTCATATGGAGGCTAATTTTTTTATGGAAAGACGAACGCGTCCAACTACTAATCCATTCTCTTGGAGGTTCAATGAGCTTTTCTCCTCCAAGCTCTTCTTCGAGACCTTCAACGAGCTTTTCTCCTCCAAGCTCTTCTCCGAGACCTTTAACGATTCAAATTTATTCTCCAAGCTCTTCAATGTGTGTAAATTGTGTGCACTTGAATGGAATAATAAAGGTACTTGAGTGTATAGTAGAGTTGTACAGCCATGGCGATAGGCACAGTGGATTCAGCTGCACTACTTCACGACCTTTACGATGACATGGGGAACATTAGTTTGAACTGGTTTCTGATGTATATGTTTCCATTTTTATGAGTCTATTATCGTTTTAATATCCATATATAATTAAGCGCGTGTTTAAGTGTCCGTGTAAAATAAAACTATGTTTAGGTGTGTCTGTTTGTAAGTCTCAGTGAATGTTAACAATTTTTAATGAATATTAACAATGAATGTTAACAATTGTCAGTGAATGTTAACAATTATTAGTGAATGTTAACTTTTGGCGGGAAAATGTTGGCGGGAAAACAATGGCCGGAAAATATTGGCGGAAAAACATTGGCGAGAAAATTTAACCCATTTCCGTCACTTTTTATTTATTATAAATATACATATATTACATTAAACTTTATACATAATTATGGTTAAAAAATAAAGTATCCCCATTGACATGTCGCTGGTAAAACTTTGGGTTGTCGTTTTATGAAAAAAGCGCGTTAATGAAAACTTTTAGAGGGATTCCTGAAAAGTATCACCAACGACATGTCTCTAGAGAATATTTGAAATATTTAACACCATATTGATTACCACTAATCACTTGTCTTAGTGTATGAAATTCGTATCCCCAACGACATGTCGCTGGGGAAACTTTGGCGGGATAATCTCCCGCTTATATTTTTATTGAAGAATTTGGTCAAATATTGGTCAATTTCCCCAGCGGCATGTCGTTGGGGAAAATTTTCGATACAGTTTGGCCAAATATTCAACTACCAAAAGTGCCACGTCGGATTTGTTTTGTCGTTTAGTGAACTTTCTCCAACGACTTCTTGTCGCTGGGGAAAACCTCGCTGGGGACTGAGTGGATTATTGTAATGTCTATAGAACAAGATGGCGTCTAAGGCTCACGAGTGCCACCATGTTGTCCTTTTTGATGCATTAGGAAAGGTTTGTGGAAGTTGTCATGGCGTATAGAATCTATGTTTAAACTTACCACCCCGTTCTGTAAGTTAGACTTTACGTTCGATATAACATGAAATATGTTGTCCCAACATTGGTGTGGTTAAAACGTCTCCCAGCCGATCGGGCATACTTCTGGCAAGAAACTATCGGTTAGATGCGCGTCTTGATGAAGAGAAATGTTACACACGTCGTGTTGAGCTAAGAAAAGTAAACGGTATCCCGGGAAATGTTGCACTTTGTATACCGCTTGGCATTTCTTTCCAAATTGAAATTTGGATTCTGTCATTAGTTTTTGAGTCTAAGATTTTCATTCGTGGAAGGTCATAGAGATGCTAAGTTTTATAGTTTGATATATAAACTTGGTTTAATCACCATGTTAATGCACGGATAAAATACTTTATAGCTATAGAAACTTGACGTGTGTGTCCAATTGAAAACAATATTGTTTACTAGTATTTCAAAATGTTGTTATGTTGGAATCCCACATCGCCTCATGACCAAATAGTCGTAGGCAGAAGTTTCTATAAAAAGGGAGGCCAAATGGTGACAATTGAAAATAATATGATGTTTCACTACATTTTTATATATTTTGTTTGTTTAACAATTGCTAGTTGAAATCTTCTATAAAACTTTATTTTGGAAAGCGTCAATCACATAAAAATTGATGTTTGTTCAAAAGATAGTTTGTTAAATGTTTTAATTTATATCTAACAATAAAAAAAGTATTCATATTTATTTATAGATATAACAATTTGGATTTTATTTCAAAAGAGAGGATCAACTATAAGAGGGTTTACTTTATGGACGTTATGAAGTCTTTGTTGAAACACTAGCCGGTATTCATATGTTGCGACGGCCCATACCAGTATGATTATAATTTTAAGTGATAGGATCTTTACGACATACTACTTTTATAGAATAGAAAAAAAATATCCAATGCATGTTTGAGGTGCGGGTATATAAACCTTTCGGTTCAAGTTGTTACAAGTTTTTAACGAGTTTTTATAAGTTTTGCATATGATTAAATGATATGTATGTTACAAATGTTACCAGGGTACCGTGCGTTGCGGCTACTTATGATCATACATATTTTTTAATAATAAAATTACAAATAATGACGATAATTAAAAATTGGAATTACTTTAAAATAAAGTTGCAAAAATCGTGAATCGCTAGTCGGTCGGTCGACCACCTTGTAACTTGTAATCGTTCTAGACGAGATTAATCGATAATTAATCGGATTGGCATTTTTACCAAGTTTTTATATTTCTGACAAGTTTTTGGGTATTTCTAATGAATTTTATATATATTTTAGCAATATTATTCTTAAAATACAACTTATTATACGTATAAATAGTTACTATAAGTAATAGACACAAATTAAAATGAGTTCTTGGTATTTTAGCATAATTTGCAGGTTTTCGGCAAGTTTGACCATCATGGACCACCATTAATCGTCTTTTCATTACTCGGCAAGATTAAGGGCCTTGTAGCGATTAAATGGCGAATAATCGGCCTTGTAGACCTTTTTTGCAACACTGCCTTAAACAATAATAAACTATTTTATATAAAAATAGTATTACGAGATTATGATAATTAATGGTGAAATGTATTTGCTAACTTGAGTAAAATTTCATAAAAAAACCCTAGAAACATTAATGGCGGCCGATCAAGAAAAAAAAACAGCTTGCGATTCAATTTTTTGGCTCGTTTGATCTAGATATCTTATAACACTCATGTTCTTTCATCTAATCTGTGATTAGGTTTGATTTAACACGTTTTTTATTTGATTATCTGGTTATTCGTCCATTAGTTTTGTCGTTAGGTTTGTTTCACTGTGTCGTCGTCTTTTTTTGTTTCTTTTTTCCCATCTGTCGGTTTTAGGTTATATATACATCGATTTGAGATAGACGTTGGTCTCGTTGCTGGTGATCGTGTTTATTGGGCTGCTCGTTTTTTTTGTTAGGGTTTTTTTAGGGTTTCATGGTTCTGTTCGATTAAGGGTTTCTTATTTACTAGGGCATGGAGTCTTATGAGGCTGTCTTGCTTGCGAAGGAGGGGTCTGTTCATTCTAGGGTCTCCTCAAACCCTAGCGCATCCAATGATTCGACTACTAATGGTGATCGACTGAATAACGCAGTGGATGTGATTAGTAGTGATAAGATGGATCCGAGAGAAAATGCTGTATTAATTAGTAATATGCAGCCTTGTACGATTGATTTGATTGGTCAGGTTTTTGTGATGCCACTGCATACGGTGGCTGAAGTTCGTGAGCTCAAGCACAATTTAGAGTTGATGAAATTTGTTGTCTGTTCGTTGATTTCCAGTGAACGATTGAAGGAGATATATTTTTGTTTGTGTGCGTATGAAGCTGAGTTGATGATCAAGGCGGGTGATTCGAATGATGCAAGTGTACAGTCGATTGAGGATATTACCGCTGATTTTTCTAAAAAAATGGATACGCTTGCTTCTATTTGTAGTACTAGCGCAAATGATAAGGAGCAGTTCGCTGATAAAGGTATTTTTCGTCAATTGGTGTCAGAAGATGTTTTTGATGGTGTTAACGTCTCTATTCCTCGTAAAGTGGTTAAGAAGGTCAGTCATCGTCTTGAACATACTCTTTATGGTTACTTTATTGGAAAGAGAATGGCGTTCCCGGTTGTGGATTATTTTGTTAGGAACAACTAGGTGAAACATGGGTTGACACGGATCATGATGAACTCTAAGGGTTTTTTCTTTTTCAAATTCAAGTCACTTGCTGGTTTGGAAGCTGTTTTAGAAGAGGGTCGTGGCTGATTCGTAATTCTTCGATCATTCTCAAAAAATGGTCGCTGGATACTAGGTTGATTAAGGAAGAGTTGACTCGTATTCCTGTTTGGGTAAAATTACATGATGTGCCTATTCAAGTCTTTGAAGAAGATGGAATTAGTTTGATTGCTTCTTTCATTGGAAAACCTGTGATGCTAGATTCCTACACTAGCACTATGTGTAAGGAGTCATGGGGGCGGAGTAGTTTTGCCAGATGCTTAATTGAGGTTAATGTTGAGGCTGATTTTGTGGATGTTGTTACCATTGGTGTCCCTTCTCTTTCGGGGGAAGGTTTTACAAAGGAAACTATCCGTATTGAATATGAATGGAGACCTCCTAGATGTGTTGAGTGTAAGACGTTTGGTCACTCTCTTGATCAATGCTCTAAGAAGGTGGTTGTCTTTCCTATAGTTCTTCCTGATAGTACTGGTCCATCTATTTCTAATGATGGTTTCCAAACGGTCACCAAAACAAAGAAAAAAATGACGAAATCTATAAAGGGTGGTAAGTTTACTGGTCCATCGGTTCAGCCGAATGTCAAATTTGTTCCTAAAGCTACAATTAGTAACCCGACGAAGGGAGTGACTAATGCGAAAACTGTTTCTTTGCCCAAGTTGAAGTCTATTGATAAGTCATCATCAGGTGTTGGGCTATCTACATCAAATTCTTACTCTGTGTTGGATCACGATGATGAAGATGACGAGGTTGAAATGGTGTATGATGAAACAACTAATTTATTCTCTTAAACAAATGCATGTGGAAATTCCTTCACGGCAGTTGTTAGTTAGTTTGGTTCATTTCGTTTTGTGCTAGGTGTTTTGTAAGTGTTTATGGCTTATCATAAGCACTAGATCTAGATGTTTATCAAGCTGTTTAGCTTGAGGTTAATGTGGTACCTTAGCCACATTCCATTTGTACTTCACTGTTTTTTTGGTTAATCTATTTACCGGGAAAATTCTTTACCAAAAAACAACTTGAGTAAAATTCGTCACAATATTATGTAACATGTAAATGTAGAAAATATTCGTAGTTTATATGTTTTCACATTTTCATAAATTAAAATAACATTAAAATTTTCTTATTTTTACATGTACGATTTTATCAAATTAGTTAGCAAAATGATTCGTATTTCATAAAATTTATAATAAAATACATGCTTAAATGATACTATATGTTTTTGAATATTCAAAATTGTAAAAAAATGAATGATTTAAATTAAATAGAGATTTGATATTAAACATACTGAACAATTTAAATAAGAAAAATAGCGTAAGTTGTAATTTGGTTTTATAATCTAGTTTTATTGCATGGAAAATTTATATTAGTTTTTTCGCTTGTTATAGAAACGGAAATCGTTCTATAAATACTCCAAAATATGGCGCTACACGTATCGTTATATATGTTTATATTAGTTTTATCGCTTGTTCGAGTGAAACCATCTTTATTTCAGTGCGAACATGGTTAGAATTTAAACCTGTAGGACTATATGCCATATCTAATGATGTATTTTTTATTTTGAATGTGCACCCGTCGACCGCCGGGTGTACTGACAATGCTAGATATAAATTAAGTTTGATCATTATTTGTGGTTGAACGTTATCAAATTCATTTTTATAGAAATAACTTTTATGCTGACTTTTCGATCTATATCGATCTTTTTGTTGGAAACCTGGAATGTGTGTGTTGGATATTGGACTTTATTTGCAATGTTATTCTAACTGAGGGGTTACTTTTGTAACTCCTCAAGTTCTTACTTGTTTTGTCTTTTATGATTGTGCTGGACTTTACCTGCCAATCCTTCAAACTTGGACGAGCTTATATACTCATCTCATTCCATTTGTTAGGTTTTGGGACATAGGCTCTATCACCGTTATCATCTTCTTCTCTTTCTTTTTCTCTCACTAAAAATAAACATGTAAACTCTTAATCGTTGGATCTGTTTAGTAGTTTTAGTAGTTTAGGTTGTTGAACACTTGTATTTTGGGTTGTATCCATTTGGGGACAACTCTTTCTTGTGTATGTTGATAGCACCCGTTTAGGGATTATCTATTTTGGATCTTGAAGTAATAATAGCACAGAGGTGGTTGGTTGAGTGCTAATTTGGTGTGGTGTTATTAATTTTTACATGGTATCAGAGATCTCGGTTGGATCTTTGATTATAAAAAAATTATATACGAAAATTTATTTTTGGGGTTTTTAAAGATCTCTTGTTTATTTCAACTAAATATTACTGGATCGTTATAGTTTTCTTGAAAGAAAATATTTTTTGGTTTTTTAATAGTTTTTTGTTTTAAATCGTTATTTATAAAAGTTTTCTTTGGTTTAAAATCTTTTTTGTTACTAGGATCTATCTAATTTTTGAAAAATATAAAGTTTTTTTGAAAACCCTAATATTTCAAATTTGGGGCTTTTGGTTTTCAAGTGTTTATTTGTATATTCTAACACTGCAGGTACCTCATTGGAAGCTAATATTGTTACTTTAGGGTGATTTGTTAGTTAAGGTTACTTCTAGACTCGAATCTAGATTGACCTTATCTGGTGGTGTATTGTTTAGGGTTACTTCTAGACTTGAATCTTAAATAACTCCTATTCATTCTTCTATTGTTTGTTTTGCTGGATGTTGTTTTGTTGTGTAACACCTCTCGCACTCTTAATCATTTATTTCTCTTTTGTTTGTTCACCGTCCTACACTTGCTGTTGAGCTACCACCTTGAGTGGTTTGGAATCCTCAGAACTAAGTGGTTTGGGATCTTGAACTAGGGTTCTTAAGTGAACACTTAGGTTACTTGTTCAGTTACTTTGTTTATTTGCTTCATTTGTGGCTATGGCTCTTGAAGTTACTGAGACCAGTGGTGGTACAACGTTACAAATTTTATTATTGGTCTTGGTGCTAGCAACCCTCTTCATTTACAAACTAATGATAGTAACATTGGCTCTTTGATTAGTTTTAAACTGTCTGGCTGTGAAAACTATAGGGTTTGGGCTAATGCTATGAAAATTGCCCTTCATGCTAGAAATAAGATGAGTTTTGTTGATGGTACTTGTTTGAGAGACACTTATGAGTCTAGTGGTCCTCTCACATCTTAGTGGGATAGATGTAATGCTGTTGTGTTGTCTTGGTTGTTGAATAGCATTTCTGAGGACCTTTATTTGAGTCTTGTGTATGCGGATAATGCTATTGAAGTTTGGAATGAATTAAAAGAAACTTATGATAAGCTAGATGGGTCTATTCTGTTTAATTTGGTGCAAAAAGTTAGCAACTTCAAACAAAATGTCTTGTCTGTTTCTGAATATTATCATAAGATTAACTCGTTGTGGAGAGAATTTGATATGTTGAATAAATTGACTCCTTGTACTTGTGTTGCTAAATCTGAGTTAGGTAAACATAATTAGTTGGTGGAACTTATGCAATTCTTAATGGGCTTAGATGAAGTTTATCAACCTATTAGAAGTACATTACTTACTCAAACTGCATTGCCTGATGTGTAAGATGCTTTTGTGATTGTTTTTCGTGAGGAGTCTCATAGGGGTTTGGGTTCTGCGTTCGTGGTCCCTAAGCCACAAGTCAGCTCTTTTGCTGCCAAAATTGTTGAGTCTAGAGTTGCCATTCCTCACAGAAATTCTAATTCTAGCAATAGTAACTTCAGTTATGGTAATACTACCAATAACTCTAGTTATGGGAATGACACCAATAGAAAAAACAGTAACTCTGGTACTAATGCCTCTTTTAAGGGAACAACTCTAATAACAAGTCTCAATATGATTCTCTTAAGGGTGATCACTGTGGTATGAAGGGTCACACTATTGATAGATGTTTTGAGTTGATTGGTTATCCTAGTGGCTATAAAAAGAATCTTAAAAACAAGGGTTTTCCTAACAACAAGGGAAACAACAAAAGTTTTAACAATAAAAATGTTGATGTTTAAAATGCTAACAGTCCTAATGGGTCTGTTAATTTTCATGTTTGATATATATAGTATCAAATATGTCGTCCCAACACTGGCGTGGTTAAAACGTCTCCCAGCCGATAGGGCGTACTTTTGGCATGGAACTATAAGGCAGATGCACGTGTTGAGAAGAGCAATGTTGCACACATCGTGTTGAGCTTAAAAAAGTAAACGATATCCCGGAAAATGTTGCACTTTGTATATTGTTTGGCATTTCTTTCCAAATCGAAGTTTCGATTGTGTCATTAGTTTTTGAATCTAAGATTTTGATTCGTGGTAGTGGCTTCCAAGTTTTCTATACGGTGTCATGGTCATAGGGATGCTAACTTTTATAGTTTGATATATAAACTTGGTTTAATCACCATGCTAATGCATGGGTAAAATAAGTTAAAGCGACAAAATATTACTTAAAATGGTAGTAACTATATATAAAAGCTTGGCGTTTTGTGTGTCCAATTGAAAACAATATTTTTAATTTCAAAATGTTGTTATGTTCGAATCCCACATCGCCTCATGACCCAATAGTCATAGGTAGAAGTTTCTATAAAAGGGGAGGCCAAATGGTGACAATTGCAAATATATGATGTTTAACTAAGTTTTTATAGATTTTGTTTGTTTAACAATTGCTAGTTGAAATCTTTTATAAAACTTTTTTTGGAAGCGTCAATTACATAAAAATTGATGTTTGTTCAAAAGATGAGTTTTTTAAATGTTTTAATTTGTATCTAACAATAAAAAAAGTATTCATATTTATTTATAGATATAATAATTTGGATTTTATTTGAAAAGAGATGATCAACTATAAGAGGGTTTACTTTATCGGGAGAGTGATGGTCATTGTTGCTACTCTTTATGGATGTTATGAAGAGAGGAGGATCAATCATAATTTTAGGTGATAGGATCTTTAAGACATATACTATTTTTATAGAATTAGACGTTTACCCGCGCATAACGGCGGAATTTCCTACCGGCAGATAGTTAATGATAGACTAATTGACTCGGTGATCGAATAGGTGCCCCTGTCACTCAACTGGGTTGACCTGGCGGTCGAACCCGTGACCCCATGGACGAACTTGTGACCCGATGATTCGACCAAGTCGACTCGATGGTTGAACCCGTGACCCGATGGTCAAACCCATGACCCGGTGGTCGAACCCGTGACCCGGTGGTTTAACCTGTGACCCGGTATCTCGATCGGGTTGACCCGGTGGTCGAACCCGTAACTCGATAGTCAAACCCGTAACTTGGTAACTGATTCATTTGTTTCCATAAGTACGGATTTGGTTTTCAACATTTCCTATATTATCCTATGTTTCTTTAAATAAAAACTTAAAATTTCACTTTTCACTTTAGGGATACACCCTTTATAGATAGTAGAGATAGAGTCACCAAAAGTAGTATTTTGTTGATCAGTGATGATCTTTTGTTTCTTTTTAATGAAAACTACTTTTTATAGATTTTATTTAAAAAGCATGGAAGCGAGTATAAAACGCATTATTCCATCTCTAATCTCTTTTGCTACAGTCACTTTCCCTCTTTTTTTTTTCTATCTTTCATATCCTCACAATGACGAAGAAGAAAAGTCGGTAATCAGTATTTACAATTCAATAAGATATAATGCTTTACAATAAGGCAGTGATGTGGGGCACTATATATCATTTAAGCTTAGCAATTTATTTAAACCTCTGAATTGCAGAAGATAAGTTATACCCTTAAGGCATTATCTTATTCTACTACATCACTATTAATCTTTTGTAAAAAAAAATCCATGTACAAGTTATATAAATAGCCTCAAGTATTTAACTTAAAAATAGGGGTCAGATTCATTGAGTCTTCTACCTAGCTAAACGTGAGCAGCAAGTGGTGGCAGTCTCTACTTATTTACTTTTGAAATGGTCATAATTATATCTTTCATCTATAACAGGTAAAAGAAATAGTTTAATCATTTCTTTGTTAAGATACTAGAGTTTGATTAAAGCTGGACGTTCCTGGCTTGCAGGTTTTTTCATAAGCATCTCTAAATGTAAAAGACTCCGAAGAATTTAATCATTTCATGAAAGGAAAAAGATTCAGTGAGCTTGTTTTGTGAATCTAATGTTGATGTCGACATACCAGACAGTGAAAAATTAATAAAATTATATAGATACGGTAAAAACTTCTGTATCTAATATATATCTCTTG
Source organism: Glebionis coronaria (assembly GCA_025667525.1). Lineage (NCBI taxonomy): Eukaryota > Viridiplantae > Streptophyta > Magnoliopsida > Asterales > Asteraceae > Glebionis > Glebionis coronaria. The sequence continues at coordinate 10,068,985 of CM046877.1, forward strand.
GATGCAAGAAGAGAAAAGACAGAACTCATGTAAGAGGTTTAAGGTTTCAAAAAATGAAAATTTGGTTAGCCACATCAATGACAAGTGCAATAGTAATGTTTTAGCCCAATAATCCACACGTTTTAATCATTAGCACTGACATCTAACTCCCACCACTTCACTTATCTCAACAAATGATCAAATTACTGTCACATATAGCTCAATGCAATCATTAAAAAACATTAAGAATAATTTATTAGCGATGAAATAATTGATGTCCATGTAACATTTCATTCATGTTATTTATACTTAGCTTGGTGACAAGTAGCTAAATATAACTAACCAGGAAAGAAAACAGACAAGAGAAAAATTCACCTTAATTTTCATTGTTTTCAGCAAGGGATAAAGGCGGAAAAGGTGAAACCAAGCTCTCAACAACAACAACGCATGCTTTACAATGTTTATCAAAAAATTCAATCGAATCATCTTTTGACTTATAGATCAGCACACCCTGAGCAGACTTAATCAACAATTTACCGTCATTTGAAAGAAACAAAGGAAACGGATTCAAATCAATCCAAGGATGATTCATATATGAGAAGGAAGCCAACTTAGACCAAGAATCTTTCACTCTGTATACATTCATTACCCATAAGTCCGCATGAGTATCTGAATAATTATAAAGCCCACACAACGATTCTCCCAAAACCCCCAAACTCAAATTCGTACGCCTGCCCCAAGATCCATTGTAGCAACCACCCATTAGACGAGCATGGAAATTACGATCGGCATTGTAATTGCCCCTTCCACTGCCGCCGAATCTGTCGCCTCTTCCTCGACCTCTACCCATCGGGAAACCACCAGGGCCATGCAAACCACCATCCTCGTACTCATCGGGTGCATGAGCTTCATCATAAACAGGTTGCAAAACTTCACCAAATGTCTCATTTGCTAAATTAAGAGAAACAATCTTCTGTGTTGATAACTTATCATAAGCCACCCAGTGCAAAGCTCCATTTGAAAAAATGCCACAACCTTTCAATTGACCATCACTATATGAAAAAGCATCTATACTCTTCCACTTTTCGCTTTTCAAAGAGTAAATGTTCACTTCCTTAGCAGTGGATATTTCAACAATTTTGAAATCATCAGTAGATTCATCATAGCCAAAAGAATACCACTTTGGCTGCCGATATCCCGAATCAAATGGGTTACGTCGTAACCCCTTCCATATTCTTGTACTCGGGTTATATATAAACAGATCATAAGCAGCATCAAAAAGGCAAACTAACCCGTTACAAGACCCAACTATCGAAAGATCACCTCGATTTCGTTGCAACGGATTTTTAAGCCGTAAAATATTATAAGCAGATTTATCAAACAACACATCATAAAGAGGACAGTTGTATAGGTCTTTTTCTTGTCCATAGATGTAGATAAGTCGATGATGTTGATACTTAATGTTGTTGGTACTAGATATTGTATAATGCGTTTTAATGAAATCATGGTCCGAGATTAAGGAATACCATTCTTTGCAAACAGCCTTACATCGTAACAATGATTTAACTGCAGCCTTCAGCAGGATCTCGCGGATGATTTCTGGTGGAAACGAATGAGTGATTTTGAGTTTCATCTTTTTTGTTAGTTTCATTTTTTTTTAGGGTTTGTTTCAATTCGAAGATGTTTTCTTCCTTTTATAGCTGTGTCGTGTGGGTTGGTTTATAAAATTTGTTTATGACACCTTTAACTTATGCACATCAGTTACTTTAGTCCTTGTAGAGTTATTTTGAATCAAAAAGTTGTATAATGTTAATTATTATAGGTGCTGATTTCTTAAACAATCGAAGTTTGACAGTCTTGTGATCTTGAAAAGTTGTATCATGTTAATTATTCCCAGCCTGTTTCTCTATCCAAACACTCCTTGCATTGATTTATGCAGCATCCAACAATCACACATACACTCTACTGATGGAGTCACTTTTTTGGTAAAAGGGACTCAACCCCGTTAAAATAAAATAAATTTAGATAAATAATGTTTTCCTCACGGCCAATCCTAAGAGGTAATCGCAGATGCTGCTCCTCGAGGCAATAGGATGCGACACTATTTATGCAGTCATTTAATTTATTTATGCCAAAACTTGTTCAAACGCCTTAGTAGGCCAAATTACACTGCCACAATTAACAAATTACTATCCCAAACAACCTCCGAAGTGTAAGCAATTCCAAAGACACGGGAAAGTAAGCATAATAAAATAAAAGGCACTTAGGGTGGCCTACTGGCAAAAAGCATAATAATTTCCATGTTTTTATCAACGAGGCCTGAACTAGAGTGACTTAATGTGAATGTACATGCTTGAGACCACCGATCACAGTTCCCAAACTTCTGGAGTGAGGTGAATGAAACACTATTGGAATCATACACAACCAAAATCAACCCAAATCGTGTTAGCACTTTCCCATCATTTGGAACGCACAGGCATTCAAGTTTTATCAAGTTTTGGCCGATGTTTGTACAAGCATCGTCTAGCATCATCAAAATTTAGAACTACAGCTCTTGCAAGTATGACATATAAGGTACATAACCATAATGTCATTAAATACAAATGACTCCCAATTGGCAGCTCAACAATTGTTCGTGTGGATCATGTAATATTACTTGTGTGCATATATGTTTTTACATTATTTTTTTGTCATGTTGCTCTAGATGATATGTGTTATTCTTTTTACGACAGCTATCATATTTTTCCTATCGACCAAAAGTTGTAGCATGTGGGAAGGTGTGCGGGTGATTTGTTATAAACAAAAAATGCAGAACAGTCAAATAGTGATCCGTCAAATCATCTGTGTAATCGATCAAGGGTTCAACACATATACTAGATATACGACGATTACAATAAACTTGCTAAACATATGTTGAAGCCAAACTCAAAAAGTTGGAACGAAAATGCTGAAGCATTTAGTCATTTCTGTTAGAGGATTGTTATGAATTCAAAGAACTGTATAATTATAAAAACAAAGTAAGATATAAGCCTATATAACACACATTTGAGCTGTTAGGGTTATTGTCATAGCGACTGTTTAGATGTGTGTTGAATAGAATAATCGTAACAGTTCTTGTTGCAGGCTCTTCGTTTTCACGTCTAACTTATTGTTGAGTCTACATTAAGAATTCATTATTTCGAAATGTTAAATAGTTTTAAACGATCATAATATAACAGAACACCATTGAGTAAACTACATGCAGACAAAGTAAGGTGGAGTTGATTAATAAACATGACTGCTTTACAGCATCAAAATTCAGACACCTTCAATTGGTCTAAGTCAACTGTATCACATAACTCCCTAGAACATAGCAAACAAAGACCATTAACACAGTTAGTAATACATCAAGAAATACCGGAAACAGGTAGAAGTTTTTTTTTTGGGAGGTTTCTGAACTTTTGGCTAACGCCGCACATACTCAAATAGGTTAAAGCCCTCCCCTTATTCAGGAAGGTTGGCGTGGCTGCTAGTATTGGATTAAAGTTTAATAAGCCTTCTTCGCTTCAGGATTTCCTGAAAGAACAAAGATTCGGTGAGTATGAGCTCGCAATCTAATGTTGATACAACAATGAAGATGATGAAAATTTTGATCAGACTCTTTCCTATTAACTGTATATCGACATTTTATTTTCCTTTGTGGTCTAAAGAGCAAAGATAGAACACATCAGTGATGGTCTCAGAAAGGAAATTGGTTATCCACATTGATACTTGTTGGCACATGTCATATAGAATCACATCATGTTTAAACAGACTCCCTATGTAGTACTGGTTTTTGTATCACCATAGGTGACAACGTCAGTTGCATAAGCGTCTCTGCCTACTAATCCACAAAGACTAAATCATAAGCACCAAAACAATATTATTCCTACCAATTCAAATTTCTTCGCATATTTAAGAACTAGTGTTACATATTTAGCTTAATGCATTACAAAAAACATTAAGAATACTTTATTAGCAGCAAAGTAATGGTTAAAGTTCAATAAATTTATGTGTTTGTACATAACATTGCAATTATTTGAATTATATTACGCTAAATGAACAAGTTATGGTTATTTACCGGTAAATGAAACAGGGTTGGAAGAGCAAAATTTACCTTAACCTTCATTGTCATTGATATCTACAAGACGTATAGGCCGAAAAGGTGAAACCAAACTCTCAACGACAATGCAAGCATCAAAACACTCACTGAAAATCACCCAAGATGAACTATTTCTTGAATCGTAGACTAGCAATTGCAGCCCACACATCAACAATAGTTTCCCATCTTCTGAAATGCGTAAAGGAGCCCAACTATTGCCCATCCAATTATCAGAATACGGGATGGAAGCCAACTTAGTCCACGAATCCTTCACTCCATAAACCTTCATCACCCATACATCCACAACACCACTATTATAATTATTATAAAGAACACACAACCATTCTCCTAAAACTCCCAAGTTCAAATCGTTATAACCCTTATGATACCCTGGCTGCAAAATTTCACCATAAGTCTCTTTTGCTAAATCAAGAGAAACTATCTTCCATGAATCCGACCAAGAACATTTACCAGCCGCCCAGTGAAGAGATCCATTTAAAGGCTTACCATTATCCAACGGACGAAAATAAGGAAAATGACCAATTGCTTTCCATTTTTCATTTTTTAATGAATACATCATAGTAACCATATTATACACATGGGTCATAACAACTTTGTAATCATGAGACAGCTCGTCATACCCAAAACCATAAGAAACCCTCGATGACTCAGTTTTCTGAAAGAATGGCAATAAGTTATGTCTCCTAGTAGCCGGGTTGTAAATAAAAATAGTGCTATCAACATACACTGAAAGGCATACTAATCCATTACAAGACCCAACTATACTAACCCCACGAGGTAATGGATCTTTAAGTTGTATCGCATTATTAACAGATCCATTAAACAGCACATCATAAAGAGGACAGCTATTAAGATTGTTTCTTCTCAAAGTGGTGTAAATAAGTTGATATTGATAGTTATTGTTGTTGGTAATAGATAAAGTATAATGAGATTTAATAAAGTGTTGGTCGGAGATTAAAGAGTACCAATCTTTGCAAACGGACTTACATCGTAACAATGACTTAATTGAAGCCTTCAACAGGATTTCTCGGATGATTTCTAGTGGAAACCAATGACTGATTTTGAGTTTCATTCTGTATTTTCTAGGGTTTTTTCGAATATTGGGGAAAGTAAATAAGATTTATAATTGTGCCCCTGATGCATATATGTTATGGACTTTTGGTCTAGATGGGTCGATAATTGGCCCAGTTACACATGTAAATACGTAATTGTGAAGGAAGCTGTTGTTTTAGATTGATGAGATAAAAAGGCGTTCTCGAATTTAGTACGAGACAGCCGATTTACGTAATCTTTTGTCACTTTACAAATGTTCAATCACAACTAAGATAAATGAAACATCAACAACTATACGTCTTAAAATGATCCAAAACAAGCTTAGTCGAAGTTATAGAATGTGCTTGGAGATTACCAAGGAGAAAATGATGGTTGAAGGTGAGAGCGGTGGAGAGGCAGGTGGCGAATGAGGAGTTTTGAAAATAACTGATCGGACCGACACCGAGCTGATACTAAAGACTTGGCTCTCGGTTTGAATATTTTAAATTCCAGTTTGGTCCAAATTCCATATTTTTTGGGAAGGTGTGAGGTCACTATTGGAATCATACACAACCAAAATCATCCCAAATCGTGTTAGCACTTTCACATCATTTGGGAAGCTGTGCAGGTTATTTGTTATTCAGAAAAAATGCAGAACAGTCAAATAGTTATCCGTCAAATCATTTGTGTTAATTGATCAAGGGTTCAAGACATATACTATATACGACGAATAAACATGCTAAACATATATTGAAACTCACGTAGGGCTGAACATCGGGTCAAACCCGAACCGAAAAATGCTTTTATGCTGAACAGAAACCGAACCGATTTAGATTCGGGTCGGCTCGGTTTTATCGGGTTTCACGTCTAATTAATTGTTGAGTCTACATTTAGAATTCATTATCTCGATGTGTCAAGTGTGGTTTATCAAAGTAATAGTTTTAAGCGATCATAATATAACACAACATCAATGAGTAAACTACACGCTAACCTCTAAACATAAAAACATAATCTCATTACAAAATTAGCATATGTTTCTATTTTGGAGCATCAAAACTCTGACACCTTCAATTGAACAAAGTAAACTGTACTGCATATAGTCAACTAACTCATTGGTTTTACCTCATGTCAGATGTGGCCTGATCTGATTGCCAAGAGTAAGGAAGGCGGGGATTATGTCGCTCAAACTTACGTATTCTGGAGTGGCCACGAGCCAGTTAGAAGACGGGTACGCTAGTCACTTTCGGCTGCTTTCCTGGATTCAGTTTTAGATGCATTTGCTTGACAATGTCTCACTTACTTCATATTCCTCTTTTATTCAGTATAATTTCGAGGATAGATATGATCTCGTCAAGTTTGTAAAGTTGGTGGGAGAAAGTGGGATGTATCTGCATCTTCAGATCGGCCCATATGTTTGTGCAGAGTGGAACGTGTCTCAGCTTTTCCCCTAATCTAGTTAAATTTAGGCTGCTTTCAGTTTTGTCCTAAAAACAATGAATTATCTGTGCTCAACAAAGCAATATGACTATGCAGGGGGGTTCCCTCTGTGGCTTCGCCATATCCCTTGATATTTTAAACTCTGTTACTTAAGTTTTTTTTAAGATTGACGGACTAATAAATTCGAGTTACTGTATAAATATCATCTGAAAGGCCCATTGATGTACTTCTACCAAGATTACTCCAGGTAAAACTGTATTCTTGTTATTCTAATTACTTGACACACGCACCCGCACACACAGAGTCTACAAACTTCATTAGCTACTCCATGTTGCAACTCTGAGCATGTTCTTGTAATTTTGTTCATCATTATATAGTCATAAGCTGTGTTTCTTTTTCTTGTAATTTAGAAAGCTTGCATTGGATTCTGTAAATCAGTACGTAATGTCGATGCCACCAGTAAGTATGATTTGAACATTTATTTATACACTAAATAACTAGAATTACCACTGCAGATAGTACTAAGCAGTTTACTTAATGTTGGTAAAATACAGAAAATGAGTAGTGAGTGAAGAGAAAACAGAGGATACTCTATTATTTTAATTGCTGATAAAACCACAGAATCATAGCCTCTTATATAGGCTTACAACTAAGTAGTAAAACATAACTGAAACTAACTTAAAGTAAACTTATTGGAAACATTACTACTAGTTTCTAACTGATAAACTCATGAAAACATAGTAAAAGATAGTAACTACAACAGTAGGAGTTGTAATGGGGTAATTTAGAGCACCATTATTCAATACACCCCTTGCTCGAAATTTGCATACTCCGAGCTTTTGTCGAAAATAGTCGTGCTTCGCCTGAGATAGTGCCTTGGTGAACACATCAGCAACTTGCTCATTGGTAGAACAATACTTCAACTGAATTATTCTTTCTGATGTAAGATCACGAATAAAGTGAAAACGAATATCGATATGCTTCGTACGGCTATGAAAAGATGGATTCCTCGTCATTGCTATTGTTGCTTTGTTGTCACAATATATTGTTGTTGGACCATATTGTTCATTGTGAAAATCAACTAGCATTCTCCGCAACCATATTGCTTGACCTGATGCAGATGCTACAACAATATATTCTGCCTCAGAGGATGATAAAGCGACCACATCTTGCTTCTTCGAGCTCCAAGCAACCACTGTAGAACCCAAGTCGAAAGCTTGACCATAAGTGCTCTTTCTATTGTCTACGCAACGACCTCCCCAATCACTATCACTGTACCCATACATAGTACCATTTGTTGACGTAAATCAATAGTTCCAGCAACATAGCGTAGTACCCTTTTAGCTGCACCCAAATGTAGTCTTGTAGGTTTATGCATAAACATAGATAACACATTAACAGAATACATAATATCTGGGCGAGTATGTGTGAGATAGTTTAGTCCACCTATTATACTTCGATAATGACTTGCATTAATAGCTTCTGTACCATCTTCAACCTGTAACTTTTCATTCGTATTCATAGGTGTACCTACTGCATTGCAATTGTGCATATTGAACTTCACAAGAAAGTCTTTTGCATACTTTGATTGTGAAAGAAATATCCCGTCTTTTTCCTGTTTCACTTCAAGACCAAGAAAGTATTGCAATTTCCCAAATCGGTCATTTCAAACTCACTTTGCATGCTCGATTTAAAGTCATCAATCAATGATTCATTTGAGCCCATATAGATCATGTCATCTACATAGATAACGACCACAAGAAAATCATATTTTCCAGCCCTTTTCACATATAAAGTAGGCTCATTTTCACTTCTTAAAAAACCATTTTTCAGAAAGTATGAATCAACTCTTTTATACCATGCGCGCGGTGCCTGTTTTAGTCCATAAAGGGCCTTTGTAAGCTTATAAACTTTTTCCTCATTTCCATAAACTTCAAAACCCTCAGGTTGGGAAACATATACCTCTTCTTCTAACTCTCCGTTCAAAAAGGCTGACTTTACATCAAACTGATAAACAGGCAAATTCAACATAGAAGCAATAGACAATAGAACACGTACCGTTTCAAAACGAGCAACGGGTGATAAAGTCTCGTCGTAGTCAATACCTTGATGTTGAGAGTATCCTTTAGCTACGAGTCGTGCTTTGTACCTCTTTATACTCCCATCTGCATTATATTTCATTTTGAACACCCACTTGAGACCAATAGGTACTTTCCCTTCTGGTAAAGTAACCAATTTCCATGTGTTATTATGCTCTATTGCTTTCAGTTCCTCAAGCATTGCTATTTTCCATTCAGCAACTTCATTTGCCTCTTTAAAACACGCAGGCTCCGTTACAAAGAGGGCAAATGAAGATGATGCATAAGTGTCTTCAAGTGACTTGTAACGTGGTTCCACTTCATCACTAGATGTACTGGATGATACCGAACCACTCACATTATTATTTGTTGTTGGGGAAGATGGAATTGAACCAGGTGGTGAACTTTTGGGCGAAGAGTGAACAACGAGTGTATCAAAAACATCATCTTGACTTGTATATGGAAGTTTGGAGCTGCTATTAGTTTCCATTGACGTAAAATTCCAACTTTCTTCTTCGTTAAAGACAACATCTCACTAATTAAAGATTTCCCATTCATGGGATCATATAGCTTATAACCTTTGGATTGTGTGCTATACCCAACAAAAACACATTTTTGAGATTTTTCATCGAGTTTCTTTCGAGAAGTCGAGTTTACCAAAGCATAAGCTACACATCCAAAAATACGTAAATGTCTTACCTCGGGTTTAGTACCTCTCCATGCCTCATAAGGAGTCCTATTTATAACAACCTTTGTTGGAGATATATTGAGGATATACACAACGGTTGCGACTGCCTCGGCCCAAAACTGTTTTGGAACACCTTTTGCATTCATCATACTCCTTCCCATCTCGACAATAGTACGGTTCTTACGTTCCGCGACACCGTTTTATTGCGGCATATAAGGTGTTGTGAGCTCTCTGTAGATTCCATTATTCTCACAAAAAATATTGAACTCTTTTGAGAGGTATTCGCCTCCTCGATCTGTTCGAAGAGTCTTTATGTGACACCCACTTTGCTTCTCCACCATAGCTTTAAAGTGCCTGAAATTGTCAAAAGCTTCGCATTTTGATTTCAAGAAATATACCCAGCTCATACGGCTATAGTCATCAACAAACAACATAAAATATCGACTTCCTCCTAGGGATTCAACCGACATTGGACCGCACAAATCTGAGTGTATGAGTTCAAGACACATTGAAGCCCTTCGAGACTTTCCAACAGGGAATGCCGCCCTGCTTTGTTTTCCGTATACACAACCTTCACAAAAATCAACATTATCAATCTTTGGTAGCCCGAGAACCATATTTTTAGTTCCCAACAATTTCAGCCCGCTCACACTTAAGTGACCATATCATAGATGCCACTTATTTGCTACTGCATTTTCTTTTACAACCATAGCACCACTTCCTTCTTGACTTGACACATCAAGCGGGAACATTCTATTTGACATCATCGGAACATCAAATATCTTTCGGCCAGAAACTTTTTCTGTAATGCTACAATAACCTTCGTCGAACAATAGAGAGTATCCATTCTCCATCAATTGGCCAACACTTAACAGATTATGTGCAAGAAGTGGCACATATTGCACATCATGAACAAGCTTCGTATGACCAAGTGAGGTTTTAATCGCGACCATACCTCTGCCTTCTATCTTTATGAGCTTGTCATTACCAAGAGTAACCTCTGACTTTTGGGATTCATCCATATCTTTGAAGATAGACTTTATACCTGACATGTGATTTGAGCAACCACTGTCTAAGTACCACACATCATTTCCGACACCTTGTTTAGTGGATTGCACCATAAACAAGTAGCTTTCCTCTTGCGAATTTTCAGCAAACTTCACATGATTATGCTCATCTTTTGGTTTAGACCAACAATCGACATCCTTATGTCCAGTTTTGTTGCAATGGCGACATTGGATGGTACTTTTGAAGTCCCTTTGGTCTCCTGTTGGACCACGTCCTCTACCTCTACCACGGCCTCGACCACGGTAAGAGTTTCTGTTGTAACCTCGTCCACCTGAATATTTTGCCTTTCCTTTATGCGAGGAGTTACCTTTCACTTGAAAAACCTTCTCATCCACATTTTCATGTGTTCTGGAAAGTCGGTCTTCATGGGCCAAAAGAGAACCCATCAATTCATCAAAGGTGTAAGAAGATAAGTCCTTAGACTCTTCAATGGCAGCCACCACATGATCAAACTTTGGTGGTAAGCTCCTCAAAACTTTGCACACAATAGTTTCATTGCTTAAGGTTTCACCAAACGACTTCATGTGATTCACAATCTCAGACACTCGAGATAAATACTCCTGCACTTTTTCATTTTTTTGCATGCCTAAAGTTTCAAAATTCCCACTACTACACAAATGGACATAAAGCCCCATTAATAGAGTCCCTTTTTAATGAAAACCGGGAGTTAAAAGGATTCCAACTTTTTTTAAAGTTATGAAGCCATGTTTTATAGTAAAAAACAGGGCTTTATTTGATAAAACTTTAGAGCCATGTTTTCTGCTTAAATACAGGGTCTATTCCTCTCAAAAAAGTTATCAAATTTAGGCGGAGAACCAAAATGTAACTTAAAAAAAGGCGCTTTCTTTTTCACCCCCAAAATTTCATTTCCAAATCAAAACTCCCCCCATCTACTTTCACAAACCGTAGATCTACTTTCACATTCACATTAACATTCACATTCACATCACTCCATTAACACTTTCAGCTTAACCAATAAAAGAAAAAAAAACCCTTTTTATGTCACACACCAGAACTATCATGAGTGGCTTCATAGACCAACAGCAACATTCGAATCGAATTAAGAGGTATGAAATTGCTACAATTCATTCCTTTTTTCAATTAACCTTTTTTAATTTCTTAATGTTACACACCAAAGCACATTGATGTATTAAACTTCCAATTCCAGTTATTGATGATAGCTTAAAATTCCTTCAAGATTTGCCATTTCTAAAGGTAACCTTTTATTAATAAGTACCCTTAAGTATCATTTCTTTATTAATTGATGTTTATTTTGTATCAAACTTCGAATTCCTATTCCAGATGACAACTTTAATTTCTTCAAGATCTGCTATTTTTATAGTCAAGATTTTTCCTTTTTAGTTGATTTTTCTACATAAATGATTTAGCTTTTAAGGGTGTTTTATTGTTTTTAAACTTATGGGGGTTAGAATTTTTGATAAAGTTTCTTGTGTTAGATGTTGTTTCTTTTAAGGCTTTTGGTAGATAACTAGTTGTTGCTTGTTACTTATCACTATCACTGGTAGTTAATATGTAGTTTTAATTGTTTTTTAGAAGTCGATCTCGACCCCAAATTCGGTGGAAACAACAGTTGACCTTGAAAGCAAGAACAAAGAAAAGAAAAAGAACCACAACAGAAATCGACTCTCAACGGGAGCAAGGGTAAAACATGGTCAAAGGTTTGGATAGACTTTAATAAGCTAGACCTTATTGCTGATGTGATTTTTGTACTCGGGTCATTTGTCATGGCTGCTGATTTTGATATAGTTAGTGTATCATGAAACTTGCTGATATATTATCCTTGCATCAATATGGTTGATGCATAGGGCTGGTTTACATGTGTTTGCATAATATGTACAACATTAGACTAGTGTTTGAGATTCTGCCCATTAGTTTGCATTATGTTATGTTTTCATGATAAGTATAATGGTCTATTAAAGTGTTGTTTTGTAAGGTCATATGTGACTTAGGGGCTGATATACCATTTGTATTTTTAGATATTATAGAAGAGAGGATGAGGTTTGTATAAGTGCTTTCTTAAACTTAATGTGATGCTAGGTTTCTTAGCATGGTTTTCTAGATGCATGTACTTTTGCTTGTGAATAACTGTATGTAGTAGGAGAACTTGAAGTAGATCATTTGAAATTGAAATTTTGGTTAAAGAGCTTTTGCCAGCTTCACATTTGTTCTTGTTCATATCATCGAAGTCTTTTTAACTTAAGGTACCTTTTTCTACCTTTATTCTACTAAATTAAACTTTGCATTCTGTAAGTTAATGTTTTTTAATTTAATTTTTTCGTGTTCTATTGAGACATACTGAGTATTTTTTTTGTATTGATTTTGTTGATAGTGAAATGTAAGATTAAAATAATTGAGAAAATCTATTGAAATGGTGATATGATTTAGCAATTTTGTTGTGTTGTTGTTTTGTTAATTTTTTCGTAACGTGTTTTTGGCTCGGACTTGTTTATCTTCATTTAGAGATGCATACAGGGAGAATGTCCAAAATCCAGTTATAAACATGTGATTTGTGGTCCTAATGCTTGGCCTTTGCAGATGAAATAACGGTGAGTTTGGTGGTGTCAATTTGTTATGTAAAAAGGTTCTTGTTTCCTACAGTATCTTGTTTTTTTGAAACGGTCCACAAACTGATACATTAATTTTTCTAAAAGTGATATTTACTGAACACCTACTGATTGTAAAGGTACTCGGTAATTAGCATTTACTAACTTCTTATATTCACCATGTTGTCTTTGTCAGGTTTAGTGTTGTCTATTAAAGTTGAATAACTCTCCATTCACCATGGCAAAGAGATCAAAAAGACATCAACTGAACGAAGTACTGATCAAGCTGGTTGTATGTGGGGATTGATGAGCCTTTTTTATTTCCGCCATGGTCGAACTACTAAAAGGCTGTTTTCAGATAAAAGTATGGAGTCCGAAAATAGTATTAGTAAGTGTCTTGTTCTCCTTTCAAAACAGAAACACTATTGAAATCAGTAAAGTTTTCTAAATTTTAATATAATCATGACTTAAACATCTCTCTTGTTTTATCATTACTGAAATTCTTGGGTTTACGCAGCTTATGTTCCTACGTTGGAAGTGGATATGCTCAATAGTTCTGAAGAAAGGCATGTAAGCATTGAGGTAATGTTAGCAATTTTGACCCACGTATTAATAGACCAAATTAGGCTGTGTTCTGTACAAATGGGCAAATTAAGAAAGTTTAGCTAAAAGGAGAATGGGTGGGTTGAACTTCAAGGTTAGTTTTAATGCATACAGCCACGCAAAATTCTTTTATCCAGAAACATGTAAGCAAGTCATTGTTATAAAATGCTTTATAAAAAAAATAATTAGCAAGTACTTCTGTGTGTTAACGACCCCTATTAGAACTTGTAGATTTTGTGTGTTTGAGTGTTCATTTTCTGCTGCTATTATAGCGTTATCGGTTATCAATCCTAACAGTTCACACATTTATTCAGGACGTCACAGAAAGTGAAACCCCGACAATTGATGTAGTTAGGATAAGTGTGAAAGAACTCATGGAAGAAGAGATGGTCAGCGAGCAAGATTCCACAAAGCAGGAAGACGGTGATGAAGACAAATATTTAGATTCAGAATGTTGCAGCCAACTAGGAAATACTTCATATGATCATGTGATCCGTATTAATTATCAAGATTCATCCCCGAAAGCCTCACATGATAACGATCTTGAAGCTATAATGAAAGAGATATTAATAATTTATCAGAACCATGATATTGATGAAGGGTGAAATCATACTTTTTCCATTGTTGAAGAAAAATTGAGTGTAGCAATTGAAGTGTTCATGAATGAAAAGTCGACTGATGAACATTCCAAAGATTTCATCGATGCTTGAACCATGTCTTGTTGTCTAACAGGTCGGTTTATTTTGAGCTTGCTTATTTGCATTCGGCAACTTAAGATGATTCTTGAACTGTAACTTTGTTTTTGTTATTTAACTTTTTCTAATCAATGTTTGTTATATATGCAGCTCTATATATAACGAGTCGGCTAGAACGAAAGCTCAAGAAAAAGATGGGTCGTGGTTTGAAAGTTGAACTAATGAAATAGGATGATGAAAATTAGCTAGAATTTCTTGGAATATATGAATAATTAATGATGATACTAAGTTATTTTGATCTTCAAATATTATTGAATGGCTGAATTCTTTCAAAAATTTATTTTTTTTAATTGTTTTTTCACATAGAGTCATGTTCGTTAAGAGAAAACAGGGCTCTATGATACACAATAGACCCCGTTTTTTAAACAGGGCTTTATTTGGTTTTTGAATAGAGTCCCTCCCCTTTTGAGTCCCCAGGCAAAAACGGGCTCTATGGCTGTTTTGAACAGGGCTCTATTGCCTTTTTTGTAGTACTGTCCGCCTGAGAGTTTGCATTTTCACAGCGATAACCTTCTTGTCACCCATGTACTCTTGCTTTAGATTCTCCCACGCCTCTGTTGACGTTGTAGCTGCTGCAATTCTTGGGAAAATTAGATCATCCAATGCTTGTTGGATGAAGAAAAGAGCCTTGGCGTCTTTCTTTCGGTTGTCTCGTAGCTGCTGGTTAGGTTGTTCGGGATGCGTGTCCTCGAACCCATTCTCAATCAAGTCCCATAAATCCTGAGACTTGAACACGTCATCATTTTTAGGCTCCAAAAATGATAGTTTTCACCTTCGAAAATTGGGATAAGGGGTTGTGAAGAGGCGGAAGTACCGTTCATTGCTATGACGGATAGTAGTGTAAACGAGGGTAAAGATGGCTCTTGATACCAAATTTGTTGGTAAAATACAGAAAATGAGTAGTGAGTGAAGAGCAAACAGAGGATACTCTATTATTTTAATTGCTGATAAAACCATAGAATCATAGCCTCTTATATAGGCTTACAACTAAGTAATAAAACATAACTGAAACTAGGAACTTAAAGTAAACTTATTGGAAACATTACTACTAGTTTCTAACTGATAAACTCATGAAAACATAGTAAAAGATAGTAACTACTACTCTCTCTATGTAACAGTAGGAGTTGTAATGGGGTAATTTAGAGCACCATTATTCAATACTTAACCTTGTACGGGTTTTGTATATGTCGATGAATACTTACTGCAATGTTTGTTTGTTCTCGTTAATGGTCCATAACGGAAATTGGAAAATACTTCTACTCTTTGTATTAATTGTGGCATTCAAATTTTAGTTATCTGTTCGGCATAGAATTCTTTTTAACTTGTACTAGAAATGACTTTCATTTATGGAACCCATTCCTATTCTTTTTCGTCTTTCTGACCGTCTTACAGTGTTTTCATATATGTCTTTTACGAATACCAACTAACAATATGATGGCCCAACTTTTTAAAATAATGGTATTCTGGTTTGCATCTTAAATAGATTAAATAATTCAGCTGCAGTTTTTGTGCAACGTATACATTTTTATTTATAATTACTTGTGCAATTTTATTTTCTTCTTATACGTCTTTCGGGTTCTCTGGTTCATGTTTGAATCACAATTATGCTTTTGTTAAGCGCTAGTTATCAGCCTTAATGATAATTACTCACGTGGTGGATAGGTTTGTTCGCCTTTCGTTCAACTAATTTAAGTGTGTCCTTCGTTCCTCGAGGTGGGATTTGGTTTTAGTTTGTTTTATTTTTCTTTTCTTCTCATATTCATATTATTCATCTTACTTTGATCAATGATCCAACAGGCATTGTGTATATTTAATCTCATACTGCTCCATGTGATAACATGCTATGCAGCCACACTTGCGTAATGTTATTGAATACATGCTACAATTGAACAAGGACCCTGACGATGAAGTGTCACTTGAAGCCTCTGTTAATTGTTTGCTTGTAGCTATAAACTCTTTGTGCCCTCTGAAGTCTGAACCTCTATTGCCTCAGGCCGTATTATATTAGCCATGGTGCCAATTAAATTAGCCACCGGAAGTCTTTTGTTTTATAAAATTAAACTAAAGCAATAATAGTGGCTACATGGGTTACATATGAATATTGCTGCAACGTATTTCTGTATCCTATCCATCTGAAACATTAATTTTGCAGGAGTGCTTATTGTGAATATCACCCCTACACTCCATACATAACATTGCAATAGTTGTTCTAAAAAAATAATACAGTAATAATATAATACATAACATTGCAATTATTTAACTTATATTCTGCTAATTGAACAAGTTTTGGTTACCGATAATTAACCGGTAAATGAAACAGAGTTGGAAGAGCAAACTTCACCTTAAGCTTCATCCTCATTGTTATCAGCAACATCTAAAGGCGGAAAAGGTGAAACTAAACTCTCAACAACAATGAAAGCATCCCTACATTTACATTCCCTCTCAATCACCGGGAATGATTTACCTTTTAAATCATAGACAGCCAAATTCTCGTCGTATTGTAGCAACAGTTTCCCGTCGTCTTCAGAGACACAAAAAGGAGCCGAAATATAACCCCATCCCAAAGGATACGAGATGGAAGGCAACTTAGTCCAAGAATCCTTCATTCCATAAACCTTCATCAGCCATACATCCAACACGCAACTTTTATAATAATCACAAAGAACACACAACCATTCTCCCGAAACCCCCAATTCCTTAAAGCAATCACCTTCATCATACTCCGGTTGCAAAACTTCGCCATAAGTCTCGTTTGCTAAATCAGGAGAAACTATCTTCCACGAATCCGACAGAGTACTTTTACCAGCCGCCCAGTGAAGAGATCCATTTAAAAGCTTACCATTATATAACGGACGAAAATAAGGAAAATGACCAATTGCCTTCCATTTTCCAGTTTTTAATGAATACATCATAGTAGCCATATTCTGCTCAATATCGGTCACAACAACTTTGTAATCATGAGACAGCTCATCATACCCAAAACCATAATAAACCCTCGATGACCTAGTTCGTTGAAAGCATGGCAATAAATTCAGTCTCCTAGTTGTCGGGTTGTAAATATACCCAGCTCATTATCAACATCCACCGAAAGGCATACTAATCCATTACAAGACCCAACTATCCTAAACCCGTAGGGTCTAGGTAGTTTGAATGGATTTTTAAGTTGTATCGCATTATTAACAGATCCATTAAACAACACATCATAAAGAGGACAACTATTAAGGTTTTTTTTTTTCCTGGTGTATATAAGTCTATGATGTTGATAGTTAATGTTGTTGGTACTAGATAAAGTATAATGTGATTTAATGAAATTTTTATCGGATATTAACGAGTACCAATCTTTGCAAACAGACTTACATCGTAACAATGATTCGACAGAATCCTTCAACAGAATTTCGTGGATGATTTATGGTGGAAACCAATAATGACTCTTATCGAGTGCCATCGTTTTGTTAAATGGCCATTTTATGGACTTTTTGTCTAGATGGGCCGATAAGTGGCCCAATTAAAATTACACAAATAAAAAAAGTTACATTGGGATGAGACATTGTCCATTTCTACAATTTCGTAAAGCAAAGCTGAAAATTGTTCTTTTTTATGCAAAATCCAGATGAAGGTACAAGTTCTACTGCATTACTGCGTACATCTTGAGCTCGAGCTCCTGCAGGCTCGCGCTCAACTCAGCTCGTTTCGACCCCTATTTGCAGCAAGTACATATGTACATCCAGCGAAATATGTCATGTATCCAGACACGTTGTCTTTGTTTTATGACAAATCTTCTATGTTGTAAATTTACATCTACCGAGTACAAGTTGTCTAAAGTAAGTTAGTCGGAAACTGAACGGTAATTCAAATACTTCTTTTTTTCGACTAATGATAAGGAAATTATTATTAGTCGGTATATATGTTTGTATTGGACTTTGGTCATTGTTAGGCCTAGCCCATATTCTAGAATAATCTTCTGTAATCCTTTTATATTTGGTTATTCTCATAATGCAAATCAAGGAAAACAATTAACCTTCAATATGGTATCACAGCCAAATATTTTCTCCTAAAAAATCTCCTCTTCACACGTTTTTTTTCTCTTCTCAACGGTATCTTTTCCCCTGTCAGCCACCATGGCTGTGGAAAACCCACCACCACCATCAGTCGCCGAAAAGCTTATCCCTTTTAGCATACCCAATAAGGTTCCTATTAAACTAGATCTTCAAAAACCAAACTATAATACTTGGAGCTCCTTTTCTCTCATCCATCTTGGAAGTCTTGGTCTCAAATCCCATGTGGAATCCGACACACCCGCACCCAACCCGAATTGGTGTCAACTCGATGATCTCATCAAGATGTGGCTTCTGAGTTCTTTATGTGATCAACTTCAAGAACAGGTGGTAACCACACCAGGTAATGCTAAAGCACTTTGGGACCGTTTGAAAAAGTTATTTCATGATAATAAGGACACTAGGGCGATTAACCTTGACAACGAACTTCGTTCTGTCAAGATTGGCAAGATGTCTGTTAATGAGTACTGCACGAAAATTCAATCTATGGCGGATAGGATTCAAAACCTTGGTACCACGGTTAGTGACAAAAATCTTGTCATATATACTGTTAATGGTCTTGACTCCAGATTCTCAACACTGGTTGAGATTATTCGCAACCGTGATACTCTCCCAACCTTCGAAAACACAAGAACCATGCTTTTACTAAAAGAATCATCGTTTAACGATGCTTTCGGGGACAACACCACACTCGACGGGACCTCCTCCTCACCCACTGCCCTCGTCACCTCCACCGAAAAACATCCTACTCCCAAACCCTCTAATACACCTCAAATGTGCAATCACTTCAGCCGCGGCACATGTCGATTCGGTGACCGGTGTAAATTCATACACGATCACCGTACTCGACCAAGATTATCCAACACCCGCACCAACAATCGTGGCGCAGCCTCGTCCATTGCTGGTGTCTGGAACCATGTTCCAGTCAAACCTACCTCCACATTACCGATCTACTGTTAACTCAGCCCACCACAGACCTGTTGTCCTCTACACCAGCCCACAGCCTGTCTACCAGGCCCAATACCCACCAGCAGCTAATTTCAGTTCCGCACAGCCCTACCCGGCCCAACAACAGGTATATTTTTCAGCCCAGCATCATGTGGCACAACAACCAGCCAGCATACTCGGCCCAGCTCCGACTGCGCATCCGACTTAGGCCACTTCTCTCCCACATGCTTTTAGCACTATGACAGTGCAAGACCCCACGTGGAACATGGACACAGGTCTCTCTTCTCATTTAAACTCTTGTACTAGTAATCTAAGTTCTGTTTTTAATCAACGCTTGTTTCCTTCTGTTTTTGTTGGTGATGGAAAGTCCATTCCGGTCACTAACTCCGGACATAGCATTATTCCCTCTACCCTTCGCCCTTTACACCTTCACAACGTACTTATTACGCCCAACATATATAAAAATCTCATATTTGTTCGGCAATTTACCAAAGATAACAATTGTACTATTGAATTTGACGCGTTTGGTTTTTCTGTGAAGGATTTCTTGACTCGCCATATCCTCCTACGATGTGACAGCACAAGCGATTTCTACCGAGTTACCAAGCCGTCAAGCCTTCCCACTGCCTTTGTTTCTACGATTTATTCCACTTGGCACCAAGTCCTTGGTCACCCCGGGGATGAAGTGCTTTGTTTTCTAAATTCGCGTATTTTCATTTCTTGTAATAAACAAAAGTCTTCTCACATTTGTCATGCTTGTCAACTTGGCAAACATGTGAAGCTTTCTTTTCATAGTTCTACTTCCTCTGTTAAACACTGTTTTGATATTGTTCATTCTAATTTGTGGACATCACCCATTGTTAGTTCTGGTGGTTTTAAGTACTATGTCTTGTTTCTTGATCACTTCTCTCATGACTTATGGATTTATCCTCTTCGGTCGAAATCGGATATGTTTGATAAATTTTGGCACTTTCGTACTTATGTTAAAAACCAATTCAAATGTGATATTAAAAGTTTCCAGTGTGATCATGGTGGCGAGTTTGACAATCATCGTCTCCACAACCTCTTTAACAAAAATGGAATTCAATTCAGATTTTCATGCCCCAAAACCTCTCAACAAAATGGCAAAGCCGAACGGATGATACGTACCATCAACAACGTCATTCGTACCCTTCTATTTCAAGCCCACTTACCGCCCACATTTTGGGTGGAAGCCCTTCACATGGCTACCTATCTTCTCAACCTTTTACCCTCCACCGCAATTCAAAATGAGATTCCTTTTACCCGTCTATTTGACAAAACACCCGATTATTCTCAACTTCGCACATTCGGGTGTCTGTGTTACCCTCACTTACACTCCCCACATAAACTAGCCCCTCGTGCCACGCTGTGTATCTTTCTTGGATATCCAGCCAATCACCGTGGTTTTCGTGGCCTTAATCTTGAAACCAACAAAATCATCTTATCCCGTCATGTCACTTTTGATGAAACCCAATTCCCTTACAATTCCATGACTCCTTCGGCTCCACCATCGTACACCTTCCTTGAACATCTACCCTCCCCTCTCCTTACCTCCCTTACCAATAACACTCCTCTCACCCCCCCCCCCCCCCCCCCCGCCCCCCTTACGCCTGCCCATGTACCTACGAGCCCCACGACCGAACATCAAAGTCCACTACCCACCACTCCACCTCTCTCTACTAGCCCACTGCCGCATCCTCTGCCAACTCCTACTCACAACCCACTACAACCCCCAACTCCCAACCTCGTTACCAATAACCAAACCATACCACCAACTGAACCAACTCGGACTCACCGCATGATCACACGCTCATAATTAGGTGTTGTCAAGCCTATCGTCCGTATGCCCTCAAAGACTCACACTGGCGTAATGCTATGTTTAATGAATACAATGCGTTGATTAAAAATGGTACTTGGACTCTGGTTCCTAGGCCCACAGGTGTCAATATGGTTCGGTCTATGTGGTTGTTTAAACATAAGTTTCATGCTAACGGGATGTTGAGTCGCTATAAGGCTCAGTTGGTTGCTAATGGGAGCAGTCAACAACAGGGTGTCGATGTTGATGAAACTTTTAGCCCGGTTGTTAAACCGACCACTATACGTACCGTTTTGAGTCTTGCAATTTCTCGCAAGTGGCCCATCAGCTTGATGTTAAGAATTCTTTTCTTAATGGTGATTTATCTGAGACTGTATACATGCATCAGCCATCTGGATTTACAGACCCTCGGTTTCCTAACCATGTTTGTCTTTTTCAGTGGTCGCTTTATGGTCTGAAACAGGCACCTCATGCTTGGTTTCAGCGGTTTGCAGGATATGCTACACGTGTTGGGTTTTCTCATAGTCGTTGTGACTCTTCACTGTTTATTTACAGACAGGGTTCCCAGGTTGCTTATCCTCTTATCTATGTGGATGATATTATTCTTACAGCCTCTTCTTCAGCTCTTCTTCAGCACATTATGGCTTCATTACATAAGGAGTTTGATATGACTGATCTCGGGGCACTCAACTATTTTCTTGGCATTTCTGCGGTTTGCTCTGCTACAGGTTTGTTTCTCTCTCAGCGACAGTATGCTCTTCAGCTTCTTGAGCGCGCTCACATGCTTAGTTGCAACCCTTCGTGGACTCCCGTTGATACTGAGTCTAAACTGGGTCCAGTGGGGGTTCCAGTACGGGATCCTACATTATATCGCAGTCTTGCAGGAGGCTTACAGTATCTCACGGTCACTCGTCCAGATTTGTCTTATGCTGTTCAACAGATTTGTCTTTATATGTATGATCCACGTGAGCCACACTTTGCGGCTCTCAAACGCATTTTGCGGTATGTGCGTGGCACAATTGACTTGGGGCTTCAGCTTTATGCTTCTGATACTTCATCTCTCATTGGTTACACTAATGCCGATTGGGCCGGTTGTCCCTCTACACGTCGATCCACTTCCGGTTATTGTGTCTTTTTGGGTGATAATCTTCTGTCATGGTCCGCTAAACGTCAGCATACCGTCTCTCGTTCCAGTGCTGAAGCGGAGTATCGTGGTGTTGCTAATGTTGTTGCAGAGACGGCTTGGGTTCGTAATTTACTCCGTGAGTTACATTCTCCTTTGACTAGTGCTACTCTTGTCTACTGTGATAATGTGAGTTCCGTGTATTTATCCGCAAATCCGGTTCAGCATCAGCGGACCAAACACATAGAGATTGATAATCACTTTGTTCGTGATCTTGTTACTGCTGGTACAGTTCGTGTGCTTCATGTTCCGTCTCGTTACCAGTTTGCTGATATCTTAACCAAAGGTCTCCCCGTCTGCCTTGTTTGAAGATTTTCGGGCCAGTTTGAGCGTTTGTCCTCCTCCCGCTCCAACTGCGAGGGCGTATTAGTCGGTATATATGTTTGTATTCGACTTTGGTCATTGTTAGGCCTAGCTCATATTCTAGAATAATCTTCTGTAATCCCTTTATATTTGGTTATTCTCATAATGCAAATCAAGGAAAACAATTAACCTTCAA
Organism: Glebionis coronaria; assembly: GCA_025667525.1. Classification (NCBI taxonomy): domain Eukaryota; kingdom Viridiplantae; phylum Streptophyta; class Magnoliopsida; order Asterales; family Asteraceae; genus Glebionis; species Glebionis coronaria. Next base: position 10,091,852 of record CM046877.1, read on the forward strand.
TAATTATAAACCTTGTGCTTAAATGAAGGGATGGTTATATTACTAGTTTAACAAACTAATAGATTGTAAACAATAGAATAATCTTTTTAAGATTATGTTGCAAGTTCATAAAAAGATATCTAATCGTATAAGTTACTGCTATAGTGGGATGTATGGGTTGGAAGCTTGGATTGAAACAGTCTTCATTGGTTTCACCTGTAACTATTCAACAATTACAATGAGACTAATTCACATATCATCTTTACCTACAATGATGCACAACAAGTATGGATACACCTCAAGACAATGATGGAAGTAAAAAGAACTATCGGTTGAGTGGGGATAAATTGTTCATGAATTTGCAGCAACGGTCTATGTTATGTGGCAAGAAAGAACTTACGAAAAAATATTTGGAGATAAAGAAAGGTATTAGGTTAGGGTGTCCTATATAAAGCCATCACTGATATTATTAAATTAAACTGAGATTGATGAGTGTTCAATACTGCATAGTAAGAGTGTATGATTCTTAGTTAATTCTTGTGCTAAACTTGAACCGGAATTAAGTATGTGGATGTTGCTAATAATGCTGACTGCTAAGCAAAGAGTTTGCTGCGAAGAAATTTGGATTATGGTCTATCACCGAGCTAATGGTGACTCGTAAAAGATGGCACTAACTAGTATTATGGGAATCGATGCAGCCAAATAATCTGAACCCAAAAGATCGATTTTTACGGGATATGGTTAATATATCTGTCTCAATATAAAGCTTTGTGAGCCTGCTCTAGTTGCTGCTGACTCAGCTCGGTATATAAAGTCATCTTTTATCAACAAACTTGTGACAATAGATTGACACAGACTGCACTATTTGTTCAGTCACATGTTTACCGTAGATGGACCAGGTTGGGGCATAGACTTCCATCAAAGTGGTAGATCTCGATTCTACATGATCGATACAAACTTCTACTCCCGATCTGTTAATGGTTCTGAAGGAAGACCCACTTTTCTCTGGATCATAGATGACTCTTTAGGAGATTGGCGTTTGGGGTGATAATTTCACTGTTCAAGGTATTTGATTGGGAGCATCTAAATGTGACAAAAGAGCGATCACATTATTTATGGTATATCACCAAGTACAGCATTGCCATAATAACAGTCTCGGATTTCATGTCAAACGAAAGAATGGTATCACATTTTGTTGCCACCATGGTCATGCTTCCATAGAAGAAGACGCCGATTTCATCAGGATAACTGATGTGAATGAGATACTTGAAAGCATTATGCTGGTTTTAAGATTTAAAGATCTTCATAGACTTGGTCAATTATCTAGAAACAGATGATTATGAAATTTCTAACATGAGATACCACACAGAAATAGTGAGTCATTTGCTGTAATTGTACAGCAGCAACTGTCGTTGGAGTTAAACACAGTGGACAACAAAAGATATTTGGTGATGCTACTAGCTATTTTCATGCACATTCTTGTTTTATAATTTCTTCAGTTATATCAATAGATGAAAAAAAAGGTCATATACGCATCGAAAGAACACACTCTAATTTGCACACCATGGTTGCCAAACATCTTATTAGATAGTAGTTCTTTAGTTTCTGAAGACAATGTGTTCTTTCTATTTGTATATGACCTTTTTGTTTTCGTGAACATCCATGCTGTTAAAAGCTGGAATGGAACAAGTAAATGAAACATACACCTAAACAAAATTATTCAAGCAAAAACTAGAAGGTGGTTCGAGAGTAATTCAAAACATAAAGGAAGGAAAATTGCCCAAAAGGGTACCGTGATCTTCTGTCATGACCGTTTCGAATAAGAGTGTTTTCACAACCTCTTGGACCACCTACTGCCACTCATTAACTTACCTGTGAACTCCTCAATCTCTTACGCGAACTCCTTTGAATGAGAGAGTTTTCACAACCTCTTGGACCACGTACTGCCACTCATTAACTTACCAATGAACTCCTCAATCTCTTACGTGAACTCCTAATCTGCTACATATCCCGAGTGCATAACTTGGTGGAACCAAACTCTCAACAAAGGGACGTGCTTGAGAGCCTGTGTCAAATCCCTTGACCAATGTGAATGAGATATTTTTAGAATCAGACAATATAATGACAAGGAAATCGCAATACGATTTTTCCATCGTTTGAAATACACAAAGGATCCGAAAAGATCAAATCAGAAGCATACAAATATTGATCCCTTAGAGGATCACACGGGATGGAAGCCAATTTAGTCCAAGAATCTTTCACCCGGCCGTAAACTTTCATTACCCATAAGTCTGCATGACTTTTAGAATAGTTACAAATCACACATAACCATTTTCCCAAAGCCCCTAATTCCAGATGTATATCGCCTTTATCATACTCCGGTTGCAAAACTTCACAATAAGTCTCATTTGCTAAATCTAAAGAAAATATCTTCCACGGGTTCGAAGATCCTAAATCTGGATTAATATAAGCCGGATTAATATAAGCCCAGTGAATAGCTCCATTTGAAAATATAGTGGGATCTTGCCACTGACGATCATGAGGAAAATCACATATATGCTTCCATTTTTCTGTTTTCATAGGATAATTGTGGGGTTTATTCCCCACAACCCTGATTAACTAGATGCGGAACTCGATCGTGAACACACACAGCAATAGAATCGACAGAAAAGAAATCGACGCCCACACAAGGTAATTCCCTAACCGATTACCGATTAGTTTATTGAAAGAATGACGTGTTTGGTTCGTTCCCCCTCACCTCCTTTTATAGAGATGAGGGGGAACCGACTATACAAGTCCTACGGGTCGGGTTGGGCTTAGACATTGCCAACCGACCTTTATTCTTAGCTATAGGAAACTAGGCTACTCGACTCTTGATTCCTTAGACACGACATAGGCGAATATAATGACTAAACATAACAATTTCCACCTTAGGCATATATTAGCCTATCCCAACACTCAGCAATTCCATGCAGTGTTGTAACTTGCGTCCAGGTACCACCTTCGTCAAGGCATCCGCAGCATTGTGTTCAGTACCCACCTTCAGAACTTCGACCGTCTTAGCTTCCAAGACTTCTCTGATAAAGTGATAACGCACATTGATGTGCTTTGTCCTCTCATGAAAAACATGATTCCGCGATAAACGAATCGCGCCCTGATTATCACAATTAACTGCAACAGTGTTGAGCTTCACGCCCAACTCTTCCAAGAGTCCTCTTAGCCAAATAGCTTCCTTCACAGCCTCCGTAAGGGCCATATACTCTGCCTCTGTAGTTGAAAGAGCCACCACGTGTTGTAGCGTTGCCTTCCAGCTTACAACACATCCTTGTACTAAAAATGCGTAACCAGTGAGAGACCTACCTTTATCCGGATCTTTAGCGTAGTCTGAATCAACAAAACCTGTTACGTCCACATGGTTGCCACGATTTGTCCCATACACCAAACCCACGTTTACAGTGCCCTGCAAATATTTCATCCACTTCACTGCTTTCCAATGGAGTTTACCCGGATTCGCCAAATATCTGCTAACTACACTTACTGCATACGCTATGTCTGGCCTTGTGCATACCATCAAGTACATCAAGCTCCCAACCGCATTTGCATACGGCACCCTACTCATTCGTTCAACATCACAATCCCTAACCGGGCAATCCTTCAACGACAGCTTGAAGTGCCCACTCAATGGTGTCTGAACCGACTTCCCATTGTCCATTCTAAACCTTTTTAAAACTTTAGAAATGTACCCGGATTGTGACACCCTCAGAATCTTGCGACTCCGATCCCTGAAGATCTCCATACCAAGAATCTTCTTTGCTTCCCCGAGCTCTTTCATGTCGAACTCCCTTTTAAGCAAAGACTTGGTAGCCGCGATCTCAGCCTTGCTTTTACAAGCAATCAGCATATCATCTACATATAACAATAGATAGATATACTCCCCTGGTTCATAACTCCTGTAATATACGCAGCTGTCGTAATTGCTACGCTTAAACCCGTTGCTCAGCATATACTCATCGAACCTCTTGTACCATTGCCTAGGTGACTGCTTCAAACCATAAAGAGATTTCTTTAACAAACATACCTTGTTACCTTGTTCAAATCCCGGTGGTTGCTCATGTAGATCACCTCTTCAAGATTTCCATGTAAAAACGCCGTCTTTACATCAAGCTGCTCCAGCTCATAATCTTTACACGCAGTCAATGCAAGTATAACCCGAATAGATGTGTGTCGAACTACCGGCGAAAATACTTCATTGTAATCAATACCTGCCCTTTGTGTGAATCCACGAGCCACCAACCTTGCCTTGTACCTAGGCTTTTGAACACCTTCAATCCCTTCCTTTATTTTGAACAGCCATTTGCAGCTCACCAGCTTTTGCCCAGCTGGATGATCTACTAACACCCAGGTCTTATTCATCCTCAGAGAATCCATCTCTTCTTTCATAGCAGCTTTCCACTTAGAACTATCTTCACAAGCAACTGCTTCATGGTATGTCAATGGTTCATGAGTATCTTCTTCCTCTGCTGCAGCGAACGCGTAAGCAACCATATTACTCTCATCCCGAAACCTTGCCGGTCTCGTTCTTGTCCTTGGTTCTCTATCCCGAACCAATTGATAATCTGTGAGATGATCAATCTCTTGAACCCCTGCATCTTCATCATCGCCAGCTTCCTGATCTGTCTGGTCTTCCTGATCTGACTGATCTTCATGACCTGTTTGATCTTCCTGACCTGGATGGTCTTCCTCAGGCGTATGATTATTTAACCTCTGCAGTTCCACCTCAACTTGTAATTCCTCAACAGACTTATCTTTTCCTGCACCAGTATCCTTCAACGTGTCTTTGTACATGACACTTTCATTGAAGACCACGTTCCTGCTTGTGACTATTTTAGGCGATTCATTATCAAGCCTATATAGTCTGTACCCCTTCACACCTTCAGGATACCCCAAAAGAACGCATTTTACCGCTCTCGGTTCGAGCTTACCTTGTTTAACGTGTGAATACGCGACACAACCGAAAACCCTCAACATCCCATAATCACTAGGATGTCCCGACCACATCTCCATAGGTGTCTTCTTCTCAATCGCTGTTGATGGTGACCTATTTATAAGATATGCGGCCGTACATGTCGCTTCCGCCCAGAAGGTCTTGGGCAATCCAGACTGTATTAATAAACAGCGTACCTTGTCCATGAGAGTTTTGTTCATCCGTTCTGCTAACCCATTTTGCTGCGGCGTCCCGGCAACCGTCAAATGTCTAGCAATCCCACTCTCAGTGCATAGCTGATTAAACTCCCGGTTACAGAACTCAAGACCATTATCCGTCCTAAGCTTCTTAACCGTCCTCCCAGTCTGATTTTCTACTAACTGCTTCCACTCTTTGAACATCCCAAATGCTTCGTGTTTGAACCTGAGAACATAAACCCATACCCTTCTGGAATAATCATCGACAATAGATAAGAAATATCTCTTACCTCCCAATGATTCCACCTGAGACGGACCCCATAAGTCTGAATGAACATAGTCTATCACTCCCTGAGTAATGTGCCTTCCTACACCGAAACGGACTCGATGTGACTTTCCCAGAACACAATTCTCACAAAAATCGAGCTTACCTAGACTCTTCTTGCCAAACAAACCCTGCTTTTCCAGCACGTGTAGTCCCGCCTCACTGATATGTCCTAGTCTTTTATGCCAAACCTGCACAAGACTGTCTTTTTCTTCAACACTAGCATTAAGCTCACCGGCCAATGCATGGCCATCCAAAGAGTACACGCAGTTCTCCCTTCGGGTTCCAGATATAATAACCCTAGAACCATTAATCACCTTGACTTTGCCCGACTGCAATTTTACGGTATATCCCTCTTTTTCAAGAGTTCCCAGCGATATCAAGTTTCTTTTCAATTCAGGAATGTACCTGACATTGTGTAACACAAAACTTGACCCATCTTTCAGTTGTACCTTTACCTTGCCAATACCCCTGATCTTGCACTCCCTGTTGTCGCCCAACAGTACGCTGCCCCCATCGCATTCCAGAAAATCAAAAAATACATCTAACCTGGGTGACATGTGATATGAACCTCCTGAATCCATGATCCAATCTTGCAGTCTTTCTGCACTCATCGCCATCATCACCTCAGAAACGTCGTAAATCGAACCACTGGAGCTTGGTTGATTATCTTTCTTGACGTAATCTTTTGACTTCTTGCGATTATTCTTCGGACAGTCTCTTCTCAAGTGCTCCTCAGATTGGCAAATAAAGCATTTGAGTCTTCCACCTCGAGACTTCGATCTTGACTTTCCCTTTGACTGATGCGAATTCCTGCGATCAGTTCTTCCCCTCACATATAACCCTTCACCATCATCCCCCTTCGCCTTGAACCTTTCTTTGATTTCCTTTGAATTTAGTGTGGCCATCACGTCCTCCAAAGTCAAATCTTCCCGTCCATAAAGCAAGGTATCCACAAAGTGTTCGTATGATGCTGGTAAAGACGTGAGTAACAATAAAGCAAGATCTTCATCCTTGAATTTTACCTCAATATTTGCTAAATCAACAACGATTTTGTTGAACTCATCTATATGCTCGGAAATCTTTCGTCCAGTCGGCATGTAGAATGTATACAACTTCTTCTTCAGGTACAACTTGTTGGCCAATGACTTTGTCATATACAAAGACTCGAGCTTTGACCAAACCCCCGCTGCAGTCGTCTCCCCGGTAACCTCTCTCAGGACCTTGTTACCTAAACACAAAATCATGGCACTGTGAGCATTCTTGTCAAGCTTAGATTTCTCTTCAGCTTCCATATTCGCGGGGAAAACCTCCAGAGCTGCTTCACATCCGTTCTGGATTAATAAAGCACGCATCTTGATTCTCCATAACCCGAAATCACCAGTTCCATCGAATTTCTCGATGTCAAACTTGGCTCCCGTCATTCTTTAATCCTTTGTTGATTTGCTAAACCTTGTGATAAACCCTCACAATCACAAACCGACAAAGCCCCTTCGGTAACTCGCTAAACCTTGTGATACGTAAAACCTCACAATCACGAATTACGAAGTCCCCTTTATTAGTTTGCTAAACCTTGTGTAATACCCACAATCACAAACTAACAAAGTCCCCTTGTGTAATATCCCTTCAAAATAATACTACCCTTTTTGTTTTAAACAACACTATATGAGCCCAATATGAATAATGAGCCAATATAATTTCTGGCCCAAATAACCTTTTGGCCCAAAAACAATGATATCCACGTATAGTATCTTTTGAAGTTATTAGTTGACTTTCTTAATTAAAAGCCTACTGTTCTTTCTTCTTCCTTCTCTCCCTGTAACTCACACCACAAAGGAAAAACAGTCACCAAATCCAATCGACGCAAAAAATTCGAACACCGATCCTTTGGCACCTCGACGATCTTGAAGAAGAAGAAAACCCTTTTCTTTTTATCGATCTGCTACAACCTTGATGATCTAAACCCGATCACCAATCCTTCTCCAATCGATCCTAGATAATCAGAAGATCTTCGACACCACAGCTCTGATACCACTTGTGGGGTTTATTCCCCACAACCCTGATTAACTAGATGCGGAACTCGATCGTGAACACACACAGCAATAGAATCGACAGAAAAGAAAATCGACGCCCACACAAGGTAATTCCCTAACCGATTACCGATTAGTTTATTGAAAGAATGACGTGTTTGGTTCGTTCCCCCTCACCTCCTTTTATAGAGATGAGGGGGAACCGACTATACAAGTCCTACGGGTCGGGTTGGGCTTAGACATTGCCAACCGACCTTTATTCTTAGCTATAGGAAACTAGGCTACTCGACTCTTGATTCCTTAGACACGACATAGGCGAATATAATGACTAAACGTAACAATAATATTGCGACAACATTATAGTCATCATTAAACTCATCATACCCAAAACTAAGCACCTCACGATAATGTGGATCGTTAAACGACCAACGTAACTGATTAGATATTCTGGTACTAGGGTTGTAAATAAAAATATTTTCTTCATAAACAATGCATAACAATCCATTGCAGGAACCAACAATTTGAATTGTAGGTTAAATAGGGAGTGTTGTTATACGGATGTGCAAAACAATCCATTGCATTATTAACAGATCGATTTAACAACAAAACATCATTTAAGGGACATCTTTCCAGTTTGCTTCGTTTAGAACCACTTGGGAAAATGAAAACAAGATGTGCAAAATTGATGTTGGTACTAGATAAAGTATGATGTGATTTAATGAAATTTTTAGCGGAAATTAAAGAGTACCAATCTTTACAAACAGACTTACATCGTAACAAGGATTCAACATGAAACTTTAAGAGGATTTCACGGATGAAGCTTTAACAAAAAAAAATAATTAAAAAAAAAAAATACCTGATCTTTATAAAGTGATCTATATAAGCTATTGTGTAGTAGTGTCTATCCAAAGTCAAACATTATGGCGTGTATATATATTTTAGATGCAATTCCAAACAACAGGTTTTAGTTTCAGCATTATAAAGCTAACTATGCTCACATTCCTAAACTCTCTCTAAGTTGAGCATAAAGTAGGCCAAATTACACTTCAACAAATAACAAATTGCGATCCCAAACAACCTCCAGAATATAAGCAATTCCAATCCAAAGACACGAGAAATTAAGCATAACAATCATATATCGGGTGGCCTAGTGGCAAAAAGCTTGTAAGTCATTGCAAAAACGTGAAAGGCCTCAATTTCAATTTATGCTAGGTGCAAAACAAATTCTGAAACGGCTACGAAAACCATTCTCGAGAAATAGAGGGCTTTATTCGGTTTGTGTATACGTGGCGGTGGGTTCAAACCCAGTGAATAAGTCCGGCAAAAGGAAAAGAAGTCATTGACGCAAAAATAAAAAAGAATTATAATAGATGCATAAAATAAGAACTTCTTTTTTTATATTAAATATATGTTCAACCTTGTGGAAGAAGCCACAACAGCTGATTTACCCTTTCTACTTCCTAATACGGAGTAAATATTCACTTAACTTGACCCATGTTTAACTAATGGGTCTCGTATTGCCACCTCTAATGCACACGATATCAGCTACAGAAGGTAAAAGCATGGTTATAATGTATCTAGTTAGTAAGCGTGATAATTATAACTCTCTACCTATAAATGGGTCAATTCAAGGTTTTTCTTTTATCTAATTGGTCAACTTCAGTTGCATGAAAACTATATACACGAGGCAACTTCAAACATATTTGATAAAGCAAAAAATCTGATGACACAAACACAATGATGATATTATAAATGAACAGGTAACATTGGTGGGTTGGGCAGCAGAGAGAACTGGTTCGGGTCAAAGCAGGCAAAAATATTGATACATGTCAAACAGATTCGGTTGGGTACTTGGGTTCCCAATCACACATTTCATCTGAAAAAGAAATTTAGTTTCAGAGATAACTACCTAACAATGATGTATAAGGTTATATTACTAGCTTAACATACTAAAATGCTTAAAAGAAGCGATTCACGAGGTTGTCAACATTTAAATACTCTTTAGGAAAGTTATAACCCGTTTGACCCGTCTCATTATAAGCCGATGTGCCCGTCAAAAGGGTTGAAATGCTCAACCTTCATCTCGAAATTCAGGTTTATGGTTTGGTGATTTTCAGTTTTCTTCGGATCGGGTCTAACAGTGAAAAAACAAACAAACTGAGTTAAGTTAACCACTGGAGCATGTGAATAAGTCAAGGAAAGCACAAAAGAAACTGAAATACTGTACTGGAACAAAAGGAATGCCCAACAAATTGAACGCCATGTTTTTATATTCTGTTCTCTCAGTTGGTTATGAACAGACAGACTGATGGAGGAGCATAAGAATAAACTTCTTATTTTGTTTTATTTTGTGATATCTTTTATTTAGTTTTCTTATTTTGTGTATCTTTTATTTAATGTATTTATTTTGTGTTTCCTGGGAAGAATATTGTTTTCTTTTTCCCTAAGTTTAGTTTTCCTATAAAACTAGGACTTTGATTCATTGTAAGGAATGAAGTTATGAATAAAAAAACAGACTTTTAGTATTTGTTAATTGACTTGAATCCAGGTTAGGGTTTATTGTTCAATTTTCTCTTAATAATCGGGTATTCGTTGAATCAACGATTGTTGGAGGTTACCTGATTATCGGTATTCTTTTTGAATCAACGATAGTTGGAAAATTGTGCCTGGCATTCTTTGGAATCAGCAGATTCAGTTATCTATCCTTGTTATTTTTAAACTACATCAGTTGGAAGGAATTGTTTCTAGTATTCATTGGAATCAATAGATCCAATTTATCTATCTTTGATTGTTTCTGGTATTCCCTAGGAATCAACAGATTCAATTATTTATCCTATCTTTGGTTGTTTCGCTACATCACAGACCGAGTATATTTGTAGTATCTAAGAAGGTGTGGGAATTATTTGTTATACGAAAACAATGCAGAAGATTCAAACAATGATCCGTCAAATCATATATTTTTTTAATCGATCAAGGGTTTAAGACATACTAGATTTACAATAATTACAATAAACCCCCGCTAAACATCAGGTGAAACCAAAGTCAAAATATTTGGACCAAAAAAGTTGAAACATTTAGTCAATTCAGGTAGAGGATAGCAGAAGGGGTGAAAGTTGATGAATGTCATCAAGCCAAGACTGATGATATATAAAAAAGGCAACTAAAACGGCGTGTAAATAGTGCGGTGATCTTTGTGGTAACAACGGGGATGGTTCATTCAATCAAACACTACATTTTACATTCAGCTGATTTGCCTCTCAAATGAATTTGGAAGATTAGTTTCAGTAATTATAACCTGTACTACTTTTTACAGGTTATATAGATTTAACCTTGGAATTACATGCCTAGATTCAGTTATCCATTTGGCCCTGTAAAAAGAACTGTATAATTATAACGCACAGTTGGCCCTGTAAAAAGAACTGTGCGTTGAATAGAATAATTGTAGCAGTTCCTGTTACATGCTCTTTGTTCTCATGTGATAATGTGCTATGCAGCCACACTTGAGTAATGTTATTGAATACATGCTACCATTGAACAAGGACCCTAACTATGAAGTGTCACTTGAAGCCGCTGTTAATTGTTTGCTTGTTGCTTTCACATCTTACGCAATTTGCTTGTAGCTATAAAATCTTTGTGCCCTCCGAAGTCTAAACCTCTATTGCCTCAGGCCGTATAACATCTCTGAACACATGGTGTGCCAATTAAATTAGCCACAGGAAGTCTTTTCTATTATAAAAAAAAAGCAGTATAGCGGCTACATGGGTTACATATATATGTGGTGCATACCATCTGAAACATTAATTTTGCAGGAGTGCTTATTGTGAAGCTCACCCCTACACTCCATTCCAAACATAATTGACATTGCAATTATTTAACCTACATTCTGCTAAGTGAACAAGTTATGGCTAATGATAATTAACTGGTAAATGAAACAGGTGTTGGTATGACAGTGGGTATAAAGACATCAAAGATGGAAGAAATACTTTATTATATTCTGCATTTGAAACCTTGCAGAAGCATAGCCTTTTATAGGCTGATTACAAGACTCTTGAAATACTACATAATAAAGAGAGGCCTGATACAAGGCAACACAGAGGGACTCAAGTGACATAATGGACTTTATTGAAGCAAACCATACGACTACTAACTTTAATACTCTTTGAATCATTATTCAACATTCCCCCTTGATTCAAAGCTACACACTCCAAGACGTTTTCTGAGATAGGCATGTTGAGCATTAGAGATTGATTTGGTGAGAACATCAGCCACTTGCTCTTTCGTACCACAATACTTCAGTACAATTTCGCCTTTTGCTACTAGGCTTCTTATAAAATGATAACGTATATCGATATGCTTTGTTCTATTGTGAAAAGCTGGATTTTTAGTCATTGCAATAGTCGCCTTGTTGTCGCAGAATATTATAGTGGAACCTTGTTGCTCCTTTTGAAGATCATTTAGTAGCCTCCTTAACCAAACTGCTTGATACGCTGCTGAAGTTACAGCAATGTATTCAGCTTCCCCTGATGAGAGTGCGACAACTTCTTGTTTTTAGAACTCCAAGAGACTGCTCCAGAACCGAGACTAAACATTTGGCCAGAAGTGCTTTTCCATCATCTTTACAACCTCCCCAATCACTATCTGAGTATCCAAACAAATTGAAGTTTGCTGCTCTTGAGTACCAAATCCCAAAATCAGTAGTTTCTGCAACATATCGTAGTACTCTTGTTGCTGCTCCAAGGTGATGCATTGTAGGAGTATGCAAGTACTTGGATAACACACTCACAGAAAACATAATATCGGGCCGAGTATTTGTCAAATAATTAAGGCCACCAACTAAACTTCTATAGTAACTTGGATCAGCAAATTCTGTCCCATCATCTTGCTGCAACTTCTCTTTCGTGTTCATAGGTGTAACTGCTCCATCACAGTTTTGCATTCCAAACGATCTTTGGCATACTTTCTTTGTGAAACAAATATACCATCGTCCACCTGCTTAACCTCTAGTCCTAGAAATATTGTAAACTTCCTAAATCAGACATCTCAAACTCGTTCATCATACATGACTTGAACTCAGAAACTAACTTTTGAGAAGAGCCCATATAAATCATGTCATCGACATAAATGTTGGGATTTAGAACTAGTTAAACCATTAACTACGAGTGCGCAGCGGAATGGATCTAGTATAATATTCATGATTAACACATAATAAAAACAATAATAAAACCAACCTTTAATTAATTGAATAAATCAATTAATGATCTTGATCTTGAAGCTATAACGGTAAAGTAACCGTCCTCTAACGATTGCTCACACGACACGTCAAACGAACACACCACGATGCTAGTGGTAACTTCACTTCGATAATCTTGCAACTAGAAACCCTAATATCCAAAACCCTAATTGGGATTGCGTAAGGATACGGTTTGTAGATAGCAACAAGATTCTTGAAAAATCACCAATAAAACCTAATTAGGGTATATATAAATCGGACCACAAGGGAATACTAAAGCCTAGATTATGAGATCTAGGGTTTAGTTATAAAGCTTAAATCTTTATAATAAAACCACCAAGAAGGATTGATCTTATAAAGGTTAAACCTTTAGGTGTGATTTTAGGTTAAAGGAAAAAGTTCGTTTGGTTCGGGTGTTGGGGTTTGAGTCGATCGGCCAAAACAAACAAGAGGGAGAGGTGAAAAATTATGAGGGGTATGGGATTGTATTTATACACATCCTTGAACCTCCTCAAAATTAATTAGGCCCAACCCAACACCTAAATTAAGTAACTAATTACTTAATTAACAAAACAAGAAACCTTCTAGACCCCTTAGGGTATTCGGCCGCCTATAGGGCACCGGATGTTTCTAGAAGTCGATTTCCTTCCTTAAATTTAAATAACGCACTCGCCTTTAATTAATTAAATCCCGTAATTAATTAAACCACCGTTAATTAAATAAAACGTAAAATTTTTATTATACGTTTAATTATAAATAATAAAACGTAAATAAACGTGTGTTCTCCGTATTGAGTGTGTGCCCCCGATAGGCTCACGCATTTACCGATGGCTAAACGATCGCATATCTCAACAGCTCCCACTTGTGAGAGTTTAGACATACAACGTCCATAATGAAGCATCTAGCAACACTTCATTATAACCGGAAAATGTTGAGTTAAATAGTTTCAAGAATAAGATCTTAAAGACTAGTAATGGTGTACGATTATTTGAGCTTGCTGATAATCATCCCTTCGTTACAATGTACCGGTTAAACCATGGATATGGATCCTAACTCATTCCATATAGTTTAACTTTAATTCCTCGTTTACAAATTAATTTAGATAGTCCAAATTGTAACAAGCATCATCTTGATTACATTTTGGGTACGGCCATACGATTACCTAATTAATTCTGGAGGGGATCCAGGGTACTTCACTGCACTATATCAGAGTGGAGGAACGAATTCTATATTGACTGCAAGTGTCTATGGATGCTGCTTCACAACACTTCCAATTAGAGTCGTTATAGCTAGATCATCCGAACTAGCGTTGGACATAAAATCAAGAAGCGATATCCACACATGCACAACTTGTTTGCATCTCAAGTCTAAGGATGACCTAATCCTCACCATTTATGTATTCGAATTTACTCATGACAACGGATCCAAAAGTAACCATTCGAAAGTTCGGGGTGTCCAATATTCATATCAATGAATAACATATGAATTTGGTTGGAAGCCGTCCACCATATATACCAGTATATTACCAACACTCATATTTGTCTTAATGTATACAATATTCCCATATTGTTTAACCGACAATGGACATGTTTAGAATAATTAAATATTCAAGGATTTAAACATACAAACATAGGGCAACAACAACTATATGAAGATAACAAACATCAAATATCTTTATTCATCAGAAAATAATTAAATTGTCTTACAATCCCAAATTATCCAAATACTTACGATTAACACAGATTACATGAGACTATTAGCTGGAAGCAAACCAATTCCATGAGTTAACATGGAATGCTTTTTGAGGTCCAACGCCTTTGTGAAGGGGTCAGCTAAATTGTCGTCTGTGTGAACTTTCTCCAGACTAACATCACCAAGTTCAATCACTCCTCTGAGGTAGTGAACTTTGGAACGATAATGTTTCGCACCTTTAGTGATTCCTGGTTCATTAGCTATAGTAATGGCTCCGGTATTGTCACAATACATCGTCATAGGTTCATTATTTGTGGGAACAACAGCAAGCCCAGAAATAAACTTCCGAATCATAACTGCCTCTTTAGCAGCCTCCGAATCGGCTATATACTCAGCCTCTGTAGATGAGTTTGCATAGATGGTCTGCTTTGCGCTTTTCCAACTTACAGCACCTCCATTCAGCATGAAAACATATCCCGTCTGAGACTTCGTGTCATCAGCATCCGTAAGATATCCAACATCAGTGTAGCAAGCAACCCTGAGCTCTCTTTTCATACCTCCACCATAAACAAGAAACATGTCTTTGGTATGCCTAAGATACCTCAGAATGTTCTTAACAGCAGTCCAGTGAGAATCACCAGGATTCTGCTGAAATCAGCTAGTCATGTTCTGAGAGAACGCAACATCAGGTCTCGTACATCTAACAGCATACATGATTGATCCTATTGCCGAAGCATAAGGAACTCTCTGCATGCGTCTCACCTC
This sequence comes from Glebionis coronaria, assembly GCA_025667525.1. Lineage (NCBI taxonomy): Eukaryota > Viridiplantae > Streptophyta > Magnoliopsida > Asterales > Asteraceae > Glebionis > Glebionis coronaria. The sequence continues at coordinate 10,107,054 of CM046877.1, forward strand.
ATCAGGTGTTGATGCTCCTTGAGTCTTAGATAATTTTGATTTAGTTTGAATGGGAACAAAGCCACGTTTGGAATTGTCCATGTTATACTTCTTCAAAATCTTATCTATGTAAGCACTTTGACATAAACCAATTAACCGTCTAGGTCTATCACGTATGATCTTGATTCCAAGAATATACGCAGCATCTCCCAAATCCTTCATGGAAAAACACATGCCAAGGTAAGCTTTTACACTTTGCAACATTGGAATGTCTTTTCCATCAACAATATGTCATCAACATACAGGACAAGAAACACTACACTACTCCCACTAGCTTTGATATATACACATGGCTCATCAGGATTTTGATTGAAACCAAATTTCTTGATTTCATCATCAAACCTCTTGTTCCATTGCCTTGATGCTTGCTTAAGTCCGTATAAGGATCTTTGAAGCTTGCATACACGGTTTGGATACTTTGGATCAACAAAACCCTCAGGTTGCTTCATATAGACTTCTTCGTAAAGCAGTCCATTGAGGAAGGCGGTTTTAACATCCATTTGCCAAATCTCATAGTCATAGAACGCGGCTATGGCTAAAAGAATCCTTATAGCTTTGATATCCGCAACAGGAGAGAAGGTCTCTTCATAATCAATCCCGAAGGTTTGAGTGAAGCCCCTCGCTACATATCGAGCTTTAAAGGTGTGTACATTGCCATCCATGTCGGTCTTCTTCTTGTACAACCACTTGCCACTAACAGTTCTAGCGTTAGGGGGAAGGTCTACCAAGATCCAGACATCATTGTCTTTCATGGATTGCATCTCCACATTCATAGCATCCAGCCATTTGTCAGATTCAGGTTCTGCCAATGCAGCTTTGAAGTTAGTAGGTTCATTATGATCCCCTAACTCATGTTCCTCAGCGTCAATGTATAAACACATACGGTCAGGAGCACGCCTAGTCCTTGTAGACTTTCAAATGGGAGCTATATCACTTATAGGTTCATCAATTTCTTGATCATCCTCTTCATGATTGCTAGTGTTTTCAGAAGGATGTATATCTTCATCTTGAATTACTTCAAGATCCTCTATACTCCACTTGCTTCTTGATTCATAAGATCGCTCTCTAGGAATTCAGCATTACGAGCAACAAATACTTTGTTCTCGGGTGGGTAGTAGAAGGAGTAACCCATCGTTTCCTTTGGGTAACCTACAAATATACACTTAACAGATCGGGGCTCTAGTTTGTCAGGTTTGATAAGCGTGTCACGCTTAACAAGAGCCTCACATCCCCAGACCTTTAAGTAAGACAACTTAGGCGCTTACCCATACCATACTTCGTATGGAGTCTTTTCAACCTTCTTAGTTGGAACCATATTGAGTATGCGAGCAGCAGACTCAAGAGCATAATCCCAAAAGGATTTAGGAAGAGTTGTTTGGGCCATCATGGAACGAACCATATCAAGTAGGGTTCTATTTCTCCTCTCAGACACACCATTGTGTTGTGGTGTATATGGAGGAGTTCTTTGGGAAACTATTCCATGTTCCTTAAGATGCTCCAGAAATTCATAACTCATAAATTCACCTCCACGATCCGAACGTAGTGCCTTTATGGTTTTACCGAGTTGATTTTCTACTTCCTTTTGAAACACCTTAAATGTTTCAAACACTTCATGTTTATGCTTTAGCAAGTAAACATAACCATAACGACTAAAGTCGTCAGTGAAAGTGACGAAGTAACTTGCACCTTGTCTTGACACGGTTCTAAATGAACCACATACATCGGTGTGGATTAGTCCAAGTAGATATTTAGCCCTCTCCACTTGATGTGAATAAGGTTTAGGTGCCATCTTTCCAGATAAGCATGAAACACATTTGTCAAAGGAGTCATCATCGTTTGACTTAAGAAATCCATCAGATTGTAATTGCTTAATGCGCTTTTTGCTTATGTGGCCAAGGCGACAATGCCATAGCAATGTAGAGTCCAAATTAGATTTGGCCCTTTTGTTGCTTATAGCATACATAGAACTATTGTTTGCATTAGAATCACACATATCAATTTCATAAATACCATTACTAGGAACAACATTAAAATAAAACATATTATTTTTCGAAACCGAAATACTTGCATTATTCTCAAAACGATTAACAAATCCATCGTCATACAAACATGAAACTGAAACAATCCCTCTAGAAATAGAAGGTGCGTAATGACAATTATTCAAAATAACAACCAGTCCACTAGGGAGAAATAATTGAAAAACACCAATGGCTTCAACAGCTGCACGATGACCATTGCCCACGTACAGATTTAAAGCTCCTGGCTTCAACTTCTTACTTATCCTTAGACCCTGAGTAGTATTACAGATGTGAGTACCACAACCAGTGTCATAAACCCAAGGTTTATTAGGAAAAGTAAAGAGTTCTATCGTGAAGATACCTGAAGTGCTATTTCCTTGAGAGGACTTCTTTCTCTTCCACACCTCAGTGAGATACTCTGGACAGTTTCTCTTCCAATGACCAATGTCACCACATTGGTGACAAATGGCATCCTTAGCAGGATTCTCTCTTCTTGGTGGAGGGGGAATCTTGGCTCTGGGAGTAAAGTTAGCTACTTTCTTCCCTTTACCACGATTCTTACCCTTCGCAGCATTAGACGGTTTAGCCTTGTTAGGCTTCTGAACCTTTCCTGCCCTAATAGCATTAATGGTATTAGGAGTAGCAGGTGCAACCTTCTTTTGCAACGTTTTCTCATGTAGCTTAAGCATGGCATGTAATTCAGGTATTGTCTTCCCCAGGCCATGCATGTTATAGTCTTGCACAAACCTATCATAGTCCTTATTCAGTGAGGCTAAAATTAGGCTGACCGAAAGTTTCAAGGACATGGGGTGACCCAAACGTTCTAAATTCTCTATGAACCCCTTCATCTTCAAGACATAGGAGCTCACAGATTGTCCATCCTCATGTTTACACGCGTGAAAGGCACGTGCAACATCAAGGAGTTCTTGATCAGCTTGTTCAGTGAACATGGTCTTCAATTCTTCCATCATTGACCATGCGCCATGACCCTCCAAAAGTTTCTGGAGTTCAGGGGACATAGTCATGAGCATAAGGCCAGCGATTTCTCTAGACCTTCTGACCCAAGTTGGATGTAAATCCGGGTCTTGCTCTGGTCCTTCATGACCATGAGGCAGAATTGCAGGTTGATCAGGAATTGGTTGCTCAAGGTATTTAACCAAGTCATCAGTTTCGAGCGCTATCCGAAGAGCACGATACCAATCAACAAAGTTATTCTCAGTCAAATTCATCTTTTCAAGGAATGACTTAACAACCGTGCTGTTTAAGCAAGAGTTTTGATTATTCATCTACAAAATAAAAGTTCAACGATTAGTATTTTCGATAATTACATTCTCAAAGAATTAACTACCCAATTAATCATGTTGAGACTAAGATCCTTGCTTGCACTCCCACTTAATATTAGAGGTCCGACCGTCTAGTATTCAAGTGGGGCAAGAGGTAAGCGACGGGTGTTAATTGCATTACAAGTGCAACTCTTAGATTGTATGAGACGATTCATGAAGTTTATTTGTCGTAGAGTGTTTGGATGGGATGTTCTCTCATCTCTTTCGAGCACCTTTGAACATCTCAAACAAACTTGTTCTACAGATAATAAAGTCATGAGTATGTTTCATCTCATCTTTATGCCTCGGGTTCCGAATCTGACCGGGAACTCGACTTTAAGTCGTACCAATTTGAAGCATGCAATTATTGGCAAAGGTCTGACCAGTGAAAAAGATCGCCTCGGGTATGTAATTCGCCCTAGGTCTGACCAGATGACGAAAAACAACTACAAGCGCTTCTAAATTGGATGGCATAGACTTAAAAATTTTAAATAGGTATCATATAAGTTTTTAGAAAAAACAAATGTCAAAGTGTGTAAAAGAATGCATGCAATTCATTCTCTTAGCACAAGTTAAGAAAACAATTTATTAACTTTTGGTTTAGGCGTGTTTTACCGCGGGAGAAGATTAAAGAGAGATCAAACCCTATATCCTACTCTTCATGCACCCGAGGGTGCAAGTGCTTGGGATAATTATTCCATAAGTGTCAAAACACCTATGGAACACGGGAGAAGATTAAAGATTTCTCAAACCCTAGATAGCCCGACTAGAGCACGAGGTGCAATAGCAAGTCCATCATTAGTAAAGACACAAAACGGTGTTGTAATTTTAAGTATTGTAAACTAATTAATTTTGCAAATCACGTCGTTGAGAAGATAGTTTATAAGCCATCATTACGGTATGTAAGCCCAACTCTAGTGACAATATGATTTTGCAAAACAATTAGAATACAATAAAACCAAGTTTCATAGTTCTTATGTCAATATTAATATTTGTTCAAAAAATCAAGATTTTAACAAATAACACATAGCCGATTCGCAAGGAAAATATGGTGTATTAATATGACATAGTTTTAAAGCTAGTTTCGATATAAGTACCATCCGTTTTTATGATTCCTAGAATCTTGAATTATTACGTTTTGCAATTCATAATGGAAAACAAATAAGCACATAAAAACAGACACAAGGGGGTAGAAGCAGAAGACAGACTCTATATGAAAGCGGTAAATCATATAAGATCCAAGTCTCGAATGAGTCTTCCTCAAATTGAGGACCAAAGACCCTCATCAAGTTTTCGAGCAAGGTACTTGATGACGTGCAAAGTATCACAAAAGTGAGATGCAAGGGTCTTTGACGGATAATAAAAAACAAAAGTAATTATTAACCGGTTCAATTTTAACCTACCCAATTTTAATAGATCTAGATCAAGATTAAAACTTTATGACAAGTATACATGTAATTGTCATAAAAACATAAATAAAAGAGATTTTAAAGCGAAGCAAGCGTGTTTTATTCTATGTGTAACCCATGAATGCCATACGATTTGACTCGTGATGACACTGTTGGGATTTAGAACTAGTTAAACCATTAACTACGAGTGCGCAGCGGAATAGATCTAGTATAATATTCATGATTAACACATAATAAAAACAATAATAAAACCAACCTTTAATTAATTGAATAAATCAATTAATGATCTTGATCTTGAAGCTATAACGGTAAAGTAACCGTCCTCTAACGATTGCCCACACGACACGTCAAACGAACACACCACCATGCTAGTGGTAACTTCACTTCGATAATCTTACAACTAGAAACCCTAATATCCAAAACCCTAATTGGGATTGCGTAAGGATACGGTTTGTAGATAGCAACAAGATTCTTGAAAAATCACCAATAAACCCTAATTAAGGTTTATATAAATCGGACCACAAGGGAATACTAAAGCCTAGATTATGAGATCTAGAGTTTAGTTATAAAGCTTAAATCTTTATAAGAAAACCACCAAGAAGGATTGATCTTATAAAGGTTAAACCTTTAGGTGTGATTTTAGGTTAAAGGAAAAAGTTTGTTTGGTTCAGGTGTTGGGGTTTGAGTCGATCGGCCAAAACAAACAAGAGGGAGGGTGAAAAATTATGAGGGGTATGGGATTGTATTTATACACATCCTTGAACCTCCTCAAAATTAATTAGGCCCAACCCAACACCTAAATTAAGTAACTAATTACTCAAGTAACAAAACAAGAAACCTTCTAGACCCCTTAGGGTATTCGGCCGCCTATAGGGCACCGGATGTTTCTAGAAGTCGATTTCCTTCCTTAAATTTAAATAACGCACTCGCCTTTAATTAATTAAATCTCGTAATTAATTAAACCACCGTTAATTAAATAAAACGTAAAGTTTTTATTATACGTTTAATTATAAATAATAAAACGTAAATAAACGTGTGTTCTCCGTATTGAGTGTGTGCCCCCGATAGGCTCACGCATTTACCGATGGCTAAACGATCGCATATCTCAACAATAAATAAACACCACAAGAAAATCACCATCGTTACTCTTTTTTACATACAAAGTGGGTTCATTTTCACTCCTTACAAACCCATGTTGTAAGAAATACGAATCAACTCTCTTGTACCACGCTCTGGGTGCCTGTTTAAGCCAATAAAGTGCTTTCTTGAGCTTATACACTTTGTTTTCATTATCACGAACAAAAAATCCCTCCGGTTGAGACACATAAACCTCCTCTTCTAGTTCTCCATTTAAAAAGGCAGATTTAACATCAAATTGACAAACCGGCCAATTTAAATGAGTAGCCAATGATAATAGAATTCTCACAGTTTCAAAACGTGCAACGGGAGAGAAGTTTTCGTCAAAATCAACACCTTGTTGTTGTGCACACCCCTTTGCAACGAGCCTCGCCTTGTACTTTTGAACACTCCCATCTTTATTAAACTTCGTACGGTATAACCACTTAAGACCAATAGGTGATTTGTCATTTGGCAAATCTACAAGCACCCAAGTATGGTTTCTTTCTATTCCTTTCATCTCATCTTCCATAGCCTGCTTCCACTCTTGTTTTTCTATTGCTTCTTTAAAGGACACGGGATCCGGATCTGATGCATAGAAAGCAAATGGTTCTGGACTGGGGTCTGCATAAATAGCATCAAGGGTCCTGATTTTCGGTGGTGGAGAATCATTAGAAGAACTTGATGATGATGAAGAGTTGTCACGCGTATGCACCGGAGTAGAAGTGGGGCTGTTTGTTGGACTTGAATTGGTGGAGTTTGTTCGAGTTGTAGGCGGTGTTGTTTCTCCATTAGGAACATCATCAACCAATGGAATTGGATCACCTGAAATTTCTGTCCCAAAATCCCAGCTTGCATTTTCATTAAAAACAACATCCCTGCTAATGATAACTTTGCCACTCAACGGATCATACAGTTTGTAAGCTTTAGATTGTGGACTATACCCAACAAAGATGCACTTAACAGATTTTTCATCAAGCTTACGACGTGAATTTGAGTTGATTAAAGCATAAGCTATGCATCCAAAAACACGTAAGTGGCTTACCTTGGGCTTATTTCCTTTCCATGCCTCGTACGGAGTCCTGTTGTAGACAACCTTGGTAGGAGAGATATTTAGGAGATAGACTGATGTAGCAACCGCTTCAGCCCAAAAGGTCTTTGGAACGCCTTTAGCACTCATCATGCTTCGACCCATTTCTACAATCGTGCGATTTTTTCTCTCCGCTACGCCATTTTGTTGTGGCGTATAAGGTGCAGTAAGTTCTCTGTGAATACCATATTCATCACAAAAATTCATGAATTCTGTTGACATAAACTCTCCTCCCCGATCTGTTCGAAGAACTTTTATATACCTGCCACTTTGTTTCTCCACATAAGATTTGAACTTCTTGAAATAATCAAATGCTTCTGACTTATTTTTCAGAAAATACACCCAACTCATTCTACTAAAGTCATCAATAAAGAGTAGAAAATAACGACTTCCTCCGTTAGAATCAATGGACATTGGACCACATAAGTCAGCATGTATCAATTCAAGGCAAGCTGCGGCTCTCATGCTTTTTCCTACAAGAAATGATGGTCTACTTTGCTTTCCATAAACACAACCCTCACAGAAATCAATAGTATCAATTTTGGGCAGACCAATAACCATACCTTTGTGTTCCAGCAGTTGAAATCCATTTATGTTTAGATGCCCATATCGAAGATGCCATATGTTCTTATCACTAGCTCCAGCAACTAGAGCAAAGCTCTCAACATTGGCTATGTCGAACGGAAACATTCTATTCTGAGTCATTTTAACATTGGCAACTATCTTGCCTGATTTTTTTGTCTTTGATAACACATGAATCATTATCAAATAAAATAGAATTCCCGCTACACATTAATTGCCCGACACTTAGCAAATTATGAGCTAACGAAGGAACATGCTCAACATCATAGAGAACTTTGACATTACCTTGTGTGGTTTGGATTGCAACCGAACCTTTCCCTTCAACTCTCATTTTCCAGTCATTCCCCAATCTAACCTCCTTTCTTTGTGACTCGTCAAGCTCTTTGAACATGGATCTTGCACCACACATATGATTCGAGCACCCACTGTCAATGTACCAAACATTATTTTCTGTATTTGGCACATTATCAAGAGAATTGGTCATAAAAAATCTCTCCTCCGATGTTTCACTAAAATTGGCACGGTGTTGCTCGCTTTTTGGTTTGCTCCAGCAATCAACATCTTTATGTCCATACTTCTTGCAATGTTGACATCGTATGAAACCAGTTTTTGATTTGCTACAGCAGTCAACATCTTTATGACCATACTTATTGCAATTTCGACATTGAATGGGGTTCATATTTTGTCTTTCATCGGGTTCACCTCTTCCTCCGCCTCTGCCTCGGCCTCTGCCACGACCACGACCACGATAACCACCTCTGTTATAGGCTCTGAAATCAGAACCTTCGAATTTACCCTCTGAAGAGGAGTCTCCTTTAACTTGGAAAGCTTTCTCCTCGGTTCGTTCTTTTGCAGAATTCAATCTGTCCTCGTGAGCAAGTAACGAGCTCATAAGTTCATCAAATGAATACGAGGATAAATCATGGGCTTCCTCGATTGTAGCTACAACATGATTAAACTTGGAACTAAGGCTTCTCAAAACTTTGGAAACAACAGCTTCTTCATTAATCTTGTCTCCATAGGACTTTATTTTGTTAACAAGAGTCGACACCCTTGAGAGATAATCTTGGGCAGATTCTGAACTTTCATGTTTAAATTCTTGAATTCACGATGACGTGTCTGAAGTTTCACTGTGATTACCTTTGTTGATCCTTTGAACTCGTTCTAAAGAATTTCCCATGCTTCTTTCAAGGTCTCTGCTGCTGTAATTCTCGAGAATATGGAGTCATGCATTGCTTGCTAAATAAAGAAGAGTGCTTTCGACTCTTTCTTCTTATTCTCCTTTGTTCGTTGCTCATCTTGAGCATCATCAACGAACCCATTTTCTACCAGATCTCATAAGTCTTGTGACTTGAAGAGTGTTTTCATTTTGACACTCCAAAATTCGTATTTTTCACCATTGAAAATTGGAATCATGGCTTGTGCAGTACTTGCGGATCCATTGGATGCCATGGTTTTCTGAATAAATAGGGTAGGCCTGCGTTGGCTTTTGATTTTTCACACAGGTTTAGGATTCTTTTTGGCTCTGATACCAATTTTGTTTGTATGACAGTGGGTATAAAGACATCAAAGATGGAAGAAATACTTTATTATATTATGCATTTGAAACCTTGCAGAAGCATAACCTTTTATAGGCTGATTACAAGACTCTTGAAATACTACATAATAAAGAGAGGCCTGATACAAGGCAACACAGAGGGACTCAACTGACACAATGGACTTTATTGAAGCAAACCATAAGACTACTAACTTTAATACTCTTTGAATCATTATTCAACAACAGGGTTGAAAGAAGAAAAGTTCACCTTAATCTTCATCGTCATTGTTATTGATACTAAGATTTTTTGCTATGGGTTCTATATTCTCTCGATATCCTCTGGAATTGATTACAGCTTAAAGTGGAATGATTGTTCTTGGTTACTAAAAAGGGGATTGGTTATCTAATCTACTAAAAGGTTTAAATGCATTAAAATGAAAACTTAAATGAAAAGCAATTAATTTAATAACAAATAATAAAACCAGAATTAAAATTAAAATATAAATATAAAATGAAGAAACAGTAAGTATCACTTAAAAATGCTCAACAGAAAATTGAGTCGGAAGTCTACCTTGATTCGGAAGTTCACTCGGAACTTGGTTCGGAACTTTTGATCCGGAACTTCGTTCTGAACTTCACTCGGATGTTTGATCCGGAACTTGATTCGGAACTTCACCCGGAAGTTCACCCGGAAGTTCACTCGGAAGTTCACTCGGAACTTTTGGTCCGGAAGTTTATCCGGAAGATTTGACTCGGAAGTTTATTCGGAACTTTTGAAAAGGACATTCATTCGGAACTTTTAAAAATTGATTCGGAACTTTTTGAAAGGAAATTGATTCGGAAGATTTAGATGAACTGACTCGGAACTTTTTACTAAGATGATTCGTTCGGAAGTTTGGTACTCATTCGGAACCTAGGAAAAACTCAAGAACAGTAGGGTACCGAAGAACAGGGGAACACGATTACGAGCCAAAATCCACCAAGTTTTTCACTAAAACTTAAATAAAACTAACCACGAATCATAAACTAACCATAAACTACAAATCCCATCAATAAAAACTTAAAACCCAATAACTTTTAAAGATCAAATCAACCAAATAAGAGCTATAACTTTGAATCAAAAAGATTAAGATGAACAAGATGAAATGAAAGGATTAAAATGATAGAATAAGGTTTTAACAATCACAAGACAAAGATTAAACTACAAGATTCTTGGAAAAATAAAAATCAAAATCACCAAACACCCTAGTGGTGTTGGTGATGACTACGAACAGAAAGGGAGAAAAAAAAAGGAATGAAAAACCTGAATGAAAAGCGTGAAGGGAATCCTTTATATAGGTGTTCCCTTTGGTTGGTGTGTGGGCTTTCTCCCTTTCTTCTTGACTTCTCGTCTTTTCAGAAAAGTTGACGTTTTCGATTTTGATTCGGGATTTGTCGTCGATTAAATTCAACTCGTCTTTTAATTTCTTCGTTTAATAGACTTGAGTTTCTTCGACTTATGTAAATCTTCCATCTTTGGTCCTTTTCTTCGATAAATCTTCATATAGGCCCAGTGACTTCAAATCTTTTGCATCTCTTGGACAATAGACTTCGTCTTGAGTCTTTTTCTTCGATAAAACCCGTGCAATCCCATGTTTTCTTCAATATTCATCCGGTTGGCTCTAAAAACACAATAAACACAAAACCACGCATAATTCCAAACAAATGATATTAAATACGCGTTTTGGTCTCGTTTTAGCCAGAATTAAGTGGAAAAAGGATGGGTGTTTACACACCTATCAAATCCCCTACAATTAACCATTGCCATGCCCTCATGCAATGCTTAGTGATAAAGCAATTTTACACTTTTCTCATAATCAATCAAACTTGGCCTTATTAAAATACTACTAAACAAAAAATTAAAGTACTAAGAGAAATTAAGACTTTTAAAGTAAACAAAGGATAGAAAACCATTTTCACTTGAAAATAGCTATATGGAAATAACTTGCAAAGAGATCAAGGACTTACATTAGGGCTTCGGTGCTGTGAATATTTATCACCCTCAAGTTTCACGTTCCCCAAACTAAGCTTAAAAACGAGATCATTGTTATTATAAGTTAGTAAATCAAACACTTACACACATGGCTTAATTATATGCTTAAACTCCCTTATTCCTAGGTGTATCTCTTATATTTTATTTTTGTCTTAGAATGATCATAAAGATGCATTTTTAGACTTATTTCGATAGTTTATTAAGGCCGAAAGCAAAGTAGGACGATTTGATCAATAGTTAGCTAAAGGACAAAATCTCTTAAAACTGCTTCTCGGGATATCAAAAAGTTCATATCTTGGCATAACTCGGTTCACGATTTGAGACCTTTCTCGGACCGGTATTTGGCATGTACTTCATACTTCATATCTTGAGAGACGTGCTTGAGATAATGGTCTTCACATCGTTAATATAGTTTCTTCACTTGGAGACTTTTGAGGGGTTCTCCAACTTTGTTGACCACGACTTCATGATTATTCTTCAATCTCTAATTGGGATTTTGAGATACAACGATCCGCCTCCTTTTCGGACTTGGATCTATTTATCCTCATACCTTGTTAGGATCTTTTCGGATAGACTTCTCCATGATCTTTACGGGTGTTGATTGCTTTTCGTCGTGAGTCTTGATCCTTCATATTGACTTTGGGAATAATGATTTTCACATCACCTTGGATCTTTAGCAATAAGATTGAATCCTCATGCCTTGTTAGGGCCTTTTCGGACTCGCCAATCTTCACGCCCCGCTTCATAAGTTATGCCTTGGCTATGGACTCTTATCATTACCGAGCAACTTTTAAATGATCGTGGGCTAGAAGCTAAGTAACTTTTCAAATCGTACGACCTTACTTGTTGCAGATAAATTATTAGCAAGTGATGGGAGAATAGGCAAATAATTACACCAAGTGAGCTTGTGCAAGAATACCGAGTTATAATTGACTCTATCATTTCTCGTCCTCCACAATTTAAAATCTCAAGTAATGAGACTCGTGGATACTTAGCCTAATAAACCAATTAAGGTCTACATGGTTAAGGATACTAGCTAGAATAAACTTGGATAAGTCTATTCGGGTTGAGTCAAAATAAACGCAACGGGCCTAATAAGTCAAAGATTTCTAAACTAGCTACACCACTTTATTAATATTTTTGACTTTATTCACTACTAGAAAATCCGGCATCAGTGACAACCTTTTACATCGTTAATCTGTCTCTAAAGCCCTTCAATGACGGAATAGTGACACATACAGTTTGTCGCAAAAAAGGGCCTCGCAAAATTTTAGAGACAAGTTTAGTGACAAAAGTCTTGGCCTTTCAGCGACGAACTTTCAGTCTCCTACCCATCGCTAGATACTTATAAAAGGTACCTAAATTAAATTTGATTCGACCGTCAAGTGACCGCTTAGCAACAAAGTTTCTGTCGCTAATGGTATTGACGAAAGAGTCACTAGACCATCTCAAATAATAAACCAACCATTTTGTTGCTATTCCATTGCTACGAAAATATGTAGTTAATAGTCAATGAATGATACAATTTATTTCCCACGAACACAAGTGATAATAGTCAGAAATCCATGTATAACTCAAATAACAAACATATCCCAATCAAATAACAAGTTAATTCGAAAGAAATCTAACATATGATCTTAGACAACATATTGGGAAATCTAAACCCAAGATTCTCTCTTACAAAAAAGTTAAGAGGACCTAAAGAGATTTAAAGTTCTTCAAATTGTAATGGTTGATGTCCAAGATGTATGTTCACTTGCACGCATTTCCTCCTTGAGCTCTTCATGCATTTCTTCTTTTATCACTTCACGCATTTCTTCCTTGAGCTCGAGTTTGATTTATTCCTTCAGTTCTTCCGTTAACTCTTTACGAACGCTATCAAAATAGTTCTTGAACATAAAAAATTCATATATTAGTTTTTTGAAATCTATACATACTACTAAACATAAGTCTTAGCTGATGTGTAACATCAGCTATTTGATATACATATACAACATGTGTTAAATAGTCATAAGTTAGATAGCTACTTCAACTTCTAAAGCCTTTGGGTGTTCAAAAGTGAGGGCGATACATTTAGTTAAGGTATCGTGTTTAGTTTGTCAAATAGTGAAAACATTATGACCAAAAGATGAAACATAAAATGTTACTGATTAGAGTATACTAATAAGAAACGGTTCCATCAGTTTATTTTGGATTTATGACAATAAACTAACTAGAGAAAAGGGCCGAGTTCTAAAACCATAAGTCATTACTTATATGAATCTGATATCTTAAGTTCAATATAAACTAATCTAATTGCACAAAGAAATAAGCACGACAATATGTACTGAAGCTTGTTATGATGATCAATTCATGATCACATAGATCTTATTATAACTAGATACGTATTAAATTAAAAATTCTGTCATCATGGTTTCAGGTAATATGTAAAGGTGTTAATTATGAGCTTAAACATTTATAAAGGATAAACTGGGATTATGATAGGCCATGCTATGCATGTACCGAACAAGAAAATTAATGTAGTACAATAGGAGTACTCATATTACAAGTAATATTACTTGGTTGCTTGTGGTTACTAGTAAACTAAATCATAAACCACTGTGGTTATTGCCCCTAATGTGGTAACAATATTTTCCCCAAACCTCTTAAATATTTTTGTCATATTAAATTAAGTGTAAATGGGATTGGCCTTTACAGACAATGGGACAACAAGTTATTTGTTGAATTTTAGTGATAGAATAGTAAGAATGCAAACACCCTGCTTGCTGATTACTATGGTGCCATGATAAGGCCTGTTGGTAAGAGGTTTCTTGGTATAAATTTTCTGGAAAATTATGTGTGGCTCTTCATGCATGCTCTTCTTGCAGTGTCCAGTCTCCAATGCTATAGTCAACTACTTATGAACATCTTACTTTATTACTTAAAGTCAAATAACTTATAACATTAAACAACTAGTCATCAATCATAGGCGAATTATGAAAAATAATTACCAGATGATCATAAGTAACAATAGACTTATGTGATGTTTTACTTTCTATAGAATCATACGTCATTAATCACTCAACGCCATATTATAACTTAAGAAATGGGCATACGACGAACATATTTGAGGCAAAACTATTTGTAACTATCATTTGGTAGATTTATTTACACGCCACTAGTACAAACAATATACATACCTTGAAATGCGTCCATAATTCATCATGAGCTGACTTGTCAACCTCCTCCATGTTGTCAAGGAACCATTAAACCTGGTCTGAAAGATAGAAGTTATATTACGAGAGACATTTAGGTCAGTAAACCTACAATGGAAAACATAACAAAATGAACTCTAGTAGCACAAGAAACATGTAATACCTACCCTCCGCCATCCACACTGATCATTGCCCTCTTTTATGGGTCATGTGAGACTTGTTCGATAATGTTTGAACCTCTTCGACGTTAGGATATTTCCATGTTTGGCTCATCCTTGCCTACAAGTTCCATGAACCTATGTATTAGAGGACATGGTTGCCTTTGTCTCAGAATAAGTATAGAGGTGTTAGTCCGTATACTTTTCTGACCTAACCATGGGCACCTCCATGATCACTAAGGCCACGTCCACCTCTACCTTAATGCCCAACACTACTACGTGCCATTATCACTATAAAAAGATAGATGCCAAACCAAAAAGAAATAAGATAGTATATGAGACATGCAAGACAAATATAATTAGTTCCTAATTAGCCAGCAAAAAAATTCGTATTTATGAACTATCAACGAAAAAACCATATGTGTAATGAGTTACGCTAAAGCTAAAAGATATAAACACTTAATATGTAGCTTGTCGATATTTAAATCTTTCCTTAAATGTTGCTTCATTATATAGAAGCGTGTACGCTCACTAACGTGTATTTCTAACAGCCCATTCCAAAAAACAATAAACGGAGTACAAATATCTAAATACTTTCAACTAAAAACGAAGGAGGCCAAACAGGTTTAAAGCTAGACTGCTTTATCAATGAAAACCTAAACGATTTTTGTAATAAAATAACTTTGGTAATGATGCATGTTATTTGTTTGAAAAAAAATAGAGAAAAATTGCCTGTGTACCTTGTGCTACCTCTTCACAACGATCTTTGTGTTCAAAAAAATTAGCCAACTCTTCATGTTTGGTAGTAAAAGTCTGATATCCTGCATAAGTTGCTACAGGGTATTCGTTACTAAAAGAAGGATTCCACTTCCCCTCCATATCTGTTTTGATCCAGTTTTCAAGTTTAACAGACTGGGAAAAAATATAGTCATCAATTTTGATAATTTCTACATGTTATCAGTTCGTAAAAGTTACTTACAGTGAAGCACATTTCAGCATACTCTTGTTGCCATACATGAGTTGTGTAAACTATCCAAACCGAGTTTTCTTCTTCGATCTCAGACCTACATATACAGACAGAAGTGTGTCAGTAATCATGATGACTTGAAACACACTGTTCATATATCACTAGTGAAATACACACAGTTGACAATAAACTCGAGAAACAAATCTATTACTACTAGACAATTAAAAATAAACAAAGCAGATAAGATACCTCAAATCTCTGTGATCTAGAGAATATTTTTGGAATTCTCTCCCAGTAAGAATAAATGGTAGTGTTTCTTTACCCTCTATCACCACATTTCCTTCGTCTCCTTCTCAGCCATCTATCTCCTCAGTATGTTTTCACCCTAATTTTACAATGACAAATCAACCTCATATTAAACAAGCAGAAAATATAATTTCATATTTTATATACATATGTATATATATAGAATGTAAATATAAATTATATAAAACGATTTAATATAACAAACGTTAAAACAGTCAAATCAGCTGCTTTTATGTCTCCATACAAAGAACTTCCTTGGGCACTACATAAACTTTAGAAAACACAAGCATACAAAATAGCACGTCTATGATAAATATTTTTCGAGAATAGTCCACGTAATCTAATCCGCCCAATGAAGGAAAGTGAAGAAATACCCTTTTCACAGGAAGTATTGGTGCCCATGTGTCTATGCCATATTTTAGCATGTTATGAATGCACTGTTATGAAACAAGAACAAATGAGAATTGTAATCTTTTTATATACAGTAATAAAAGAGAACCTCATTCGTGATTTTTAACATACGTGGAAAACTAAATCATTCCAATATTAGAAGAAATTATTTAATTGTTAGGAAAAAAATTGACTAACTCAAAATATATCTTTCCAATAATGGCTATGACTTGGTCAACTTTTAATTTTTAGGATTGTAAACTCAGAAGGATAAAACCAGCAAAGTTAATTCCTAATACATGAACGAAACAATCCATTCCTTCCAACCCTAACATATATAGAGCATCAAGACCAGATAAACAGTTTATTTATGTAGCATTTTAATTTGTTGCCCGAACACATTCTTTACTTAACGACTAAATATGTTGAAAGAAAAGCTAAATTTACGTTCATTTAGGAATTCTTATTACTCAGTTTATCATAAGCAACATCTTACTATTCATCTGTAACACCTTATTTCACCCATAAATGATCTGATAAGGAGTTTCGAAAATCAACCAGAAACACACTTAAATGTAGAGATTATTTTATCGAAAAACAACAAGCTTAACAGTAAAGCACGTTCAGAATTGCTTGTTAAGAATATTTTTATTCACAAAAGGGATTATCATCAGCTAATAAATATATTAAAACACGAGGCAAGATACATAATCATAGAAGAACACAAAGAGTATCTCTACCAATAAAATTATATATCATGAAAAGCAGCAGTAACATCATCTATATTCAATCATGGAATTGTGTAAATTGCTTATACTTGAATGACTTAAAACACTTTCCCCCAAATTCTAAAGCTAACATACATCTATGTGATTCAATTTAGGTAGAAATATAAAAAAATAAAGGATAACAGAACAAAAACTTAGATACAACTTTTACCTCAATTAAGGTATCAAGGTTGATGATTTATCTCAAATTTGAGAATGAATCTACATAACCGATTGATGTTTTGTCAAACAAAACTAGTAACTGTGCCCTCCAATTTATTTTTCGCGAGTTTCATGTTTTGCTGAATTATAACGAAATCAAACTGGTAACTGTTGCCCCCAAACTCATCGGTTAGCGTGAAGCAACCGTCTCCTACATTGGTTGGCAGTTTGGTCCATTGATATCCCTTTTTTATCTGAGTTGTGTTTTGACTTTTGACTACTTAAAGTACAAACGATAAAGATAATACATTGTTTGTTTACTAATTTTTGTTTTTCAAATAATATTGGTAAACATGTAAGTGTATTAAAATTTTTCTCTTTGAAACTAAAAATTTATAAATAGACTTAAATATTTAAATCTATGTGGATATAAAAAATAATAATTATAATTTATTTTAGGTAGATGATGGCTCAAGTCATGAGCAAAACGTGACAGCGCCGGACATTGCATCATGAGTGACGTTTTCTCCTTCAGCGCCGTATATGCCAACCAAGAATGATGGGTATAACATGAGGTGACGACGCGAGATAATATACCGATCCTCGCGCCATGGGCCGGTGTCATGGAGATTTTTTTATATAACTTTTTTATTAAAAATGAGACCACTATAACATCAAAATTCTGCTGTTAACCACAACAATATTTTTCAAATGTTATGGTAATTATAATGTTATGGAATAATGTGTTGACGTGACATTTACTTTTTCATAACACCATACTAACAAGAGAAAATATATTACGAAACATATTAAAAAAACTTATAAGAGAACTAACGATGGATATGCGACATGTAAAAAGAATCCCATCGATATACAGTCATAATTTCGTCGCTAATAGTTTCAACCTAAGTTCGTCGTTACCTCCATCTCAGTATGAAAACATCTAGCGACAGAACTTAGACGGATGATTCCATCTCTAGTCTTGTTACTAACTGGTTGCAAATTTATCACTAACTTTTAAGGGATAATTTCGTAGCTAAGTTATCATTGATTTGTCACTATGAACCATTTTTTTGCGACAAAGTAATTCGATCGCTAATTTCTGTCGCTGTTGTCCAATATTCTAGTAGTGTGGGATATATACATATGAAAGAAACGATAAAAATTTAAAAATTACGACTAAATGGCCAAAGTTAATTAAAAATTTGAAAAATGTTGAAAAAGATGATTTTCCGGTTAAATGAAGGCATTTTCATGGAAAAGTCCACTTAAAACTTCGATAGAAGTCCCCCTACACTTAAGATAAACATTGTCCTCAATGTTTAAGCATGTGGGAAAAGTCTCCCCTACACTTATGACATTGTGCACGTTGGTTAAATCAAGTTAAGGAAGAGACGACTAAAGTGATCAATTTCAAATGTGAGTATGAAGAAAATTGAATCACGATAGTTGAGAGATAGAACCGGATTTCGGATAACACGGGAGCACGGTTCTTCAAAGATTCCAAAAGTGCATTCATCCCTGTAATCACATCACCACACAAATACAAACACCTATAGAGGACCCCCTACACTTAGGAGGTTAAAACGGAAAAAGATAGATACTCGGGCTGCCTCCCGAGGAGCGCTTGTTTTTGATGACCGAGTCACGAGCCTGACTCGACCCAAAATTAGTTCATGGGAAACGTGGTGAGGGATGGAATCATCTCCTAAGAGATGTCCTCACCAAAGTACAATTTCAAATGCTGGCCATTCACCTTGAAGTTGGGCCCATTTGGCTGAGAAAGCTCAATGGTGCCATAGGGAAAGACATTGGCGATGGTGAATGGACCAGACCAGTGGCTCTTCAACTTGCCCGAGAAGATCTTCAACCGAGAGTTAAAGAGTAAGACTTGATCACCAACGTGGAACTCTCGGTTCTTAATTTTAGCATCGTGGATAGTCTTGGTCTTCTCCTTGTAGATCAATGAGTTCTCGTAAGCTTGATTCCTCAATTCTTGTAGTTCGTTGAGTTAAATCTTGCGAAAATCACCGGCTTTGTTGATGTCGAAGTTAGCCCACTTTAAGGCCCAGTATGCCTTATGTTTCAGCTCGATAGGGAGGTGGCAAGCTTTCCCGTACACAAGACGATAAGGCGTACAGCCGATCGGGGTCTTGTAAGCAGTACGGAAGGCCCAGAGAGCATCATCTAACTTATCGGCCCACGCGGCGCGATGCTCTCCCACAGTATGCTCCAAAATTCTCTTCAATCCACGGTTGGATATTTCGGCTTGACCGTTGGTTTGAGGATGATAAGCGGTGGAAAGACGGTGATTGACACCATACTTCGCCATGACTCTTGCAAATTGATTGTTGCAAAAATGAGTCCCGCGGTCACTGATAATAGCACGAGGAACACCGAATCGAGCAAACAGTTGTTTCAAGAAATTACAAACCACCCTTGCGTCGTTAGTGGGTAAAGCCTTGGCTTCAACCCATTTGGAAACGTAGTTAACAGCGACAAGGATGTATTTGTTGCCTTTAGAAGAAGGGAATGGCCCCATAAAGTCGATGCCCCATACATCAAAGATTTCACACTCTTGTATGAAATTTTGAGGCATCTCATCTTTATGTGTGATCTTGCCTTGTTTTTGGCAAGCATCACAATGTTTAACCATCTCGTGAGCATCACGGTAAATGGTGGGCCAATAGAATCCCGAATCAAACACTTTTTTGGCAGTGTAGTTGGGACCAAAGTGACCACCGGTGGGTCCTTTGTGGCAAGCTTGGAGAATGTCCAAAGCGGCCGGTCCGTCAACACATCGGCGAATAATCAAGTCAGCGCATTGTTTGAATAGAAAAGGGTCATCCCAAAAGTAAGTCTTAACATCGTTCAAGAACTTCTTTTTTGTTGGGATGTTAACCCTTGGATGAGAACACCACCCGCTAGGTAGTTTGCAATATCGGCAAACCACGGGGTGCCATCAAGATTGAGATTTATAGACATTAAGGTCTCAAGGGGGAAAGAATCATTGATCTCTTAGTTCGGATGATCCCCTTGATATGGATCCTCAAGTCTGCTTAGATGATCCGCGGCCAGGTTTTCGGCTCCCTTCTTGTCACGAATTTCAATTTGAATTCGTGAAGGAGTAAAACCCAGCGAAGGAATCTTGGCTTAGAATCATGCTTTGTCATCAAGTACTTCAACGCGGAATGGTCCGTGTATACGATTGTGGTGGAAAGGACAAGATAGGGGCGGAACTTTTCAAAAGCATAGACAACAGCTAAAAGCTCTTTTTCGGTTGTCGTGTAATGCAATTAAGCCCCCGTCATTGTCTTGCTAGCATAGTGGATTGGTTGGAAGTGTTTATTCACTCGTTGGCCCAAAACCGCACCAATAGCAAAGTCGCTAGCATCGCACATCAACTCGAAAGGCAGCTCCCAATTAGGGGTGACCAAGACGGGTGCCTTAGTTAGCTTATCCTTAAGCGAGTTGAAGGCTTCAAGACACTCTTTGGAAAATATAAAAGGAGTATCTTTTTCCAAGAGGTGGGTCATCGGGCGAGCGATTTGAGAAAAATCTTTGATGATTCGACGGTAGAAGCCCGCATGACCTAGAAAACTTCTCACACCCTTCACGGTTGAAGGTGGAGGCAACTTAGCGATAACATCGACTTTAGCACGGTCTACTTCAAGACCGGCTTTGGAGATCTTGTGTCCTAGCACGATGCCTTCTTTTACCATAAAATGGCATTTTTCCCAATTCAGAACAAGGCGAGTGTCTTCGCACCGCTTAAGCATACGTTCCAAATTGGCAAGGCAAGAAGAGAAGGAATCCCCAAAGACCGACAAATCATCCATGAAGACTTCCATGGTTTGTTCAACCATGTCATGGAAGATAGCCAACATGCACCTTTGGAAATTCCCGGGGGCATTACATAAGCCAAAAGTCATCCTTTTGTAAGCATATGTGCCATAGGGACAAGTGAATGTTGTCTTCTCTTGATCTTGGGGATCGATGGGTATTTGGAAATAACCCGAGAAACCATCAAGAAAGCAGTAATATTCATTACCCGCTAAACGTTCAAGCATTTGGTCCATAAAAGGTAGAGGGAAATGATCCTTTCTCGTGGCATCATTGAGTTAGCGGTAGTCTATACAAACTCTCCACCCAGTAACGAGACGGGTAGGAATCACTCGTTGTTTGCATTGGGCACAACGGTGATGCCGCCTTTCTTAGGCACACAATGGACTGGACTAACCCATGGTGAATCCGAAATAGGGTAAATCATACCCGCATCAAGAAGTTTGATAACCTCGGTTTTGATGACTTCATGGATTTTTGGATTCACCCTTCGTTGGCTTTGAATTGTGGGCTTAAAGTCGTCCTCCATGAGAATTTTGTGTGTGCAGAAGTGAGGATCAATTCCGCGAATGTCAGAGATTTTCCAAGCGATAGCTCTTTTATGCTTCTTCAACACGGCGATAAGTCGGGCTTTTTCTTCTTCTTTTAGGTCCTTTGCGATGATGACGGGCGACTTCTTCTTATCTTCAAGGAACACGTACTCGAGATGGGGCGGCAACTCCTTCAGTTCTAAATCCGGAGGATTTTCGATGGGAGGCGTTTTCAAAGTCGGAGCATCAATAGCAATAACCGTCGGAGATAGAGGAGAAAGATTGTCTTCTTTGAGAAGGTTTTCAATGAGGCGGAGATCTTCATCCCAATTGGTGGTAGAATCGTCATGGTCTAAGTTCGCATCTCCCATGGTGGCTTCCAAATCTTTCCAAAGGAAATCACTTTCTCCAAATAGAGATAGTGATGAGTCAATAGAGGAAACGGTCTCAACATTGGGAAGAGAGGAAGGAATACTTTTACAAGCATATTTGAAGTGTTCTTCACAAGCCTCATCAAGAACGTCAATACAATTAACACTCTCGTATGAATAAGGCTGTTTAGAAAGCTTTCCCATGTTGAAGCGATTTTATCGTCACCCACTCTCATGATAAGCTCACCGGCTTCAACATCGATTAGAGTGCGACCGGTCCTCAGGAATGGACGACCAACGATCAATGGCACACGAGGGTCCATGTCATAGTCAACGACGACGAAATCGGCAGGAAAAGTGAATTTGTCGACTCCTACAAAGACGTCTTAGGCTATCCCCACTGGATAAGCAACCGTACGGTTAGCTAATTCCAAAGTCATTTTGGTGGGGACTAGCTCAGGGAGAGATACTTGCTTCCAAACGCTTAAGGGCATTAAGTTGATACTGGCACCTAGATCGGCTAGGGCCATGCAATTCTCTACTCCCGGGAAGTTGCAAGGGATTAAGAAACGACCCGGATCACCAAGCTTAGTTGGCAATTTCCTTAAGAGCACTGCAGAGCAATTCTCATTAAGTTGGGTGTTAGCAATATCAAGAAGCTTTTCCTTATCATTAAGAAGATCTTTGAACATTTTTGCGTACTTAGGCATGTGAGCGAGAGCCTCGGCAAAGGAGATGTTAAAATTCAATTGTTTAAACATTTTGAGAAAGTTTGAAACTTGAATATCATCCTTGCTCTTTTGCTTCTCTTTCCTCAACCTTGAAGGATAAGGTATATTGGATGAAGAAGAAGGCTTTAGGGGAATAGGATCACTCACAACCACGGGAGGTGGGGAAATAGGGGTAGAAGGTGAAGGAGGCAGAGAAATTGGGGAAGTAGAAGGAGGAGGAATAGGAGCAGGTGACTCGTTCTCCTTAGTCACAACCATCGGTGGAGGTATAGGAAGCTCGGGTTCCTTAGTACCTTTGCCACTGCGAGTGGTGATTGCTTTCATCTCCCTTCTTGGATTCGCAACTGTGTTACTCGGAAGAGTACCCGAAGAAGAGGGTTGATTACCTTGGAAGAAACTAGCCATCATGTTCTTTAAGTCATTCGTTTGACTATCCAACGTGTTTCTCATATCAGCTCTCAGATCGTTCCCTTGTTTTACCAAGTCTGCTTTCAAGTTGAGCACTTCCCGCTGAAGATTTCCCACGATCACATCGTTAGTCCTCATGTAGGTTTCCACTTCTTGGTGTAA
This sequence comes from Glebionis coronaria, assembly GCA_025667525.1. Lineage (NCBI taxonomy): Eukaryota > Viridiplantae > Streptophyta > Magnoliopsida > Asterales > Asteraceae > Glebionis > Glebionis coronaria. The sequence continues at coordinate 10,130,188 of CM046877.1, forward strand.
AGCGGTGGGTTGGTTGGGAGGAGCATTGTATACGGGTGGTTGATAAGCAGGTTGCTGGTAAACTTAGTTGTTTCTTTGAGGTGGTTGTGGTTGTTTATGAGGTGGTATGTATGGTGTACGAGGTTATTGCTGTTGTTGAGGAGGGCGATTGAGGGTTTGTTGTTGGTTTGGGTTGTTAGGAGGAAAACTGGGTGGTGAGAGATAGTTGTTGGAACGGTAGCTAAGCAAGTTACGGTTACCTTGAGGTCGAGCTTGATAAGCGGGTTGAGGATAAGTGACATAAGTTGCATTCACATTTTCAGAAGGGTATTCTTGGGTGGCAGTACAAGTGGTGTAAGAGTGAGGACCCCCGCATATCTCACATGGTTGGCTAACAGCATTGACTTGAGCGTCTTTAGCGTTTCTAGCGTTGATGCTGTTGGTGTTGCTGGCGGTTTGGGTAGCAAGCGATTCAAGAAGCGCAGTGATTTTATCAAGTCGCTTATCGCTGTCACTAGTACTAGCACTAGCGACATTGGTCCGAACACTCTTGGTTTGCACGTGAGACTTATTCTCAATGATATCCCAAGCAGCATTGGAAGTCTTAGCCAAAATATTACCCCCTGAGGCACTGTTTAGTGAATCTTGGTCATTCATGCTTAAACCATTGTAAAAAGTGTTAATTTGGTGCACTTTGGTAAAACCATGTTGTGGGCATTTTCTTAAAAGATCTTTAAAACGATCCCAAGATTCACTAAACGACTCATCGTACTTTTGTTCAAAATTGATAATTTCATTCCGCAAAGCGGTAGTACGAGAGGGTGGGAAAAAGTAATTGATAAACTTGGTCTCCAAATCCGTCCACGAAAGAATACCCTGTGGCGGTTCCTTAGCAAGCCAATGTCGGGCTTGTCCCTCTAAAGAAAAGGGAAAAAGTTGTAAACGGATTACCTCTTGTGGAACACCATTGAATTTGACCGTATTGGTGAGTTGCAAGAATCTCTTGATGTGGATCATCAATGGTACGCCCAAGAATGGTTGAGAAGAGACCATCTGGATAAAGCCGGATTTGAGCTCAAAGTTGTTGGCTGCAATCGCGGGTATGACAATTGGATCATTGTTACCATCTACATGTGCTTGCAGAAGTTCAATCATCGGGCGATTATCCGGTAGAGGCTCATTGTTGTTGTTATTATTGTTGTTGAAAGGTGGATTGTTGTTGTTATTATTATTGTTTTGAGGTGGGTTATTGTTGTTGTTTTGTACACCGGCCATGTCTAAGTCTTCGATAGGCTCGGGCTCTTGATAAGACGTTGATCGTGTACGCATGTACCTACAAAAGAACTAACAAGGCAAAAACAAAGCAAAAATATTTTTGGTTTTTATGTTTTTAAATTTTTAGGATTTTTTGAAAATTTTATATTTTTTAGGATTTTTGTAAAATTTTATGAAAAAGTAACGTTCACGGGGAACAGATCCCAAAATCCAAGTTCTCACAAAAACTGTTGATCTTAACGAGAAGAGCCGGCAGCGGCGCCATTTGATACTAAGATTTTTTGTTATGGGTTCTATATTCTCTCGATATCCTCTCGAATTGATTACAGCTTAAAGTGGAATGATTGTTCTTGGTTACTAAAAAGGGGATTGGTTATCTAATCTACTAAAAGGTTTAAATGCATTAAAATGAAAACTTAAATGAAAAGCAATTAATTTAATAACAAATAATAAAACCAGAATTAAAATTAAAATATAAATATAAAATGAAGAAACAGTAAGAAACAGTAAGTATCACTTAAAAATGCTCAACAGAAAATTGAGTCGGAAGTCTACCTTGATTCGGAAGTTCACTCGGAACTTGGTTCGGAACTTTTGATCCGGAACTTCGTTCGGAACTTCACTCGGAAGTTTGATCCGGAACTTGATTCGGAACTTCACCCGGAAGTTCACCCGGAAGTTCACTCGGAAGTTCACTCGGAACTTTTGGTCCGGAATTTTATCCGGAAGATTTGACTCGGAAGTTTATTCGGAACTTTTGAAAAGGACATTCATTCGGAACTTTTAAAAATTGATTCGGAACTTTTTGAAAGGAAATTGATTCGGAAGATTTAGATGAACTGACTCGGAACTTTTTACTAAGATGATTCGTTCGGAAGTTTGGTACTCATTCGGAACCTGGGAAAAACTCAAGAACAGTAGGGTACCGAAGAACAGGGGAACACAATTACCAGCCAAAATCCACCAAGTTCTTCACTAAAACTTAAATAAAACTAACCACGAATCATAAACTAACCATAAACTACAAATCCCATCAATAAAAACTTAAAACCCAATAACTTTTAAAGATCAAATCAACCAAATAAGAGCTATAACTTTGAATCAAAAAGATGAAGATGAACAAGATGAAATGAAAGGATTAAATTGATAGAATAAGGTTTTAACAATCACAAGACAAAGATTAAACTACAAGATTCTTGGAAAAATCAAAATCAAAATCACCAAACACCCTAGTGGTGTTGGTGATGACTACGAACAGAAAGGGAGAAAAAGAAGGAATGAAAAAACTGAATGAAAAGTGTGAAGGGAATCCTTTATATAGGTGTTCCCTTTGGTTGGTGAGTGGGATTTCTCCCTTTCTTCTTGACTTCTCGTCTTTTCAGAAAAGTTGACGTTTTCGATTCTGATTCAGGATTTGTCGTCGATTAAATTCAACTCGTCTTTTAATTTCTTCGTTTAATAGACTTGAGTTTCTTCGACTTAGGTAAATCTTCCATCTTTGGTCCTTTTCTTCGATAAATCTTCAAATAGGCCCAGTGACTTCAAATCTTTTGCATCTCTTGGACAATAGCCTTCGTCTTGAGTCTTTTTCTTTGATAAAACCCGTGCATTCCCATGTTTTCTTCAATATTCATCCGGTTGGCTCTGAAAACACAATAGACACAAAACCACGCATAATTCCAAACAAATGATATTAAATACGCGTTTTGGTCTCGTTTTAGCCAGAATTAAGTGGAAAAAGGATGGGTGTTTACACACCTATCAGTTATCAGCAAGATCTAAAGGCGGACAAGGTGAAACTAAACTCTCAACAACAATGCAAGCATCCCTACATTTACACTCCCTGTCAATCACCGAGAATGATTTATCTTTAAAATCATAGACAACCAAATTCTCCTCATATTGTAGCAACAGTTTCCCGTCGTCTTCAGAGATCCAAAAAGGAGCAAAAATACGACCCCGCGCCATATCATTAGGATACGAGATGGAAGGCAACTTAGTCCAAGAATCCTTCACTCCATAAACCTTCATCATCCATACATCCAACACGCGACTTGTATAATAATTACAAATAACACACAACCATTCTCCCAAAACCCCCAAATCCTTAAAGCAAAAACCTTTACGAAACTCTCGTTTCAAAACTTCGCCATAAGTCTCGTTTGCTAAATCAAGAGAAACTATCTTCCATGAATCCGACCAAGAAGTTTCACTAGCCGCCCAGTGAAGAGATCCATTTAAAAGCTTACCATTATGTAATGGACGAGAATAAGTAAAACAACCAATTGTCTTCCATTTTCCAGTTTTTAATGAATATATCGTAGTAGCGTTATTATGCTCATTATCGGTCATAAAAACTTTGTAATCATGAGACAGCTCATCATACCCAAAACCATAATAAACCTTGGATGACCTAGTTCCTTGAAAGCATGGCAATAAATACAGTCTCCTAGTAGTCGGGTTGTAAATAAATAGAGTATTATTAACATCCACCGAAAGGCATATAATCCATTACAAGACCCAACTATCCTGACCGTCGAAGGTCCCTGTCGTTGAAATGGATTTTTAAGTTGTGTCGCATTATTAACAGATCCATTAAACAGCACATCATAAAGAGGACAGCTGATAAGATCGAAACTTAGCCTCATGGTGTAAATAAGTTGATATTTTATGTTGTTCGTACAAGATAAGCTATAATGTGATTTAATAAAATCGTGGTCGGATATTAAAGAGTACCAATCTTTGCAAACAGACTGACATCGTAACAATGATTTGACAGAAGCCTTCAACAGGATTTCGCGGATAATTTCTAGTGGAAACCAGTGACTCATTTTGAGTTTCATTCTTTATCTTTTTAGGGTTGTTTGAATATCGGGGAAAGTTAATGAGATTTATAATTGTGCCTTCGAGGCATATAAGTTTTGTATAGAGGCGGCAATACATGCAAATGCGCCGTCTGGTAATAATTAATGGACTTTTGGTCTAGATGGGTCGATAACTGGCCCAGTTAAAAATACTGGGTTGACACATAGTCTACTTCTACTAAATCCAGATGAGAGGGTACAAGTTCTACAGCGTATGTCCAACTGAAAACAATGTTTGATTTATACACATTAAAGATTTGAGTCCGATTATTTTGGATTTGGATACAAGGGGACCAATCCTCACCTTACATCCAATATAAAACAAGAGCTGAGATGAAACCCCATTTTTATTAATAAAAAAAGCGTAGGGGCAATTTGGTAATTTCACCCCTCCTACCTAACAATACCTCCCACCTCACATTATCATACATCGTCTTTTGCTTCTTCTCTGTAAAACACGCATAGAAAACACACACAAACACATACTCGATCAAATCCTCGATTTAAATCACGAATTGATTCATCGTCGATCTTTTATATCATAATCTCTTTCGTAATTAAATCATCCCCATCTATAATCTATTAATATTAGGTAATATCATCAAGATCTATATTTTTTTTGATTATTTGATGTAAATAAGCTTATTTTTAAGCTTATTTGATTCGAATTTATATACTAGTTTAGATTTGATGTGAATAAGATGATAACTTTTTTAGCTTATGAATTTATTATTTTCAGCTTATTTTGATGTGATTATGGATGTGTTAGCTTATTTGATGTGTTATAATTTAGTTTAATGTGAATAAGCTTATTAGGAGAGTTATATGAATAAGCATATGAACTAGAATCGAGTTATGTGAATAAGCTTATATATATAGTTTGTTGAAGCTATAGGATAAGAATAAGGTGAGTTTTGTGAATAAGCTTATTAGTATACTTATGCTGAAACTGTAGGCTACACTTAACAGATGTATCATATATGATACTTCCATACATCATATATGATAAATATATCATATATGATATATGGAGGTATCGTATATGATAATATGCTAATATGGTTGAAAACAAATACAACCAAGTCTGCGATCTACTGGTGGGTAATTTGAAGTTAGTTGTGTATATTTTATCATATATGATAATCTGGTTGAAAGTCTGCTTTTGTAATATATCATATTTGATAATCTAATTGAAATTCAACTTGTTTAATATATCATATTTGATAACCTGATTGAAATTCACCTTATGTAACATATCATATTTGATAATCTGTTTGAAACTAAAAGCAAATCTTTTTATTTGTGTAGTAAAGGTTGTTTTCGATGCATTTTGAAGAACTCAAGCATCTCAAGGGAAAAAGAAGTGAACATAAAACAATTGACAAAAGAACAAACGACGACATGTGCATGAGATGACAAAAGACGAGTGTCGAGTTTGCAACCAAAGTGTTGATGCATGAAATCAAGATCCATTGTTTTAGCCATTTGACTTGTTTATCTTTTAGTAATTTGTGTATAACGTTGTCATGCTTAAACTTTGTAATGCGACTAAATCATTGAGTTTTTTTGTTGAATATGATAATGGCGAAACATCTACGGATGTACCTTTTGGATAAATGCCTATTTTGTTGATATTTTTATCATTTGAAGCATAGTTGTTTTTTACCTTTTATTTAGTATCATATATGATAATGAAATATCATATATGATAATCCATGTAACTCTAAAATTTTGTCATATATGAAATTGAACTATCATATATGATAATGTGTTATCATATATGTTACTCAAAAAGAAAGGTTCATAGATTATCATATATACATGTAGCAAGTACATAATACATCATATTTGATATAACTAAAACATGTGTCATATATACATGTAGCAAGTACATAATACATCATATTTGATGTGTACAACATATCATATATGAACATTAAGTAAAAATTTTAACTACAAATATCATATATGCTAAATCACTAAAACATACATAGTTTCTAAAAAAACATAAATCACAAAACTTCTTCAATAAAAACCATCAAATGTTTCTTCATCCCTACAACCACAGCTCAACACATACGCGTGCGCGTCCTCTTGATTTTGCTTCATCCCAGGCAATTGAAACATCCCTTCGTTGTTTTTGTTAGCACAATCTGTAATTATAAAGGAAGAAGAGAACATATTAGGCACCATGTTATCAGCAACTGTATCATATATGATATAAGGCAGGTTTGAAGAGCTTAAAGAGAGTTTTTTGCAAAATTAGTTACAAAGTCTGATTTTTCTGTGGTTTGTTAAATAATACATCATATGTGATACTTCATGTATCATATATGATAAATCTATCATATATCACATATCATATAACTATCATATATGATATATGAGGTATCATATATGAAACATCAAACTTACAGCTTACATCAGCAACTTAATTAAAAAGCCTAATAATTCACACTAACATAAGCTTATTCATACATCTCATATTTATAAAACCTGATAATTAACAAAAATAAGCGTATTCATACCTCTCATATTCACATGAATGAGCTTATTCACAATAATCTAATTACTCTCATGAATCAACTAATAAGCTAGTTATAAATAAAAACAATAGATTCAGAAAGTTTATTCAAAATAAGCTAGCTAAAAACTTATAAATTCGAATGATGATATATTAATAAGCTTATTCAAATGAAATAAGCTAAAATAAGGAGACATGTAATATCTAACCTGGTGATAGATCAATCAATTCGTGGTGATCAATTCGTGATGGATTCGTGATGATCGCTTCGTAATGGATTCGTGATAGTGTATTCTTGATATGTTTATGGATCTGTAATGATGGATTTGTAGAGAGAAAAAATAGATCGGGGGTAAGAGAGAGAAAAGATGAGATGATGTGTGTGTTTATTATGAGGGGAGGAGTAAAAAAAGGCTTATATAGTAAGTGATGAAATGACCGAAATACCCTTGTAGTGTAGAATGGGGATTTAATCCCAGCCATTAGATGAAAGAGAGATGGAAGGTGGAGATGAGTCCCCTCATATCTTAGATAAGTTTGGTATCCAAATGAACTTAATTCTAAAGATTTTCCAAATTAATAGAGTTAGAGGTTGCTATAAAAGGAGAGGCCAAATTGGTTGTCGAATATATGATGCTTTACATCTTTATAGGTTTTGTTTTTTAAAAATTAGTAGTTGAAATATTTTATAAAAGGATTTTTATTTTTTTAGGTAAAAGGGACTCCACCCCGGTGAAATATATTACACCAAAAAGCGTTGAAGTACAAAAGATGCAAGTGAATTCCTACATCACAGCCCGTTACATGGGCAACAACCACACACATCAAGTGCGAAAACCAAACCCTAACATATAGAAAAAACATAAAGAAACATAAAGAAACATAAAAAACCTAAGAAATAAATCCTAGCTCGTTTCAAGCCCAACGACTTCATGTCTTCTTTACACAGCCAAGACTCGAAGCATATACCCCTGCTTCCAAGCCAAACCATCAACCCATGATTGAAACATATCAACCTAGGGAAAACCATACACGTGACACCCACATGCCATTCCTCTCTCTCCACCCCAGTACTCACCACGAACAGCCCCAATCAAGCCACCACCATAGTCGACCAACCTCCTTCAAACAGAATCCTACACCACCACGACCATCACAAATTAGACAACCACCACCATTGATAGGCAACCAATCAACGAATTACCAGCCACCGCATCACTAACTGAGTAATCATAAGGATCGAAGGTCCCCGTTGTCATATATCGAAACCTTAAAAAGGGTTGAGAACTATGACGACGTGCTGAAAAACCCAGGCAAGATCAATATAGACCCACCAACAGTAGTGGAATCCATACGCTGAAAAAACAAACCCTTAACAAATTAGGGTTTCTCGTAATCGCGCAGCGTACAGCTGATCATCCACCACACCAATCCAAACACAACAACCCTGCACCATCCGAACATCCCAACGTACAAATGATCAGAAAAATAAGCATGAAAGACACGAATCAGACTCCTCTTCCTTGAACACCCAAAAGAGTAAATTCAGCGACAAGAAACCAAAACCCTAAAAAGAGTCTGGTTAAGCTGATCGTTCACAGCCAACAGCAAATCCACAACAGCGAATTCAGAAATACTAAGCGATACATGGAAGATGCTTGCATGAATTTTTAAAGTTGATACATGTGTAAAAAATGATTAAAAATGTTTTAATTTGTATTTACTAGACCTTTAAAAGATTCCGAGTTTTGGTTTAACCCAAAAAAGCCTTTGTATAACTAAACAATTCGTATATCTTCTTCAAAAGGTGTAAATTGGCGGTTTAACCTTGACACATGCATTTTTTTGGGTGTCCGTTGATTCTTTTTCCAAGGACAAAACCTCAAGTAATGATCACCTGTTCCACTAACTTTTTAACTAGGATTTGGGATTGAACTCAGGACCTATTTCTTTAAAAGACCTCATTTGATCGATCAACTAAATGTTTTCGGCGTGGATGATACCATTCGAGCACTGCTACTTTGGTAATTCACATATCTTCTTTACTTGTAATTATGCACACACTACAAAGTAAGATAAATTTATTTAATAAAAGTCTTGCTTACTAAGAAAATAAATAATTATTTAACTTATTATACCTTTTCATTACTAGAATGGCGTTATTGTGGTAACCATCTTTAATATACAAACAATAGGAACCATTCTTGTCCATTGGATGTATATCATCCTAAATGTGAGTTAATTATAATTAAATAAGTATTGATGATGGCACTTTTGTAATATAAAACATTTTTAGTGGCTTTTTTAACCCGTCTATGTTTATTTCAAGTTTTAACCTACGCACCTCCCTTTACTTCCATTAAGAGCACTAGGAGTCATCACTCCAAGTGACTCCATTTTGGGGTGTCACGTCAGCGAAACTCACTCACTCACTCACATGAAAAAATCAAGGGAGTCATCACTCTAAGTGATGGGTGAATGTGGGACCCACTTTTTTTTTATTTCTCACATTTTAAATTTAAACTAATTCATTTCATAAATAAAAATAAATTCATTTCATTAAAAAAATAATTTTTTTTCCTTTTTAATTTATATAACTAATTTATATTATATTTAGATTTTTATTAAAAAATATAAATTATAATAAAAAAAAATTACTCCATTCTTCCCCACTCCTTTCTTCTTCCCCTCTTCTTCCACACACAGAAAACACACACACTACACACACATAATTAATTCAATGAAAAAATAGAAAAAAAGAAAAGAAAATAAGTGACAGATGAAACCACGGGGCGTGAGTATCATCACGCAGTGACCCCGCGCCGTCGTTTTTGTCGATCACCGGAGTCATCACGCAACCCGCGCCGCGGGTTTGGCACCCCACGGCGCCACCACTCCCAGCCCTCTAAATGGTGAGACAATGGCTTTTAATATTTAATTATATTGTTTGTCGAACCACTAGTACATATATTTTCTTTTTTGTCAACTAACACCTATTACTAATTGCAAAAAAAAAACAAGATACATACTTACGAATTAATAATTCTTTTAGTAAACAATTGGTGATACATAAGTATAAACTACGATCATGCACATAGCAAAAATGTGAAATTCCACAAACTACTACTTTAATAAATAAATGCAGAAAATAATACACAATTATCATAATACCAGATCAACTCATACGTATTAAAAAAATATACAAATAACAAAAAAATTTAAGTGACACGTATCCGAAAAATACACAACCAACTAAAAAATTTCAAGTGATACGTATTGGGAAAAAATACAACCAACTAAAAACGAGTCAAGTGATACGTATTAAAAATAAAATTCCAAGTGAAAAAGATACATGTTATACATATTTGGAAAAAATACACAACCAACTAACAAAGTCTCGGTGATACGTATTCAATAAAAAATACACAACCAATTAAAAATGAGTCAAGCGACACGTATTAAAAACTACTGATACGTATTCAAAAAATATACAACTAACAAAAAAATATAAGTGATACATATCCCAAAAAATACACAACCAACTAAAAAATTTTAAATGATACGTATTCGAAAAAACCACAACCAACTAAAAACAAGTCAAGTGATACAAAAAAATATAAGTGATATGTATCCAAAAAAATACACTGTCAACTAAAAATTTGACGGACACATATCCTAAATATACGCGACCCAATAAAATCCAAGGGACACGTATTCGAAGATACACTACCAACTGAAAAATAAATCCTCAACTATCCTAAAAAACAACCAACTTAAAAGAGGGAAGTTACACGTATTCAGAAATAAGTTATACAGTAATACGTAAAATGACGCACCAAACAAATTGCAATACAACTTTCTAATAATAAAAGTGAATAAAAAATTACATACATACGACACATCTAGTAACAAGATTGTCATGACTTTGGTGAAAACATTATTAGCTCTTATAAACATGCATATTACAAAACTTGTTGGAAATGTGACACAGTCCCTTTCTAGCGGGAATATTCCAGCAAGGTCAACAACATTAGAAAATTTGAACAAGATTTCAGCGAGATTTAAAACGAATAATTGTTTGTAATTTATTTGAAAGGTACAACACTAGCCACTGCCATCATAAAAATCGAACCGTGAGAAAGGGGCTGTTGGAATTCATTACATATGATTTGTTGGGTTGTAGCGTTGATTGTTATTTTTATTTTCGGATATAGCATTTTTTTATCTGAAAATGGTGTTCTAAACATGAGGGAAAAAATAAGAGCGACTAGAGGTTATCTTGGTGGAAATGAAAATTACTTAAATGCCCTTTTGGCTTTGTATTAAAGTTTCAATTAAAGTTACACGCCATTCAAAAGAAAACGCCACTTGTCTATTTTTAATTGGTTTCTATTGTTTTTATTTTAAGATCGGTTCTTACATGAACGCAAATCTTCATTACTAAAATATGCTGAATATAAAAGTATGCAAAAGAAATCTACATAAAAGAGAAAAGTCAATGTTGAGAAAAATTGGCTTTTAATGAACACTTTATTACTTATTTTTTTCTTTTTCGTTAGACTTGATAAAAACTATTTTAGTAATTATTTTAATAAACATTGATAAGAATATATTTTTACTGACTCTTTTATTATTTACGTTTTTATTGACTCCCTTACTATAAGATAAACAATTATATTATTATATTAATAATATAAAAATATCTTTTTTATTAATAATAATAATTTTAATGATAATAATTTAATTATTATTATAATATTAATAATTATTATTGTTATTATTATTATAATTTTAATGAAAATAGGGGTGATGATATACTTGGAATGAGTGAATGCTAGAGGTGTTTCTACACAAACTGTATGATGTACCTAGAGGCTGCCAAGTATCTCAGCCATATTGGTTAGATGAACAATATACTCACAAAATAATAAGAGAGCTTCGAGCATAGGGTACGAGGTCGTGTCCATGTGCGTTTGGTGCACGCATAGGGGCCACAAAATGTTCTCTGTTGTCTTTTCTTTCTTGAATGTTAGAATCTCTCCAAGAGTCAAGCTTCATGTGATGGACTGTGTATTGACGAGTTCCTTTACGTTATTGGGACTCATATTGGGAGTTAGTTTACTTTGATTCTTCTGTAAAATCTCATTTGAAAGAGTAGCATCTGTTGCATCTGAGGTATCACCATGCTCCCGTTTAGACCCTGCTAACCTCTCTTAAGCTCTAGCGGGGTAATTTTGTTCATCCAAGTCCACAAATTTCCTCTTTTACCCTATGACTTTGTCGCTTTAATTAGAATCAATAGACATTCCATCAATCCTTTTGGGATCATCCTAATAGCTGTCACTCAAGAATCATACTCGTCTTCGTCTTTTGTTTATAGTTTCTGTTTATATGATTTAAATAATTTATTGATGTTAGAAATACGGTGAATAAAATAAGGTGTTATGGAAACACCAACTTATGATTGTCTTATGATTGTCTTTTGAAGGTTTTCTCTTATTTCACCTATGTTGTGATTGCTAGTGATAGTGTTGCATTGGATACTCTTTTCTCATTTTCTAAACCTTTGTGATCTACACAATGATTGATGACTCGATATATATAATGAACTCTTCGGGATCTTTACTTTGATTTAAGATGCTATCACAATGATTGTTAGCTATCCAAGATCAGTATGATACATTATCAATTAATTTTACCTTCAACACTGCAAGAAAATTGAGATCAGGTGACCGGGGTTTCCCAACGACAAAATGTCGCCACGGATAACCCCTTTTCCCTGGTGACTTAGCTGACGTGGCAAAAAAACAGATAGAATTTTTGGTCAAAGTTTGATCATAGTATCCCTAGCGACATGTCGTCGGGGAATAGTCGTCCAAAATCAGATACCAAAGGAAAAAACGGGAAATTTTCCCTCCCACTTATCCCTGGCGACATGACGCCAGGGAAACTTCGTCCAACGTAATTAACTTAAATCTCTTTTTGATAATAACCTGACAATATTATCCCTGGCGACATGTCGCCAGGGATACTTCGTCCAACGTAATTATCTTCGAACTTTAGCAGAAAATCTGTGGCGGGCTTTTACCCGCGAAATCCCAAAAGTTTCCCCGACGACATGTCGTCGGGGAAACTCCCTGTCAAATATTTTATTTTAGTTTTTGCTTATTATGAAAAATTATAAAACTATTATTTGTTTTTTACTTATTTAAGATATAATTATTATTTACTCAAAACTATATAATTATTTATTCCATATAATTATTATTTTAACTATTGATCCGATGTTATTTTATTTTCGCGATGTTTATATAATAAAAAATGAGACATCTGTAAAATAAATATTTATTTATTCCAAATATTACATAAAACCTTTTGTAATATCACATGGGAGACTTACAGACAGACACTCCTAAACATATTTTTATTCGTCACGGACACTTAAACACGCGCTTAATTAAACATTGATATTACAACGATATTAGACTCGTAAACACGAAAAAAACACATCACAAACTAGTTCAAACTAAGGTTCCCCATGTCATCGTAAAGGTCGTGAAGTAGTGCAGCTGAATCCATTGTGTGCCAATCGGCATTGTGGTACAACTCTACTGTACTCTCAAGTACCTTTATTTTTCCACTCAAGAGCATACAGTTTGCACACATTGAAGAGCTTGGAGAAGAAATTGGAGTCCTTGAAGGTCTTGAAGAAGAGCTTGGAGGAAAAAAAGCTCGTTGAAGGTCTCGAAGAAGAGCTTGGAGGAGAAAAGCTCATTGAACCTCCAAGAGAATTGACAAGTAATATGACTCGTTCGTATTTCCATAAAAAAATTTCATATTCATATGAAACTGGAGGTTCCACCTTTGAACGTGGACAAGCATAGTATTGTCTACCAAAGGAATCATGTTGCCAAAATTTGTAGAAGAACTACATCTCCACGTCCACACCTACACAGAAAAGCTTCATGCTTCAACATCTTCATAATAACAATGTGTTTGTGATGATAAGTGTGTGTGATCTACTGGTGGTTGTGATGATAAGGAATGTGTGTGGTTCTCCTTTTATGCCAAAAAAGTGAGGAAAATTGTTAACATTTTCCTGCCAATGCTTTCCCTCTAATATTTTTCCGCCAATAGTTTCCCCGGCGACATGTCGTCAGGGAAACTTTCTGTCAAAGATTGCTTCTATAAACTATACCGCCAATAGTTTCCTCGGTGACATATCGTCGGGGAAACATCCGATGAAACATTATATATATGTTCAATGGAAAAAGGTTTAGCTTTTATGTATAAAATATGTATAATATATTTAGCAACTCAATCGACCACCCATTCATCAAATCCATCAGCTGGACAAGTGTTTCATACTGAAACCTCATGAGTGTATTTGGATATGGTACGTATAGCAATTTCAGATTCGGTACGTAGGAAGGCAAAGAGAAAAGTAACATCTGCCATCGGCCTTACTTTGCATTAATTATTTCATCATTAATGGATGAGTCGGTATGTCTTGGTTACATGTTAGAAGTTCAATGGATGAGTCGGTATGTCTTGGTTACATGTTAGATGTTCAATGGATAAGTCGGCATTCTTGGTTACACGTTAAATGTTTAATGGATGAGTCGGTATGTCTTGGTTACACGTTAGATGTTCAATGGATGAGTCGACATGTCTTGGTTACATGTTAGATGTTCAACGGATGAGTCAGTATATCTTGGTTACACGTTAGATGTTCAATAGATGAGTCGGTATGTCTTGGTTACACGTTAGATGTTCAATAGATGAGTCGGTATGTCTTGGTTACACGTTAAATGTTCAATGGATGAGTCGGCATGTATTGGTTACACGTTAGATGTTCAATGGATGAGTCGGTATATCTTGGTTATACGTTAGATTTTCAATGGATGAGTCGGTATGTCTTGGTTACACGTTAGATGTTCAATGGATGAGTCGGCATGTCTTGGTCACACGTTAGATGTTCAATGGACGAGTCGGTATGTCTTGGTTACACGTTAGATGTTCAATAGATGAGTCGGCATGTCTTGGTTACACGTTAGATGTTCAATGGATGAGTCGGCATGTCTTGGTTACACGTTAGATGTTCAATGGATGAGTCGGTATGTCTTGGTTACATGTTAGATGTTCAATGGATGAGTCGGTATGTCTTGGTTACACGTTAGATGTTCAATGGATGAGTTGGTATGTCTTGGTTACACGTTAGATGTTCAATGGATGAGTCGATATGTCTTGGTTACACGTTAGATGTCCAATGTATGACTCGATATGTCTTGGTTACACGTTAGATGTTCAATGGATGAGTCGACATGTCTTGAATACACTTTATATGTTCAATGGATAAGTCGGTATGACTTGTTTACACGTTAGATGTTCAATAAATGAGTCGGTATGTTTTGGTTACACGTTATATGTTCAATGAATGAGTCGATGTGTCTTGGTTACACGTTAGATGTTCAATGGATGAGTCGGTATGTCTTGGTTACACGTTAGATGTTCAATGGATGTGTCGGTATGTCTTGGTTACACGTTAGATGTTCAATGGATGAGTCGGCATGTCTTGGTTACACGTTATATGTTCAATGGATGAGTCGAAATGTCTTGGTCACACGTTAGATTTTCAATGGACGAGTTGGCATGTCTTGGTTACACGTTAGATGTTCAATGGATGAGTCGGCATGTCTTGGTTACACGTTAGATGTTCAATGGATGAGTCGACATGTCTTGGTTACACGTTAGATGTTCAATGGATGAGTCGGTATGTCTTGGTTACACGTTAGATGTTCAATGGATGAGTCGGTATATCTTGGTTACACGTTAGATGTTCAATGGATGAGTTGGTATGTATTGGTTACACGTTAGATGTTTAATGGATAAGTCGGTATGTCTTGGTTACACGTTAGATGTTCAATGTATGAGTCGGTATGTCTTGGTTACACGTTAGATGTTCAATGGATGAGTCGACATGTCTTGGTTACACACTATATGCTCAATGGATGAGTCGGTATGACTTGGTTACACGTTAGATGTTCAATGGATGAGTCGGTATGTTTTGGTTACACGTTATATGTTCAATGAATGAGTCGATATGTCTTGGTTACACATAAGATGTTCAATGGATGAGTCGGTATGTCTTGGTTACACGTTATATGTTCAATGGATGAGTCAGTATGTCTTGGTTACACGTTAGATGTTCAATGGATGAGTCGGCATGTTTTGGTTACACGTTATATGTTCAATGGATGAGTCGGTATGTCTTGGTTACACGTTTGATGTTAAATGGATGAGTCGGCATGTCGTGGTTACACGTTATATGTTCACTGGATGAGTCGGTATGTCTTTGTTACACGTTAGACCGGAACGAATTTAGAAATTAAACTGACTGGGATGATAATATAATTTTATAAATAATAATAATTATTTTATAAATAATAATAATAATTATTATAATAATTATTTCTAAAGGAGTGGGAGCCCAGATAGTATCTCGGCTTTCCACTAACTTTTTGTAGATCCTATTATTCTATTGAAGTGATGATTAAAAAAAAAAAAAAAAAAAAAAAAAAAAAATTAATAATAATATTAATATTAATAATAATAATAATAATAATAATAATAATAATTTTATAACTAATTATAATAATATATAAACAATAATAAATTTTATTTTGACAAAACATATTCCCGGCGACATTTACACCTATCCCTTGCGACATTTCGGTAGGGATTCTTTCCCTGGTGACAAGTCGCTAGGGAAGGTTGAGAGAAATGACAAAAAAGGTTAGGTACGTGAATATGCGTTGAATAGTCAAAGGTATCCCTGACGACATGTCGCCAGGTAAACTTGGTCACCTCCCTCCAAAAATTTTCATTCACGCGCGCTTTTGACTAGACGACAAAGTAAAAAGTATCCCCGGCGACATGTCGCCAGGGATTCCTCTGACATGTCGCCGGGGAAAATTGGACCTTTTTTACCAGATCTTCTTGAATTTGCTCATAACTTTTCTTATCCAAAAAACTTACCAACACCACGATCTTCGCTGCTGCTATCACCACCACGACACCTGCTATCACCACCAACACCACCATCTTTATCATCATTATCATCACCACCACCACTCACCACCACTTACCTACACACTTGCACACGTGCACTACCACCCCGCCACCTCCATTCACGGCACCACCACCACCACCATCTTCATTCACTCACCGGCACCACCACCACTCCATCTCCGTCCCATAATTAAGGTTTTTTAGATTTTATTTTTTTATAATGTATATTGTAATTGATTTTTTTATATAAACTATATTATAATTAATAGTATAATTGGTTTTGTTTTTACATATCCCGTCACCGCAGCTGAGTCCCGACCGTAGTCGAGCCCGACCACAGCCGAGACCCGACCGCAGCCAAGACCCGACCGCAACCTCGCCCCGACCACAGCCGAGACCCGACCAGCAATGGTAACGGTATTTTTTTTTTAATTTTAATTGTAATTGATAACACATGTTGTTTTTTGTTTAGTTTTTTAGATTCCCCGGCGACATGTTGTCAGGGATTTCTAAACTTGTTAATTTTTGTTAAACGTAAATCCAAACACTCCTTATGTTACCTATTTGATGAGAATAGGCTTTTTTAGATAAGCTTATTTGAAACAGGTTATGCTGAAGAATCTTATTAGAATAAGCTGTTTGAAACAGCTTATCCCAAATATTACATAAAACCTTTTGTAATATCACATGGGAGACTTATAGACAGACACTCCTAAACATAATTTTATTTGTCATGGACACTTAAACACACGCTTAATTAAACATGGATATTACAACGATTAGACTCGTAAACACGAAAAAAACACATCATAAACTAGTTCAAACTAAGGTTCCCCATGTCATCGTAAAGGTCGTGAAGTATTGCAGCTGAATCCATTGTGTGCCTATCGGCATTGTGGTACAACTCTATTGTACTCTCAAGTACCTTTATTTTTCCACTCAATAGCACACAGTTTGCACACGTTGAAGAGCTTGGAGAAGAAATTGGAGTCCTTGAAGGTCTCAACGAAGAGCTTGGAGGAGAAAAGCTCGTTGAAGGTCTCGAAGAAGAGCTTGGAGGAGAAAAGCTCATTGAACCTCCAAGAGAATTGACAAGTAATCTGACTCGTTCGTCTTTCCATAAAAAAATTCGCATCCATATGAACTGACAAGCATAGTATTGTCTACCAAAGGAATCATGTTGCCAAAATTTGTCGAAGAACTACATCTCCACGTCCACACCTACACGGAAAAGCTTCATGCTTCAACATCTTCATAATAACAATGTGTTTGTGATGATAAGTGTGTGTGATCTACTGGTGGTTGTGATGATAAGGAGTGTGTGTGGTTCTCCTTTTATGCTAAAAAAGTGAGGGAAATTGTTAACATTTTCCCGCCAATGTTTTCCCTCCAATATTTTTCCGCCAATAGTTGAAATATATATTCTTATAATTTTAACAAAGTTGAAATTAATATTAAATATATATTCTTAAATAAATATATATTTATGATGTAGACTAAAAAACAAAGTAACAAAGATAAGTAATTGGATCTGTTGATTCAATAAGAATGCAAGAAACAATTCTACTAATAATCGTTGATTCTAAAGAATGCTCGAAAATTAGGGTAAAACACGGCAACACAACGGCCAGTGGTTTAACTTTTATTAAACTGATAACTGTCTTGCTAGGGTTACAGCACATTCATTAAATAATGACTGCAAACAAAGAAAAACCCTAAAAATCCAACGGGCTGGACCGTAGCCCAATGGCAAAGTCCAACTAAAAGTGAAAAAAATATAAAAATGCAAAAAACTGATAGTAAAAAGGCTTTTTGGGCCTTGGAAACTCCGCAACCAACATTCCCCCTGGATAAGAAAAATTCGCCCTCGAATTCCCAACTGTATCATCATCTGAAGAATCACCATGGTAAGGCAACAAGTGCTTCACATTAAAATCATCAGAACAACGAATATGACTTAGCAACTTCAAACGATAAGCATTTGAGTTCATCTTATCCACAATTTCCACTGGACCAATCTTTTTAGCAGACAATTTATTATATTCACCAACTGGAAAACGATCCTTAGTCAAAACAACCCACACAAAGTCTCCTACTTCAAAGTCAACATGGCTCCTCTTTTGATGTGCATCCTGCTTGTACTTCGAATAAGCGCGAACCAAGTTGTCACGAACAGATTTATGAACATCATGCAACCCCTCAACAAAATCCTACACTTTCTTCGGAACAGACCTAGAAATCTGAGGAGTCATAAGATCAAGAGGACCACGTGGCTGAGCAGAATAAACCACCTGGAAAGGACTAAACCCAATGCTCCGATTAACAGCATGATTATGAGCAAACTCAGCTTGATACAACTTCTGATCCCATGCCTTCACATGATCACCCACCAAACACCTTAACAGGTTACCAAGGGACCTGTTAACAACTTCGGTTTGCCCATCAGTTTGAGGATGATAAGCACTACTAAAATTGAGTTGAGTATTCACCATCTTCCACAAACTACGCCAAAAATGACTCAAAAACCTGGTGTCCCGATCAGAATCAATGGAGGAAGGTAAACCAAGTAAACGGTACACATCCCTAAAGAAAAGTTGGGCTACATTAACTGCATCTGTTGTCTTCTTACAAGGAATAAAATGAACCATCTTAGAAAATGATCAACAACAACAAATATTGAATCATTACCCCTTTGAGTACGAGGTAGCCCCAACACAAAATCCATGCTAATATCAACCCAGGGCTGCAAAGGAACTGGCAAAGGCATATAAAGACCTGCATTAGTAGCCGTTCCCTTTGAAACTTGACAAATACGACACCTCTTGACGTAACGATCCACTTCCTTCCTCATAGTAGGCCAAAAATAAGAAGCTTGAACCAACTGTAAAGTGCGATCACGACCAACATGTCCTTCACCATGCAACTCCTTAATAATTTGCAAGCGAAGACTTGAATCAGGAATACAAAGTTGATTCCCTTTGAATAGGAACCCATAATGCATAACAAAATCTGTTTTCTCTCCGGATTGCAAATCCTGTAGAACAATTGAAAAGTATGAATCCATAGTCACCATGTCACGAATGACATCCAGTCCAGGAACATCAGCCTGCATGGTTACAAGTAAAATACTTCTCCTACTTAAGGCATCAGCAGCATGATTGGAAGCACCCGTTTTGTGTTTCACCACAAAAGTAAATTTCTCAAGAAAAGCCAACCAACGCCCATGTTTATGTGAAACCTTACCTTGAGTACGAATATGCCTTAAGGAATCATGGTCAGTGAACAAAACAAACTCCTTATGAAACAAATAATGGCGACAATGCTTCACAGCTTGGACCACTGCATAAAACTCCAAGTCATAAGTATAGTACCTCGACTTCGGCCCTGTCAACTTCTCGCTAAAATAGGCAACAGGCCGCCCACCCTGACTAAGAACTCCACCAATTGCAACCTTAGAAGCATCAGTATGAAGCTCAAAAACTTTAGAAAAGTCAGGCAATACCAGGATTGGCGCAGTAGTAAGATTTTTCTTGACAACCTGAAAAGCCATCTCTGCTTCCTCCGTCCACACAAATGACTTACCCTTCATACAGTCTGTCCAAGGGGCCATAATGGAGCTGAAATTAGGGATAAACCGCTTATAGAAAGAAGCAAGACCATGGAAACTCCGAACTTCAGTAATGGTAGTTGGAGTTGGCCACTCCTGGACAACTGCTACCTTAGATTCATCCACCTGTATGCCATCACCAGAAACAACATACCCTAAAAACAAAACTTTAGGGGTCATGAACACACACTTCTTCGTGGCTGCATAAAAATTATCCTTCCGGAGCAAGGTCAAGACCTGCCTCACATGATTGACATGCTCATTATAAGAAGCACTATAAATAAGAATGTCATCAAAATAAACAACCACAAACTTGCCAATAAAAGGCCCGAGCAGTTGATTCATCACACTCATAAATGTGCTTGGTGCGTTTGATAAACCAAAAGGCATGACCAACCACTCATACAACCCTTCACGGGTCTTGATAGCGGTCTTCCACTCGTCACCAGGTCTAAGACGAATCTGGTAATACCCAATCTTCAAATCTAGCTTCGTGAAAATGGTAGCACCACAAATCTGGTCAAGCAAATCATCAAGGCGAGGAATAGGAAACCTGTACCTCACAGTAATCTTATTGATGGCTCGACTATCAACACACATACGCCATGTACCATCCTTCTTTGGAGTCAATAGGGCAGGAACAGCACACGGGCTCATACTCTCACGAACATGACCCTTGGAAACCAGCTCCTCAATCTGCCTGCGCAACTCCTCATGTTCTCCCGGGCTCATCCTATAATGTGGCCTGTTAGGCAACTGTGACCCAGGCTCTATATCAATATGATGTTGTATGTCACACAATGGTGGCAAACCATCAGGTAATTCATTAAGGAAAACATTAGAGAATTCCTCAAGTTAAGGGATCATGGATTCAGGAACTTCACCGTCTTCTGAAACCTCTTTCCCTATTAATACAAAAACATCACCTCCCACCTCCAGCTCGTCTTCGAACTACGAAAGAGTTAGTAAAGTACCAGTGGGTTTATTAACAACTTCCTTAGGTTTATTTGGCATCAAAGTAATCTTCACATCCCTAAACAGGAAACTATAAGTATTAGTTCTCCCATGGTGAGTTACATCACGGTTATACTCCCAAGGTCTACCCAACAATAAGTGACAAGCATCCATAGGTATCACATGACACCAAAGATTATCCTTATAAGTTGTTCCTATAGAAAACGGAACTTGGACACGCTTGGAAACTGTTATCCCCCCACCCTTTTTAAGCCCCTGTAACTTATAAGGTTTAAGACGATCTTTAGTTTTCAACCCTAATTTTTGGACTGCTCCTTCACCTATCAAATTATCACAACTACCTGAATCGCATACAAAAGTGCAAACCTTACCCATAATGGTACAAGTTGACTGAAAGATGTTGTGTTTGAGCCAATCATCACCATCAGCTTTAGGTGTTAAGCAGGAGTGCCTTACTACCAAATTCACCCCCACATCTCGAGACACATACTCCTCCTCATACTCAGGTTCTGCATCATAAACTGCGTCTCCCACGTAGTCATCATAAGCCACATCATCATCTTCCTCAGGTTCAATAAATAACTGCCTCTTCCCAGCCTTCTTACACTCTGATTGTTGGTGACCAGGTTCACCACAGCTAAAGCACTTGAACCCACCACTGTCGGCCGCTTTAGGAACTGGTCTAGTATTCTCACCAACTGCTTTAGCCTGATTTGGGGCAAAATACGATGCCACATTACCCGAACCAGAAGTACCTGTTATTGCAGGAGAAGAAGAAATCCCCACTCGCTGATTCTGCTTCTCAAAAGTCAGTGCTCGTTGATACGCTTCAGAAAGTGTCATCAAATCAAACATGTTAACAGAATCCATGATCTGGACTCTTAAACCACCAATGTATCGAGAGACAAGCTGATCTTCTGTCTCTTGAACGTCATTCCTTGCAATTAGTTGGTAAAATTCGGTCGTGTAATCTTCAACAGACTTGGCCCCCTGTTTCAGATTCTGTAACCGCTGGTACATCATTTGCTGGTAGTTATGAGGAATAAAATTATCCCTCATGACTTTCTTCATCTTCTGCCAACTCGTGATCTTTGACTTCCCAACTCTGTTCCTCGTCAGCTTCAATTGTTGCCACCACGCGGATGCCCGACCACGTAACTTGGTAGCGATCAACGAAACCCTTTTGTTTTCTTGAACTTCTTTGAATTCAAATACTTGTTCAACAGCAACAAGCCAATCAATAAACTCATCAGGCTTCAAAGTGTCCCCATTTAACTCAAGAATATTAACCCTCATTCCGGTCTCCCAACGCCTATCATTATTCCCACTGCGATCTCTCATCTGTCGCCCTACTGATTGTTCATCATCAGACAAACCATCACCAAACGGATTTTCTTCCAGATCTGCATCTTCTTCCTCATGACGGCGATTACGAGGCCTCCTATTGCTCATCAAAGTGTTCATCTGGTCGGTCAATTGATCAAACATTTGATCGAATCGCTCCTCCGTTCTTTCCATCATGCGCTGCTCAAATTCCTGTTCATTCACATCGTGAATAGGCCTAGTTCTCCTTGGAGGCATCTTGATCATGAACTTTGGGTCTTGATACCAACTGATGTATACTAAAAAACAAAGTAACAAAGATAAGTAATTGGATCTGTTGATTCAATAAGAATGCCAGAAACAATTCTGCTAATAATCGTTGATTCTAAAGAATGCCCGAAAATTAGGGTAAAACACGGCAACACAACGACCAGTGGTTTAACTTTTATTAAACTGATAACTGTCTTGCTAGGGTTACAGAAGATTCATTAAATAATGACTGCAAACAAAGAAAACCCTAAAAATCCAACGGGCTGGACCGTAGCCCAATGACAAAGTCCAACTGAAAGTGAAAAAAACATAAAAATGCAAAAAACTGATAGTAAAAAGGCTTTTCTGGCCTTGGAAAATCCGCAACCAACCAAAAGGTGGCTACATCATCGTCGGGCTCCTTTTTACGCACGTTTTGACAGGTCACGGGCTGAAAACGGACTTAGGATGCAAAAGTTATGCCCATTTTACTAAACCCCTCTTCGTCACGCGATCTCGGGCCTCCATAAACAAGTCAGCCCGTTCTTCAATACATGGGCCTCCATCATTCCCCCCTGGATAAGAAAAATTCGCCCTCAAATTTCCAACTGTATCATCATCTGAAGAATCACCATGGTAAGGCAACAAGTGCTTCACATTAAAAACATCAGAACAACGAATATGACTTGGCAACTTCAAACGATAAGCATTTGAGTTCATCTTATCCACAATTTCCACTGGACCAATCTTCTTAGCAGACAATTTATTATATTCGCCAACTGGAAAACGATCCTTAGTCAAAACAACCCACACAAAGTCTCCTACTTCAAAGTCAACATGTCTCCTCTTTTGATCTGCATCCTGTTTGTACTTCGAATTAGCGCGAACCAAGTTGTCACAAACAGATTTATGAACATCATGCAACCCCTCAACAAAATCCTGCACTTTCTTCGGAACAGACCTAGAAATCTGAGGAGTCATAAGATCAAGAGGACCACGTGGCTGAGCAGAATAAACCACCTAGAAAGGACTAAACCCAGTGCTCCGATTAACAGCATGATTATGAGCAAACTAAGCTTGATACAACTTCTGATCCCATGGCTTCACATGATCACCCACCAAACACCTTAACAGGTTACCAAGGGACCTGTTAACAACTTCGTTTTGCCCATCAGTTTGAGGATGATAAGCACTACTAAAATTGAGTTGAGTATTCACCATCTTCCACAAACTACGCCAAAAATGACTCAAAAACCTGGTGTCCCGATCAGAAACAATGAAGGAAGGTAAACCATGTAAACGGTACACATCCCTAAAGAAAAGTTGGGCTACATTAACTGCATCTGTTGTCTTCTTACAAGGTACAAAATGAACCATCTTATAAAAACGATCAACAACAACAAATATTGAATCATTACTCATTTGAGTATAGGGATGGCAAAAGCACCCGAAACTGATGGAGAAAACCAAAACCCGAACCGATTGGGTCGGGTTCGGATTCAGGTTGGCGGGTTTGGATGCGGGTTCGGGTTGGGATATTTTATTTTTCTCGGGTACGGGTTCGGGTTCGGGTTTTAGTAATACCCGCCCCGTTTACCAAAATACATATCGTTTATTGCTAGTTTATATAATTTTTAAATTTGTGCGAAATATTAGATGAAGATTATTAAACAAATGAAATACTTCTATTAGTTACATTTTGTATGCATCAAAACATTTGTGATCAAGCATAATTCGATTTTGTAACTTTAAATAAAACAATGATTTATTCGATACATTAAATCGCATGATATGATATTGAATTAGTATTCTTCATCTTCTAAAAACTTAAAAAAATATATTAGGGTATTTTGATTGTTTTCATTAGTTTTTTTTACTTTATACGTATAATTATGTTCAACGAAATTTAATTGTGGATACCCGATACCCGCGGGTAAAACCCGAAAACCCGTTGGGTAATAGTAATCGGGTACCCGTCGAGTATTGGGGCGGATGCGGGTTTGGATATTATAAACGGGTGCGGGTACGGGTTCAGTAAAACCCGACCCGAAACGTTGCCATCCCTATTTGAGTACGAGGTAGCCCCAACACAAAATCCATGCTAATATCAACCCAGGGCTGCAAAGGAACTGGCAAAGGCATATAAAGACCTACATTAGTATCCGTCCCCTTTGAAACTTGACAAATACGACACCTCTTGACGTAACGATCTACTTCCTTCCTCATAGTAGGCCAAAAATAAGAAGCTTGAACCAACTGTAAAGTGCGATCACGACCAACATGTCCTTCACCATGCAACTCCTTAATAATTTGCAAGCGAAGACTTGAATCAGGAATACAAAGTTGATTCCCTTTGAATAGGAACCCATTATGCATAACAAAATCTGTTTTCTCTCCGGATTGAAAATCCTGTAGAACAATTGAAAAGTATGGATCCATAGTCACCTTGTCACGAATGACATCCAGTCAAGGAACATCAACCTGCATGGTTACAAGTAAACTACTTTTCCTACTTAAGGCATCAGCAGCACGATTGGAAGCACCCGTTTTGTGTTTCACCACAAAAGTAAATTTCTCAAGAAAAGCCAACCAACGCCCATGTTTATGTGAAACCTTATCTTGAGTACGAATATGCCTTAAGGAATCATGGTCAGTGAACAAAACAAACTCCTTATGAAACAAATAATGGCACCAATGCTTCACAGCTTGGACAACTGCATAAAACTCCAAGTCATAAGTAGAGTACCTCGACTTCGGCCCTGTCAACTTCTCGCTAAAATAGGCAACAGGCCGCCCACCCTGACTAAGAACTCCACCAATTGCAACCTTAGAAGCATCAGTATGAAGCTCAAAAACTTTAGAAAAGTCATGCAATACCAGGATTGGCGCTGTAGTAAGCTTTTTCGTGACAACCTGAAAAGCCATCTCTGCTTCCTCCGTCCGCACAAATGACTTACCCTTCATACAGTCTGTCAAAGGGCCATAATGGAACTGAAATTAGGGATAAACCGCCTATAGAAAGAAGCAAGACCATGGAAACTCCGAACTTCAGTAATGGTAGTTGGAGTTGGCCACTCCTAAACAGCTGCTACCTTAGATTCATCCACCTGTATGCCATCACCAGAAACAACATACCCTAAAAACAAAACTTTAGGGGTCATGAACACACACTTCTTCGTGGCTGCATAAAAATTATCCTTCCGAAGCAAGGTCAAGACCTGCCTCACATGATTGACATGCTCATTATAAGAAGCACTATAAATAAGAATGTCATCAAAATAAACAACCACAAACTTGCCAATAAAAGGCCTGAGCAGTTGATTCATCACACGCATAAATGTGCTTGGTGCGTTTGATAAACCAAAAGGCATGACCAACCACTCATACAACCCTTCACGGGTCTTGAAAGCGGTCTTCCACTCGTCACCAGGTCTAAGACGAATCTGGTAATACCCACTCTTCAAATCCAGCTTCGTGAAAATGGTAGCACCACTAATCTGGTCAAGCAAATCATCAAGGCGAGGAATAGGAAACCTGTACCTCACAGTAATCTTATTGATGGCTCGACTATCAACACACATACGCCATGTACCATCCTTCTTTGGAGTCAATTGGGTAGGAACAGCACACGGGCTCATACTCTCACGAACATGACCCTTGGAAACCAGCTCCTCAACCTACCTGCGCAACTCCTCATGTTCTCTCGGGCTCATCCTATAATGTGGCCTGTTGGGCAATTGTGACCCATGCTCTAGATCAATATGATGTTGTATGTCACGCAATGGTGGCAAACCATCAGGTAATTCATCAAGGAAAACATCAGAGAATTCCTCAAGTAAAGGGATCATGGTTTTAGGAACTTCACCGTCTTCTGAAACCTCCTTCCATATTCATACATAAACATCACCTCCCACCTCCAGCTCGTCTTCGAACTACGAGAGAGTTAGTAATGTACCAGTGGGTTTATTAACAACTTCCTTAGGTTTATTTGGCATCAAAGTAATCTTCACACCCCCAAACAGGAAACTATAAGTATTAGTTCTCCCATGGTGAGTTACATCACGGTCATACTCCCAAGGTCTACCCAACAATAAGTGACAAGCATCCATAGGTATCACATCACACCAAAGATTATCCTTATATATTGTTCCTACAGAAAACGGAAGGTGGACACGCTTGGAAACTGTTATCTCCCCACCCTTTTTTAGCCACTGTAACTTATAAGGTTTGGGACGATCTTCTGTTTTCAACCCTAATTTCTGAACTGCTCCTTCAGCTATCAAATTATCACAACTACGTGAATCGCATACAAAAGTGCAAACCTTACCCATAATGGTACAAGTTGACTGAAAGATGTTGTGTTTGAGCCAATCATCACCATCAGCTTTAGGTGTTAAGCAGGAGCGCCTTCCCACCAAATTCACCCCCACATCTCCAGACACATACTCCTCCTCATACTCAGGTTATGCATCATAAACTGCGTCTCCCACGTAGTCATCATAAGCCACATCATCATCTTCCTCAGGTTCAATAAATAACTGCCTCTTCCCAGCCTTCTTACACTCTGATTGTCGGTGACCAGGTTCACCACAGCTAAAGCACTTGAACCCACCACTGCCGGCCGCTTTAGGAACTGGTCCAGTATTCTCACCAACTGCTTTAGCCTGAGTTGGGGCAAAACGCGATGCCGCATTACCCGAACCAGAAGCACCTGTTATTGCAGGAGAAGAAGAACTCCCCACTCGTCGGTTCTGCTTCTCAAAAGTCAGTGCTCGTTGATACGCTTCAGAAAGTGTCATCGGATCAAACATGTTAACAGAATCCATGATCTGGACTCTTAAACCACCAATGTATCGAGAGACAAGCTGATCTTCTGTCTCTTGAATGTCATTCCTTGCAATTAGTTGGTAAAATTTAGTCGTGTAATCTTCAACAGACTTGGCCCCCTGATTCAGATTTTGTAACCGCTGGTACATCATTCGCTGGTAGTTATGAGGAATAAAATTGTCCCTCATGTCTTTCTTCATCTTCTGCCAACTCGTGATCTTTGACTTCCTAACTCTGTTCCTCGTCAGTTTCAATTGTTGCCACCACGCGGATGCCTGACCACGTAACTTGGTAGCGATCAACGAAACCCTTTTGTTTTCTGGAACTTCTTTGAATTCAAATACTTCTTCAACAGCAATAAGCCAATCAATAAACTCATCAGGCTTCAAATTGTCCCCATTAAACTCAGGAATATTAACCCTCATTCCGGTCTCCCAACGCCTATCATTATTCCCACTGCGATCTCTCATCCGTCGCCCTACTGATTGTTCATCATCAGACAAACCATCACCAAACGGATTTTCTTCTAGATCTGCATCTTCTTCCTCATGACGGCGATTACGAGGCCTCCTATTGCTCATAAAAGTGTTCATCTGGTCGGTCAATTGATCAAACATTTGATCGAATCGCTCCTCCATTCTTTCCATCATACGCTGCTCAAATTCCTGTTCATTCACATCGTGAATAGGCCTAGTTCTCCTTGGAGGCATCTTGATCATGAACTTTGGCTCTTGATACCAACTGATGTAGACTAAAAAACAAAGTAACAAAGATAAGTAATTGTATCTGTTGATTCAATAAGAATGCCAGAAACAATTCTGCTAATAATCGTTGATTTTAAAGAATGCCCGAAAATTAGGGTAAAACACGGCAACACAACGGCCAGTGCTTTAACTTTTATTGAACTGATAACTGTCTTGCTAGGGTTACAACAGATTCATTAAATAATGACTGCAAACAAAGAAAAACCCTAAAAATCCAACGGGCTGGACCGTAGCCCAATGACAAAGTCCAACTGAAAGTGAAAAAAACATAAAAATGCAAAAAACTGATAGTAAAAAGGCTTTTCGGGCCTCGGAAAATCCGCAACCAGCCAATAGGTGGTTACAGCGTCGTCGGTCTCCTTTTAACGCACGTTTTGACAGGTCACGGAATGAAAACGGACTTAGGATGCAAAAGTTATGCCCATTTTACTAAACCCCTCTTCGTCACGCGATCTCGGGCCTCTAGAAACAAGTCAGCCCGTTCTTCAATACTTGGGCCTCCATCATTCCCCCCTGGATAAGAAAAATTCGCCCTCGAATTCCCAACTGTATCATCATCTGAAGAATCACCATGGTAAGGCAACAAGTGCTTCACATTAAAAACATCAGAACAACGAATATGACTTGGCAACTTCAAACGATAAGCATTTGAGTTCATCTTATCCACAATTTCCACTGGACCAATCTTCTTAGTAGACAATTAATTATATTCACCAACTGGAAAACGATCCTTAGTCAAAAAAACCCACACAAAGTCTCCTACATCAAAGTCAACATGTCTCCTCTTTTGATCTGCATCCTGCTTGTACTTGGAATTAGCGCGAACCAAGTTGTCACGAACAGATTTATGAACATCATGCAACCCCTCAAAAAAATCCTGCAC
Source organism: Glebionis coronaria (assembly GCA_025667525.1). NCBI lineage: Eukaryota > Viridiplantae > Streptophyta > Magnoliopsida > Asterales > Asteraceae > Glebionis > Glebionis coronaria. The sequence goes on from CM046877.1 coordinate 10,159,529, forward strand.
TTTCTTTGGAACAGACCTAGAAATCTGAGGAGTCATAAGATCAAGAGGACCACGTGGCTGAGCAGAATAAACCACCTGGAAAGGACTAAACCCATTGCTCCGATTAACAGCATGATTATGAGCAAACTCAGCTTGATACAACTTCTGATCCCATGCCTTCACATGATCACCCACCAAACACCTTAACAGGTTACCAAGGGTCCTGTTAACAACTTCGGTTTGCCCATCAGTTTGAGGATGATAAGCACTACTAAAATTGAGTTGAGTATTCACCATCTTCCATAAACTACGCCAAAAATGACTCAAAAACCTGGTGTCCCGATCAGAAACAATGGAGGAAGGTAAACCAAGTAAACGGTACACATCCCTAAAGAAAAGTTGGGCTACATTAACGACATTTGTTGTCTTCTTGCAAGGAATAAAATGAACCATCTTAGAAAACGATCAACATAAACAAATACTGAATCATTACCCCTTTTAGTACGAGGTAGCCCCAACACAAAATCCATGCTAATATCAACCCAGGGCTGCAAAGGAACTGGCGAAGGCATATAAAAACCTGCATTAGTAGCTGTCCCCTTTGAAACTTGACAAATACGACACCTCTTGACGTAACGATCCACTTCCTTCCTCATAGTAGGCCAAAAATAAGAAGCTTGAACCAACTGTAAAGTGCGATCACGACCAACATGTTCTTCACCATGCAACTCCTTAATAATTTGCAAGCGAAGACTTGAATCAGGAATACAAAGTTGATTCCCTTTGAATATGAACCCATGAAGCATAACAAAATTGGTTTTCTCTCCGGATTGCAAATACTGTAGAACAATTGAAAAGTATGGATCCATAGTCACCATGTCACGAATGACATCCAGTCCAGGAACATCAACCTGCATGGTTACAAGTAAACTACTTCTCCTACTTAAGGCATCATCAGCACGATTGGAAGCACCCGTTTTGTGTTTCACCACAAAAGTAAATTTCTCAAGAAAAGCCAACCAACGCCCATGTTTATGTGAAGCCTTATCTTGAGTAAGAATATGCCTTAAGGAATCATGGTCAGTGAACAAAACAAACTCCTTATGAAACAAATAATGGCGCCAATGCTTCACAGCTTGGACCACTGCATAAAACTCCAAGTCATAAGTAGAGTACCTCGACTTCGGCCCTGTCAACTTCTCGCTAAAATAGGCAACAGGCCGCCCACCCTGACTAAGAACTCCACCAATTGCAACCTTAGAAGCATCAGTATGAAGCTCAAAAACTTTAGAAAAGTCAGGCAATACCAGGATTGGCGATGTAGTAAGCTTTTTCTTGACAACCTGAAAAGCCATCTCTGCTTCCTCCGTCCACACAAATGACTTACCCTTCATACAGTCTATCAAAGGGGCCATAATGGAACTGAAATTAGGGATAAACCGCCTATAGAAAGAAGCAAGACCATAGAAACTCCGAACTTCGGTAATGGTAGTTGGAGTTGGCCACTCCTGAACAGCTGCTACCTTAGATTCATCCACCTGTATGCCATCACCAGAAACAACATACCCTAAAACAAAACTTTAGGGGTCATGAACACACACTTCTTCGTGGTTTCATAAAAATTGTCCTTCCGAAGCAAGGTCAAGACCTGCCTCACATGATTGACATGCTCATTATAAGAAGCACTATAATTAAGAATGTCATCAAAATAAACAACCACAAACTTGCCAATAAAAGGCCTGAGCAGTTGATTCATCACACGCATAAATGTGCTTGGTGCGTTTGATAAACCAAAAGGCATGACCAACCACTCATACAACCCTTCACGGGTCTTGAAAGCGGTCTTCCACTCGTCACCAGGTCTAAGACGAATCTGGTAATACCCACTCTTCAAATCCAGCTTCGTGAAAATGGTAGCACCACTAATCTGGTCAAGCAAATCATCAAGGCGAGGAATAGGAAACCTGTACCTCATAGTAATCTTATTGATGGCTCGACTATCAACACACATACGCCATGTACCATCCTTTTTTGGATTCAATAGGGCAGGAACAGCACACGGGCTCATACTCTCACGAACATGACCCTTGGAAACCAGTTCCTCAACTTGCCTGCGCAACTCCTCATGTTCTCCCGGGCTCATCCTATAATGTGGCCTATTGGGTAATTGTGACCCAGGATCTAGATCAATATGATGTTGTATGTCACGCAATGGTGGAAAACCATCAGGTAATTCATCAGGGAAAACATCATAGAATTCCTCAAGTAAAGGGATCATGGCTTCACTAACTTCACCGTATTTTGAAACCTCCTTCCCTATTAATACAAAAACATCACCTCCCACCTCCAGCTCGTCTTCAAACTGCGAAAGAGTTAGTAAAGTACCAGTGGGTTTATTAACAACTTCCTTAGGTTTATTTGGAATCAAAGTAATCTTCACACCCCCAAACAGGAAACTATAAGTATTAGTTCTCCCATGGTGAGTTACATCACGGTCATACTCCCAAGGTCTACCCAACAATAAGTGACAAGCATCCATAGGTATCACATCACACCAAATATTATCCTTATAAGTTGTTCCTACAGAAAACGGAACTTGGACACACTTGGAAACTGTTATCTCCCCACCCTTTTTAAGCCACTGTAACTTATAAGGTTTGGGACGATCTTCAGTTTTCAGCCCTAATTTCTGGACTGCTCCTTCAGCTATCAAATTATCACAACTACCTGAATCGCATACAAAAGTGCAAACCTTACCCATAATGGTACAAGTTGACTGAAAGATGTTGTGTTTGAGCCAATCATCACCATCAGCTTTAGGTGTTAAGCAGGAGCGCCTTACCACCAAATTCACCCCCACATCTCCAGACACATACTCCTCCTCATACTCAGGTTCTGCATCATAAAATGCGTCTCCCACGCAGTCATCATAAGCCACATCATCATCTCCCTCAGGTTCAATAAATAACTGCCTCTTCCCAGCATTCTTACACTCTGATTGTCGGTGACCAGGTTTACCACAGCTAAAGCACTTGAACCCACCACTGTCAGCCGCTTTAGGAACTGGTCCAATATTCTCACCAACTGCTTTAGACTGAGTTGGGGCAAAACGCGATGCCGCATTACCCGAACCAGAAGAACATGTTATTGTAGGAGAAGAAGAACTCCCCACTCGTCGGTTCTGCTTCTCAAAAGTCAGTGCTCGTTGATACACTTCAGAAAGTGTCATCGGATCAAACATGTTAACAGAATCCATGATCGGGACTCTTAAACCACCAATGTATCGAGAGACAAGCTGATCTTCTGTCTCTTGTACGTCATTCCTTGCAATTAGTTGGTAAAACTCGGTCGTGTAATATTCAACAGACTTGGCCCCCTGTTTCAGATTCTGTAACCGCTGGTACATCATTCGCTGGTAGTTATGAGGAATAAAATTATCCCTCGTGACTTTCTTCATCTTCTGCCAACTCGTGATCTTTGACTTCCCAACTCTGTTCCTTGTCAGTTTCAATTGTTGCCACCACGCGGATGCCCGACCACGTAACTTGGTAGCGATCAACGAAACCCTTTTGTTTTCTGGAACTTCTTTGAATTCAAATACTTCTTCAACAGCAACAACCCAATCAATAAACTCATTAGGCTTCAAAGTGTCCCCATTAAACTCAGGAATATTAACCCTCATTCTGGTCTTCCAACGCCTATCATTATTCCCACTGCGATCTCTCATCCGTCGCCATACTAATTGTTCATCATCAGACAAGCCATCACCAAACGGATTTTCTTCCAGATCTGCATCTTCTTCCTCATGACGGCGATTACGAGGCCTCCTATTGCTCATCAAAGTGTTCATCTGGTCAGTCAATTTATCAAACATTTGATCGAATCGCTCCTTCATTCTTTCCATCATACGCTGCTCAAATTCCTGTTCATTCACATCGTGAATAGGCCTAGTTCTCCTTGGAGGCATCTTGATCAAGAACTTTGGCTCTTGATACCAACTGATGTAGACTAAAAAACAAAGTAACAAAAATAAGTAATTAGAATGCCAGAAACAATTCTGCTAATAATCGTTGATTCTAAAGAATGCCCGAAAATTAGGGTAAAACACGGCAACACAACGGCCAGTGGTTTAACTTTTATTAAACTGATAACTGTCTTGCTAGGATTACAGCAGATTCATTAAATAATGACTGCAAACAAAGAAAAACCTTAAAAATCCAACGAGTTGGACCGTAGCCCAATGACAAAGTTCAACTGAAAGTGAAAAAAACATAAAAATGCAAAAGACTAATAGTAAAAAGGCTTTTCGGGCCTTGGAAAATCCGCAACCAGCCAAAAGGTGGTTACAGCATCTTCGGTCTCCTTTTTACGCACGTTTTGACAGGTCACGGGCTGAAAACGGACTTAGGATGCAAAAGTTATGCCCATTTTACTAAACCCCTCTTCGTCACGCGATCTCGGGCCTCCAGAAACAAGTCAGCCCGTTCTTCAATACTTGGGCCTCCATCAATTTACAAGCATGTTAAGGTTGAACATTAATAAACATAAGATAAATATGTACAATGTACAAAAAGTTAAAGCTTTAATATTAAAACACAGAATAAAAACGTTGCCATAAATAATTGTTCAACACAAATCATTTAATATTTTTTAAAAACGCGTTATCTATTTTTTTTATTTTTGTAAGGAAAAAGCTGTAACATTAAAATTTCTTTTAAAAACATCATTAAAATAACAACTAAATCGGTTTCAAAAATATTAAATAACATAATCGGCGTATATAAGAAGTTTTAATGTCATACTCAATCTTCATGTCTACCCAAAACTTTTTTTATACGTTTATTTCTTTTCAAACCCATCAATCAGTTTCAATCAAATATCATAAAATTTTCAAAATCATTACATACTTTATAAAACCAATTTGTAAGTTGTTTCGTTATATTGGTACTTTTATTTTGCTGAAACCCTTAAAAAAATTTTGGGAAAAATGTTTTTATTCAAATGTCAGCTTCAAATCCTTATTAAATGATTATCATCAATTCTTCCTTCATACGTTTTTTCTTTTTTTCAAACTCATCAATCAATTCCAATCACATTAAATGCCCTTAAACCTTACAAAATCATTGAGTCCTTATAAAACAATCAAGCATATGAGTTCAGATTTCACTGGCATGATTTATTTATAAGTTTTTGTTGTTATTTGGTTAATTTATTTTGTTTAAAAAACCCTAAAATTTATTTGGGGAAAAATGCTTTTATGATTTGATGATAATCTATTTCTATGAATTTGTTAATGTTAATGTTAATTATACAATATGATAAAGTATGTTTCTATTTCATTTTGTAGATTATGCACGTTGGATAATCTCTTATGGTCCAAAATCACAATGCATAAATTCTGATGTTGTAGATAAATTTGAGTTCTACAATAATCCCACGATTTAGGTTCAACCGATTAAAAACGCCATGCATCTCCAATTTGTTCTAAGAATATGCCATAGATTCTATGATGTCCACTCATCAACTGAAAATGTATGTCTCATTTTTCAGGTTCTTAATATTTTTCTAATTTTGTTACTATTTGATTCGTCCTGTATTTTTTTATTTAACTTTTGTTATAAAATTAATAAAATATGAGTTTGACCGCTTCGTCCTGTGTTCTTTTAGAAATGATAAAATATGAGTTCAATTTGTAATATATTTGTAATATATCAAAACCATAAAATGGTGAACAAATTAATTGCATGAATTTTGTATGTTTTGCAGATTGTATTGTTTAGGTGGGTCAACGATAGAGGTTGCACTTTCTCTAATTCTTTCTTTTTGTATCACATCACACCAAATATTATCCTTATAAGTTGTTCCTACAGAAAACGGAACTTGGACACACTTGGAAACTGTTATCTCCCCACCCTTTTTAAGCCACTGTAACTTATAAGGTTTGGGACGATCTTCAGTTTTCAGCCCTAATTTCTGGACTGCTCCTTCAGCTATCAAATTATCACAACTACCTGAATCGCATACAAAAGTGCAAACCTTACCCATAATGGTACAAGTTGACTGAAAGATGTTGTGTTTGAGCCAATCATCACCATCAGCTTTAGGTGTTAAGCAGGAGCGCCTTACCACCAAATTCACCCCCACATCTCCAGACACATACTCCTCCTCATACTCAGGTTCTGCATCATAAAATGCGTCTCCCACGCAGTCATCATAAGCCACATCATCATCTCCCTCAGGTTCAATAAATAACTGCCTCTTCCCAGCATTCTTACACTCTGATTGTCGGTGACCAGGTTTACCACAGCTAAAGCACTTGAACCCACCACTGTCAGCCGCTTTAGGAACTGGTCCAATATTCTCACCAACTGCTTTAGACTGAGTTGGGGCAAAACGCGATGCATCTCCAATTTGTTCTAAGAATATGCCATAGATTTTATGATGTCCACTCATCAACTGAAAATGTATGTCTCATTTTTCAGGTTCTTAATATTTTTCTAATTTTGTTACTATTTGATTCGTCCTGTATTTTTTTATTTAACTTTTGTTATAAAATTAATAAAATATGAGTTTGACCGATTCGTCCTGTGTTCTTTTAGAACTGATAAAATATGAGTTCAATTTGTAATATATTTGTAATATATCAAAACCATAAAATGGTGAACAAATTAATTGCATGAATTTTGTATGTTTTGCAGATTGTATTGTTTAGGTGGGTCAACGATAGAGGTTGCACTTTCTCTAATTCTTTCTTTTTGTTTGGTCAATGATAACTCATTTCAAGAATACCACGGGATTTAGATCGTGTATCTAATATGTTTAAGTAGGTTACAATATTTTTAATTTGATCCATATGGTATTGTGCTTTACAGAACGTGCCACGTGAATACACAACAATGGTGAGTGCATGGTTAAGCTTCTCAAATGAACTCTTTTTGTTGTGTCACAAAACATCTATAAAGCTAAGCTTCTCAAATGAACTCTTTTTGTTAAACGTGAGTGTATGGCTAAGCTTTCAAATAAGATTATATCTTTAGTATAAAGGTCTTTTTGTTTTTTGAGCAAGTATTTTGAGTAAGTTTGTTGTTCTTCCATTAGAAAAAAAAGCCTTTTATTTATTCTTCATTTAGCTTTTAAGCAAGAGTATTCGATCTGCACACCACAGGTTGCGACATGTCTTACTCCAACAATCTACGTTTTTTGTGTTAGGAAGGCGTTTAAAATTATGTTAGTATGCTCATGTCGTCATATCTAGGGTCAATTAACGTGCATTTACTAGGGTCAATATATACTTCAAAAAGCTATGTTTTAAAAGAAATTCGAATGTGTGGGCTTACTATCTGTCAAGGTACGACCATTTTATATTTTATTTTGATATGGTATCATTTTATGGTCCCAAATCCAAATGTTTCCATGCAAGAAAAGCGTACATGGAAAAAAAAGATGAAGCCACTAACACACAGGTCATTTGACATCAGAAATGTAGAACGATTAAAATAGCTCAAAAGGTAGAAGATAAAGGAATGAACTAATACGTGGGTAGAGCTAATTGCAAAAGCAATGGGTCATCATGTGACAGTTATTAGCTCTTCCAATAAGAAGAGAAGAGGCATTGACTAATTTGGGTGCTGATTGTTACTTAGTGAGGTCAAATTCAGCTAAAATGGAAGAATCAAAAAGTATTTATAAGGGTACTCAAGATGAGTCAAATTGATACAGCAATGAGTACTTTTGTACAAGTATTGTATCAATAGTTTTTTTAAGATCATGTCTTTCCATCAAAACTCTAGCCATTAAAATGATATGAATCAAGTATTAAATACCCTAAAGGTCCGTTTAGTTTAATGTCGTTTTATTTTAATTATGTATTTATAAAGTAGGTGGTTTAAAATTAGTTAAAGAATTGAATCGAATTTAAAACAAAGAAAAAATATATTAAATTAGAAATATTGTTTTAATTATATTAGTAATGAATAAAAATTTAAAAATTTAAAAATTAGTATTATAAAATAATAACTGAAAAAGGGAGAATTTAAAGAGAGTGGATGATAAGCAACAAGGCCCAACTTCTACAACTTCTACAGCATAACACATTCAAACGGATGATATGCTTAGGTTTTGTGTATATGGCAGAAGTTCTACTTACAAAAAACCTCAATATTGATTCCCAAAATTATATACCAAACAACACAAATCCACGACCATCCCTACATTTCTAGCATATAGCATCATCCAAACAGGCCTTAAGAGAAAGTGGATCAATCCATGATCCACAATTTTCGCAATGTAGCTGACCAATTTTTTTAAAAAAAAAATTTAGAATTAGAATATATTCAAAAAATTGAAGAAAACTATAATTTAATAAAAATATATCAAAATGAATGTTGAATAGGTAAAAGTTAAGAAAGGTTTGAATGTCGTAGTTTGTGATCCGCAAGTGAACGTATCTAAAACGATTACAAAATGGTCTACAAAGAAATGTTACATAGTATATAAACACGATTCTAATGGTATGTGGAATACACTATATGTTTTCAAATACTTTTTTCAATGTTTTGTAAATTATAATTACATCTATATTTTTGTTCATAATTTCTTTTTAATTACTTTCACGTTCGACTGTTACGTGTTCACGACATAGGCATTGGTTGTTGACTTCATATATGTCAACTTTGAAGACTAAAAAATGCACGAAACTTTATTATTAGATTGTTAGAAACTTAAACACTTATCGATTAACTCATGTTTTTTATATGGTTTTCTCATCTATTACCAGAACCCACTTACTTTATTTTAATATCAACATTTGTTCATAATTTTTTATAAAAATCACTTATTAAACTAAACTCGATGTAGACGGGTCTTTAAGCTAGTGAACAATAAATGAAAAATCATTATATTTATCTAACTCAATAAGAATGGAAAAAAATGAATGAACAATAAATGCTACAAACAGATTTTTATGCTTTGATTGAAAACTCCTCCTTGATTACACAATGATATTGGTAACAAACTGATGAAGTCGACTCCTCCTTCAATCAAAACTCCATGATTTTCTATTTCAATAGTATTAAGTTTAATCAAAACTATCATCAAGCAACCACTTATATAATCTAAAATACATATATAAATTGTCTAAGTATGTTAAAAATTTTGTCATAGAAACATAACAGCAACTACACTCCGGGATTCCCATTTAGATCGAAAGGGGTAACGTGCAATTACAATTTTTCGATAAAGGTTCAAACTATTTATAGTAAAGTTTAAAATGGGTTGGGTCGGGTCGTGTCCCTTTGAACGCAAAATACACAGCTTTTAACACTAACTAAATAAGCGATAATATACATAATAATGCAATTTATTGAGTTCATTTTATATGAGATCAACTCAGAACTTGTAGTTTATAGTCACTACTAAAGTTTAAACATACTACAAATAAAACACCAGCGTACAAGTGGTTGAACTTGTTTTAGGTAATTGGATCTAAGATGGCTTACGTGTAGTTGTAAAATTTTACATTGATGTTTTGGGTTTTGAATCACAACGTATTTTTTTTTTTTTTTTTGAAGAAAGGGACCTAAGTTCGAATTTTGATGGATTTTTTGTTCTAAACAGAAATTTTGAAGGAAGATTTACTCAAAACAAAGTTATTGTAACAAAAATAAAATATATATTTGTTGAGTATATTATTATTATATTCAATGTTACTTATTTTTAGATAGCTTACTTTAAACTTCACCTATCCATCATCTATTTCTCATCTTTAACCTTCTTTTTTCACTTTTTTCTTCTGCACATGCTTTTATTCTATTAATCCACAGTGTTTGGTAGATTTTTTTTTAAGATGCAATTGATGGTTTCTTCTTCTTGAATAAGGCATTCCAACTTAAACTTTTTGTATAAAATTGTTGAGGGTAATTCCCAACATGAGCTGGGGGCAACCAAGCAAAACCCAAAAATTACTATATCATTTACCTTTAACATTGAGATTGTAGGAGAAATTATTGAGGGCACTCCCCCAGTATGCTTCACATCCCTCCACCCCTGGCTACAACACAAGAAAAGACGTATTTAAACTCAAACCCATCTAAACCCATCCTTTTTAAAACTCATGATCTGAAATGACACGACTCGATCCAACTATTTTGTCAGCTTTAGTAAAATTATAAAAATAAAGCAATCTAAAACTAAAAAATGCACAAAAAAAGTTGACAAGTGAACATCCTCATCCGGTCGGTTGTGAATCACAACCCATTCTATACTTTGATAAAGACGGTGTACTAACTCGAACCAACTTACGAAAAAGCATTTTGTAAAAATAAAGCAAGCAACATACAGTGATAAAGTCAGGATTTCATATACGTGTGGGCCAAATATACACGTAATGATCGATCAGTACATTATCGTCGAAATAAAATAAAATAAAATAATGTAGCGTTCTACTTTTATGTCATGTCCAAAACATGACTTGCACATGCAATACACCTAGACTATTTATGCAATAAAATCCTGATCTTAAAATTGGACTTAAATGCAACAAATTGTACGCTCAAAATTAATTTAAAGCTTCTACCATCTATTTTATGAGCAATGCTATAACCATAAAGAAAATTCCACAAAAGAATTTACAAAATGATGTGTCATGCATTTATGGATACATATAAGAGAGAGAATTGAAAAGTAAGTTTTATGTTACCACTAAGTTAATAAGTAAGTTTTATGTTACCACTAAGTTAATGACAAATCATTTTGTAAACCTTTTTGTAAGATTCTCTTTGTGGTTCTAGCATTTCTCCTATTTTATTTGTTTTTATTGACTTTTCAATTATTTTTCTTTTAACTTTTACCTTAAATAATACTTAATGAAAATATAACAATGAATAATTTATATATTGTATGTCAAGTGTTATATAAAACAAAATAAAAAATAAAAAATGAACGCTGAAAAAAATTACTTAAAAGTTAAAGAATGGTTATTTTGGATATCATACTTTTCTTTGGATATAAGGGGACTTATCCCCACCATCCATCTTATTTTCATTTAATGGATAAGATAAAATATAATTTATATTTCATCTATTTTTTATAATCTAAGTATTTTTAAAACGTTAAGTGTTAAACGAAAATAATTATATCATCGCGGCGAGCGTTTAGTTATCTTTCTACCAATATGCACTATGATATACATGCACTACAACAAAATGTGGGTTTAGGGTCGAAATTTTCGACCCTAAATACAAAGGGATTTCGACCCTAATATTTAGGGTCGAAATATTCGACCCTAAGTGGTCGACCCTAACTTTTTGACCCTAAAAAACTAGGGTCGAAATACCCTTTGTAATTTAGGGTCGAAAAAAAGGGGCCCACCACTTTTCAAAAAACATTTTGACCAAAATTTAGGGTCGAAATACTTTGTAATTTAGGGTCGAAATTTTCGACCCTAAATAATATCCACGTGTAATTTATAAATCATTGTGAAAAGTTTTTTTTTTTTATTTAATATCCACGTGTACATTTTAAAAAGTTTGTGAAAACGTTTTTTTTTTTAATTTAATAAATTAGGGTCGAAAATCTATTTAAGTTTAGGGTCGAAAATTTCGACCCTAAACATTTTATATTACTTTTTTTTCCAGAAATCATGCGTGCAGGATGGTTTAGGGTCGAAATCTAGGGTCGAAATTTTCGACCCTAAAACTTAGGGTCGTAAATTTCGACCATAACTATAATTTAGGGTCGAAATTTCGACCCTACCTATATGGTTAGGGTCGAAATTTCGACCCTAAATGGTTTCTGGGCAAAAAAAAAACTGCATTTTGCAGGTTTTTTCCAGATTTTTTTCCGGCATTTTTTCCGGAAAAAAATCTATATTTCAACAAATCCACAATATTACAAATCACTAAACAGTATAATACTAATAATTTACAATACGTTAAATAGCCAAAACGTTAGAATACATTTCACCAAATCCTTATTTCACAAATGTAACAAGTCTAAAATTATTACACATCACAATAAATCCATGTTTCACAATTTAACAAGTCTTAAGTTATTACCCAAAATAAAAAGTCTAAAACCAACAACTCCTAATCTGAATAGTCCCCGCCGGCCTGATCATTATCACCCGAATCATCCCCCTCATCAGCATCCGAGTTAATTAGCTCATTATCGGACATGTTGTTGGCATTCTCAAGATCTCGAGCCAACTCGTCGACGGTCCGAGTATCATTTTGATGAGGATTTAGGCTGACGGTATAGTTGGGACTTTCCCGAGAGTTAGAACTCGAGGGGCCAGTGGTGTTGACAACGGGTCGATTACAGTTGTTGAAACTGTTATTTTGGGTAATTGGAGGTTGGAGTGGGTTGAGTGGAGCATTATATGGAAATCCGGGAGGGGGAGGAATACCACGGAACTGGGGCATAACAGGGACCTGAGACATACCAGGGAACTGAGGCATACCAGGGATCTGAGACATGCCAGGCATAGAAGCGAATTGGGGTGGCGGTATAAAAGGGTTATTAGGTCCGGTATACCCTCGACCCACATGTGAAGTATAATGAGAAATCAAATGACTTAGGCGGGCGTTGTTTACCTCAGCATTTTGTTGCGTCACACTAGCATACATATGGGCCAAATTAGCCCGTTGTTGCGCCTCCTCGGTTTGCTTCCTCAGCAGCTCTTTTTCTTGCTCATGAATCCTAAGTACCTCCGAGAGTTGTTCTCGAGTCACTCCCTCACTATAAGAACTACTCCCGCATCCATATGAGGTACCACCACCCGGCAACTTCCTGCCCCTGCCGACGATATTTTGAGTGTTGCGGCTCGGATTTACTAGATCAATTATTTCTTGATCACTTTTGTACTGCTCAGCACCGCAAGAAATCGCTTCTTTTATGGCCATCATTCTCGACTGTGAAAAAGAAAGAGAAAAAAAAAGTTAAAAACAAATAAAAATATGTTATTAAAGCATGTATAAATTAAATTACTTACATATCTGTCTGCATTTTCCTCGGACATAGTGCCATTCTTGTTTGTGCGTGCCCTCTTCCAAGTTTGTATAAGGTCCTCGTGGGACCCATGCTTGACTTTCTGTACAATATCAAATAAATTAATAACAAGATATTTACCAAAAAAAATTAATAACAAAATATAAATAAACAATATAAAACTTTTAAATGATCACAAAAACTATAACGATTCTTACATATTCGTTCCTTCCTTGAGCGAATGATTTTTTCCCTTGATGTGTAGAAACTTTGTTTTTCGAGCGGTTAACTGCATTAATTTCACTTCTCCTCACCTGTTTCGGGTCGGACCAATACCGGCACAAATCAACCCACTCCCTTGCTGATCTGTTGGCCCATGTAGAACTCGATGGGGGCGGTACAAGCGCCGCTTCCTCGGCCGAATCATGGATAGAATAATAGTCATGCTTTAACAAGTTCCTATTTTTGCGCCAAAGTAGCCTCAACTTACAGTTAATTCCTGTTTTTATCCTTTCTCCCACCACATATGTTACCCCGCCATAAGTCACACTATCACGACTATCTAACCAACCCGTCAGGTTGAAATAGGTCTACATGTAAACATATGTATTTAAATAAACAAACAATTTTCAACCAAAACAGTTAATAAGACTAGATGTAACGCAAACAATTAATACCTCAAGTGTAGGAAAGATATGGGCTTTGAGGTGCAATGGTATCTGTTCCCACTCGCAAGTAAGTGGAAGTGGTCGGACTGTTTCCCCCATCAGAGAGCTCAACATCGCAGCATTATCGCCTAACGGATGGAAGCTATTAAGATCATAAACATCAAATGTAACTGGCAAAGGTCCTCCATGCGCCCTATGCTTCCTCCTTAGGCTCGTATTAACCGTAACCATATGTGGTATCGGTTCACCTGCAAAGATTAGTTATTGAAGTTATTGATTCGTGAAAATTCAAACACACTTAATTAACAATAAAAGTTGACATAAAATAAAAATAAATCACAATTTCTTACTTTCGCAATTGCCAGGTACGGACTTTGTAGGTCGTCTAGGTGGAGTACCATCACCATCCCCACCGTGTGATCTACCACCTACACACGCCATCTGTAATATAACAAGTACATGAACACACAATTTCGTGGACCGGTTAATGCTAATACACAAATTCATAAAAATTTACACATTTAAACATATAAGAACAATTTCATTAAAAAAAATTACATCTAAAGATTAAATCATTGTTTCATTCAAATTATAATCCGAAATCAACTAAGCCTAAATATAACCCGAAATCAATTAAGCCAAAATAAGCCAAAAACTACTAAACACCCACCTTTAGTATAAGTGGCTAGCTACTGCTGCTGCTGTGGTGGTGCTGTTGCCGCCGGCGGTGGTGGTTGCTATTGCTGCCGTCGGTGGTGGTGGTGGTATTGCTGCCGACATATTAAAACAAATTGAACAAATTAAACAAATTATCATTATCATTATCATCATAACAAATTAAACAAATTATCATTATCATTATAACAAATTTAAACAAATTACCTTTATATAATCTCGGATTGGTGGAGGTGGGTCGGATTGGTGGTGGTGGTGATGGTACGGATTGGTGGTGCTGCTGCCGCCGGCGGGACGGATTGGTGGTGGTAGGACGGATTGGTGGTGGTGGGACGGATTGGTGGTGATGGATGGGACGGATTAGTGGTGGGACGGATTAGTGGTGGGATGGATTGGTGATGTGAAGAATGAATGGATTGGTAATGTGAAGAATGAATGGATTGGTGGTGGGATGGATTGGTGCGACGGATCGAGATGAAGAGATGAAGAGATTGGTGGTGGTATTGCTCCCGGTTTTTTTTTTTTTGTTGATGAAGATAGATTGAATGAAGAGTGTTTTGGGTGAAGTTGTGGATAAAATTTAGGGTCGAATTTTAGGGTCGAAATTTTCGACCCTAAATTTTAGGGTCGAAAATTTCGACCCTAATATTCGACCCTAAATATAAACCGCGAAATTTTTTATTTTGGTATAAAATTTTAAACTTTTCGTGAAATTTTTTGAAAATAAAAAGTTTTAGTGCCAAATTTAGGGTCGAAATTTCGACCCTAAATTTCGAAATTACTAAATTATTTAAAAAAAATCAATAAATAGAGTTTAAAATTACTAAATTATTTATATAAAATATTAACAAGTTATTTTGTTTATATAAAAAATTAATAAGTATCACCAATATATTTTATTTATGTAAATTTATTTTATAAATTACAATAATTACGTTTTAAAATAGTAAATTTCGAAACGAGAATAATTTTAATTTTAAAATGTTTTAAAACATTAGTAAATAGAGTTTATAATTACTAAATTATTTATATAAAATATTAACAAGTTATTTTGTTTATATAAAAAATTAATAAGTATCACCAATATATTTTATTTATGTAAATTTATTTTATAAATTACAATAATTACGTTTTAAAATAGTAAATTTCGAAACGAGAATAATTTTAATTTTAAAATGTTTAAAAACATTAGTAAATAGAGTTTATAATTACTGAATTATTTATATAAAATATTAACAAGTTATTTTGTTTATATAAAAAATTAATATGTATCACCAATATATTTTATTTATGTAAATTTATTTTATAAATTACAATAATTACGTTTTAAAATAGTAAATTTCGAAACGAGAATAATTTTAATTTTAAAATGTTTAAAAACATTAGTAAATAGAGTTTATAATTACTAAATTATTTATATAAAATATTAACAAGTTATTTTGTTTATATAAAAAATTATGAGCCAATAGGGTATCGTATTACATGATATGGTATCGTATTACATGATATGAGCCAATAGGGTATCGTATTACATGATATGAGTCAATATGGTATCGTATTGCATGATATGAGCCAATAGGGTATTGTATTACATGATATGAGTCAATAGGGTATCGTATTACATGATATGAGTCAATAGGGTATCATATTACATGATATGAGCCAATAGGGTATCGTATTACATGATATGAGCCAATAGGGTATCGTATTGCATGATATGAGTCAATAGGGTATCATATTACATGATATGAGCCAATAGGGTATCGTATTACATGATATGAGTCAATAGGGGATCGTATTACATGATATGAGTCAATAGGGTATCGTATTACATGATATGAGCCAATATGGTATCGTATTGCATGATATGAGCCAATAGGGTATCGTATTACATGATATGAGTCAATAGGGTATCGTATTACATGATATGAGCCAATAGGGTATCGTATTACATGATATGAGTCAATAGGGTATCGTATTGCATGATATGAGCCAATAGGGTATCGTATTACATGATATGAGTCAATAGGGTATCGTATTACATGATATGAGCCAATAGGGTATCGTATTACATGATATGAGCAAATAGGGTATCGTATTGCATGATATGAGTCAATAGGGTATCGTATTACATGATATGAGCCAATAGGGTATCGTATTACATGATATGAGTCAATAGGGGATCGTATTACATGATATGAGTCAATAGGGTATCGTATTACATGATATGAGCCAATATGGTATCGTATTGCATGATATGAGTCAATAGGGTATCGTATTGCATGATATGAGCCAATAGGGTATCGTATTACATGATATGAGTCAATAGGGTATCGTATTACATGATATGAGCCAATAGGGTATCGTATTACATGATATGAGTCAATAGGGTATCGTATTACATGATATGAGCCAATAGGGTATCGTATTACATGATATGAGTCAATAGGGTATCGTATTGCATGATATGAGCCAATAGGGTATCGTATTACATGATATGAGTCAATAGTGTATCGTATTACATGATATGAGCCAATAGGGTATCGTATTACATGATATGAGTCAATATGGTATCGTATTGCATGATATGAGCCAATAGGGTATCGTATTACATGATATGAGTCAATAGGGTATCGTATTACATGATATGAGCCAATATGGTATCGTATTGCATGATATGAGTCAATAGGGTATCGTATTGCATGATATGAGCCAATAGGGTATCGTATTACATGATATGAGTCAATAGGGTATCGTATTACATGATATGAGCCAATAGGGTATCGTATTGCATGATATGAGCCAATAGGGGATCGTATTACATGATATGAGTCAATAGGGTATCGTATTACATGATATGAGCCAATAGGGTATCGTATTACATGATATGAGCCAATAGGGTATCGTATTGCATGATATGAGTCAATAGGGTATCGTATTACATGATATGAGCCAATAGGGTATCATATTACATGATATGAGTCAATATGGTATCGTATTGCATGATATGAGCCAGTAGGGTATCGTATTACATGATATGAGTCAATAGGGTATCGTATTACATGATATGAGCCAATATGGTATCGTATTGCATGATATGAGTCAATAGGGTATCGTATTGCATGATATGAGCCAATAGGGTATCGTATTACATGATATGAGTCAATAGGGTATCGTATTACATGATATGAGCCAATAGGGTATCGTATTGCATGATATGAGCCAATAGGGGATCGTATTACATGATATGAGTCCTTATCATCACAACCACCAGCATTGGAGGGAAAACATTGGAGGGAAAACATTGGAGGGAAAACATTGGAGGGAAAATGTTAACAATTTCCCTCACTTTTTTAGCATAAAAAGAGAACCACACACACTCCTTATCATCACAACCACCAGCAGATCACACACACTTATCATCATAAACAAATTGTTATTATGTACATGTTGAAGCATGAAGCTTTTCCGTGCAGGTGTGGACATGGAGATGTAGTTCTTCGAGAATCCTGGACAACTGAAAACTTTGGTAGACTGTACTATGCTTGTCCACGTTCACGGGTTCAACCTCCAGTTTCATATGGATGCAAATTTTTTTGTGGAAAGACGAACGCGTCCAACTACTAATCAATTCTCTTGGAGGTTCAATGAGCTTTTCTCCTCCAAGCTCTTCTTCAAGACCTTCAACGAGCTTTTCGACTCCAAGCTCTTCTCCCAGACCTTCAACGATTCCAGTTTCTTCTCCAAGCTCTTCAGCGTGTGCAAACTGTGTGCGCTTGAATGGAATGATAATGGTACTTGAGCGTACGATAGAGTTGTACCGCAACTCCGATAGGCACACATTGGATTCAGCTGCACTACTTCACGACCTTTACGATGACATGGGGAACCTTAGTTTGAACTAGTTTGTGATGTGTTTTTTTCCGTGTTTACGAGTCTAATATCGTTGTAATATCAATGTTTAATTAAGCGCGTGTTTAAGTGTCCGTGACGAATAAAATTATGTTTAGGAGTGTTTGGTTCTGTGATTAATTAGTATTCTAGCTTGAATCATTGTGAGAATTTAGTTTGTTTGAGTCACAAAATTTTGTTTAAGTCTGTTGTGTTAGGTTTTGCAGTCAAAAGTTCAGTCAAAAGCATTTTACTTCAATCAAATTTTGCTCAAACTCATAAATAAAGGAGCCTTTTTTATTCATACAAACATACAAGTACATTTCAAACACAAAAACCATAAAAGATGCAGAAGCATCATTATACACAACAACATGTGTTAGTATGGTTCTTATTCTATATGAACAACAATTATTAATTAGATTAAAAGAGACACAGTCTTAACGAATTCATTCATCAAACTTTGCTCAAACTCATAAATAAAGGCTCCTTCTAAGCATTTACGAATGCTTATTTATTGATCCTTCATTTTCTTAACGAATTCCTCCTTCTCAGTCATTCTTGCTGCTGTATCTTTAATTAAACCTTCCAACCGACTTGAGGTTTTCTTATCCTTCTTTTGAGTATCTTTCAATACTTTAGCGCATTTCTTTAAGATATATATATCTCCAGCACGTTCTAATTCCTGGATAAACTGTTGTCTTTCTTCAACAGCTTCATCTAAAACCTCATGTAAACGTTCAAGTTTCAGACCAAAACGTTTGTCCGCTTCGGCAGATTGTTCAAAATATGCTACCATTCGATCAGCCAATTATCTGAACCAGCAACTTCTTTTAATTCTTCTAACCTTCCTAACCAGGCCATTATTGATGTTTTTTTTAGTATTGGAAAACTGAGATGAGTGATAATTGGAGGCAAACTACAAACCATTAAATAGCAAAACAACTACCCAATATGGATGGCACACATACATCTATTATCATCTTCCTGTTCACAATGGGTACATAATGAAAGCACTAAAACTAGTACCATCAATAGTGGCCAGAGCTAGTGCACAGCTTTAATAATTCAGACTAAAAGAAAATTTTAAAAATATAATTAATAATTTAGGGTCGAAATTTCGACCCTAAATATAAACCGGGAATTTTTTAAATTTTTCGTGAAAATTTTTGGTGTGAATTTTTTGGGAAAATTTTTAAAAATTTTAATTTAGGGTCGAAATTTCGACCCTAAAATATTAAATATTAAAAATAATTTTTTTTAAAATTATTTTTAATTATTAAAAATATATTATATAATACATAAATTAAAATTATTTATAATTTAAAATTTAGGGTCGAAATTTCGACCCTAAAATATTAAATTTATAAATAAATTCTTTTAAAATTATTTTTAATTATTAAAAATTCATTATATAATACAAAAATTATAATTATTTATAATTTTAAATTTAGGGTCGAAATTTCGACCCTAAATTTTTTGGGCCCACCTGCTTTTTGACCAGCCCTTTTGGGTTGAAAAATTGTGGGCCCCCACCTTAATTTAGGGTCGAAAATTTCGACCCTAAATTATGTCCGACCCTAAACCCACATTTTGTTGTAGTGATGCAAAGAAAAAAATTTCTTTTTTTTATTCTTGTTAAGATTTACGTCAAAATATCATATATGATAATATTATTTCATCATATATAATAACAGTGTTAAATCATATATGATATTGATTTCTATCATATATGATATGTTATATTATATATGATACTCGTAATACATCATATATGATATTAGTATCATATATGATGATTTTTGGAAACGTGAAAAAATGGGAAAAAATAAATTTGCCGAAAGTGTATCATATATCATATTTATAAAAAGATAATTAAATGTTTTTTTAACGGTATGTTTTTTCGCATAACTATTAACGGTTTAAGAGATATTAATGTTTGAAAAAAGAGGGTGAAATATATTTTGTGTTTAATCTTATCCATTTGATTAAAACTGGTATGAAATGTGGAGATTAGTCCGTTCGTATCTAAATGAACTTAAATCTAAAAGTGAATAAGAAATACTACTACCTTTGTCTAAAATTATAGTCCATTTTTCCTTTTGGGTTGTCTCAAATTAATAAGTAAAAGAGTTAGATCGAGATGACTATATTACCCTTACTTGTAATTATAATTATAAATTTTAAAGAAGTTTTAAATTAATTTATTAAGGATAAAATTGTTTTTATGAAAAAAGAGTGAAAAAACTGAAAATTGATGTTTTTCTTTAAGTTGTGTTTTTTTTATCGGTGGACAATAATTTTAGAACGGAAAAAATCGTAATTTTGAAACATGAAAAATAATGCTTTCAACATTGATTAAATGAAATGCCATAATGATTTTGTGCTAGATTTAAAATTAAACAATATTTGTAGTCTATATTAAGATCCTCGTGTCTCGATCTCAATTTGAAAAAGTTGAAAATTCAACATTTTCATATATAAACATATTGTTTAAATAGGAAACAAATGTATTAACGACTATATTATGGGTTCAACCATCGAGTGATGGGTCCGACCACTGTGTCAACCCGGTTAAGTCACCGTGTTACGTGTTTGACCACCGGGCCAATCCGGTTGAGTCACCGTTTTGCGGGTTGCTCACCGGGTCAACCCGATCGAGCCATCGGGTCCCGAGTTCAACTACAGGGTCAACAAATTATCGGTTCGACCAGCGGATCAATTAGGATATCGTAGAGTATCCGCCGTTATGCGCAGGTACACCTTTGGTAAATATAAGATATAACAAATATAAGAATGTTGGGGTGGGTTTTGCCAACCCAAAGATAATAAAAACACAAAAAGTTAATAATTTGTACAAATTTATAATCATGGTATATGCATTGTTGTGTTTCACAACTACAAACATACCATGACAATAACAATGTCTAAATGCCAAATTGTATTAGGTTCACTCATCTCAATATATAAACTACCGGCATATCTTTTCCTTGGCCTATGTGGGATACAAATACTTGTTTATAGAAAACTGATAGCCACCTGTAATCTTATTGGCTGTCATGAACGAAGCGAGGTTCTAATATGAGTAGGTGTACAAATTTTTTTAACCGTTATATAACATAATTAAAAACTTAATAAAGACAAAGATTAAAAACACATTTTCATAGACCGGGTGTATTTTATCATCATTTGTAAAAAATCGATGTTTTTTTTCAAAACTTAGCACTAAATCGAAAAAATTCAAAGGTGTCCTAGGCACCCGCGGGAGACCCCCTGGCTCCGTCCCTGTTGGTTGTTACCATTTCCGGACATAGGGGTACGATCAATTTTGGAACCGCACGTAACCGATTAGAAAACAAAAAACTAAGAAAAAAAAACAAATATTTTAGAAACCGAGGATCGGACTGAAAAACATGTTTCAGTTCCTTGTCGGTTCTCAGACCCGGTTTGAATATTTCGGTTTAACCCGATTGGAACCGATCATTTCTAAAAAAACATCTTAGAACTCAATATCTTTTTATGTGTTTTACACGTCTACGTACCTTACCTGATACTCGGGACGCTATTCTTTCCCCGTCGAACGGGTCGATAATGGCTTTCCAATTGTGGCGAGCCCTTTTTCAAAGATTTATTAACTTGTTTTCTATACATAATCTGCAGGTCTTAATCATCTACAGGGCATCAACACAAATTTAAAAGATAGGGAGATATAGAACATATATGATTGCTCAAAATATATCAAAGGGAACCAACTTTTAACTCTGTTTATTGTGTAAACCTTTCTATATCAGTAACTTAAAGTACTTCCAACAGTTAGACTTTTTCCATCATTTGATATTGTACTTCCATACGCAGACCATGGTTGGGGCATCTGACTGGTTGTATGAAAATATTAACTTGAGGGTAAAAAGGGAATGGCGTCATCCTAGGCATGTGATGAGGAGGATAATGTGGAGGATACATTGACGCTGGTGATGATGATGGTGCTGACATCATAACCTGATTCATTGCTCCCTGAACGTAATAAGGGTAAGTGGAATATGATGGATTGTTATAGCATGGGACATTAGGATGAGAGTTATTCCTCCACTCTTCCATCTTTGAGGTCATTTGCTGAGAGCATTCTGCTGGTAAGGAGGTGTGGAAGACTCGTCCAACCACACAGAATCAGGGAAACTGTTGTTTCCATGAAAGTCATCAGTGTGTACTTTGTAATATAGATTAGGAATAAACTTGTATTAGGAAGGTGCCTACCCCCTCATCTCTATAAATAGGGATGAGGGGGGGATCCTAGTTCATTGAATTCTTCTTCCCAATGTAATCTTTATTAGGTTTATAATAAAGGGGTAGTTGGGGGTATTCCGTGTGCATATACTATTGTCGGTTCTTGGTAGTCTCTCGTGTTCGCTGCGTGTTCTCGATACAACTCGCGATCTAGCGGTTCCGCGTTATCGAACTTCGGGTTTGTTGTCGGTATCGTACAACAAAAGATTTGCCCTAGGTTGTGTGTTATGATGCCCTTGAGTCTCACCACATGGCCTAAGTTTTTGTGGAACGGTTTGACCAAAAAGGCTGATAGTTGGACAGTCCACGTCACCACGTAAGCTTGGTTCTTTGTGGATTATTAAGAGAGGAGTTGTTTCAGCAACAGATACAGAAATCGTCTGTACCACCGACTTGACATATCTTAAAAATGCTGAAGACTGGCCTATCTTTAGTGTACTTTTCTTTGGAACAGACACATATTGCCCTGAAATCAAACGATATATGAAAAATGGCGTTGATAACAAAAATAATATGTAATGGGGTGATCTGTTCACCTTGTTGGTCATTGGTTCCTGCTAGCCTGGATCCATTATTAATTAAACTAACAAATTGTGTATTTGCAGGTGCTTGACCCACACTAATATGAAATTAAACAATCATGAATAGCAAAGTCAAATCACCAAAGTGCACCTAAAAACAAAAAATAGATAAATAATCTTAGCACAAAATGAATTAGGTTCTCCATGTTGCAAACATTCATGTCTCACTTTTAATATTATGCATCTTAGACTTTTAGGAAAAAACAGCTATGTAGACGACAAAATCTGCACGGAAATAATCATAGAAAGGAATAATTTCAAAGATGATTTTCACCTCATGTTACCGATGGATTGAAACAGAAAGATCAGGATTGACACTCTTCCGTGACCTTTCCTCTGTATCATCTAAAAACATTGTGTTGTTTGTGTTAACATCGCTATTGTCTGATGGTGTGAGATCGAATTCATAGTTCACGAGTTGTTTCTCAGTCAAGCCAAGCTGTCAAAATTAATTTTTTACAGAATAATAAGAAAAAGAAACATGGTTATGGCTAAGAACAACAACTGAATTTTCGTTTACTACTTAATGATTTAACATGTATAGATGCAATAGTTAATCATACAAGATGATAACAGGCAAAAGCGAAAGACAAAACTCGTAAAAGAATGTTTCGTGGATACTGTATGTTGTGACTGAATTTTTTATTTTTATTTTACTTTTAGAGTGTGTATAGTAACCACTAGGAGCTGACAACTTTATACGCACTTGATACAATTCAGAAACAGTTATATGATCAAAGACTCGATCACTCATTCCACAACCATTTCCATCCCAACATTTACTCTTTCTCCGTTGTTCCTACTAAATAATTCCTTACGTGTTGCAGCCAAAGACTCGATCACTCATTCCACAACAAGAACCCTTTCGGCTTGAGAAAGATATGCTAAATTGAAAAGGTATGAACTCATAAGGCTTTAGTGTATTTTATACTAAGTTTAGAGAAAACAAAAATAAAGTTACACTACTCAAATTCAAGACAAGGTTTGCACCTGCATACCATGTCCCTATGCTAGATATGCCCATGTACTGTCACTAAGTGATGAATCAAATATAGCACCTCTTATTAGAGGAGGTTACTATGCACAAGCATATGTTCCAAGTATGATTACACATGGT
The DNA here is from genome assembly GCA_025667525.1 of Glebionis coronaria. Classification (NCBI taxonomy): domain Eukaryota; kingdom Viridiplantae; phylum Streptophyta; class Magnoliopsida; order Asterales; family Asteraceae; genus Glebionis; species Glebionis coronaria. The sequence goes on from CM046877.1 coordinate 10,183,708, forward strand.
GATCTTGAACTTAGTACTTAACATTTATATGCAATTTGATTTATTTTACATATATTATATTAAGTTTATATAATATTGCTTTGAGTGAGCAGCTAACTATAACAAATACAATGCAAAAAATCATTAAGCATTCATGATATCACAAAAAAATCTTATATGGGTCATTACTGTTGTACAACACATCATATCACATATCAATATCTTACCTCGATAGCAGAAACAACTGTTTTACGTTTGTCAATTGAGAAATATTAGTATCGCTTTTATATTTGATTTAACCCTGTTAAAGCCAAAACATAAGACTCCTCAATATCAGTAGCCAAGAGAGGAGGATCAGGATGGATAATGTTATGTTTAGTCATTATATTCGCCTAAGTCGTGTCTAGGGAGAGTGTCGATTAGCCTAGTTTCCTATAGCTAAGAATAAAGGTCGGTTGGCAATGTCTAAGCCCAACCCGACCCGTAGGACTTGTATAGTCGGTTCCCCCTCATCTCTATAAAAGGAGGTGAGGGGAACAAACCAAACACGTCATTCTTTCAATAAAACTAATCGGGAACGATTAGGGATTACCTTGTGGGCGTCGCTTTTCTGTCGATTCTGCTTGTGTGTGTGTTCTTCGATCGGTGATTCCGCATCTAGTAATCAGGGTTGTAGGGAATAAACCCTACAAGTGGTATCAGAGCTCAGGTTCGTGGTCTCGCTGATTATCTAGGATCGATTGGAGAAGGATTGGTGATCGGGTTTAGATCATCAAGGTTGTAGCAGATCGATAAAAAGAAAAGGGTTGATTTTAAAGATCGAACATTGGTGGTTGACTTGCCATTGATTTCTTTTTCTTTGCGTTTGTTGGTGGTGGCTATCCATCGTAGGAAAGAAGAAGAAGAAACAGGTTACGTGTTTTATTTTTTAATAAAAGTCAACTAAAAGATTACTTCAAAGTGTGTTGGTTTGGGCCAATTTTTTTATCGGGCCTAAGACATAGAATTGAGGAAAAAAAAATTAATAGTGGGCTAATACTTTTAATATTAGTAATCTATTAAGTTTTTTTGTTTTGTTTATAAAACAAAACGGTATTACTTTGAAGGGACTTTTACACAAGGGACTTCGTAATTCGTGATTGTGAGGTTTAACGTATCACAAGGTTTAGCGAGTTACTGAAGGGACTTTATTGGTTTGTGATTGTGAGGGTTTATCACAAGGTTTAGCAAATCAACAAAGGGATAAAGAATGACGGGAGCCAAGTTTGACATCGAGAAATTCGATGGAACTGGCGATTTCGGGTTATGGAGAATCAAGATGCGTGCTTTATTAATCCAGAACGGATGTGAAGCAGCTCTGGAGGTTTTCCCCGCGAATATGGAAGCTGAAGAGAAATCTAAGCTTGACAAGAATGCTCACAGTGCCATGATTTTGTGTTTAGGTAACAAGGTCCTGAGAGAGGTTACCGGGGAGACGACTGCAGCGGGGGTTTGGTCAAAGCTCGAGTCTTTGTACATGACAAAGTCATTGGCCAACAAGTTGTACCTGAAGAAGAAGTTGTATACATTCTACATGCCGGCTGGACGAAAGATTTCCGAGCATATAGATGAGTTCAACAAAATCGTTCTTGATTTAGCAAATATTGAGGTAAAATTCGAAGATGAAGATCTTGCTTTATTGTTACTCACGTCTTTACCAGCATCATACGAACACTTTGTGGATACCTTGCTTTATGGACGGGAAGATTTGACTTTGGAGGACGTGATGGCCACACTAAATTCAAAGGAAATCAAAGAAAGGTTCAAGGCGAAGGGGGATGATGGTGAAGGGTTATATGTGAGGGGAAGAACCGATCGCAGGTATTCGCATCAGTCAAAGGGAAAGTCAAGATCGAAGTCTCGAGGTGGAAGACTCAAATGCTTTATTTGCCAATCTGAGGAGCACTTGAGAAGAGACTGTCCGAAGAATAATCGCAAGAAGTCAAAAGGTTACGTCAAGAAAGATGATCAACCAAGCTCCAGTGGTTCGATTTACGATGATTCTGAGGTGATGATGGTGATGAGTGCAGAAAGACTGCAAGACTGGATCATGGATTCAGGAGGTTCATATCACATGTCACCCAGGTTAGATGTATTTTTTGATTTTCTGGAATGCGATGGGGGCAGCGTACTGTTGGGCGACAACAGGGAGTGCAAGATCAGGGGTATTGGCAAGGTAAAGGTACAACTGAAAGATGGGTCAAGTTTTGTGTTACACAATGTCAGGTACATTCCTGAATTGAAAAGAAACTTGATATCGCTGGGAACTCTTGAAAAAGAGGGATATACCGTAAAATTGCAGTCGGGCAAAGTAAAGGTGATTAATGGTTCTAGGGTTATTATATCTGGAACCAGAAGGGAGAACTGCGTGTACTCTTTGGATGGTCATGCATTGGCCGGTGAGCTTAATGCTAGTGTTGAAGAAAAAGACAGTATTGTGCAGGTTTGGCATAAAAGACTGGGACATATCAGTGAGGCGGGACTACACGTGCTGGAAAAGCAGGGTTTGTTTGGCAAGAATAGTCTAGGTAAGCTCGATTTTTGTGAGAATTGTGTTCTTGGAAAGTCACATCGAGTCCGTTTCGGCGTAGGAAGGCACACTACTCAGGGAGTGATAGACTATGTTCATTCAGACTTATGGGGTCCGTCTGAGGTGGAATCATTGGGAGGTAAGAGGTATTTCTTATCTATAGTTGATGATTATTCCAGAAGGGTATGGGTTTATGTTCTCAGGTTCAAACACGAAGCATTTGAAAAGTTCAAAGAGTGGAAGCAGTTAGTAGAGAATCAGACTGGGAGGACGGTTAAGAAGCTTAGGACGGATAATGGTCTTGAGTTCTGTAACCGGGAATTTAATCAGCTATGTACTAGGAGTGGGATTGCTAGACATTTGACGGTTGCCGGGACGCCGCAGCAGAATGGGTTAGCAGAACGGATGAACAGAACTCTCATGGACAAGGTACGCTGTTTATTAATACAGTCTGGATTGCCCAAGACCTTCTGGGCAGAAGCGACATGTACGGCCGCATATCTTATAAATAGGTCACCATCAACAGCGATTGAGAAGAAGACACCTATGGAGATGTGGTCGGGACATCCTAGTGATTATGGGATGTTGAGGGTTTTCGGCTGTGTCGCGTATTCACACGTTAAACAAGGTAAGCTCGAGCCGAGAGCGGTAAAATGCGTTCTTTTGGGGTATCCTGAAGGTGTGAAGGGGTACAGACTATATAGGCTTGATAATGAATCGCCTAAAATAGTCACAAGCAGGAACGTGGTCTTCAATGAAAGTGTCATGTACAAAGACACGTTGAAGGATACTGGTGCAGGAAAAGATAAGTCTGTTGAGGAATTACAAGTTGAGGTGGAACTGCAGAGGTTAAATAATCATACGCCTGAGGAAGACCATCCAGGTCAGGAAGATCAAACAGGTCATGAAGATCAGTCAGATCAGGAAGACCAGACAGATCAGGAAGATGGCGATGATGAAGATGCAGGGGTTCAAGAGATTGATCATCCACCGGATCTCACAGATTATCAATTGGTTCGGGATAGAGAACCAAGGACAAGAACGAGACCGGCAAGGTTTCGGGATGAGAGTAATATGGTTGCTTACGCGTTCGCTGCAGCAGAGGAAGAAGATACTCATGAACCATTGACATACCATGAAGCAGTTGCTTGTGAAGATAGTTCTAAGTGGAAAGCTGCTATGAAAGAAGAGATGGATTCTCTGAAGAAGAACAAGACCTGGGTGTTAGTAGATCATCCAGCTGGGCAAAAGCTGGTGAGCTGCAAATGGCTGTTCAAAATAAAGGAAGGGATTGAAGGTGTTCAAAAGCCTAGGTACAAGGCAAGGCTGGTGGCTCGTGGATTCACACAAAGAGCAGGTATTGATTACAATGAAGTATTTTCACCGGTAGTTCGACACACATCTATTCGGGTTATACTTGCATTAACTGCGTGTAAAGATTATGAGCTGGAGCAGCTTGATGTAAAGACGGCGTTTTTACATGGAAATCTTGAAGATGTGATCTACATGAGGCAACCACCGGGATTTGAACAAGGTAACAAGGTATGTTTGTTAAAGAAATCTCTTTATGGTTTGAAGCAGTCACCTAGGCAATGGTACAAGAGGTTCGATGAGTATATGCTGAGCAACGGGTTTAAGCGTAGCAGTTACGACAGCTGCGTATATTACAGGAGTTATGCACCAGGGGAGTATATCTATCTATTGTTATATGTAGACGATATGCTGATTGCTTGTAAAAGCAATGCTGAGATCGCGGCTACCAAGTCTTTGCTTAAAAGGGAGTTCGACATGAAAGAGCTCGGGGAAGCAAAGAAGATTCTTGGTATGGAGATCTTCAGGGATCGGAGTCACAAGATTCTGAGGGTGTCACAATCCGGGTATATTTCTAAAGTTTTAAAAAGGTTTAGAATGGACAATGGGAAGTCGGTTCAAACACCATTGGGTGGGCACTTCAAGCTGTCGTTGAAGGATTGCCCGGTTAGGGATTGTGATGTTGAAAGAATGAGTAGGGTGCCGTATGCAAATGCGGTTGGGAGCTTAATGTACTTGATGGTGTGCACGAGGCCAGACATAGCGTATGCAATAAGTGTAGTTAGCAGATATTTGGCGAATCCGGGTAAACTCCATTGGAAAGCAGTGAAGTGGATTATGAAATATTTGCAGGGCACTGTAAACGTGGGTTTGGTGTATGGGACAAATCGTGGCAACCATGTGGACGTAACAGGTTTTGTTGATTCAGACTACGCTAAAGATCCGGATAAAGGTAGGTCTCTCACTGGTTACGCATTTTTAGTACAAGGATGTGTTGTAAGCTGGAAAGCAACGCTACAACATGTGGTGGCTCTCTCAACTACAGAGGCAGAGTATATGGCCCTTACGGAGGCTGTTAAGGAAGCTATTTGGCTAAGGGGACTCTTGGAAGAGTTGGGCTTGAAGCTCAACAATGTTGCAGTTAATTGTGATAATCAGGGCGCGATTCACTTATCGCGGAATCATGTTTTTCATGAAAGGACTAAGCACATCAATGTGCGTTATCACTTTATCAGAGAAGTCTTGGAAGCAAAGACGGTTGAAGTTCTGAAAGTGGGTACTGAACACAATGCTGCAGATGCCTTGACGAAGGTGGTACCTGGACGCAAGTTACAACACTGCTTGGAGTTGCTGAGTGTTGGGATAGGCTAATATATGCCTAAGGTGGAAATTGTTATGTTTAGTCATTATATTCGCCTAAGTCGTGTCTAGGGAGAGTGTCGATTAGCCTAGTTTCCTATAGCTAAGAATAAAGGTCGGTTGGCAATGTCTAAGCCCAACCCGACCCGTAGGACTTGTATAGTCGGTTCCCCCTCATCTCTATAAAAGGAGGTGAGGGGAACAAACCAAACACGTCATTCTTTCAATAAAACTAATCGGGAACGATTAGGGATTACCTTGTGGGCGTCGCTTTTCTGTCGATTCTGCTTGTGTGTGTGTTCTTCGATCGGTGATTCCGCATCTAGTAATCAGGGTTGTAGGGAATAAACCCTACAGATAAACTTGTAGAAATTTTCAAAACACACTTGTTGTCGGGGAATTGAAGTGTGCCCAATGCCCAATCATTCCCATGGCATCTGCGGATACCACAATATTAAAAGCATGATTGAACACGTGTCATATAGACAACCTGAAACAAGCAGGCCAGGAAATAGTCTTTGTATTTGCTTCTATAGTTAAAAAATGTCGAAACTCCAAATAGTTATGGCTGAAAGTAATTTTAGTCTCATCTCAAATACAGTTTGTTATATCCGAACACACGAAACTATTTTTCTATCTACTATGCTATAAACACATAAGTGAACATTTGGAAATATGCCACTCACAAACACGTAAGGTAGTTTCTATTACAGCTTATCTGGTTAATTCATAAGCAGAAGGCATTTTGTGTCGAATAAACTGCTTATGTGAGCATCGAAAAATATATGAAAAGTAGTAAAAAGGTACTAACGTCCAACGGAAATGCATATACTTACAAGTGTAACCCGAAGAGATTTCCTAAAAGGTGGATTTAGTAGAGCACAAGACGCATACCCGTCCATGTCAATGCGTTCATACTGACCCCTGCAAACTGACAACAATGTTACATTATGAAAAATTGATATTGAATCAAAGCGCATAAACTTCTAGAAAATATGATGAAATTAGATTATGAAAAAAATAATAAGATATATAAATATTTCAATTTTAAAGATAAATATGACTTTTTAATATATTATTATAAAATGTTGTCACAACCAAACATAAGAAGATAAACTACTGATAATGAGTTTCATCATCCATAATTAGTATAAAATTTTAAAAGTGATAACCATGTTATTACAAATAATGACCATATCAGATATGAAACCTTAAATACTAAATATGCACACATTACGAGAAACATCTGTTTCTATTTATAAAACCTTAAATACTTTCAACTGGCTGGAAATATGTGCATGAGTGCAGATATAAACCAATACACGATATGTACTTGCACTACACTTAAATCAGCTGGTCGAAACATCTAATGAGGTAAAACCAAACACTTCATTTAGCATCCATGAAAGATACATTGTAATATAATCGTAAAAGCAACGACAGTGCCAGACTTACAGTTTCTGACTAAGCTTGCAGTGCTTTAAACTCAGCCTTCACCGCTAATTCTGCCCGCCTAGTCTCTTCCTGCTTCTTCATCAACTCAAATGCGTGAAACCACCAACACAAATTATCACCACAAAACAAATAAACACATCAACAATCACAATAGAAAAAAAGAACTTAAATTGATTGAAAACGCAACCTATTTTCGAATTCTCGTCATTACACGCAATAAACCACTACCTTTTTACCGTTTTATGTTTACCTTGTTACCACATGTTACACCAACCATTAAAGACAATCATGGTAACAATGTAAAGGTCACGTATTTGAGAACAACGAAAACGTAGAGTTTTGTTACTTTCGCGCATAATTCCACCTAAAGAACAATAATTTTACATCTAATAAAACTAAAATCTATACAATAACTTACACAAAAGATCAATAAATCAAACAAAACGAAGATTAAAAGTTTCTACGTTTTCGCCATTGTATATAAATAACTTGGTTGTTCACCAATTGATCTTAACAAAGTTCTATTATTATCTTTATATGCTAAAATAATGATACAAAATTGACAAAAAAACATTATAAATAATTAACTTATCCTATAATTCTCCATTAAAATACTTAATTCACCATCTAAAAACCTCAATTCATCACAATATCACTCAAACAAAACAAAAACATAAAAATAAATTTGCACCTTTTTAACATCAAGAACACTAAATACATCACAAACACATAATTAAAATAAAATAAAAAACCAATAAATAGAAAGAAAAACCCATAAATAAAAATAGCACCTTTTTAGCTTCTTTAGAAGCAGCAATTTCTTTAAGAGCCTTAGCACCTCTTTCAAGCGCTTCTGGATCAACCCCGGATGACGTAGTCCTAGGGTTAGGGGGTACAGGCCGTTTCCAGAAACCCAGATCTTTGCTGGAAAACCAGGGGTGAGATATGGATGAGTTTCTAGATCAAAATTAGACTGGTTAGGTTTATAGAGAGAGGTTAGGTTTCTGATTTATGAGGCGCACACACCAAAATCACACAAAACCATCAAAATCAACTAAAACCACCATAACCACCAAAACCACCGTGTCCACCTAGCCCACCGGAAATCAACTACAGAACCATTAGACTGTATTGACCTCGGCAAACGGCAGATACGGTAGCGACGGCTGTAAGTGTTTCGTTTAGAGAGATGGATTTGGCGAGGATGGTGGCGGCAGTTTGGTTATTAGGGATGTGTGTGTATTAGGTCAAGAGAGGAGTGGTTTATGTATTAAAAAGTTTCAGAAGTCACAACATGGCTGGCATACACGAATTTTGAACGCCTCCCAATTGTCAACTATGTAACTTTGGAATGCTAGTAAATTTTTTCCTATATTTCCCTATATAAATTCTTATATTTCCCTATATAATTCCTATATTCCAAATATAAGTGTACTTAAAAATTGTGTCTTACACCCTTTATAAGTAGTAGGGATATAGAAAGTTAAAAAAGTTAAAAATTCAACATTTCTATATATAAACATACTGCTTAAATAGGAAACAAGTGTATTAACCACTACATCATGGGTTCGACCATCGGGTGATGAGTCCGACCACCGTGTCAACCCGGTCAAGTCACCATGTTACGGGTTTGACCACCGGGTCAATTCGGTTGAGTCACCGTTTGCGGGTTGCTCATCGGGTCAACCCGAACGAGCCTTCGGGTCCCGAGTTCGACTACCGGGTCAACAAATTATCGGTTCAACCACCGGATCAATTAGGATATCGTAGACTGTTCGCCGCTATACGCGAGTACACGTCTAGTAATATATAAGATATAACAAATATAAAAATGTTGGGTAGGTTTTGGCCAACCAAGGCTAAACGTACCTTCATCCCTAGCAACATATAATAAAAACACAAAAAGTTAACAATTTGTACAAATTTATAATCATGGTAAGTATATTGTTGTGCTTCACAACCACACACATACCATGACAATAACAATGTCTAAATGCCAAATTGTATTAGGTTCACTCATCTCAATATATAAACTACCGACATATCTTTTTCTTGGCTTATGTGGGATACAAATACTTGTTTATAGAAAACTGATAGCCACCTGTAATCTTATTGGTTGTCAGGAACGAAACCATGTTGGGTGCATAAATTTTTTTAACCGTTAAATAACATAATTAAAAAGTTTATTAAGACAAAGATTAAAAACACATTTTCATAGACCGGGTGTATTTTATATTCATTTGGAAAAAATCGATGTTTTTTTTCAAAAACTAGCACTAAATCGAAAAAAACTCATACGTGTCCTGGACACCCGCAGGACACCCCTTGGCTCTGCCCGTTGGTTGTTACCATTTCCGGACATAGGGGTACGCTCGATTTTGGAACCGCACGTAACCGGTTAGAAAACAAAAAACCAAGAAACAAAAAAACAAATATTTTAGAAACCGAGGATCGGACTGAAAAGCATGTTTCAGTTCCTTGTCGGTTCTCGGACCCGGTTTGAATATTTCGGTTTACCCGATTGGAACCGATCATTTCTAAAAAAACATCTTAGAACTCAATATCTTTTTATGTGTTTTACACGTCTACGTACCTTACCTGATGCTCGGGACGCTATTCTTTCCCCGTCGAACCGGTCGATAATCGCTTTCCAATTGTGGCGAGCCCTTTTTCAAAGATTTATTAACTTGTTTTCTATACTTTTTTTTTTATCTATACAACATAATTCAATGTGAATAGTATCTTTTTTAGGTTATGCTTAAGAATATTTTGTTTCAGACTTAGAATACCCCTCTACCACCTTTAATCAAGTCTAACTTGTTTTCGGACTTTGACAATCGTGACTGGGATCGAGATCGAGAAGACCAAATCATAAGGACCAAGACTCACCAGACCGATGGCCGAAGATAACGAAAATTATGGACAGAGAACTGGACCAAACTGATGCCACCGTCAAATTCTAATAAACGCTGGGATCGTCAACTATATTATATTCAAACACATTTCTATCTTTGTTTGTAGCTAGGGTACCTTCAAAACATGACCAATGTGATTAAAGCTGACAGATATTATGGTAGATACACGAGTGCTACATTTCAGCCGCAACATCGTTACCATTTTGACTGGTGGGCCTGTATGCGAGATATAACGATGTCTCTGTTAGTCCGAAAGTGCACCTCCGGGTGTAGTGATGATACCGGGTTTGTATCGCAGTTGCTTGGAGACCATTACTTGCACAATCTGGTTTCTATAAGAACGTTTTTTTTGCTAAACAATTTTTATTGGTATAAATACCAGGTTTAAAGTTGATTCAAACGAAGACCCATAAGTTGACATGAAAATATTTTCCTTTTAATAAGGTTTTTTCCTACACAATCATAACCAAAGAAAAATGATAGAAATGGTTATAAAAGGAAAGAGCTATGTTAAGCTATTGGTCCATCTGCAAATTCGATATTGAAAATGACTTAGAATAAAAGTACATGCTTGAGACCGCATATCAAAGTACTAATTCCTCTCGCCGAACGTGAATGAAACATTCTTGGGATCGTGTAACATGTAAAAGTACCAAGAAGTCGGGCTTTTGTGCCCGAAAAGAACATGGTCCCTGGCAAGTCCATCACCTCTCCGTCTGAAGTGACTACAATGCATATGCCATCGCAAATCATGCTCAGAAATATTTGTGATAACAATGATCCCATGTTTCGAGGATATTTGTTCGGCGTTTGAATGTGTTCCAAGCTCTCAGGAAGGACATCCCACAATGTGTCTAATTGAAAACAATGTTGTTTTTTTTTCAAAAGAGTAAATTGGTATGTTCACAACCCACATCGCCTCATGGCCAAATAGTCACACCTAGATGTTGCTATAAAATGGAAGGCCAAATGGCGGAGAAAAACATATGATCTTTTACAATGCCAGTTCGAAGATTTTATAAGTTTTTTTTTGGAAGGTCATCAATTTTAGTTAACGTTAAATTTATCAAGGTCTTTTTGAAAAAAGAATTTGTAAAATCTTTTAATTTCTATCCAACGATAAAGAAAAAGTTGATTGCCAGTTTACCAGTTTGAGTAACATAGGTAATTATAAATGACGGTGAGAGATCTTATGAAACATTAACACTAACTTGATATCTCCTATCATAACATCAAATAAGAACTACTAGCGCAAACTAGGTTTTAATTGAGAACTATATAAATTAATTAAGTCATTTGGGTCATATTTGTTTTAGGCTTAAAATTAACAAGTGACTCCTTAAAAAAAAGTTACGCGGGAAAAGGTCTTTATATTAAATCAATGACTTCTTTTATAATTTTACATATTTATTCTTTACTCTATCATTTCTTCACCTATCATCCCACGTAATTAATATGAAAACGTATAGCAATCATTTTTGTTAATTCAAACATACAAACACGTTTTTAGACTCTTTTAGGGGGGTCTTAATAGAAATGGATGAACACTTTAACTTTACAAGACTTGATAAACAAACAGGTTTTTAGTCTCTTTTATCTCATGTTAAATATTCGTTTTTTTACTTTTGATGAATTTATTTATCTACTTTGACCTTTATTGATTATTTTATGTTATATAATATTTTATAAAAATTATACTTAAAAAAACAATTTAAAATAACACAAGTCGAATGAGCTTTCTAGGAATTAATAGTTTTCCATATCGAATTTATCTATTTGGATTGTGTTAATGTAGCCATCTTGGATGTTACGGACGATATTGTTGGCCTTTCTGCAACGATCTTTTAGTGGTATGTTGAAAACCTGGAATGTGTGTGTTCGATTGAAAACAATGTTGGTTTCTAACATCCCAACATCGCCTCATGGGTGGATGCTGGAGGAGGTTGCTATAAAATGAGAGGTAAATTTGTACCGTGTTAAACCACACGTTTTCTTTTGTCAAAAAGAGCGACAACGATTAATCAAATTTCTAGTCAAAGCAATCTAACAGCTTGCCTCGTTAAAATTCTGTCTAAATTGGTTTTTGGTTTTATATAGTTATGATTTTTGGTCTCGGTTTGGTTTCGTTCAGTTCGGGCCAAAAGATAGAAAACCCATCTAAACCGGTTTTTGGTTGGGTTCTATATGCTATACTAACAGTTGGTTCCATCGGTGGAATTTGTTTGGATGTTTTTCTTAAAATGTTTAAACTTATATCTGACAATAGAAAAATGTTGATAGGAAACCAAATGGTTGTGACCGCATATCAAAGTTTTATATCTTCTCGTAGAATGTTATCATAAGTTTCTTCTACTCCTACGTTTCCAATCCAATATGGTTTCACTTTCAAACTCACAAGCTCCCCTTTGGGCCACATTGGTATCACGACATAAACACAAAAATATAACATGCCACGCACTCGAATGAAGTTAGTAGGAAATATTGGACTTCGATGTAATATTTTAGCTCAAATGATCAAAAGCAGCTATATGTGATCCAAACATGCGGCAACGTACAAAATGTTGGGATTTTACAACTAGTTAACCATTTAACTACGAGTGCGCAGCGGAATGGATCTAGTTTGATATTTAAGATTAACACATAAATAAAGCAATATAAATACTAACCTTTTAGTTTAAATGATAAAGTCAATTAAACGGGTCTTGATCTTGGACCATGAAACTAAACGGTTAAAATACCGTCTCTATAGGTTGCTCACACAACACGTCAACGGAGTACGTTACGATGCTAGTGGTTGTTTCACGTGATCAACTAACAAACAATTGTTCTTGATCTAAGATTAAAACCAACCGAATATCACATAAATTATATGTATATACGGTTGATACAACAAAGACATAATCTTTGTATCTAGCCTTTCTTGATACAAACAGTAGGACCAAAAAACAATCAATATATGTATTGATTTTGATTGGTGGAACAAATGGCAAACAATTGAGATTTACAAAAGTGAATCGTAGGAAATTTTGTAATATGCCGTATGGTATATTTTCTGTGCAGTACAAAATTTCGTAAGAGATGAAGGTGTTTATATAACCCTTGACCATAATCTCAAAACTTGTTCCTTACTTCAACTTAAAAAAAAACAACACAATATTTATTTTTCTTTAAAAAGATATGTCATATAATTTTCCTGGAACAATTCAAGAGAAAAATAAAACACAATATTTATTTCTTTTTAAAAGATTGTGTCAAGTAATTTGTCTAGAACAAGTCAAAAGACAAAATATTCTTCCCTATCTTTCATTTCGTGAAACATTATTAAACGTTTAATAAATATATATAACCCGTATATATTAAACATATAATAAACCGTACTCTTCGTGTTTAAGTGTGTGCCCCCGATAGGCTCACTCATTCCCGATGGCTAAACGATCGCATATTCCTACAGCTCCCACTTGTGAGAGTTTAAGACATAGTACGTCCATAATAAAGTATCTAGCAACACTTTATTATAACCGGAAATGATTGAGGTATAGTTTCAAGAAGAATATCTCAAAAGTATATATGGTATATGATTATGTGACTTGCTGATAATCATCCCTTTGTTACTAGTACCGTTAAACCATGAATATGGATCCTAACTCATTCCATATAGTTTAACTTTTAGTTTCTCGTTATAGAAGTTAATTCAGATATACCAACTGTAAACAAGTATCATCTTGATTTACTCTTTGGGTGCGGCCACACAATTATCTGATTAATTCTAGAGAGGGCCCAGTGGTACTAATCTGTACTATATCAAGTGGAGGAACAAATTCTATATTGACTTCAAGTGTCTGTGGATGCTGCTTCACAACACTTCCAACTATAGCCTTTATAACTACCGCTTGCGAGATAGCGTTTAACATATAATCAAGAAGTGATATTCACACATGCACAAACTTGTTTGCATCTCAAGTCTAAGGATGACTTAATCACCATTTTCGAAATCTTACTCATGACAAAGATCCAAAAGTAACGATTCAAAAGTTCGGGGTGTCCAATATGCATCCCTAATGAATAACACATGAGTTTGGTGGGAACCGTCCATATATTCAAAGAATACAACCAACACTCACATTTGTCTTAATGTAGACAATATTCCCATATTGCTAACCGACAATGGACATATTTAGAATAATCAAATATTCAAGGATTAAACATACAAATATAGGACAACAGTAATTATATGAATGAATACAAATATCAAGTATCTTTATTCATCAAAAAGTAATAACTGTCTTACCATCCCAATTATCCAAATACTAAAATAGATTGCATGAAACTAATTTAGCAAGTTGAAGTCAAATGTTTCCAACATTCTCCACTTTTCTTACAAGAATGCTAAATAGTCATCTAAGTAAACTTACCGAATACTTGTTTCAAATTTCACAATTTGTGAATGATTTGAAAACCAAGATGAGTGTCTTATCCTACATGCTCATACTATTGCAAGTGTCATAGTATGAGGATATCGTCATACCTTGTATAAGGCATTTAAAGTCAACGATATACTGACAGTCATCTTTACAGTTTCTTAAAATGTAAAGTATTCTTATTCCTTAATGTGTAATGCAACAATGCTCATTGTGAGCATATCTAGTTTAGCGGATTTATCATAAATGATAACATCTCACTTTACTAGATTGATTATCCTCCAGCATCAGTGTACACATACATCACTATGCTTTATAATTCGTAAATATATGTTTTAACAACAATCTAAATACTCTCAGTTAGATATTGTTTTTGTCATCTCACTTTGTTCTTGTACAAAAGTGACAACAAGTCATATACACAATATAATATATATACATAATGAATCCTTAGTTAAAAACATAAGATTTCCATTTATGTACAACATTATGTCTAGTGAAATATATCATGCAAGACTTGCTTCAATGATGTATTGCATTGTGTTTGACTCAATTACCGCATATGCTTATATCAATAAACATTTATTCCAAAGTCATTTGTTTTATTCCATAAATTCTCAAATGAAGTTTCATTCCAATCTTAAGGATTATCATCTAGCTTAAATGGAATGATATCTTCACTATGTTATACAACATGTGAATTTAAAGAAAAAACATATAGTGCTCCCACTTAATGTCAAGTGTACTCCAACTCATCTAAATTTAATCAAAATCATATTGTAATTAAATTCTAGATGCATGATTTAATCCATACTTGGATTATCTATCGTGTATACTCAATAAAGATTTATAGAATCTTAAACCCTTTGATTTCACACCGTCCTTGCTAAGGTAAATCACTAAAGGAAAAACTATAAAGCTTAATTGCCATATTCCATATACACAGAAACATGTATGACAATAATTTATCTTTATTTAACCAATGCGTGTATGGAAGAATGATTCAATCATAGTCAATTGCTTGAGTATAATTAAAAGCTTCCTATTATTAGCCATGCATTAATTAAGTATACCATTTTGTCCTTGTGAGTCTTTCTTCAAAAGAAACTCCTTTCAACCTCATAGGTTTATAATTATGAGAAACATCAATCAAATTCAAAAGATTGATTCTCCCTTTAAGGACTGCATCTTATCACTCATAGTTCTAAGACATTTATCAGATTCAAGATATGATAATTAATCTTAGCAGTTAGTGGATTACAAAGATCTCCTAACTTATACTCCTCAGCATTGATATTAAAATATCAATCAAGTGATGAGGTATCCTTGCGGATTATGAATGAGAGTAACTTTTACTTTGGTTTGACATTTCCATGCTTAACCAAAATATGACATCAACAAGTGGATTTTGAGGGTTGTGTATTTTACTCTTGAATATCTTCAAGATTTGTTATAACTCCCACTTACTTTTGTAAGTAGAGATCATTCTCTAAATACTAAGTATTTAAGCAACAATAAATTGTTCTTAATAGAGAGAGTACAAAACACATTTTAAATTCTTATCTCAAGTTTGTTAATAGTATGCTTCATAAGATATTAACAATATAAAGAATTTAATCAAGACATATTGGGATTTCTCCCAAGAACCCTAATTAGGGTTTCTAGTAAGAACCCTAATTCTTGTATCACTCTTTTAACCAATAACCTTCAGAAAGGTTTGTGTTACGTCAAGCTAGGAGGAACACCAACACTACAATCGCCAAGCTAGGAAGTGTAGAAAATCGAAAAACCCAAAAGGTTTTAGGATTCGATTGGTTTGAGTGGAACAACCGAAGGTCCCTAATAAATTAGGGTTCAATTGTGGGTTGTCTTGAATACCTTCTAGGTTTGAACTATATTGAGTGTATCAATAACACACGCAATTTTCTAACCTTGATAGATCATGGAGGTAGAATAATTAAAGCTATCATAAATCAAACTATACAAATATAGTTAGTTTCAACTATTTAGACATACCATAATATTTTGGTATTCTATGAGTATTGGAATTGTGAGGCTACATCAGAATTCCATAGATAACTTAATACTCTTTGGATTAAATACTTGTCAATCGGATTGTGTACCAAATTACAATATCAGTATTTTAAATCCAGGTGCATGCTATAATGTATATTCCTTGAATAATACAAGAACCATGTGTTTACAAGAAGACATAACAATTCAAGAATTATATGTTCATGCGTTTACAAGAAAACAGAACATATCAAGTATACATTATAAGTCTTTGAATAATTCAAAGATCTAATTTTATGTGTTAACAAGAAGACATAACTATTTTACTAAATACTTTATGTTATAAGTCGGTGAGTAATTCAAGGACTTTATAATTATGTGTTATCAAGGAAAAACATAATTATACTAACTAAAGTAATCATGAACGCAAACTCTTGAGTTCAATAGTAATTTCAAGTTTATTTTATACTTCAAAATTATGATTATTATATCTTAACCATAATTGTATTTACTAAACATGTAGTAAATTATCGAAGTAGCTTTCTACTATATCATGACAGTGAATGTACTAGGACAACAGACATCTTGTATGTTTAAGTCCTAGTAGAATTATTAGCTTCCTTACCTTTTGGGCAAATGAAACTAATCATATGTTGTTCCTTGCACACACTTTGCAATTTCTCCCACTTGTGTAAGGCACAACATCATATTATGAAGACAAGCAATACAACATGTGGTTGATTGTGTAAACAATATGATAATGTCATTGATATTATAAGTAGATTTAGAACCATAATTTTAAATAAAGAATTGTGGATTATTATTTTATAGATAACGTTTCATAAGGCAACATCAGAAAGGCAGCGTGTTATCTTATAAAATAAAATGCAATTTCCTTTAAGCAATGGTTGTTCATATTTGGAAGTGATAAATTATTTCAAAGCAAGTTCGAAATAATATGGATGACTAAGCAAGAAAATAAATCTTGTAGCTCCCACTGAAATTGACAATATTACATGGATATTATTTCAATAATAAACTGCAACGCTCCCACTGAATTTGTCAACATTATAAATGTTACATCACCAGTAGAAGGAAAAACAATTTATTAACTTCCTTATCTCTGAAAAAATGCCTAAAAGTATGCATGTACTTAGGTATTTGAACAAAGTATATGCAATTCTACTTGTGTAGATGAGGGACTAGCCGTTCATGCTTTCAATTAACTTGACTATTTAGCATGCAATTCCTCCTTTATCATCTACATAGCCACAAGGGTATTTAGCACTTTAAGGAATAACAAGAGTCAAGAAAGATACCTAGCGAAGTGCTAGTAAATTCTTTACTCTTTGCGGTTTAAACTCATACATCGTGACAAGTGCAAGATGTCATATATTTTGGTAGCTATAGACATTAGATACACAAAATACATTATCTTTCAATGATTTCAGAACCGGATTAGGATAATGAAATATTAAAAGTGAGTTTAAATACAATCGATCATTATTCGATTATGATCCTATTTTATTCTTGTCAACTAATGAGAAGAGATAGGAGTAAGTCTCGCTTTTCTTACCAGGAAAAGAGACTATGTTTGTTTTCTATAAGAAAACAACTTTAATTTACGAATTATGTTGCAATAACACAATTAATCGGAACATTAGAAAGTTCAATTTAGTATTTTTGATAATTAAATTCTTAATAGAATTAACTACCCAATTAATTACTAATAAGACTAAGATCCTTACTTGCACTCCCACTTAATATTAGAGGTCCGACCGTCTAGTATCAAGTAGGGCAAGAGGTAAGCGTCGAGCGTTAATTGCATTACAAGTGCAACTCTTAGAATTATGAGACGATTCATGAAGTTTATTTGTTGCAGAGGGTTTGGATGGGACGTTCTCTCATCTCTTTCGAGTACCATTGAACATCTCAAACAAACTTGTTCTACACGTAATAAATTCATGAGTATGTTTCATCTCATCTTATGCCTCGGGTTCCGAATCTGACCGGGAACTCGACTTTAAGTCGTACCAATTTAAAGCATGCAATGATTGGCAAAGGTCTGACTAGTGACAAAGATTGCCTTGGGTGCATGATTCGCCTTAGGTCTGACCAGATGACGAAAAAAGACTACAAGTACTATTAAATTGGATGGCATAGACTTAAAATTCAAATAGGTATCACATAAGTTTTAGAAAACAAATGTCAAAAACGTGTAAAAGATGCATGCAATCATCTATTAGCACAAGTTAAGAAAACCTTTTATTAACTTTTTGGTTTAGGTGTGTTTACCACGGGAAGCGATTAAAGAATGATCAAACCCTATATCCTACTCTTCATGCGCCCGAAGGCGCAAGTGCTTGGGATAATTATCATATAGATGCCGAAACATGTATATGACACGGGGGGACATTAAAGATCGTTCAAACCCTAGATAGCTTGACTAGAGCACGTAGTGCAATAGCAAGTCCATCATTAGCAAAGCACAAAAAAGTTGTTTTTAAGTATTATAAACCAATTAATTTTGCAAATCACGTCGTTGAGAAGATAGTTTGTAAGCCATCATTACGGTATGTAAGCCCAACTCGAGTGACAATATGATTTCGCAAAACAATTAGATTATAAGAAAAACAAGTTTCATAGATCTTATGTCCATATTAATATTTGTTCTAAAAAACGCTTTTTAACAAATAACACATAGCCGATTCACAAGGAAAAAGTGTATTAATATGACATAATTTTAAAGTTAGTTTCGATATAAGTAGAGATCCGTTTTTATGATTCCTAGAATCTTTTATTATTACGTTTTGCAATTCATAATGGAAAACAAATAACCACATAAAAACAGACTAGAAAATGGTAGAAGATGAAGTCAGACTCTATATGAAAGCAGTAACATATAAGATCCAAGTCTCAAATGAGTCTTCCCCAAATTAAGGATCAAAGACCCTCATCAAGTTTTCGAGCAAGGTACTTGATGACTTGCATGAATCACAAAAGTGATATGCTAAAGTCTTTGACGGATAATAAAATTTTGTTTATTAACCAATTTAATAAACCTACCCAATTTTATTAGATCTAGATCAAGATTAAAATTTATGGCAAGAATGCAAGTTATTGCCATAGAAAATAAAATAAAGCGAGTATTTAAGCGGATCTAGCGTGTTTATTCTATGTGTAACCCATAAACACCAAACGATTTGACTCGTGATGCCACTGTTGGGATTTTACAACTAGTTAACCATTTAACTACGAGTGCGCAGCGGAATGGATCTAGTTTGATATTTAAGATTAACACATAAATAAAGCAATATAAATACTAACCTTTTAGTTTAAATGATAAAGTCAATTAAACGGGTCTTGATCTAAGACCATGAAACTAAACGGTTAAAATACCGTCTCTATAGGTTGCTCACACAACACGTCAACGGAGTACGTTACGATGCTAGTGGTTGTTTCACGTGATCAACTAACAAACAATTGTTCTTGATCTAAGATTAAAACCAACCGAATATCACATAAATTATATGTATATACGGTTGATACAACAAAGACATAATCTTTGTATCTAGCCTTTCTTGATACAAACAGTAGGACCAAAAAAACAATCAATATATGTATTGATTTTGATTGGTGGAACAAATGGCAAACAATTGAGATTTACAAAAGTGAATCGTAGGAAATTTTGTAATATGCCGTATGGTATATTTTCTGTGCAGTACAAAATTTCGTAAGAGATGAAGGTGTTTATATAACCCTTGACCATAATCTCAAAACTTGTTCCTTACTTCAACTTAAAAAAAACAACACAATATTTATTTTTCTTTAAAAAGATATGTCATATAATTTTCCTGGAACAATTCAAGAGAAAAATAAAAAACAATATTTATTTCTTTTTAAAAGATTGTGTCAAGTAATTTGTCTAGAACAAGTCAAAAGACAAAATATTCTTCCCTATCTTTCATTTCGTGAAACATTATTAAACGTTTAATAAATATATATAACCCGTATATATTAAACATATAATAAACCGTACTCTTCGTATTTAAGTATGTGCCCCCGATAGGCTCACTCATTCTCGATGGCTAAACGATCGCATATTCCTACACAAAGTGCTTATTGAATAACGTGAATAAGCTAGGAAAACTATCAATCCCACGCAACCTCAAACAAACAAGAGGAATAGCGACTTGTTTTAATTTCATTTCCATAATAGAAGACGAAATTGAGCTGATTCAACCGAGACTCGATACCGGCTTCTTTGGATCGACCATGCCTTATAGCCTTTGATATCTAGGTGATTTAGTAAACGTTGGCTTATACTTGGATTAGTTTTATTTACTATACCTTGTTGATTTGTTTTACCCATTAGGCCATTATACTTTGAATGAACATAAGTTACTACAGTAATATACAAAAAGGCGATACGTTGGTGCTAGATCATGCCCTCTATAAAGCCACTAAAGGTGTAACAAGCTTGTTCGCGATTGAGTTCATAGCGAACTCTTCCATGGTCTTGTGTTGTTCATGTAAGTTCCTGTTGAATATAAGCTTTCCAAAGTTACAAGGGCTAAAGAGTAAATAAGCTAAAGATGGAGGGGCTAAAGTGGACAATGGCTAGAACTTTGGACTCAAGTGCAAGACGCGTGTAGCTGCTATATATTCACTCATTCTTTAGTTGTTAGGTTATCTTTCAGTTTTGTGTGTGCGAGAAAAAGTGTGAGAAATTTTTCTCTGAGTGTTCTTGATCTGTTGATCAAAGTGTAATTGTTTTTATTCTTCGTTTTGTAAAGATTGTGGCTATCTTAGCCTTTCACTGATATAACTCTAAAAGTGAGGCAAGGGGAGGTTAGTTGGGTTCACTAAGACTGCTGTGTTTTGATTCTATCATTAATTTACAAGTTTTTACATGGTATCAGAGCCTGGTTGCTCTGAATCGTGGTTTTAAATCTGTTTTCAAAAATTAGGGTTTTATAAATTTGGGGGTTTTGATCTGTATGTTTAGATCGTGATCTGTTTTGGGTTAATCAACGTTCTATTTGATCAATTTGATCTTCTTGAAAGGTTAATTAGATTTTTGGAAAATTAGGGTTTCAAATTAATTTGGGGGTTTTCTGTTATAATCGGTTCTGATCTAACTAGTAACTTGTGGGGTAGTTTCTTGCGCTTAATTTGTTGTTTTGATTAGTTATATTGAAAAACCCTAAATTCAGAAATTAGGGTTTTCAATTTTGGTAAGTTGGTTTAGTTATTTTGATTGTTTTGTTGTTCTAACGTGCAAGTATTTGTTGTCTTTCTGCTGCGTTGATAGATAGATCATCTTGGTCTATTGGTTTATTGCTTGATTGGGTTCTCTGGATAGTCTTAATCCGGAGTTCCTGCTTGGTTTGCTGCGCGTGCTATGTAACACTTTTCACACTTTCTTATATTCTTCTATTTTTATTTGTTTAGTGGGTTTTAGGTTTCGATGGGAGTAGGTAGTTTGTGGTGTTGATTCACTCGAGTTTTTGTGGTAGTTATTTGTTACTTGTAGAGGAGGTACAAGGAGGCTGTGATTATTTTTGTTTTAGTTGTTTCTGTGTGTTTTTAGACCACAATCAGGTCTCTACTCTTGACCTACCACCTTGTGAGTGGTTTGGAAGCCTAAGAACTGACTTTTTTGCTTGATTGTGTGTTCTTGCTTTTTTGTTTGTTTACTTTCTTGTTCTTGTTATCATGTCTAATTCTGATACACCCAAGGGTGATGGTCCACCCAAGGGTGGAGGTGTTAAAAATGATGGTGTTAAAAATGAGGTTGTTAAGTTTGACTTGTATGATCCACTTTATTTGCATCCACAAGATATTGGGTCTTAGTTAATTAGCTTCAAATTTGAAGGGACTGAGTATTATAAGGTTTGGTCTGCTGCTGTTCAACTTGATTTACAAACTAGAAATAAACTTCGGTTTATAAATGGTAAATGTGTTCATGACACTAATGATGGTCCTGCTAGGGATCAATGGGATAGGTGTAATGCTATTGTTCTTTCTTGGTTACTTGGTTGTGTTTCACCATATTTGTATAAGGGGCAAATCTTTTCTAAATATGCTCAAGATGTTTGGGATGAGTTAGAAGAAACATATAATAAACAAGATGGGTATGTTATATATAATCTTCATCATAAGATTTACACTTTAACTCAATCTGGTATGACTTTGTCTGAATATCATCATGAGTGTAATTCTTTGTGGAGACAATTTAATGCTCTTGTTGATTTCCCTGATTGTACTTGTGATGGGTCTGAAGAACTTAAGGATCACAATCAACTTCTTAGGTTGATGCAGTTTCTTATGGGTCCGTATGATGAGTTTAGTGTGGTTAGAAGTCAGATTTTGACATCAGAACCTACTCCTGATGTGAAATCTGCTTTTGCTGCTCTATCTAGAGATGAGTCACAGAGAACTAGTAAGTCTAGTAAATCTGGTCCAGCAGCTTTTGCTGCTAGGTTTGGTAATACCAGAAATAATAATAATGGTTGGAATTCTAATAGGAATAATAATAACAGTAATAATTCTAGTGGTGCTAATAATAGTAATAATACTGGTAATAACTAAAATACCGCTGTTAATAATAATCCTAGAAGAAATGTGAGGAATAATAATCTTGTTTGCAAAAATTGTAATGTGACTGGGCATACTATTGAAAGATGTTTTGAGTTAATTGGATATCCTACTGGTTTTAAAAGAAACAATGTTAATAATGTTCAAGGATCTGATGTGAAAAAGGGTGATCAGAGTAAGAGTAGTCCTCATACTCTTATTCAAGATAAATATGAGAGATTGATGTCTTTGTTAAGTGGTATAGGTAATGCTAGTCAGGCTTCTGCTAGTGTTGCAGGTATTTTTAAAATAAATAATTGAAAGATTAGTTTCTTTTCTTGTAGATTTTTTAATTTTAATACCAATATTAGTACATATAGTACTTATATTGGTTGGATTGTGGACTCTGGAGCTAGTCAACATATTACTTTTTCTGAAAAACATCTATTTGATATTTTAGATATGTCACGGCTAATTATTACTGTAGCACATCCTAATGGAACTATTGAACATATTTAAAAAACTTGGAAGTTATAAGATAAATAATAACTTGATTGCTAAAGATGTGTTGGTAGTTCCAGGCTACAATGTTAGTCTTTTGTTTGTGCATAAGTTGTCAAAAGATAATTCTGTTTTAGTGACATTTGATGATTCAAAATGTTTAATTCAGGATTCAACACAAAAGTTCCTAATGGGGACTGGTAGTCAAAAAGATGGTCTTTATTATCTTGATGAAGGTAAGAGTGTTTATAATAGTAAAGTTAGAAGTTGTAATGTGTCTAGTTCTTTATAGCATAATAGACTTGGTCATCCTGGTGACCAAGTTCTTGTGATTTTAAAGGATAAACTTGATGGTATTAAATATATCTGTTCTTGTCCTTGTGAAGTTTGTCATAAGGCTAAACAAATAAGAGAGTCATTTCGTTTAAGTGAACATAAAAGTAAAAATGTTGGTGAACTTGTTCATTTGCATGTGTGGGGTCCTTATAGGGTTGTTAGTAAAGATGGTTTTAGATATTTCCTTATTGTTGTTGATGATTTTTCAAGGGCTGTATGGGTTTTTTTGATGAAAAATAAATCTGAGGTTTTTTATAATGTGAAAGAGTTTACTGAACTAATTAAAAATCAGTTTGATAAACATGTTAAAGTTTTTAGAAGTGATAATGGAACTGAGTTTATAAACAAAAGGTTTGAAAGTTTTGTTAAAGAAAAAGGAATTTTTCATCAAACTAGATGTGCTTGTACACCTCAACAGAATGGAAAAGCTGAAAGAAAACACAGACATTTGCTTAATACTGCTAGAGCCCTCATGTTTCACGGGGGGTTACCTTTGAACATGTGGACAAAGTCTATTCTAACTGCAACTTATTTGATTAACAGGTTACCATCTTCTGTGTTATCTGGTAGGAGTCCTTATGAGCTTGTATATAATCTAAAACCTATGTTCCTCCATTTAAGGGTGTTTGGTTGTTTGTGTTTTGCTAATGTTTTAAATGAAACTGATAAGTTTTGTTCCAGATCTGATAAATGTGTTTTAGTTAGTTATGCTTTTGACAAGAAAGGCTATAAATTGTTTAATCTAGAAAAAAGAAGTTTTAGTTTTCAAGAGATGTAAAATTCTATGAGACTGTTTTTCCATTTAAAAATGAGTCTTTGACTAAAGATTTTGTGTTTAGTGAATCTGGAATAAATGATTTAAACTTTTTTGATAGTCAAAACAGTCAAAGTCCTAATGAACCCTATTATGAAGGGGTAGTTAGTGTAAGTGATGGTGTAAAGGTTACACCTAGAAAAGATACTCTTAGTCCTAATGACAGCACTATAGAGGATGTAGTTAGAAACAAAAATAATGTACATACTGAAGGAACATATGTTAAGTCTAACTCAGATAGTACTTTTGATCCTAATGAAAGTCCTTCTAGTAGGAAGGTCAATAAAGGAAGTGAGTGTGCAACAGAACCTAGTTGTTCTGAGGGTACACAGAGTACTTTAGATGATGAATCATATGATTCTGAGGGTGAAGGACTAGATTCTTTTGGTAACATTTTTGGTTGGTCACCAGAACCAGCAGCTGAACAAACTATTAGGAGGACAAGTAAGAAGATTAATTTTCCTAATAAATATAAAGATTTTGTTCTAAACAAGGATGTTAAGTATAGTATTAATAAGGTTGTTGCTTATACAAATTTGAGTTATGATAACTTTGTTTTTTCTACTAGTCTTAACAAATTCATGAACCTACTACATATAGTGAAGCTATTCTTGATAGTAGGTGGATTGAAGCTATGAATATTGAAATGGAAGCATTATATAGAAACAATACTTGGGTTATAGTAGATTTACCTGAGGGTAGAAAAGCTATAGACTGTAAGTGGGTTTGGAAGGTTAAATACAAATCTGATAGTAAAGTTGAAAGATTTAAAGCTAGACTTGTTGCTAAAGGTTTTAACCAAAGAAAAGGTATAGACTATGAAGAAACATTTTCACCTGTGGTTAAAATTGTTACTATCAGATGTGTGTTAAGTATTGTTGTTTGTAATAACTGGTCTATATTCCAACTGGATGTTAATAATGCTTTTCTCTTGAAGAGGATGTGTATATGAAAATGCTAGAAGGATATAGTGACGAAAACAGTAACAAAGTGTGCAAACTTGTTAAATATTTATATGGACTAAAACAAGCCCCTAAAAAATGGAATGAAAAGTTGGTTTCAGTTTTGCTTGAACATGGGTTTGTTCAAAGCAAGAATGATTTCTCCTTGATTGTTAAACATCATAATGGGAAAATACTTGTTCTTTTAGTCTCATGTAGATGATATTATTGTTACTGGAGATGATCTAGATGAAGTTAATAATTTCAAGAAATTTTTGGGTTCTAAATTTCTTATTAAGGATTTAGGAAAGCTGAAATATTTTCTTGGAATTGAAGTGATTGATATAGAAGATGGTATTTGCCTAACTCAAAGGAAATATTGTACAGAATTGTTAACTGAGTTTGGAATGCTGGGGTGTAAACCTTGTAGCACACCAATTGAGGTTAATCCTTCAAATAAAAAGCTTAATGCTAAGCTTGGTGATGATGAACCATTGAAATAAGTATCTGTGTATCAAAAGTTAGTGGGCAAGTTAATATATCTTACTATGACTAGACCAGATTTGTCTTATGTTGTTCACTGTCTAAGTCAAGTTATGCACAAACCAATGAAATCTCATATGAGATTAGCCTTTAGAGTGCTAAGATACTTGAAAAATGAACCTGGGTTAGGCATTACATTCAGAAAGAGTAACAGTCAGAATCTGTCTGTATTTGTTGATTCTGACTGGGTTAAGTGCAAAGTTACTAGAAGGTCTTTAACTGGTTTTTGTGTTTACTTGGGAACTAATCTAGTTTCATGGAAAAGTAAAAAGCAAAATGTGGTTTCAAGATCTTCTACTGAGGCTAAGTATAGAGGTATGTGTAGTGCTTGTTATGAAGCTATGTGGATTGCTAAAATTCTTACTGGTCTGAACAAGAAGGTTGTTTTGCCTATAGATATGCATTGTGATAACAGTTCAGCTATTCAGATATCTAATAATCATGTGTTTCATGAGAGAAGCAAATATTTTGAAATTGACCTTTATTTTTTGAGAGAAAAAATATCAGCTGGGTTTATTAAACCTGTTATGGTAAAATCTGAAGATAATACAGCTGATGTGTTTACCAAAGGGTTACTAATCACAGAACGTAAAAAGTTTTGTGCAAAACTTGGTTTGTTTAATGTGTTTCAGGTGTAAAGCTTATGGGGGAGTGTTGAATATAAGCTTTCCAAAGTTACAAGGGCTAAAGAGTAAATAAGCTAAAGATGGAGGGGCTAAAGTGGACAATGTCTAGAAACTTTGGACTCAAGTGCAAGACGCGTGTAGCTGCTATATATTCACTCATTCTTTAGTTGTTAGGTTATCTTTCAGTTTTGTGTGTGTGAGAAAAAGTGTGAGAAATCGTTCTCTGAGAGTTCTTGATTTGTTGATCAAAATGTAGTTGTTTTCATTCTTCGTTTTGTAAAGATTGTGGCTATCTTAGCCTTTCATTGATATAACTCTAAAAGTGAGTTAAGGGGAGGCTCGTTGTGTTCACTAATACGGCTGTGTTGTTGATTCTATCATTGATTTACAAGTTTTTACAGTTCCAAGCATGATTAAGCCTATACATGTTAATCAAGTGCGTTTTGTAATTTGATGCTTAGCTAGCTGGATCCTTAGTTTGAACAAAGATTGTATTCGCCGTAGTTGAAAGATATTTACATTCACGATGGACGTCAAATCTGGTAGCTAGGATTGAGATTGCTACTATAAAACATTCCTTGAACAACATAAGACACGTTCTGAGTTTGAAAGACTAACATCATGCGTCTTAAAAGCTTAAAAATTTGTTATAAGTGCTCAATTCCTTGAATCACAATATGTTGATTCAAGTATTCAATTATAATTTAGCTTTAGGTGTTTTTCATGCAGGCTTTACTTGACTTTAATCTTTAAGCTTGCATTTTTGCTTAAAAGAATTGGTTTGAAAAAAAGTTATATATAATATTTATAAGCTGATCGAAATTTCTGAAAGACTTTTTATATAGATGCTTTCCCGCATATGAATTTGCAATTTACAAGTAAATAAATGCTGGCAAACAAAAAACTAAAAAGATTTTGGAGAACATCAACTAGCCTACGTTTAATGGTAGCCTTACCATCCTATTTAAACACAAGATGTTGTAACTACTTTTCTTCACAACTCGATGTGGGATAATCCAAAACCCAATTGTCTCTCGTAAGTTATAACGTAAAGAGAATTAAATAAAAGATTATATGGAAGTATTATGGTGGTCAATTAATTACTACGTATAAAGCAATCTACAACTAAAAATGCAAAAAAGTTTACAACTTGAACAAAATTTATCATCAATACTATCCGGTCGGTGTGTTGCGAATCACAACCCCACCGATACCTTGATGATAATAGTTTACCTGCACCAATTAAGAAAAAGTATATTGTAAAAATAAAGCAACCAACGTATAATCGAAACACAAAAAGTTAACAATTTTTACAAATTTATAATCATGGCAGATGCATTGATTGTGTTTCACAATCAGACACATACCATGACAATAAAAATGTCTAAATACCAACTTGTGTAAGACACACTCACCTTAATATATAAACTAGCAATATATCTTTTCCTTCATCTATGCGGGATGAAAATATACTATTTCTCTTGTTTATAAAAAAGTAGTAGCCACCTGTTATTGGTTATCAGTTATCACCATTGTCAAAAATATGGATTGTTTTAAGTCCACATTTTTCATTTTTGCAACTTTACCATCTTGGTTGATATACATGTAACATCATCAACTCGGCCACAAAATCAATTGTTCCAACTATAAGTAACATAAATAAAAGGTCTATATCATGATAACTACAGTATGTTTGTGTGTGTGGTTTCCATGTAGTGTTTTTCAGATATAAAATGTGTTTTGTGTGTTTAGCAAGAGTGATTGTATGGAGATATATAGGATTGTACATGAATTGAACGTTCAGTGGACATTTCATGAATTGTTTAGTAAAATGTTTGTTTATGTTCATATATTTATTAGATGAACGAACATGAACAAAATTTCTATGTTCGTTTACTTAAATGAACGAACATGAACAAAAGTCACGTTCGTTCCTTTATATTCGTGAACGTCCGATTATGCGTTCGTTAGGGTTCGTTTATGTTCATTTATTTGTTTATGTTCGTATATCACATCTTCTATTTGTATACTTTTAAAAGTGATATTCTTAAACAAAATAACACTTATAAAACAAGATGTTACCCATATTTTCATAAATTTTATGTTTTTTTTCTTTGTTCATTTATTTTTTTATCGTTTATGTTCGTTTAAACCCAATTGTTTCTCATGGCTTATTTAACAATTTTGGAGAACATCAACTAGCCTACATTTTATAGTAGCCTTCTCATCCTACTTAAAATACAACATTTTGCAGTTTCTTTTTTGTGGGATATCCAAAAACCCAATTGTTTCTCATGGCTTATTTAACAATTTTCTTTATTGGGTTTCAAAATAAACTTTGCAAGTAAAATAAGACATTCCAAGAAAGGTTGCAAAAAGTAGTAGACGTTAGCTGAGAGAATGGATAGGTTTCAGCGATTAATCGTTTAGACGAGGATTAATCGTTTAGAAAGAGGAACTTTTTGACTGACCCATTAGATGGAAAATTCACATTTAAACCGGCGGACATTTTGGTTTTTGGATGGGTTGGAGGAAAACATGCGTGTGTGGATCTGATTGGGGCTTCTCCTCTTGTGGGAATTAGTAGCCGGGGTTATACAGCGGGTCAGACTTTTTTGAAAGCCGCCTCATGCAAAGTGACAAAACACGAAAAAACATGCATTGAAAATCAACACGTGTTTATTCCTTTTGCATTTGACACCTTCGGTTTCCTTGCACCTGAAGCGATGGAGCTTATGAAGAGAATTCAACGCGTTATGAATATCAACATTATGACACCTAAATCCACAAATGTCATTTTTAATAGAATTTGCTTTGCAATTCAAAAAGAGTTTGCGGCGCAGCTTGTTGCTCGCTTGCCTTCTACAAATATGTAATTAAATACGAAAATAATTCATCTTTATTTTATGGATCAAGTTAGATAATCACAATAAAAATAAAAAGAGAAGTGCAAAAATCATCTTTATTTTATGTTAAAAAAAATAAATTACATTATTCGTTAGTTTTTTAGACACCAACTATTCTTTCGTTAGTGAACGGTGTACCATGCATCCTCTGGAAAGATGATGCAAAAAAATTTCTAGTTCAAAATTAAGAAATTCTAAAAGCGAATGTATTCTTATCTTTTTCCTTCTATAGGGATGTATGATAAACGTTATCATTTAAAAAAAATTGTTTTTGAAAAAGTGTTTTTATCAAAAAAGTAAGTTTTTCGAAAAAAAGTCATTTTTCTCTTTGAATTTTTTTTTTAATTTCTATCGAAAAGAAATTTTTTTCCTTTGAAGTTTAGAAATTTATATCTTTTAATGTTTTTTTTCTAAAAAATATAAAAAAATTTAAAAGATCTGAACGATTTTAAAAAATCAATTTTTTGGAAGAAAAAGTGTTATTTTTAAATTATAAGAAAAAATTAGAAGAAAAACATTACAAATGAAAAATTCTGAATTAAAATTTTCTATTTTTTATCATAAAATATACAATTATTTTAAAAGGGTTTAAAGAGTTCTAAATATTATATATTTTTTCTATAAGAATGATTAAACGTCTTTTTTTCTAAAAGAATTAGATTTTTTTTTGTTAAAAGTAATTAATTTTTTCGTGCAAATTTCTTTAAAAATTTAAAATATCTTAAAAAGTAAAAAACTTTAAAAATCTTTTATAATAACAAAAGGATTAGATCTTTTGAGAATTTTTGTGAAAAGTGAAGGTTGTAGAAAAACAATTAGACCAATCAAATGGTTTAATTTTAACACATAAGTAAAATCGAGCGATGTGACTGGTGGAAAAAAGTCAAAATTTAATTTAATTTAGTCAAAATTAAAATTTTTGGTGGAGTAATTTGATGAAAAAGTAAAAAGATATATGTGTCAAATTTGTGATAATAAAAACTTAAAAAAGTGGAAGGATTAATAAAACTTTATTGGTTTAATTTTAAATAGATGGATTTAAAAGTATAATACCCTCTTAAACTTTATACATTCTAAACTTTTTATTTTAAAAATACAACATCTATGTTATATCAAAAAATCAACAAATCACATGATTATAAATATTCAAATAAAAACACAAATTATTATCTATTTCTATTTTGGCACTTAAAAAAGCCAAGCAATGCAATTTACGTAAATTATTATTAACATTAATATAAATATCAAAATGAGTGTCGGACCTCAAACGTTGGTGTGAGATGAAAATAAATAGACGAAATTCGACATATTACAACAACATATTTTTTTCCAAGGTCGTTATGTGTTACTAAACACACAATATCTAGAAGAAGATAACTAACATTTCAGTTAAACAAATTCATATCTTTTGTGCAACAAATATTTATTCAAAATATCAATTAATATTATCACATAATGCAAAATCATGTAAAACATGTGGGTTTATGGGCATCGTAACTGTATTAGTATCAAAATTTTAATATTGTTTCATAGAATAATATTAAGCATTACAAAATCATGAATTTGTAAATCGTGTAGGTGTAAGGTTGTGTAAGCTTGGTGTAAATAGTTTGTTGATTAGTAATTAAGATATAGTAACTATCTAGAATAAAAATACCGTATATATATAATCGTAATAACAAAATTATTATTTAATTATTCTTTATACTCAAGTCCCATGCGTGCACGGGCATGATAACTAGGTTTACAAATTTTTGAAGAAACGTTTAGTTATGTCTATACTAAGAAATATCAATTTAGAATTTTTTATTTTTATATATTTTTGATCTAATTACCCCCTTTATTCATTTGGTAGAATGGAAAATGGAATAAAAAGTAATATAACTTTGTGAGACAGATCTAATTATAGCCGTTCAAAATAAGCAAGATCTAATGGGAGCCATTCAAAATACTCCTCGCCCATGCCTTTCTCTGTTCGTCCCATGCCTCGCCCATCCATTCTCTTCACCAAACACAATATCTCACCAAACACCATACCTATCTCAACCACACACACCCTCATCCAATCCGATCGGAGAATGATGGCGACACTCAATTGTAACGATTGATGTCCTAAATATTAGGGTTTTCTTTCGATCTTAGAGATGAGATGCTTATAAGATTTTATTTCGGCCGGGTTGTTCTTGATTGTTCTTTCGATATTGGAGATGGGATGAGGGAGATGCTATTTTAGTGTGCATCTTGGTTTTCGTCGTTCTGGTATTTCTTATTAACCTGGTGAATATTGTTTTGCTTTACTATTATTTGTACACTGGTTTTTATTTGGTTGTTGACCCAAGTATATTCATTTAACGAAAGGTTCTTTGCCGCTATTGATGGCAGGCGACGATTGTGACAGTCGTCTTTCGTTGTCGTTGTTGATGGCAGGCGACGATAGGGCCGTTATATATGCCCATAAATAATATTTTGATTTCCATGATCATGTGAATTGTTGATAAACAAGTGATTTTGATGATCAACTAAGTTTTTCATTGGTTTTCACGATTCCCCTGTTGGTATTCCTCGATTTGAGCAATTATTAGTCCTTAAAATTATGCCAAGGTTATAGACCCGTTCCTTGGCGGCCCAAGTCTTTGGTTAGCTATTGACCTTGAATGGCCCAGGTTAAAACCGAGATCCGACGTATGTTGGCGGGGCAACCTCTCGAGGTTGCAACCATGACGTGCGTGTCCTCTTCTCCTTGGACGGTGCCCGATATTCATATATTGGTATTGCCGCATGCTGGTTAATAGTATTTTATGCTAGCGAGAGAGATTGATGGGATATTAAATTGATAATGTGTCGCCTAGAAAATGATACACACAAATTCGACACATTATATAATAAACCTTACAGCAGATGAGAATCTTGACAACCAATGCATATTATAAAACTATATTTACATTCGTGTGTCGGATTATGACATACGATGTGCTACAATATGAGCATGTATCCTTGGAATATGTGATAACTTGGCTATGATGAGCTTTAACGGCGCGGTTAAATTTGAGATTACGCGTATCTTCGCAGGGCAACCTGGCGAGGTTGCAGCCATGGCGTACCTATCCGGTTTTCCCTGAAAGGTGCCATTTCTGAGCCTATAACCGAAAAAACTATTTCATATATTATTGTTACTACATGCTGGTTAGCAGGTTTCGATACGCCGTTATCTTGGCAGGGCGACCATTTGGCTTGGCAGGTTCTCGGTACGCCTTTCGTTCTAGAACAAAGCCTTTCAATATTATTACTTTTAACGATCGGCCTATCTCGGACACTATTCTTGATTATGCTGATGCATTCAAGATTTGTTGTGTCGCCCCGGACTGAGTTGGGGTGCAATCAGCCCGTATCTTGGCGGGGCAGCACGCTATCGTGGTTGCAGCCATGCCAGGTGGCACCCTACTATGTTAGTCTTGCTTATGAAGGGTTGTGATCATTTTGAAACATCCGTAAAAATGTCGTTGCCCATGATATTGAGGGGTCAATGCCTCTTTTTCGGTTACCACACTCACAACTCTAAGGGAAATGGGTTTTAGGCCCTTTTTCTCTTTAAAGGGTCGTGGATACTTAACTGTATTTCTGTTAAGGGCCAAGTTACTGAAAATGTATCTATGTATGAGCCATTTATTGCGTACTGGAACAGTATGTGATGATCGCATATGATATTTTTTTGTTATTGGAATGTGCAGTTGTTCGGTTATTGGCGATGAAATCTTACGACGTTATTGGCGATGATGAAGTCTTTCTATATATATTGTTTGGGTCAGCGTGCCTTGCCAGAGCCCGTATCTTGGCAGGGCGACCATTTGGTTGCAGCCTTGGCGGGTTCTCGGTACGCCTTCCATTCTAGACCCGAGCCTTTATATTCTGTTACTTATAAGGATCTGCCTATCTCGACATTCAAGATTTTTTTGTCGCCCGGTCTGTGTTTGGGTGCAAATATGAAACGAAGGAACAAACTCTTATATGTGCGTTTCTTATACTATTTCATGTTTTAACGTTTGAACCGGTAGTTTACAAATCTCTCACACATGTGATTCAGGTTCGAGTAAAATTACTATTTGAACCCGCTCACGAAATAGCTTACTTCAGTGCAGTCCTTAGAGAAGGCTCAACATATAGTATATCAGGCTTTGTGTGTGTTCTGACAATCGACTATCAGCAAATATATAATCAGAATGACATTGAAGCTTGGGAGGTACACGAAGTTCCGCCAATTGACTATTTGCATATTCCTGTTAGTGTTTGTATTTCAGTTGAACATATGGTATTGGTAACCCTTGATGCAGTTATGTATGATGTATCCAACACGTTCGACTAAACGCGTGAGATAACTAAATTATTATATTTATCTCAGTATTATAGTATTCACCTTTGCATATTGCTTCACACATGCTCACTTTAATTTTCATATTTATGTACATTAGCTTTATACGTTTATCTAGAGGTGTGCGGAAAATAGACAAGGAGAAATCTTGGTTTTACTTTTTCGGACACACAGTATTATAATATGCTTCTGTTTGGTTTCATAAATAAGCAATCTAAAATACCAAAGAATAAATTAAATTGAATAGGCATCTACTTATAAGTATTTTTTGCAATCCAAACAGCCCCACTAATGTGTATGTATAACGTTACTTTATTCTTTTTTAAATGATTGCAATTAATCATCAGAGATAAGGTGTTGGACTGGTTGAATTTGCAGAACCAACTCATGGACGCATCTATCTTCGAGCTCATTAAAGGTAAATAATCATATAACCTTTTTCTTTTCGTTTTTGAATAAAATATGTACGGATACGTCGTTTACTTATGAATATTGAATTTCATATTCATTTTGGTTTGTTTGCAGATATTAGAAGTGGCAGAATTCGGTGGGCTGAGATCAAATGGGATCATGAGATACGCTAAGTATGTTAAGGACTTAATGTTCTTCGAGCTTTTCCCAAAATTATAAGTGCAGGTGATGCACTTTCTGTAGCTTTTTTCTCTTTTCTTTATTAATATTATGTGTGCACAGTCCGTGAAATTAATTTTTTGAACAGGTTTGTAGTTTAAAAAACTAAATGATGTGCAAAACCTTTTTATTCATTCGACTCGTTCCTATTTTATTATACCCATTAGACATGTTGTGACTGAGTCTTTCACAAATTACATGCACATATGTTCTCATAAAAATCCGGAGGTTGTGCTACTTTTATAGCCAAATACCATCTCAACTGATCGACAACAGTTACATTCAGAAACAAGCGCCGCACTCTACCACCATGGTCAATCAGCGGGTTCACGTGTAAGTAAATATGCACATTGTAATCTTCCATTTCGTCCCGTGTAGCCTCTCTCCTTTCTCATGTCGGGTTCACATGTCATTTTTGGCCCGTCTGCGAACACTCCTCCAGTAACGGGGTTGTTTGGCTGCTGCTAAACCAGGAACCAAACACCCTTCTGCAGCGGTGTATATATATCAGTATTCGTTTCTATCATATATATCATTGTTGGTGATGATTTTATTTTTTTCTATACAAAATGCATCTTATTAGTTGTACTGAAGAATTGGTTTCTTTTTAACGTGTCTGCTTCTTTTGGCTAAACTGTTGTATACAAACATCTCGCTGCGGAGCGCGGGCATCAATCCTCGTTTTTTTAATTTAGAAAAAACTAGACTTTTTCTTCCAAAAAAATAGTTTTTTATAAAACGTTCAAATCGTTATAAATTTCAATATTTTTTGGAAGAAGAATCATAAAAGATCTAATGATAAATATAATTTAATTTTTTAACATAATACAAGGATGATTTTTGAATTTCTTTCAAAAATAAATATAATCAAATTGAACTTTATTAAAAAGAATAATTTTATATATTTGTCTTAAGATCGGTCAACATGACTTATCAAGATACTTTTGACTTGAAAGATTTTGATACATAAAAAGTAGTAGTAGTCACCTATAATTCTATTACCATCACCGAAAATATGGATCATTTTAACTCCAACATTTATTATCAGCGCAGCTATGCGTTCTTTCTGATATTTTTGGTAATTAATTGACGAGTCTACATTATAGTTGAAAATATTTCTATGAAATATATAGTCGGATGTTCCTAGCTATAATAATTGTATCTTTAATAATAGTGGGGAATCACGTTCCCCTAGGAACAGTGATCCTCTCACATACCCCATTATTATATTACATCTCCTCACACACACCCCTCACAATCATCTCCTCACACACACACCCCTCACAATCCTATTTATTTATTCTTTCTCTTCTCACACACATTATACTACACATAATATCTCTCTCTACCAATAATGGTTTTGATCCATTATGATCCTTTTTATCTATATATTTCTGATCTGATCGTTTTATCAATTTACTGTTTTGACATCTCGATTGGATGTGCAGAAGCTATTAATGAATTGGTGATTGGTTAAAATCCCTAATTTTTGGGGTTTGCTAGAATCCCTAATTTTTATGGGGTTTGGTGCTCGAATGGTGCTCTTTACTTATGGGTTAGTAATTTTTAATGAATTGGTGATTGGTTATAAACCCTAATTTTTGGGGTTTGCTGGAAACACTAATTTTTTATGGGGTTTCGTGCTCGAATGGTGCTCTATACTCATGGTTTAGTAGTTTTTATGTTTCGCCTTTGATAAGTTTCTGTTCCTATACGTTATTTGCTTCTTATGCAAATTTTCGATTCCAACCTTTGATGCCTTGGTCTTCGTATATGACCTTATGAGCTTAATAGTCGTGACATTGGTTGTTGCGATTCTCCTTTTTTTGTTAAAGTGATAATCTAATATGAATGATGCTGTCTTTGATGGACCTGAGACAACCCACGTCTTGGCGGGGCAACTCAATTGAGATGCAGCCATGGGGGTTTGCCCTGGCAGGTCACAATAGCGATGGCTCTGGCCCTTTTGTTGTTGCCACTTATAGTTGTTCATTAAGGGTGCAACTTATCTCGCATAATCTTACGACATGATGTATTCTATACATTTTTAAAGATACTCAAAAGATTTATAAAAAGGTTCTGATGCTGGTATTTGGACCTTCATAGGCGGATTCGCTTAAACTTTGGATTACGTGCAGCGTGGCGGAGCAACCTTGATGGGTTTGCAGCCATGGTAGCCGTATTTCTTTTTCAGAGAGAGATATTATGTGTAGTAATATAATAATAGGGTATGTGAGGGGATCACTGTTTCAAAGGGAACGTGATTCCCCTCTATTATTATAGATACAATAGGGTAAAAAAAGTGTGAGGGATTTCGTATCTTAGCGGGGCGTTATACTAATGCAGCCATGGCGATCTCCCCGACTTTGAATTTATACAACACTGCTGTTGTTTATCGATGTGTGAAGACAATGCTTTAACCTCTACTACAGCCTATTTGATACCACCCATGTGTTCAATGCCACTGTTTTTTTGTTTGTGGCGGTTTTTATCAGTGTGTAACGATTGCTGTTTTTGGTATACAATTCAAAGAAAAACTCCCAAAGGTTGTATAACTCCCGAGGGTGATACTTTTCTGCATTTATGTTTGTGAGAATCGTGATGACGCAAATCCTTTTGTTGCCGCCGCTTATGGCAGGTGACAATGGCGATGGGTGTGCGACCATACTGATCGGATCATAAACTGAAACAAAACATGTTTTCTTGGGAGCGATGTTCTTTTACCCAAGCGACCTTTTATGGTTGTCGGCATACCAGTTGCTTTGGACATTATTAGGATTTCAATCAGGTATACATTCTGGCTTTTATAAAAGAGGGTCGACACAATCACGGGTTTCCATCAATGTCCTGTTGTGATTCTGAGAATATAAGCAGTATATTAATATTTATGGTTTCAGCATGCGGTTAGTATACAACAACTTTTTGGTTGGACGCATACGAAGTAGGCGATGATGAGATCGTTTTGGCAAGTGCATTTCGCCAGAATTCGTACCTTGGCGGGGCGACCACGTGGTTGCAGCCATGTCGGGTTAAACATCCTTGATCACCAATTTATTATACTAAACTTCTAAAAACACATTTGAAGTTCAAAGTATTCTAATTCTTTAATGTATAATACAACTTTAATCAACATGTCATCTCCCAAGATCCCATGACTAATATTGAGTGTTACATCACTTACATCTTTTCAAGTTTTGATAACTTGTCATTTAAAGATATAAATACGTTACCTATAATATCTATTATGTAAAGTTTGATTCCAACCAAACCTCCAAGTTTGTTGGTTATGATAATTTGCACAACGATTGACAGATTACTCATCTATAGAATATGGAAGCTGATCCAAGATAAGGATGTTATTCTATATCCAAACATATTCTTTCGGAATATTCATTACACGATTTATTTAAT
Source organism: Glebionis coronaria (assembly GCA_025667525.1). Lineage (NCBI taxonomy): Eukaryota > Viridiplantae > Streptophyta > Magnoliopsida > Asterales > Asteraceae > Glebionis > Glebionis coronaria. The sequence goes on from CM046877.1 coordinate 10,221,380, forward strand.
AACTTTCAAATAGATTAATATATTCAAAGCATCTTGCTTTTAAGCACGATATAAATACAACATGATACACATAAAAATTTCTCAAACCAGATTTAGATTTCTTCATGTTCTAAATATCCATATAAAATTATTACATGGTATATTATGTTATATTTCCACCGCATAAATAAATAAATTTATTTGTTCCAAAGTTATATATTATTTTCTAAATCTTCAAAGCAAAATTTCTATTCAAATCTAAAACAAATCAACATTTAATTTGAATGAAATTTACTTTCTTATATGTTTATTCGACACATGTAATTTAAGAAAATAATCATAATACTCCCACTGGCTTTTAGGAATTCTCATAAATTATCTTATTTCAAATTTAAATCTAATCTTCGATTTCAGATTAAACATAAGATAATTTCCTAGATGTCTACATTTATCCATTCATGAATAATTTGCACTTCGTACTTTTCAAAGATTTATTTGAATTAATATACTCCTTTCGATTACTTAAATCCGTGCTCAAGTAGTCATTCAAGAAAGAGTTCATACATATTTAATTTTGTCAATTAAAATATGACTACCAAAATATTTATATATTTAATATATTCGGCTCGGAGGCATGTAACGTGGACTTCAAACTTCCAAGTATCTTGAATTCTTGATTATCGTTTTGGTTGAACAATAAATGGAAAAAATCATTATATTTATCTAAATTTTTCCGTTTTAACATTACCAAATACATGAAAGAGTTATAAATATCTCACCACTATGATGTTTTATCTATGTGGGACAAAATATTAATGACTCCACAATAATCTAAAGGGTTAAACCCATATATCCCCAATTAAAACTTCCTAATATCATATTTGTTCAAAATAAACTCATAATACTATATTTATCCAATTTAATTACAAGTTTTGTCATATATACCCATTCTACTAATTTATTGTTTTAATTCATTTCAAAATATTAACAATAATGAGTTTAAAACTTATAGACTATTTTACCCTTACTAGGCACTTCGACACTTTCTTTCAATAAATACGAGTTTATGTATTCTATATCATGATCAACCAGTATGATAAAATGACAGGTGATAAAAACATATTTATGAATCTTCGATGCGCTTGTGTATGAATTGCATGTGAAAAGTTTGGACAAGAAGTACAATGAACATAAGAAATTCAATTTACTATATTTGAGGTCAACATCTTAATAACTTGGGGTTATAAATATACGGTATACATCATCATTTATTTGTTAGTTGTTGTATCTAAAGTTAGTTGTGAGGTTACGTGGGTTTGAATCACATATCTAAACACCTTGAAGGCATAATTAGATATCGACACACATAACATCGCACCTATTCCAAAGACAGTGGTTAAAACTGATGCGCAAGATGTTTTGGGATTCATGGATCTTCAAGTGTATGTATTTTTACAGCGGCTGAAAATAATACACAAGGAAATCCATTAACGAGACTATATTGTTGTGAATCTATTGTAGTGTAGATGTATGTGGATACATATATCTTTTTTTGATAAACTATGTGGATACATATTTTGATGAAGAAGGGTATTAATTGAGGTTTAATTGATTGAATAATAGAATGGGCATATATGACTAATTATTTGATTAAATTGGGTAAATATGATATTATGAGTTTTTGTTGGACAAGTATGAAATTAAGAGGTTTTAATTGGGGATATATGAAATTAACCCTAATCTAAAAGGGACATAGAATCAGAAATAGATAAGTAACTTGTTTGACAACATAGAGCACCTTAAACTATTTCACTTAAGATTATTTCATCTTTTATTTGTAGCTAGAGTCCCTCCAAAACATCACTAATGTGATTAAAGTTGCAGATACACGCCAGCTTCATTTCAGCCCGAACATGGTTACCAAATCAACCTGTAGGCTTGTATGGTTGTATGGCAGATCTAATAATTTCTTTGTGATTCTGAAGGTGCACCCGCTGGGTGTAGTGATGGATGTTAGATATATATTACCAGCTTAAAAGATGTTTCATTACAAGACCTCGAAGTTGGTATGAAAACATTTTCCTTCTAACAAAGTTTTCTAAAATTATCATCATAACTAAAGAGAAAAGATAGAGATGGTTATTAAAAAAAGAGCTCCCACAAGCTGTAGCTCCATCTACAATTTGAAATTGTAAATGACTCGAAATGAAAGTACTGCTTGGACCGCATATCAAAGTCTTAAATCTTCTTGGCGAATGTTACCATAAGTTTATCTAAGAACAAACGACGAACACACTATGTAGTTAGATCGTTGGGTGTGTTTGATAGTATGTTTACTTCGATCATTGGTCCTGAAGTGAACCATGTAATTTAGTTTTGTGCATACATGCAATAGGTGTTTGTTTATATTCGGTTTTGTGATGTAGAATGCACATTTTTTAAAATTCTGAAAGACTCGCAATTAGGAAAATAAAGGCAAAAGTTCCAGAATTCTTAACTAGAGTAGATGCTTGATACCACATGACAGTTCCAAAACTTCTCGACGAGTGTGAATGAAACATTAAAGGAACCATAGACATTCAAAATAAACCCAGATCGCGTCAACACTTTCCCATCATTTCAAATACATATGCATTAAAAAATAATGCCCCAAGACCAGGTTGATATGGAATGGACTCCAAGAATCTTTCAGTGTCATGGCCAGAATCTTTCAACGATAGTTTGTTCACCATTGAATGCCTTCAAAGCTATCGAGACATGAGACACTATTTCGTCAAAAAGGCACACATGCTCATTCCAAAATGACATCTCGAATCGTCTCATGACCCCTTGTGGGTTATCTTTTAATCAGATGGAATGGTTGAAAACATCAAAACAATGTTGGTTTGTTTTTCAACGAGTAAAATCTTATATTCACATCCCACATCGTCTCATGGCCAAATAGTCACTGGCAAAGTTTGCTATAAAATAGGAGGCCACATTCTTGATAATTATATCATATGATCTTGTTGTCCATCTGATTATTTGTTTAACAATTCCTAGTTAAAAATTTTAATAAAGTTATTTTTCTCAATATACATTAATTTTATTAATTGATGTATTTTGAAAAAAATTGACTTTTATAAATGTTTTTACTTGTTTCTAACAAATTAATAAAAGTTTGATTACAATTATTTCTTTTGACATGTATTTTAAGAAATTTCAATCAAGATCTTGTTGGAAATGAGAAGATCATGTAATATGAGGTCAACCTTTTCGAGAGAACGATATGCACGATATTCATAAAGTGGTTACTCTTTAAGTCTTTGTGTACGTTATGAAGTTTCTTGGAGACCTTTTATGTACGTTGTGAAGTTTTTTGGAGACTTTTTATGTACGTTATGGAGTCTATTTCATTTATGTTATCAAGAGGTTTTTCAAATAGAGTAAGTTGAAACCAATAAAAGTTCTAATAGGTTTTATTTAACTTTATACATAATGTGACAAAAATAACACGACTATCTACATCCTCTAAGCAAAATAATATTTTTCCTTTGTTTTTTCTTAAAAACAGCATATTTCAAACCAAAATAAACTAATTACAAAAGCGTCCACTATATTAGCAAGATATTTAAAAATCGCGAAAGTTTTATAAAGGAAACACAAATAATACATTGCGGCGATGTCGGTGTTCTGGAATCTACATCAACCCCAATATCTTAGTTATCTAACAATGTTGGTTTATTACATCCCACATCGCCTCATGGCCAAATAGAAAGATTTGTACAGGTTTAGGTGGTTCACCCACCACTTTTTTTTCTTTTTTTTGTCAAAAATAGCAACAGCTTGCCTCGTTAAAATCTCGTCTAAACCCGTAAAAACATAGCAAAAACCCATCTAAACTGGTTTTTGGTTTGGTTCTATGCTATACTAGCATTTGGTTCCATCAGTGGAATTTGTTTGGATGTATCTGATAACTAAGATTTTTGCTAGGATTCAATTGTTGTTCTTGGTATCTTAACGAATTGATTTCCGGCTTAAAGTACGACTCAGTTGATCTTGGTGAAACAAATATTTTTGGTTGTTTTTAAATAAAGGTGCAAAACAATTAAAGTAAAAGGCAGGTAATTTAAATCTAAGTCTAATTAAAGTAAGTGCAAGTATTTAAAACGTGACTGAAATTAAAAAGCACTTAAAGTAAATGACGCAAATTTAAATCTATCTAAGGCAACTTAAAACGCAACTGAAACTTAAACTAAGGCAAGTCTAAAATAAAGCTAAGGCAAATTTAAAGTGCAACTAAATAAAAGGCGGGAAAAATAAAACTTGAAAATAAAAGACAGAACTTAAAAAGAAAAACTAAAAAGAACCTGACAGGAACTCCTTGATTCGGAAGACTTCCGGATGAAGCCTTCTTGATCCGGAAGTTTGCGGAGTCGGAACTCCTTGATACGGAAGTCTTGATCCGGAACTTTCGTTCGGAACTCTTCCGGATGAATTGCTTGACTCAGAACTTTTTGACTTCCGAATGAAGCCTCTTGATCCGGAACTTTTTGAGTTCCGAATGAAACCTTCTTGATCCAGAACTTTTCGTTCGGAAGTACTGACTCGGAACTTCTGGTGTTGATCCGGAACTTTTCGTTCGGAAGTCTTCGTCCGGAACTTTCGTTCGGAAGATTTCGTCCGGAAGTTTCGTCCGGAACTTTGAATGTTCCGGATGAACCTCTTGAGTCGGAACTTTTGTAGTTGACCCAGAACTTGTCCTTCGTCCAGAAGTTTGTTCGGAACTTCTCCAAATGTTCCGAATAAGCTGCTTGACTTGGAAGTTTTTTGCTCGTTCGGAACTTTTAAAGTTCCTAATGAAAGCCTTCCTTCTCTTGATCCGGAACTTCCTGGGAATCTCAGACACAGAAACAAACACCCCCGAAGAACAAGGGAACACAGTAACAAGTAATATACCACAGATTTAACCAAAATCAAACAAACGATTTAACTAAACTAATAACAAAACATTCAATAATCATAAACTAACAATTTAAATCAACAAAACAAACAAATTTAACCACAATAATCAAAAACCCACTTGATCAAAATAAGAACATGAACATGAACACAAACATAAACATAAAAATCAAAGATTAAGAAAGGTAGATGAGAGATTAACAAGATAAAGTAAAGATTGACAAGAATTAAATGAAAACTTACTTAAAATTAAAGGAATTTAATGTGCAAGACAAGGTATTTAAATTGACAAGTATTTAAATGACATGAATTAAAGGTGCAAGGTAAGTAAATGGTGGAAGACTAATTGTCACACTTAGCCAACAAAAAAAATAATTAACTAGTCCTAACTATATATAGGGGAGGATTAGGAAGCTTCCTCCCCTCTTTCCTTTTCTCTTAATTACAAGATTAAGTCCTTCCTTCTTTAATCTTCATTAATTGCACCATTAGTCCTTTGTTCTTCTAATCTTCTTTAAACTTGGACTCTTATGACTTGTGGCTCGGGATTTCTTTCGAACTCGTCTTTTAATTCTTCAATAAAATAGACTTGAGTTCTTCGGCTTTAAGTAAACTTCCGTCTTTTGACTTTTTCTTCGATAAATCTTCAGAATTGGTCTTGAAGTTCCGTTCTTTTTGCACTCTTGACTTCTCAACTTCGTCTTTCATCGTTTTCTTCAATAAAAGCCCGTAAATGCCCGTGAATGCCCGTGTTTTCTCCACTTTTCACCTTTTCGTCCTAAATCACAACAAAAACACAAACCACGCATAACTCCGACATAAAAGACATAAAATACACGTTTTGGCTCGGTTATTATTGTAATTAAGTGGTAAAAAGGATGGGTGTTTACACACCTATCAAATCCCCTACGCTTGACCATTGCAATGTCCTCATGGAATGCATTAGTTACAAAGCACATTTACACTTTTCATCATAATCAATCCATAATGGCCTTTATTAAAGAGATAGAAAATTAAAAACATACAAAGTAGAGAAATCAAAAACATACCTTGGGTTTTGGAAATTGTCATGAATAATCATCATCCTCAAGTTTTCACTTTCTCCAAACCAAGCTTAAAAACGAGATCATTGTTATTATAAGTTAGTAAACTAACACGAACTCATGTGGGCCAATTACTTACTTAGACTCCCTTATTCCTAGGTGTATCTCTTATATTTTATTTTTGTCTTGAATGATCACGAGGATGCATTGTTGACTTATTTCGATAGTTATTTAGTCCGAAAATAAAGTGAATGATTTAATCAATAGTTAGCTAAAGGACAAAATCTTTTAAAACTGCTTCTCGGGACCTCATAAAGTTCATATCTTGGCATAACTCGCTTCGCGATTTGAGACCTTTCTCGGACCGATATTTGGCAGCGACTTCATACTTCAAATCTTGAGAGACGTTCATGAAATTATGGTCTTCTCTTCATATAGGAATTTCTTCACTTGAGGTTTTGAGAGATTCATACTTGGACCACGACTTCTTCATTTTTCTCCAATCTTTATTTTGGACTTTGATATACAACGATCCGCCTCCTTTTATGACTTGGATCTATTTATCCTCATACCTTATTAGGGTCTTTTCGGATACACTTCTCCATGACTTTTGGGAGTTTTTGCTTTTCGTCATGTGTCTCGATCCTTCATATTGATTTTCGATAAATGATTCTTCACATCACTTTGGATCTTTAGCAACAAAATATAGCCCTCATGCCTTGTTAGGGCCTTTTCGGACATGCCAATCTTCGCATCCCGCTTCAATAAGTTATGCCTTGGCTATGAACTCTAATCCATACCGAGAAACTTTTAAACGATCTTGGGCTAGAAGCTAAGTAACTTTTCAAATCGTACAACCTTATTTATTAGCAGATAAATTATTAGCAAGCGATGGGAGAATAGGCTCATAATTAACTCACATAAATTCACGAAAGAATACCGAACTTATAATTGGCTCTATCATCTCTCGTTCTCCACAGTTTAAAATCTCAAGTAATGAGACTCGTGGATACTTAGCCTATTAAATCAAAGTTTTGGTTTTTCGAGTCGCCTATAGGATCTTGCAAATTATTAGACTTTTTCAAGTTTAGAAATCGCATTTTAAAGTTCCCTTGATAAACGACTCTCTAGGATCAATTATAGGAACTTGCGAAAAGTTCTTGTTCTTAACCCGTGAGAGTTAAGACTTTCGCGTTTTATAGCTCCCTATATAAAAGCCTAGCAAAACTTGACTTAAACACGTTAAGGATACTAGCTAGAGTAACTTAGATAAGTAAACTCGGGTTGAGTCAAAAGATTCACAACGTTTGAAAATTAAAACCACTTTATTAAGCATTTATTCTAGCAAAGAAAGAAAATAACTATACAAAGGGAAAAACTAATAGGCCAAAATAGATCAAAAATTTTGAAAAATGTCGAAAAATTGATTTTCCGGTTAAAATGAGGACAAATAAAAGGAAAAGACCACTTAACTTCGATAGAAGTCCCCCCTATACTTAACACAAACATTGTCCTCAATGTTTAAGCATGTGGGAGTAAACTCCCCTACACTTAGGACATTGTGCATGTTGTTTAAATCTCGCTAAGGAAAAGACAACTAAAGAGATTCCTATTTTAATATTGTGAAAATATAAAATAGTGAATCGAAAAGAGTTTAGGATAGAATCGGGAAGAAGTGGAACACGGAATCACGGGTCGTCAAGAATCATCAAGAGTGTGTCTTTGAAGCTCGAATCCATGATTAAGAGAGGAGAGGAGATAGCAAACCAAAGGGTCTCCCCTACACTTATGGTAAAAACAAAGAAAAAGATAGATAGATAATTGGGTTGCCTCCCAAAAAAGCGCTTGTTTTTGTTATCCGAGTCACGAGCCTGACTCGTCCCCGAATTAAATGGTCCATGGGGAAGCCTCTAATGTTATACCGGGATCAAAGACCTTGTCCTCGTTCTCGGAAGAATATAACAAAGGGGAGGTAGGAGGATAAGTCTTAAACGGTAGAAATGTCCTTTCAACATACGAGAAGTATGTGAAATCTTGATCCTCGGGAGGTGGGGTGGGTATAGGAATCACATTGTCATCCTCCAAAGACAATGGATGTGGACCAATTGGCAAAGCCGTAAGGTTATTAATCATAAAATGGTCATTGTCACCTCCCGGGTCAAAACACTCATCCTCATTGCCCGGAGAGGGAAATTGATACATCACCCGCTTGGGTGTGCATTCAGTAGGATGAGGGGGCAATATAGTAGGAAAAGTAAGAGAAGAATTACCTTCCACTTGCGATACCATTCCAGTAGAGGCAGAACTCTCCACCTCCGCGATAGAAGGGGTCATGGCTATCAAAGTATGCTCATCAGTAACAAGATAGTCATAGCTATCAATGTCTTCAATCCTTACGTCAAAGAGAGGATTCACCTCACTAGATATGTAATCGTCATCAAAATCAAATAAAGGGTTCGAATAAATCTTGAAAATTTCCTTTGGAACGTCTTCATCGGATAGTGACTCGTCATCACTAGAAGTAGAATCATCATCTTGATCGAAAAGAGGATTAGAGAAAACCATAGAATCCTCTTCCAAAGTGTTGGTAGAAGGAACATCATCAGAAGAAAGTGCATCATACTCATCGTCACTGTCGGATGTCAACTCAGATTCACTTGGAATTGAGACCAGGTTATCAGCACTAGACGTAATGAATTCGTCGGATTCCTTTGCAGGAATTGTGCTGATATCCTCATCCCTTAAGATGGTTGAATCCTTAGGCTCCGGCAAGTCAGGAGAAGGAATAGCATTCTCATTGGTCCAAGAAATATGACTCTCATCGTCATCACTGTCATAATAATATGGAGGCACAAGAGGAGGAGTATAAGCATTAAGGTTAGATACCTGCTCTTGGTGCTGATCTGCTTGCCATTTCTCCATCATCCTGTGGACAATTTCTTGAACTTTTTGAAAGTTGTCAAACAGTGTGGCCAGTAGATCAGGAGGAGAGGCGTGACAGGGTTGAGGATTGACGGTGTGACGTGGGGGCTCACGGTTATAAACACTGGGATGATAGCACGGAACTTTCTCAAAGATCTTCGACGGATCACAAGAAGAAGCATCGTGAGGGCCCCCACAAATATAGCACCACGGGTATGGAGAAAAACCCGGTGCGGCTTGAGGATAGGGATTGTCATAGGGAGAGGGTGGGAAAGTATTGTAAGAGTTGAAGTATGAATTTGTTGAATTGCAAAATGGAAAAAATCCAAATTGTGTATCGTCGATATCAAAACCACACCGCTCACAAGTACACCATTGACATGTTTGAAAACCATGCCAAGGTCGCCCACACCGTCCGCAAGACGGATCCATGAAGAATTATGAATAAGAGGGGTAAAGAAAAGAATGAAACATAATAGAGGATAAAGAGGAATATTTTTGGTGCAAAACTTTGAAAAAGAAATGCTTTTTATGATTTTTCAAATGTTTTTGGGATTTTTTTGAAAATTTTTGACACGAAAAATAACGTTCACAAGTGAACGGATCCCAAAAAGCAACGCGTCTCTCACAGAAAACCGTTAATCTTTACGAAAAGAGCCGGCAGCGGCGCCATTTGATAACTAAGCTTTTTGCTAGGATTCGATTGTTGTTCTCGGTATCTTAACGAATTGATTTCCGGCTTAAAGTACGACTCAGTTGATCTTGGTGAAACAAATATTTTTGGTTGTTTTTAAATAAAGGTGCAAAACAATTAAAGTAAAAGGCAGGTAATTTAAATCTAAGTCTAATTAAAGTAAGTGCAAGTATTTAAAACGTGACTGAAATTAAAAAGCACTTAAAGTAATGACGCAAATTTAAATCTATCTAAGGCAACTTAAAACGCAACTGAAACTTATACTAAGGCAAGTCTAAAATAAAGCTAAGGCAAATTTAAAGTGCAACTAAATAAAAGGCGGGAAAAATAAAACTTGAAAATAAAAGACAGAACTTAAAAAGAAAAACTAAAAAGAACCTGACAGGAACTCCTTGATTCAGAAGACTTCCGGATGAAGCCTTCTTGATCCGGAAGTTTGCTGAGTCGGAACTCCTTGATACGGAAGTCTTGATCCGGAACTTCCGTTCGGAACTCTTCCGGATGAATTGCTTGACTCGGAACTTTTTAAGTTCCGAATGAAGCCTCTTGATCCGGAACTTTTTGAGTTCCGAATGAAACCTTCTTGATCCAGAACTTTTCGTTCGGAAGTACTGACTCGGAACTTCTGGTGTTGATCCGGAACTTTTCGTTCGGAAGTCTTCGTCCGGAACTTTCGTTCGGAAGATTTCGTCCGGAAGTTTCGTCCAGAACTTTGAATGTTCCGGATGAACCTCTTGAGTCGGAACTTTTGTAGTTGACCCGGAACTTGTCCTTCGTCCGGAAGTTTGTTCGTAACTTCTCCAAATGTTCCGAATAAGCTGCTTGACTCGGAAGTTTTTTGCTCGTTCGGAACTTTTAAAGTTCCGAATGAAATCCTTCCTTCTCTTGATCCGGAACTTCCTGGGAATCTCAGACACAGAAACAAACACCCCCGAAGAACAAGGGAACACAGTAACAAGTAATATACCACAGATTTAACCAAAATCAAACAAGCGATTTAACTAAACTAATAACAAAACATTCAATAATCATAAACTAACAATTTAAATCAACAAAACAAACAAATTTAACCACAATAATCAAAAACCCACTTGATCCAAATAAGAACATGAACATAAACACGAACATAAACATAAAAATCAAAGATTAAGAAAGGTAGATGAGAGATTAACAAGATAAAGTAAAGATTGACAAGAATTAAATGAAAACTTACTTGAAGTTAAAGGAATTTAATGTGCAAGACAAGGTATTTAAATTGACAAGTATTTAAATGACATGAATTAAAGGTGCAAGGTAAGTAAATGGTGGAAGACTAATTGTCACACTTAGCCAACAAAGAAAATAATTAACTAGTCCTAACTATATATAGGGGAGGATTAGGAAGCTTCCTCCCCTCTTTCCTTTTCTCTTAATTACAAGATTAAGTCCTTCCTTTTTTAATCTTAATTAATTGCACCATTAGTCCTTTGTTCTTCTAATCTTCTTTAAACTTGGACTCTAATGACTTGTGGCTTGGGATTTCTTTTGAACTCGTCTTTTAATTCTTCAATAAAATAGACTTGAGTTCTTCGGCTTTAAGTAAACTTCCGTCTTTTGACTTTTTCTTCGATAAATCTTCAGAATTGGTCTTGGACTTCCGTTCTTTTTGCACTCTTGACTTCTCGACTTCGTCTTTCATTGTTTTCTTCAATAAAAGCCCGTAAATGCCCGTGAATGCCCGTGTTTTCTCCACTTTTCACATTTTCGTCCTAAATCACAACAAAAACATAAACCACGCATAATTCCGACATAAAAGACATAAAATACACGTTTTGGCTCGGTTATTATTGTAATTAAGTGGTAAAAAGGATGGGTGTTTACACACCTATCATTATCTTAAAAATGTTCATCAATAATAAAAAAATAAATGTTGATATGAAACCAAACAATCGCGTAGCCAAGTGGTGGCTAAGGTGGGCCATGGCCAACCCACAAAATTTTGTTAATTTCACATATAATGAATGCAACCCCATGTAAATTTTTATAATATTTTACTAGTGATACTAGTAGCTTCGTAATCATCATGTTAGTAAACTAGTTTCATACTTGCTTTGTTTGATTGGTTTTAGTTAATTGTTTCTCGTACAACTCTACATGTAATCATTAAACTGATTCATTTACTTTAATAGGTTGTGTGCTTAAATTAGTTTTGTGTGAACCTACTAATAATAATTTTAGAAACATTTTATCATTTTTTAAATAGTTGAGTAAAATTGCTTTTAAAATTTACATTTAGATATTTAAATGTACTTTATGATTTGTAAAAGAATGTAGCTAAAGATTTTAGCTTAGATTTAATTTTAGAAAAATTAATGATATAAGTGAGTGTCGTGTGTAACGTAAATGCTAAATAAACAAATTTATTGCAAAACATATGATCATATGTTTTCTAAGCACTCGTTAACTTCTTGTGAAAAATATGCCCCCCCCCTCCCAGAATCAATTTCCTAGCTACGCCCCTAAAACCAAATGGTTGTGACAGAATGTTACCAAAAGTTTCTTGTATACATACAAACGTTACAATATATGTTTTGTCTAATCCACTACATAGACCGGCATGAGCTGCATGTTCAGGTTAGTTTCCCAACCCGAATGCAACTCCATCGTCTCACTACAACAGTCGACTCATTCCCCAACGAAATTCTGATAATTTCCCCAACAACATGTTGATGGGATAATATTCCCCAGCGACATGTCGCTGGGGAAATGTCGATAGGGTATGCTCGATGAGAAAAAATTCCCTAGTGACAAAATCGGGCAAAAAGCGTTGACAAGTCAAACCTATCGAGAGTTTCGCCAGCGACATGTCGTTGGGGAAATCTTTGTAGATTTTTTTATAAAATGCCTGCACAGAAGGCGTTTTCCAAATTTTTTCTAGAATTGTTTACTGAAAAATCTACCAAAACCTGTATTTACTCACCAAAATACACATAGAAAGTAAACTTCCAATACAAATCAAGACAAACGCGAATAAGTTCAAACTTGCACCTAAATATAATATAACGTTCAAATTACTTAAGGATACTAGGGATAAGTCCGGATAGTTAAGGATACTAGCGAAACAAGGGTTCTAATTTAGGATAATAGGGAAACAAGTCAACATAAAGATAAGGAAACAATGTACCATACTAATAAACACATATATAACACGTCTAGCTCGCGTCATCGCCACCATCCTCACCACCCTCCCGGTCCTCACCATCATCACACGGGCGAATCCCGCTCCCGCTGGCACCACCACTATCATATCTGGCAAAGTAATCGGCATACCTGTCGTCACTTCTCAGCAGGGTCATCCTGAAATCAACTTCCGCACTTCTGCCAGCGGGTGCCGGAAAGCTCAGCATAGAACGGATGTATCCCGGCAATACTTGACCCACGCCAAGATGGTGGCCGCGAAACTTCCCTCCTCGTACCATTATGTTGAATTCTGAAGTGGTGTGGTCACCCGTTGTCTCGAGCTCCCTCATCCTATCCTGTGTAGTGACAATAACACAAGATAGTAAATAGATTAGTCTAGTTGCTAGATTATTAATCAGTGATTCATTAAAGTGTGTATTAGATAGGGTTATACATTAGAAGTTCAATGTATTAGATAGGGTTATACATTAGAGGTTCAATGTATTAAATAGGGTTATACATTAGAGGTTCAATGTATTAGATATGGTTATACATTAGAGGTTCAATGTATTAGATAGGGTTATACATTAGAGGTTAAATATATTAGATATGGTTCAACATTAGAGGTTCAATGTATTAGATAGGGTTATACATTATAGGTTCAATATATTAGATAAGGTTATACATTAGAGGTTAAATGTATTAGATAGGGTTATTCATTAGAGGTTCAATATATTAGATAGGGTTATACATTAGAGGTTCAATTTATTGGGTTCCATATTAGAGGTTCAATGTATTAGATAGGGTTATACATTAGAGGTTCAATGTATTAGATAGGGTTATACATTAGAGGTTCATTGTATTAGATATGGTTTAACATAAGGGTTATACACTGGCAAGAAAATATTGGCGGGAAAACACTCGTAGGAACATGTTAACCATTTCCCTCACTTTTTTACCATAAAAGGAAAACCACACACACTCCTTATGATAACAACCACCAGCAGATCACACACACACACACACACACACACACACACACACTTATCATCACAAACACATTGTTATTATGAATATGTTGAAGAATGAAGCTTTTCCGTGCAGGTGTAGACATGAAGATGTAGTTCTTTAAAAATCGTGGCAACTTAAATCCTTTGGTAGACATTACTATGCTTGTCCAAGTTCACAGGTGGAACCACCAGTTTAATATGGATGCAAATTTTTTTATAGAAGACGAACGCGTCCAAATACTAATCCATTTTCTTGGAGGTTCAATGAGCTTTTCTCCTCCAAGCTCTTCTTCGAGACCTTCAACGAGCTTTTCTCCTCCAAGCTCTTCTCCGAAACCTTCAACGATTCCAATTTCTTCTCCAAGCTCTTCAACGTGTGCAAATTGTGTGCACTTGAATGGAATGATAAAGGTACTTGAGTGTACAGTAGTGTTGTACAGCCATGGCGATAGGCACAGTGGATTCAGCTGCACTACTTTACGACCTTTACGATGACATGGGGAACATTAGTTTGAACTAGTTTATGATGTATATGTTTTCGTGTTTATGAGTCTATTATCGTTTAATATCCATATTTAATTAAGCGCGTGTTTAAGTGTCCGTGTAAAATAAAACTATGTTTAGGCGTGTCTGTTTGTAAGTCTCAATGAATGTTAACAATTTTTAATGAATATTAACAATGAATGTTAACAATTATCAGTCAATGTTAACAATTATTAGTGAATGTTAACTTTTGGCGGGAAAATGTTGGCGGGAAAACAATGGCGGGAAAATGTTGGCGGAAAAACATTGGCGAGAAAATTGAACCCATTTCCGTCACTTTTTATTTATTATAAAAATACGTATATTACATTAAACTTTATACATAATTATGGTTAAAAAATAAAGTATCCCCAGCGACATGTCGCTGGTGAAAACTTTGGGTTGTCGTTTTATGACAAAAGCACGTTAATGAAAACTTTTAGAGGGATTCCTGAAAAGTATCCCCAATGAAATGTCTCTGGAGAATATTCGAAATATTTAACACCATATTGATTACAACTAATCACTTGGCTTAGTGTATGAAATTCGTATCCCCAGCGACATGTATGAAATTCGTATCCCCAGCGACATGTCGCTGGGGAAACTTTGGCGGGATAATCTCCTGCTTATATTTTTGTTGAATAATTTGGTCAAATATTGGTTAATTTCCCCCGGCGGCATGTCGTTGGGGAAAATTTTCGATACAGTTTGACCAAATATTCAACTACCAAAAGTGTCACGTCGGATTTGTTTTGTCGTTCAGTGCACTTTCTCCAACGACTTCCTGTCGCTGGGGACTGAGTGGATTGTTGTAATGTCTATAGAACAAAATGGCGTCTAAGGCTCACGAGTGCCACCATGTTGTCCTTTTTGATGCATTAGGAAAGGTTTGTGGAAGTTGTCATGGCGTATAGAATCTATGATTAAACTTACCACCCCGTTCTGTAAGTTAGACTTTACGTTCGATATAACATGAAATATGTTGTCCCAACATTGGTGTGGTTAAAACGTCTCCCAGCCGATCGGGCGTAATTCTGGCAAGCAACTATCGGTTAGATGCGCGTCTTGATGAAGAGCAACATTACACACGTCGCGTTGAGCTAAGAAAAGTAAACGGTATCCCGGGAAATGTTGCACTTTGTATACCGTTTGGCATTTCTTTCCAAATTGAAATTTCGATTGTGTCACTAGTTTTGGAATCTAGGATTTTGATTCGTGAAAGGTCATAGGGATGCTAACTTTTATAGTTTGATATATAAACTTGGTTTAATCACCATGCTAATGCATGGATAAAATAAGTTAAAGTTACAAAATGTTACTGAAAATGGTAATAACTGTATATAAAAGCTTAGCGTGTTATGTGTCCAATTGAAAAAAATATTGTTTATTTCAAAATGTAGTTATGTTCGAATCCCACATCGCCTCATGACCCAATAGTCATAGGCAGAAGTTTCTATAAAAGGGGAGGCCAAATGGTGACAATTGCAAATAATATGATGTTTCACAACATTTTTATATATTTTGTTTGTTTAACAATTGCAAGTTGAAATCTTTTATAAAACTTTATTTTGGAAAGCGTCAATCACATTAAAATTGATGTTTGTTCAAAAGATAGTTTTTTAAATGTTTTAATTTGTATCTAACAATAAAAAAAGTATTCATATTTATTTATAGATATAACAATTTGGATTTTATTTGAAAAGAGAGGATCAACTATAAGAGGGTTTACTTTACGACATACTATTTTTATAGAATAGAAAAAAATATCCAATGCATGTTTGAGGTGCGGGTATATAAACCTTTCGGTTCAAGTTGTTACAAGTTTTTAACCAGTTTTTATAAGTTTTGCATATGATTAAATGATATGTATGTTACAAATGTTACCAGGGTGCTGTGCGTTGCGGCTACTTATGATCATACATATTTTTTAATAATAAAATTACAAATAATGACGATAATTTAAAATTGGAATTACTTTAAAATAAGGTTGTAAAAATCGTGAATCGCTAGTCGGTCGGTCGACCACCTTGTAACTTGTAATCGTTCTAGGCGGGATTAATCGATAATTAATCGGATTGGCGTTTTTACCAAGTTTTTGTATTTCTGACAAGTTTTTGGGTATTTCTAATGAATTTTATATATTTTCAGCAATATTATTCTTAAAATACAACTTATTATACGTATAAATAGTTATTAATAAACACAAATTAAAATGAGTTCTTGGTATTTTCAGCATAATTTGCAGGTTTTCGGCAAGTTTGACCATCATGGACCACCATTAATCGTCTTTTCATTACTCGACAAGGTTGAGGGCCTTGTAGCGATTAAATGGCGAATAATCGGCCTTGTAGACCTTTTTTGCAACACTGCCTTAAACAATAATAAACTATTTTATATAAAAATAGCATTATGAGATTATGCTAATTAATTGTGAAATGTATTTGCTAACTTGAGTAAAATTCGTCACAATATTATATAACATGTAAATGTAGAAAATATTCGTAGTTTATATGTTTTCACATTTTCATAAATTATAATAACATTAAAATTTTCTTATTTTTACATGTATGATTTTATCAAATTAGTTAGCAAAATGATTCGTATTTCATAAAATTCATAATAAAATACATGCTTAAATGATACTATATGTTTTTGAATATTCAAAATTGTAAAAAAATGAAAGATTTAAAATAAATAGAGATTTGATATTAAACATACTGAACAATTTAAATAAGAAAAATAGCGTAAGTTGTAATTTGGTTTTATAATCTAGTTTTATTGCATGGAAAATTTATATTAGTTTTTTCGCTTGTTATAGAAACGGAAATCGTTCTATAAATACTCCAAAATATGGCGCCACACGTATCGTTATATATGTTTATATTAGTTTTATCGCTTGTTCGAGTGAAACCATCTTTATTTCAGTGCGAACATGGTTAGAATTTAAACCTGTAGGATTATATGCCATATCTAATGATGTATTTTTTATTTTGAATGTGCACCCGCCGACCGCCGGGTGTAGTGACAATGCTAGATATAAATTAAGTTAGATCATTATTTGTGGTTGAACGTTATCAAATTCATTTTTATAGAAATAACTTTTATGCTGACTTTTCCATCTGCATCGATCTATTTGTTGGAAACTTGGAATGTGTGTGTTGGATATTGGACTTTATTTGCAATGTTATTCTAACTGAGGGGTTACTTTTGCAACTCCTCAAGTTCTTACTTGTATTGTCTTTTGTGATTGTGCTGGACTTTACCTGCCAATCCTTCAAACTTGGACGAGCTTATATACTCATCTCATTCCATTTGTTAGGTTTTGGGACATAGGCTCTATCACCGTTATCATCTTTTTCTCTTTCTTTTTCTCTCACTAAAAATAAACATGTAAACTCTTAATCGTTGGATCTGTTTAGTAGTTTTAGTAGTTTAGGTTGTTGAACACTTGTATTTTGGGTTGCATCCATTTGGGGACAACTCTTTCTTGTGTATGTTGATAGCACCCGTTTAGGGATTATCTATTTTGGATCTTGAAGTAATAATAGCACAGGGGTGGTTGGTTGAATGCTAATTTGGTGTGGTGTTATTAATTTTTACATGGTATCAAATATCTCGGTTGGATCTTTGATTAAAAAAATTTATATACGAAAATTTATTTTTGGGGGTTTTAAAGATCTCTTGTTTATTTCAACTAAATATTACTGGATCGTTATAGTTTTCTTGAAAGAAAATCTTTTTTGGTTTTTTAAAAAGTTTTTTGTTTTAAATCGTTATTTATAAAAGTTTTCTTTGGTTTAAAATCTTTTTTGTTACTGGGATCTATCTAATTTTTGAAAAATATAAAGTTTTTTTTAAAACCCTAATATTTCAAATTTGGGGGTTTTGGTTTTCAAGTGTTTATTTGTCTATTCTAACACTGCAGGTACCTAATTGGAAGCTAATATTATAACTTTAGGGTGATTTGTTGGTTAAGGTTACTTCTAGACTCGAATCTAGATCGACCTTATCTGGTGGTGTATTATAAATCCTATTCATTCTTCCGTTGTTTGTTTTGCTGGATGTTGTTTGGTTGTGTAACACCTCTCGCACTCTTACTCATTTATTTCTCTTTTGTTTGTTCACCGTCCTACACTTGTTGTTGAGCTACCACCTTGA
The DNA here is from genome assembly GCA_025667525.1 of Glebionis coronaria. Classification (NCBI taxonomy): domain Eukaryota; kingdom Viridiplantae; phylum Streptophyta; class Magnoliopsida; order Asterales; family Asteraceae; genus Glebionis; species Glebionis coronaria. The sequence goes on from CM046877.1 coordinate 10,239,808, forward strand.
GTGGTTTGGAATCCTGAGAACTAAGTGGTGTAGGATCTTGAACTAGGGTTCTTAAGTGAACACTTAGGTTTCTTGTTCAGTTATTTTGTTTATTTGCTTCATTTGTGGCTATGGCTCTTGAAGTTACTGAGACCAGTGGTGGTACAGTGTTACAAATGTTATTAATGGTCTTGATGCTAGCAACCCTCTTCATTTATAAACTAATGATAGTAATAGTGGCTCTTTGATTAGTTTTAAACTGTCTGGCTGTGAAAACTATAGGGTTTGGGCTAATGCAATGAAAATTGCTCTTCATGCTAGAAATAAGATGAGTTTTATTGATGGTACTTGTTTGAGAGACACTTATGAGTCTAGTGGTCCTCTCACATCTTAGTGGGATAGATGTAATGTTGTTGTGTTGTCTTGTTGTTTAATAGCATTTCTGAGGACCTTTATTTGAGTCTTGTGTATGCGGATAATGCTGCTGAAGTTTGGAATGAATTAAAAGAAACTTATGATAAGCTAGATGGGTCTATTCTGTTTAATTTGGTGCAAAAAATTAACAACTTCAAACAAAATGTCTTGTCTGTTTCTGAATATTATCATAAGCTTAACTCGTTGTGGAGAGAATTTGATATGTTGAATAAATCGACTCCTTGTACTTGTGTTGCTAAATCTGAGTTAGGTAAACATAATTAGTTGATGGAACTTATGCAATTCTTAATGGGCTTAGATGAAGTTTATCAACCTATTAGAAGTACATTACTTACTCAAACTGAATTGCCTGATGTGTAAGATGCTTTTGTGATTGTTTATCGTGAGGAGTCTCATAGGGGTTTGGGTTCTGCGTTCGTGGTCCCTAAACCACAAGTCAGCTCTTTTGCTGCCAAAATTGTTGAGTCTAGAGTTGCCATTCCTCACAGAAATTCTAATTCTAGCAATAGTAACTTCAGTTATGGTAATACTACCAATAACTCTAGTTATGGGAATGACACCAATAGAAAAAACAGTAAGTCTGGTAGTAATGCCTCTTTTAAGGGAACAACTCTAATAACAAGTCTCAATATGATTCTCTTAAGTATGATCACTGTGGTATGAAGGGTCATACTATTGATAGATGTTTTGAGTTGATTGGTTATCCTAGTGGCTATAAATAGAATCTTAAAAACAAGAGTTTTCCTAACAACAAGGGAAACAACAAAAGTTTTAACAATAAAAATGTTGATGTTCAAAATGCTAACAGTCCTAATGGGTCTGTTAATTTTCATGTTTGATATATATAGTATCAAATATGTCGTCCCAACACTGGCGTGGTTAAAAAGTCTTGTAAAACCCACAAAATAAGGTCATTACTTAATCTTACTTTTCAAATATTTTTGAAGTATTTTATAATATTAAATATTATTATGTTTAACGGTTTAAGTTGAAACCGATATTAAATATTTTATTTTAATATTTTGACGAGCAACGAGGACTACTAGTGATCGCGATACCGACTGATGCCAAAAATTTTATATCGTATAATATTTTGAAACTTATTTTTGTGTGGGTTGATGAACTCACAATTTACGGATTTAAATTTTGGGCTTACGTGCATAATTTAGCGTCTTTTACGACTAAACCGGAAACCTTAGGATTACGTATTTACGTTTTTGAACTCCGTTTTTGATGAGACAAATTTTATTGGATTCGTTTTGTGACGTTGATTCATAATTTATAAAAACGTTTTTCGTGAAACGACCCGAGGGCACGCAAATCGAGAAAACTAGACTCGAGGAATACCCGTAAACTAGTGAGATGGGACAAAATACATTCTCCCACCCTACTAGCTAGCTTGGACGGCACACACATGACACCACATCTTAGGATGTGGCATCATGTTAGCTAAATGTTTACAAGTGTAAGCATAGCTTACACCTTAAGCTTACAACTTTCCCACTAACTCAAAACCACTAGCAACTAACTCATTTCCATTTCCATACATGCAAAACCAACATCAAAACTCTCTCAAATACTCCTCCCTTGCCGTCCACTTTGAAGCAACAAACACCCTATTGATCTTTTCTAGCCATGAAATACATGTTTACTAGCTCTATCATGGAGTTATCTTGAAGCCTTGATCATTTGGTGGCCATATTAACAACATTGGAGGTGATTTGCTTGTGTCCTAGGGCTGATTTCTCAACTATTGTTCTTGGTGTATGATGATCTTGGAGTTACTTGTGGTGTTCATCAAGTTCTTGTCTTCCAAAAACAAGAAATACACTTGGTTGGTAAAGAAGATCATCCTCTCCATTTTCTCTTGTTATTTTTGTAAAGAACAAATGTATTTTCTTTCATTTTGTATATGTATATGATGTATATATGATGATAAAAATGTTAAGTGGGGATCAAGTGTTGATAGATATGCTTAAAAAGGTTAATAACTATAAGAAATGAGGCTAAAATCTTGATTATTTAGTTGGCTGTATAAAAACAGTATATAACTAAAACTTGAACTGATAAAATTGCATTGTATGATCCATTTACAGTAATTACAAGATGTTATACACATGTGAGAGTTGGCCATGCAATGGAATCAATATAATGAGTGAGATATGATCAAAACAAGTTGGGTGTTCTAATCTGAATAAGTAGTTTTGTAGGGACTGTTAATGCAAGATAAACTTAAAATGAGCAGTAGCTATAACTAAGTTAAATGTAGAACATAATATGAAGATCATGCCACCCAAAAATGAGCTTCTAATTCATTATAGAACTCTACATATGATAAAAATGGTGAACATGAAGATAAAAAACAGATTTTGAGAATTAATGTTTATTATTATTATATAAGCACTCAAATTTTATTGTATAAAATGTAAAATAAAAACCCACTAACTTATGAAACTTATTTATATAAATATTTAAAAGGTTAATTAAATGGATAAGTTATATAAATGGTAGTGGAATAATACTTATAAGTAATAAAAACTATAAACTTGATTTTTACGACTTTTTTGGTTATTACCGTAAAATTAACGTTTTTCGCCAAATAAAACTTAGACGATCAAACACGTATAATGTAAAGTTTTTAAAAGTCATATACTGATATATAAGTTACTAATACAAGTAAAAACCGATAAAACCCGAACTATAGGACATACGGACATTAACGAGCTAACTAAGCATATTGGACTAATAATTGGACTAAATAAGTTAAACACTTATAAAAAGAACTTATTGGGCTTAACCCATTTGGGCCCAACATGGAAAGTATAGATACTGATAATATAGGTATGAAATGGATTAAAACAAGTTAAAGAACTTATACTAAGCTTATTAGACTCAAAATAGGTAAATAGGTAAAACTAGTAAACTAGTAAAAAGTTACCAATACGTAAACACTAAAATGAGTAAACAAAGATATATAAACCCACTTGATCATCATCATATGTACAAAATCATCATATGTATATTGTTATTTTGATAAAAGTCATTAGACAAGAGTCTAAGACCGATTATTAGTTATATAGGTTTCCGTGACCGAAGCACGCCCGTAGCCGATAATCCGCCTTTCATTATCAATGTGAGTCTATAGCCTCGTTTGAGCTCATTCAAATATTTTTAAAAACCCGCGAGGGGGAATACATGTTTTTTTTTAAAACTTAGAACACAAGATTTTTATGGTATGCTTGTCCCTCTATGAATGGACCCGTGGTTGCCTTTAAATTGCATTAAGTGATTGCTTTAGTTAAAACCTCAATTATGGACCGTTAATTAACCTATGATGGGTTAACCGCTAGTACAATTAATAGATCTATGGGGGAAGCCGCCCCGGTTCAGTTTTTGTGGACTTGTCATAGAAGCTTAGGCCCGACCTCCACACTGTTTGAACATATTGTATTGAGAAGTCAGGTATACGGCAATGTACCAATAATCTGGAGGTAACCGAAAATTAATAAATCTCTCGTCTTATTAAACTGATATGGGAGTGTCTAAGGGCTCGGTTCCATGAGCTTATTGCAATTTATGCTAAATACAATTATTATTATTGATGCAAATTATTAGATGCTTGTTGCCTTTAAGCATGCCACAAACTTATAATCTTTGTTTGTGTTCAAAATGATTATATAAACCTATAGATTCACTCGGCATTTTTGCTGATGATTTTCTCACATGTATTTCAGGTAATCAAGAAGGCTGAAGCTTAGAAGTCACGGGAATGAATGTTGTGCACTACTTTGCAATATAAACTCTTTGAATATTTGTCGTTCCTTTTGTTCAAAACAATTTAAATCCTTGGTTTTGGTTATACTTTGGTTACGATGTCTTGGGACTACGCTACTCTGATAAATGTTTTGGAACGATAAATTTAAAACGTCTCTTTTCGAGTCGTTCTTTATAAATTATGTGTTGTTGTATCATTGTTTAGCACCCAAAGATGTATTCCGCTGCGTGTAAATTTGGGGGTGTTAAAGATTGGTACCAGAGCCATGAGTTATAGAGAACTAGGTCTTTTTCTAAAAACCTAAACTATAACTGTCGGTTTTATTTTTCAAAAGAGTCGGTGCACATGATTTCGCGTGACTTCAGGTTCAAGCTACTTCTGGGATACAACTTTAGTATACATTATTATGTATGCCTTATTGCTAAGTATTTCTAAATAAATACTATAATCCTTTATCGATATATATATTGATATCGTTAAACTTTTCGATAAGAGTTATCATTTATTAATGATTTACTTAAATAAATTTTTGGAATTTTTCCTGCAATTATATTGAAGGATTCTCTAAATTTATTTAAATTATTGGAAATTATCCTATTTCATTTTGTTATGACCTTATACCTATTTTGCGAAATTTACCACCGTCAAATTACGTCTTCGATGAGGAGGAAGTAGGTTTCACTGCTGCAAGCGAGACACAGTCAATTAAGCCATGTGGATCCCCACGTGACTAGTGTCTATTATTTTGTGTCATTGTACTCTATTGTCTTTAAGATCATTCCTTGTTGATCGATGATAATAGTTTCCTTTGATCCTTATAATGATTGTGAATCCTTGTATTGATAATGTGTATGCATTTGATGATTGATTTTGTACATGATATGACTATACCATGAATACAATTAACTCATTCATTTTATCTTCTCTTTGTGATGTGACAGAATCATGCCACCTAGGAGAATGACAAATGATGCCATTGCAAGACTAGTTGCTGAAGAGGTTGCGAAAGCATTAGCTGCGGATAGAGCTGCGCGTGTTAACACTGAAGGTGCAGGTGGCTCTGGAGGTGCGGGTGCTGAAGGTGAAGGTGAACCTGCTGGACCAGAAGCTGCTGGGGCAGGTGTAGCTGAGATTCCTGCAGATGAGGTTGCTCCGGCTGCTGCTACGGTTAAAGAATGTACTTTTGTTGGATACATGAAATGTGGACCCACTACATTTCAAGGAACTGGTGGAGCACTGGAATTATTCAGGTGGATTGAGAAAACGGAAACAACATTTGAGATTAGTGATTTCTCAGAAAGGAACAAGGTTAAGTTCGCAGTTGCTACTTTCAAGGATCGAGCTTTAAGCTGGTGGAAGACTCAAGTTGCTACAATTGGTTTAGAAGCTGCAAACAGGAAACCTTGGGATGAAATTAAAAGGTTATTGAAAGAAGAGTTCTGTCCAGAAGAAGAGTTATCTACTTTGGAGGATGAATTGAGGCACCTGAAGATGAAAGACAATAACATTGCTGCATACACTAGCCGATTCAATGCGTTGGTTTTGTTGTGTCCAGATGCTTTTGTTACTGAGAAGAAAAAGATGGATCAATACATCAAAGGGTTGCCTGGGTACATTAAAGGTGAGACAACTTCATCTCGACCCAAGAACTTTGTTGAGACTGTAAGAATGGCTCATACACTCATGGGGCAGAAATTTCAAGATAGGGCTGAGAAAGCTGTTGAGGGTAATAAAAGGAAATGGGAGAATTCGCAGAGTAGTAATCAAGGTAGTAACCGCCATAGGCAGTACAATCAGAAGAGAAATGATGGGGCTAGAGCTGCAACTAACAAGAATGAGAATGCTGACTATGGGGGACCAGCCCAGAAATGTAAGAGCTGTGGTGTTTGTCACTTTGGTAATTGTCCACCAAGGTGCATTAAATGTGGAAAGGTTGGGCATGCTGCGGAGAAGTGCAAGCCATGGATCCCTGCCACTGGAGCAAATGCTATTTCGATCAAGACTTGCTTTGAATGTGGAGAACGTGATCATGTTCGTCCCAAATGCCCGAAGTTAAAGAACAAGAAGGCAGGTGAAGCTGCTGGGGCAGTTTATGTTGTTAAGGATGCTGATCAGGCACAAGGTCCAAATGTGGTGACGGGTACGTTCTTACTCAACTATCGTTATGCTAGTGTGTTGTTTGACTCAAGATCTGATAGGAGCTTTATAAGCACTTCCTTTAGTCGTTTAATTAATGTTGAGCCAACAAGCCTAAATGCTAGTTATGAGGTTGAGTTAGCTGATGGACAATTAGTTAGTACTACCACTATATTTAAGAAGTGTCCTTTGAAATTAGCAAATTATTTATTTGAAATTGATTTGATGCCGATAGAGTTGGGTTCATTTGATGTGATTGTTGGTATGGATTGGTTGGGTGCTCATGATGCGGTAATTGTATGTGGGGAGAAAGTTGTCCACATACCGGTTAAGGGTAAGGTGTTAGTAGTTAAAGGTGATGTTGGTAGATCTCGTCTGACGGTGATATCTTGTATCAAGGCGAGGAAATATGTAGAAAGAGGTTTTCACATGTTCTTGGCTCAAGTAGTGGAGAAAGAACTACCGGTTAGGCGTGTGGAAGATGTTCCGGTTATTCGTGATTTTCCTGAAGTATTTCCCGATGACTTGCCAGGGATTCCCCCTCAGCGAGAAGTCGAATTCAAGATTGATCTAGTGCCAGGAGCTGCACCTGTGGCGCGTGCACCTTATCGTTTGGCACCGTCTGAGATGAAGGAGTTGGCAGATCAGTTGAAGGAGTTAATGGAGAAGGGGTTCATTAGACCAAGTTCGTCACCTTGGGGAGCTCCAGTATTGTTCGTGAAGAAGAAGGACGGATCGTTCAGAATGTGCATAGACTACCGAGAGTTGAACAAGTTAACTATTAAAAATCATTATCCACTTCCTAGGATCGATGATTTTTTCGATCAACTTCAAGGTTCATGTGTGTACTCGAAGATCGACTTGAGATCGGGTTATCATCAACTTCGTGTTAAAGAGGAGGACATACCTATTACAGCTTTTCGGACGCGTTATGGACACTTTGAATTTCAAGTAATGCCGTTTGGGTTAACTAACGCACCTGCGGTATTCATGGACTTAATGAATCGTGTGTGTAAACCATACCTCGACAAGTTTGTGATTGTATTTATCGACGATAACCTGATTTGTTCCAAAAGTCGGGAGGAGCATGAAGGTCATTTGAAGATTATTTTGGAGTTGTTGAAGAGGGAGAAGTTGTATGCGAAATTCTCCAAGTGTGATTTTTGGTTGGATTCAGTCCAATTCCTTGGGCACGTGATCGATAGTAGCGGTGTTCATGTTGATCCTTCCAAAATTGAAGCTATTAGAGATTGGGCTAAGCCTACGACCCCGACTGAGGTTAGACAATTATTGGGATTAGCTGGATACTATTGGTGATTTATTGAAGGGTTCTCTTTAATTTCTAAACCTCTTACTAAACTTACACAGAAAAACAAGAAGTATGAGTGGGGTTCAGTAGAAGAAGAAGCATTCCAAACTTTGAAGCAGAAGCTGTGTTCTGCACCAATTTTGGCTTTGCCCGACGGATCTGAAGACTTTGTGGTATATTGTGACGCATCACGTAAGGGTTTTGGTGCTGTGTTGATGCAAAGAGAGAAAGTGATCGCGTATGCATCTCGTCAATTGAGGAAGCATGAGGAGAATTATACTACACATGATTTGGAATTAGGAGCTGTTGTCTTTGCTCTTAGACTTTGGAGACACTATCTCTACGGTACAAAGAGTGTGGTATATACCGATCATAAAAGCCTGAAACATATTTTAGATCAGAAGGAGCTCAATATGAGGCAGAGAAGATGGGTAGAATTGTTGAGTGATTACGACATTCAAATTTGCTACCATCCCGACAAGGCGAATGTAGTTGCCGATGCACTTAGTAGGAAGGACAGAGAAATAACCAAAAGGGTTAGAGCTTTAGCCATGAAAACTTATTCTGATTTATCTAATCGAATACTTAAAGCTCAAACTAAAGCGATGGAGGAAGAGAATGTGAGAGATGAAGACTTGGGTAGAAGGATGACACCTATATTCGAAATTCGTGATGACGGAATTCGATATTTCGAGAATCGTGTGTGGTTACCGGTGTATGGAGGACTGAGAGATCTAATTATGCACAAATCTCATAAGTCTAAATATTTGATTCACCCAGGATCGGATAAAATGTACCAAGACTTGAAGAAATGTTACTGGTGGCCGAATATGAAGGCTAACATTGCTACTTATGTTAGTAAATGCTTGACGTGTGCTAAGGTGAAGTTTGAGCACAAGAGACCTTCGGGTTTACTGCAACAACCTGAAATTCCAGAATGGAAATGGGAGAAGATCACTATGGACTTTGTTTCGGGACTTCCGAGAACTTCTAGTGGTTATGATACGATTTGGGTGATTGTTGATCGGTTGACTAAGTCGGCTCATTTCTTGCCAATAAAGAAAACTGATGACTTAGACAAACTTACTCGGTTGTATTTGAAGGAAGTTGTTTGTAGACATGGGGTTCCTTTGTCAATTATTTCTGATCGAGATAGTCGGTTCACATCTGAGTTTTGGAAATCGCTTTAGCGAGCTCTGGGGACTCAGTTGGATATGAGCACTGCGTATCATCCGGAAACGGACGGACAAAGTGAGAGGACTATTCAGACCTTGGAGGATATGTTACGAGCGTGTGTAATAGACTTTGGAGGTAGTTGGGATTGACACTTACCTTTGGTGGAGTTCTCATACAACAACAGTTACCATGCAAGTATTAAGGCTGCGCCTTTTGAAGCACTTTACGGGCGAAAGTGTAGATCACCAGTTGGTTGGTGTGAGATTGGAGAAAGTCAGTTGACGGGTCCTGAATTGATTAGAGAGACGACTGAGAAGATCGTGCAAATCAAGAATCGTTTATTGACAGCTCGTAGTAGACAGAAGAGCTATGCGGATAAGAGGAGAAAGCCATTGGAGTTTGATATTGGCGATATGGTTATGTTGAAAGTATCACCTTGGAAAGGAGTAATTCGATTTGGCAAGCGAGAAAAACTTAGTCCACGTTATATAGGTCCATTCAAGATTATTGATCGAGTTTGGAATTGCCAGAAAAGTTAAGTGCTATTCACAATACTTTTCACGTTTCTAATCTTAAGAGGTGTTTGGCGGACGAGAATTTGATAATTCCACTTGAGGAGATTCAACTGGACGACAAGCTGCATTTTATTGAGGAACCGGTGGAGATTATGGATCGAGAGGTGAAACGGCTTAAGCAAAGTCGGATCCCGATAGTAAAAGTGCGATGGAATTCCCGACGTGGACCCGAATACACTTGGGAGCGAGAGGACTACTTCAAGAGTAAGTATCCGCATTTATTCGTAGACGGACCTAAGGAGACGTAAGCCCCGGGACGGTGCTCTCCTAAGGTGGTGAGGATGTAAAACCCACAAAATAAGGTCATTACTTAATCTTACTTTTCAAATATTTTTGAAGTATTTTATAATATTAAATATTATTATGTTTAACGGTTTAAGTTGAAACCGGTATTAAATATTTTATTTTAATATTTTGACGAGCAACGAGGACTACTAGTTATCGCGATACCGACTGATGCCAAAAAATTTATATCGTATAATATTTTGAAACTTATTTTTGTGTGGGTTAATGAACTCACAATTTACGGATTTAAATTTTGGGCTTACGTGCATAATTTAACGTCTTTTACGACTAAAGCAGAAACCTTAGGATTACGTATTTACGTTTTTGATGATACAATTTTTATTGGATTCTTTTTGTGACGTTGATTCATAATTTATAAAAACGTTTTTCGTGAAACGACCCGAGGGCACGTAAATCGAGAAAACTAGACTCGAGGAATACCCGTAAACTAGTGAGATGGGACAAAATACATTGTCCCACCCCACTAGCTAGCTTGGACGGCACACACATGACACCACATCTTAGGATGTGGCATCATGTTAGCTAAATGTTTACAAGTGTAAGCATAGCTTACACCTTAAGCTTACAACTTTCCCACTAACTCAAAACCACTAGCAACTAACTCATTTCCATTTCCATACATGCAAAACCAACTTCAAAACTCTCTCAAATACTCCTCCCTTGCCGTCCACTTTGAAGCAACAAACACCCCTTTTGATCTTTTCTAGCCATGAAATACATGTTTACTAGCTCTATCATGGAGTATCTTGAAGCCTTGATCATTTGGTGGCCATATTAACAACATTGGAGGTGATTTGCTTGTGTCCTAGGGCTGATTTCTCAACTATTGTTCTTGGTGTTTGATGATCTTGGAGTTACTTGTGGTGTTCATCAAGTTCTTGTCTTCCAAAAACAAGAAATACACTTGGTTGGTAAAGAAGATCATCCTCTCCATTTTCTCTTGTTATTTTTGTAAAGAACAAATGTATTTTCTTTCATTTTGTATAATTATATGATGTATATATGATGATAAAAATGTTGTGTGGGGATCAAGTGTTGATAGATATGCTTAAAAATGTTAATAACTATAAGAAATGAGGCTAAAATCTTGATTATTTAGTTGGCTGTATAAAAATAGTATATAACTAAAACATGAACTGATAAAATTGCATGGTATGATCCATTTACAGTAAGTACAAGATGTTATACACATGTGAGAGTTGGCCATGCAATGGAATCAATATAATGAGTGAGATATGATCAAAACAAGTTGGGTGTTCTAATCTAAATAAGCAGTTTTGTAGGGACTGTTAAGGCAAGATAAACTTAAAATGAGCAGTAGCTATAACTAAGTTAAATGTAGCACATAATATGAAGATCATGCCACCCAAAAATGAGCCTCTAATTCATTATAGAACTCTAGATATGATAAAAATGATGAACATGAAGATAAAAATCAGATTTTGAGAATTAATGTTTATTATTATTATATAAGCACTCAAATTTTATTGTATAAAATGTAAAATAAAAACCCACTAACTTATGAAACTTATTTATATAAATATGTAAAAGGTTAATTAAATGGATAAGTTATATAAATGGTAGTGGAATAATAGTTATAAGTAATAAAAACTATAAACTTGATTTTTACGACTTTTTCGGCTATTACCGTAAAATTAACGTTTTTCGATAAAATAAAACTTAGACGATCAAACCCGTCTAATGTAAAGTTTTTAAAAGTCATATACTGATATATAAGTAACTAATACAAGTAAAAACCGATAAAACCCGAACTATAGGAGATACGGACATTAACGAGCTAACTAAGCATATTGGAGTAATAATTGGACTAAATAAGTTAAACACTTATAAAAAGAACTTATTGGGCTTAACCCATTTGGGCCCAACATGGAAAATATAGATACTGATAATATAGGTATAAAATGGATTAAAACAAGTTAAAGAACTTATACTAAGCTTATTAGACTCAAAATAGGTAAATAGGTAAAACTAGTAAACTAGTAAAAAGTTACCAATACGTAAACACTAAAATGAGTAAACAAAGATATATAAACCCACTTGATCATCATCATATGTACAAAATCATCATATGTATATTGTTATTTTGATAAAAGTCATTAGACAAGAGTCTAAGACCGATTATTATTTATATAGGTTTTCGTGACCGAAGCACGCCGGTAGCCGATAATCTGCCTTTCATTATCAATGTGAGTCTATAGCCTCGTTTGAGCTCATTCAAATATTTTTAAAAACCCGCGAGGGGGAATACATGTTTTTTTTAAAACTTAGAACACAAGATTTTTATGGTATGCTTGTCTCTCTATGAATGGACCCGTGGTTGCCTTTAAATTGCATTAAGTGATTGCCTTAGTTAAAACCTCAATTATGGACCGTTAATTAACCTATGATGGGTTAACCGCTAGTACAATTAATAGATCTATGGGGGAAGCCGCCCCGGTTCAGTTTTTGGGGACTTGTCATAGAAGCTTAGGCCCGACCTCCACACTGTTTGAACATATTGTATTGAGAAGTCAGGTATACGGCAATGTACCAATAATCTGGAGGTAACCGACAATTAATAAATCTCTCGTCTTATTAGACTGATATGGGAGTGTCTAAGGGCTCGGTTCCATGAGCTTATTGCAATTTATGCTAAATATAATTATTATTGTTGATGCAAATTATTAGATGCTTGTTGCCTTTAAGCATGCCACAAACTTATAATCTTTGCTTGTTTTCAAAATGATTATATAAACCTATAGATTCACTCGGCATTTTTGCTGATAATTTTCTCACATGTATTTCAGGTAATCAAGAAGGCTGAAGCTTGGAAGTCACGGGAATGAATGTTGTGCACTACTTTGCAATATAAACTCTTTGAATATTTGTCGTTCCTTTTGTTCAAAACAATTTAAATCCTTTCTTTTGGTTGTACTTTGGTTACGATGTCTTGGGACTACGCTACTCTGATAAATGTTTTGGAACGATAAATTTAAAACGTCTCTTTTCGAGTCATTCTTTATAAATTATGTGTTGTTGTATCATTGTTTAGCACCCAAAGATCTATTCCGCTGCGTGTAAATTTGGGGGTGTTAAAAGATTTGGGGGTGTTAAAAGTCTCCCAGCCGATAGGCCGTACTTTTGGCATGGGACTATAGGGCAGATGCACGTATTGATGAAGAGCAACGTTGCACACGTCGTGTTGAGCTAAAAAAATTAAACGGTATCCCGGAAAATGTTGCACTTTGTATATCGTTTGGCATTTCTTTCCAAATTGAAATTTTGATTGTGTCATTAGTTTTTGAATCTAAGATTTCGATTCGTGGTAGTGGCTTCCAAGTTTTCTATACGGTGTCATGGTCATAGGGATGCTAACTTTTATAGTTTGATATATAAACTTGGTTTAATCACCATGCTAATGCATGGATAAAATAAGTTAAAGCGACAAAACATTACTAAAAATGGTAGTAACTATATATAAAAGCTTGGCGTTTTGTGTGTCCAATTGAAAACAATATTTTTAATTTCAAAATGTTGTTATGTTCGAATCCCACATCGCCTCATGACCCAATAGTCATAGGTAGAAGTTTCTATAAAAGGGGAGGCCAAATGGTGACAATTGCAAATATATGATGTTTAACTAAGTTTTTATAGATTTTGTTTGTTTAACAATTGCTAGTTGAAATCTTTTATAAAACTTTTTTTGGAAGCGTCAATTTCATAAAAATTGATGTTTGTTCAAAAGATGAGTTTTTTAAATGTTTTAATTTGTATCTAACAATAAAAAGAGTATTCATATTTATTTATAGATATAATAATTTGGATTTTATTTGAAAAGAGAGGATCAACTATAAGAGGGTTTACTTTATGGGGAGAGTGATGGTCATTGTTGCTACTCTTTATGGATGTTATGAAGAGAGGAGGATCAATCATAATTTTAGGTGATAGGATCTTTAAGACATATACTATTTTTATAGAATTAGACGTTTACCCGCGTATAGCGGCGGAATTACCTACCGGCAGATAGTTAATGATAGGCTAATTGACTCGATGATCGAATAGGTGCCCCTGTCACTCAACTGGGTTGACCTGGCGGTCGAACCCGTGACCCGATGGACGAACCCGTGACCCGATGATTCGACCAAGTCGACTCGGTGGTTGAACCCGTGACCCGATGGTCAAACACGTGACCCGGTGGTCGAACCCGTGAACCGGTGATCAAACCCGTGACCCGGTGGTGTAACCTGTGACCCGGTATCTCGATCGGGTTGACCCGGTGGTCGAACCCGTAACTCGATAGTCAAACCCGTAACTTGGTAACTGATTCATTTGTTTCCATAAGTATGGATTTGGTTTTCAACATTTCCTATATTATCCTATGTTTCTTTAAATAAAAACTTAAAATTTTACTTTTTACTTTAGGGATACACCCTTTATAGCTTTATATATAGTAGAGATAGTGTCACTAAAAGTAGTATTTTGTTGATCAGTGATGATCTTTTGTTTCTTTTTAATGAAAACTACTTTTTATAGATTTTATTTAAAAAGCATGGAAGCGAGTATAAAACGCATCATTCCATCTCTAATCTCTTTTGCTACAGTCATTTTACCTCTTTTTTTTCTATCTTTCATATCCTCACAATGACGAAGAAGTAAAGTCGGTAATCAGTATTTACAATTCAATAAGATATAATGCTTTACAATAAGGCAGTGATGTGGGGCACTATATATCATTTAAGCTTAGCAATTTATTTAAACCTCTGAATTGCAGAAGACAAGTCATACCCTTTAAGGCAGTATCTTATTCCACTACATCACTATTAATCTTTTGTAACAAACAATCCATGTACAAGTTATATAAATAGCCTCAAGTATTTAACTTAAAAATAGGGGTCAGATTCATTGAGTCTTCTACCTAGCTAAACGTGAGCAGCAAGTGGTGGCAGTCTCTACTTATTTACTTTTGAAATTGTCAGAATTATATCTTTCATCTATAACAGGTAAAAGAAATAGTTTGTGAGAAAACGGGCCAAATCTCGAAAGTTATAAGTTTTTTTATTTTGATGCAGAAAACTTTAAACACTTTCAATGATAATTTATATCACTATCAAATAAATCGTATTTGACATACTACCTATACGTGAAAGAATAATATGAACAAAAAAGTGTTTCAGGTCATTCATCTTGCCCTTTAAAACCTGTTACCCAACGCTCCTCTTAATTACGTTTTCTTATGGAAAAGATGCACCATCCAGAATATATATATTCAACAAAGCACTTCTTATTAAAAATGGTCAATTTCCCTTGCTACACGCAAGCCGTACACCAAAAATACACATGTAATAATACTTTAATTGCAGCAGTTGTTGCCTTTGCATTGTTCTTTTCAGCAAAGGATGGAGGAGTATTGTCTACAGAACTCCACGAACGGAAATATGGATTAAGCCTGGTTGTAAAAAATGTTGTAAATAGGCAAATTTTATAAAAAAAATGTTATACAAAAGCTGTTATATACTGGAATCTACCTATCCAGCTATTTCTAAATCATCAGCAAGAAATGAAGATGTCAACCAAACTTGTAACCAAATCTAGAACGCAACCATTGGTGTTGTACTTTAACTCGCATCCCAGGTCACACAAACACTTTTTGTTGCTATTAAAACCTGTTGAGAAACAGTAGACAGATGTTAAAAATTTAACATCAATGAAATAATTATGATAGCAATTACAGCAAGCAACTCCTATATCAACACCAGCGATTTCATAACAACAAATTATTATTTGTTCGCTATGCAATAATATCGTTAATGTCATGATCAATCATAAAGTATAACATCTATGTCCTAAGAATTTCTATATCCTAATAGTTACCAAACTTCCAACACCAGTCTTTGCTTTTAGTAAGAGCTCATCACCTTTTTAGCTATCTAAAAATAAGAGTTCATATAAGTTAGCAAACACTATTTGCAGGTTTTCTTTTAGCTTCTAATTATCAATAAGATATTTTAGATGTGCAAATATCAATTGCTGACATATATAGGTCTGGCACTAAGAGGTGCTTAGATATTCCCAAAACCAACTTATGGTTAATATTAAAACACAAAATAGGTGAACCAAGACTCTGAAAGACCTTAACGTAACCGAAGTTTAGCTATATCTAACTACTCGAAAATAGAAAACTTATACACGTCATCGAATAATATCTTATAAGAGTGAAATAGGTATCGTGAATCGAGATGGAAGTGAGAATATCATCCAACTACTTCAAAACTTATATTCTATTTGGTTATTCGGGTATCCTCAACGGTTGTTCATCGCTGCTAGGTACATTAAAATCCATAACCTGTTTAACTTACAGGCGTAACAAAGCCACACTACTGTCTCAAATACGTTAAAACTCTAAGTTCCCAAAGTTGGAATTTTGATCTTTGATTAAAAAGTTTAAAAAAGTGGCACATAACCGCGTTTCATTTGGACATGTGTTAATTAATTGACCCTTTCAGCCATAGATGTCATATGTGATGAAAATAGGTCTTAACTTACAGTGACACATGGACATGTGGTAAGGAAGGATTTGTTTAAGATGTTGCACAACAGCTCCTAAACACGTTTATGCTTCACACTCTCATTTGATGCAATGGAAGACCCGATTCTACAATGAAATATGAAGACGTGGTTAGGCTAAATAAAGAAGTCTACAGCTTTTAAACTAAAATAAGTTGGCCTATCCTAATTTCAAATAAGTCAGTAAGCTTGGAAATAAGATAGAGATAGTAGTAATTTAAGCAAGTTGTGTGTCTCAAAGGTAATATACACAGTGGCAATTCCCACACCCCCTGTAGTACACCTAATTTATATCCGTACGGAGTTCAGGCACATGTAGTTTGCAGTCCTATAACCTATAGATGTATAGCCATTATAGGTGGACTTGAGTCCATATTAAGTTTTCATTAATAAAGTATGCATTGGACCGACTGTATAATAATGATCACCCAAATACTAATTTGTAATTGCAAGCTGCTGATATGTGTAATTACTTTTCGTAGTTAATAGTATGTGATTGTTATATACACCATTAGTTATAATGCACATGTAATTACTTTTTTTACTTACCTAGAGTGGACATTTTAGCAGCATGGTCACAAAGCACAACCATCACCTGTGTAGAAGGAGACACGCGTGTTTTCCCATACAACATTATATGTAGAACTTCCATGTCTTGCCCCCATCCCGCTGGTGCTGCAACTTATGTTAAACCATTCCGTACCGATTGGTCTCCTACAGCTATAACGTCGACCCTTATGACTACAGCTGCACATGATCAGAAGCGTGTAAAGGATATATATTAAGAGCATCTTTCTGCACATCTTTGCAATCAACAATATTAGGTAGCAACAAAGGCTCCCAACCACATAAACTAATGAGCTTTTGTGCTTAAAAAAGACATATTAACATTCTTTGAGATTACTATGACCTAAGGTTTGTAATCTTTAGTAGTTATAGTTAAACCATACCTGATAGTACAAGAAAGTCAAAACTTGTTCACATTCATCTAGACGTAGAGGGTAGTTTAGGAAATATTCTAGCAAAGGGGTCCTCGTGTAGTCAAAGGCTGTTGATGAGATCATAGGAAGTTCTAAAAGTTGCAATAATAAAGCACATCGTTTCTTGTTGTCATTAGCAAAATCTATAAGAGATGAAGGAGTGAACTGTGGTAGCTTCTCATCACAAGCATTGTCAACCAAGGCCGCTTTCTCAACTACATTACGTATAATACACAGTTTAAACTTGATGAACTTTTATGCGCATCTAAATGTGAAGTTATAATAAAAAGCATGGCTTACCTTGTTCCCAAGCCCAAGGTGATGAGATTAAAAAAGCAGAGATTTTCCGCACACGAATCATAGGCGATGATGTCCATATCTACATTAACCCAACCTCTCCTGACACAATTTATTGCACTAGCTACCTGTGAAAAATAGATAATGCTACTCTCTTATGCCTAGAATTCCAGAATGAAATAAAAGAAAACCTAATTACAGTTGCCCATATTCCAAACAGAGGTCATGAGCATCTTTATTGTCAACAGAAAAGGTGCATTTGATATCGAATTTTTCAAACATTAAATAAAATGCAGCTATGCCAGATATACTTTGAAGTCGTTCGCTAACAAGGATCATATTTAGGGGTTTGTTTCGGTTTATATAGCCGGCTTATGGCTTATTTAGTTTCATGCCTATGTTTTATAAGCTCACTTTTTGTGGGTTATTTTGAAACTTTCCACCTTATATAAGTTCATTATGACATATTAAACTTAATAAGCCATAAAGTTTCAAAATAAAACATAAAAAGCGAGTTTATGAAACCTTTTTTCAAAACCAAATAAGCCATAAACTTGGTTAATGTAATAGGTACTCTTCCATTAGTATCACCGCTAAAGGAGAAAAAA
Organism: Glebionis coronaria; assembly: GCA_025667525.1. Lineage (NCBI taxonomy): Eukaryota > Viridiplantae > Streptophyta > Magnoliopsida > Asterales > Asteraceae > Glebionis > Glebionis coronaria. The sequence continues at coordinate 10,257,948 of CM046877.1, forward strand.
TAACATAATTTTATAAAACAATCACAAGAGAATACACATACACATCATTCCAGAAACTAAAACAACCATTCTTTTGATGAAAGCAGAAATAAAATAAACAAAAATCAAACTGAGACAACCTTTATTTTGATTCACAGCTTTTATGAAATGAAAAAAAAAATGCCATTCAAATAAGTATCAGTTGAAAATTGAGAAGCACCTGATTAACACATCAACCTAATCAAACATAAGCAAAAGCAAGATAAAGTATAACTTACATAATTAAAGCAGATGATGTCAGATATTGATGCGTTGAATGAATAAAACCTGCAAAATCAAAAGAACAATCATCAGCTACATATTTGAAATTAAAATGTAAAAGGTGATCTAGAGTTAGAGTAAACAAGATTTAATTGATTGAGATTATATTCAAAACTTAAAACAAAATACTAATAAGAAACGATTCTCATATTTTATTTTTGGAGATGATAAGATTTTATTTTTAGAGGAAGATATGAGTCATTTATGATTTGAGTGAGCGTTTTAATTTTCCTGGTGAAGGTCACCCACATTCCCAAGAATAATAATCAAGTATAGATAGAATTACAAATGGAACTGTTTGTATCAAAATAAAAAAAGTATACAAAACTCATAATTAAATATACAGTTAAACCTTTACAAAGAGGCAGTCGATTTCTTAACTTGCAGCAGACTCACAAAAGAATCCCAAAATCAGTATGTGCGATGGTAGTTATCCTATGGTGGTTGGGCTCTCGATGGAGGGTGGGTTTTGGAAGAGACATGGAATAATGTGATATATGAGAGAGAAGTGTAATGATGGTGGCGGAGTAATGATCAGCAGTTTCAAAAATAATATATTCAATCACAGCCTCAACTTTCAATAGATCTAAGCAACTCAAAACCACCACGAAACACCAAAACCACCAAGCACACTGAAACCACCTAGTCCACCGAAACCATGATTATTGATTTGGCAGACGGCGGCAAAAATGACGGCGACAATAGGTGTATGGTTTGAGAGAGCAGGTTGTGGTTTGGAAATAAAAGGGATTAGTACTATGCGTTTTATATGGAGAGGTAGGTAGAGAGATTAGGGTTACAAAAGGGTGCGTTACATCACGAACAATTCAACTTTACTTTTGGATGTCAACTATAAGATTCCTATACTTGCCTTATTTGTTTCCTATGTTTCCCTATTTGTTTCAATGTTTCTGGAAATAAGTGGTTGAAAAAGTTGTTTTGCTTTAATAAGGGGTAGAGATTCCCGTGGTTTGAAATTTCTGGCTGGCTTACACACATTCTCAACTTCACATTGTCAACTATTCTAATCATGGAATGTTATGAAATGATTCCTATACTTTCCGTTTTAAATTTCTAATTTCCCTAATTAAGTGTACTTAAAAAACTAATCCTATATCCTTTATAAGTAGTAGGAATAGAAAAAATATCCAATGCATATTTGAGGTGCGGGTATATAAACCTTTCGGTTCAAGTTGTTACAAGTTTTTAACGAGTTTTTATAAGTTTTGCATATGATTAAATGATATGTATGTTACAAATGCTATCAGGGTACTACGCGTTGCGGCTACTTATGATCATACATATTTTTAATAATAAAATTACAAATAATGTCGATAATTTAAAACTTGAATTACTTTAAACTAAGGTTTCAAAAATCATGAATCGCTAGTCGGTCGGTCGATCACCTCGTAACTTGTAATCGTTTTAGGCAGGATTAATCGGTGATTACTCGGATTGGCATTTTTACCAAGTTTTTGTATTTCTGACAAGTTTTTGGGAATTTCTAACGAATTTTATATATTTTAAGCAAGATTATTCTTAAAATACAACTTATCTTACGTATAAATAGTTACTATAAGTAATAAACAAGACTTTAAAATGAGTTTTTGGTATTTTCAGCATAATCTGCAGATTTTCGGCAAGTTTGACCATCATGGACCATCATTAATCCTCTTTTCATTACTCGGCAATGTTGAGGGCCTTGTAGCGATTAAACGGCGAATAATCGGCATTGTAGACCTTTTTTTGCAACACTGCCTTAAACAATAATAAACTGTTTTATATAAAAATAGTAGTACGAGATTATAATAATTAATGGTGAAATGTATTTGCTAATTTGAGTAAAATTCGTCACAATATTATATAACATGTAAATGTAAAAAATATTCGTAGTTTATATGTTTTCACATTTTCATAAATTTTAATAACATTTAAATTTTCATATTTTCACATGTATGATTTTATCAAATAAGTTAGCAAAATGATTCGTATTTCATAAAATTTATAATAAAATACATGCATAAATGATATATGTTTTCGAATATTCTAATTCGTAAAAAAAAATGAAAGATCAAAAATAAATAGAGATTTGATATTAAACATACTGAACAATTTAAATAAGAAAACTAGCGTAAGTTGTAATTATTAGACAATAAAATAGGCCCAAGCCCGGTTTGTGGGTTTAGGGTATTTTGGGTTTTAACACTATATATAGTGGATGAATAATACACAATACTCATGGGGGTTTATCCATTCTAACATGGTATCAGGCCATATCCCGATCTTATATAAAAAAAGCAGTCGATCTAAATCAACCCCATTCCATCTTACCGATTAAAAAAAACAAAAACAACTCAACAGATCTTTTTTGATCGAGTATTATACTATGGAAAAGAAGATCCATGTGATTAAGTAGCGAAAAAAAGGTGGAATTTGTTTGAAGTGGATTAATTAGGATCCATTATTGCTAGTTTTATGTTACGTAGGGAAAAAGTAATGCTTTTGTTTTAATTGTTTTACTTGTTTGTTTTTTTTCCTTTTTTTTAATGTCGAATCTAGGGTATTAATTCTCACAGATGATTTTTGTTATTTTCGAATCTAGGGTATCAATTCACGAAGACGACTTGGTGTTGGTGTCGAATCAAGGGTATAAGTCCCGAGACGGCTTTTGTCGAATCTAGGGTATCAAGTCCCGAGACGAATTTTGTTGAATCAAAGGTATAAGTCCCGAGACGACTTTTGTTGGTGTCGAATCAAGGGTATAAGTCCCGAGACGACTTTTTTCGAATCTAGGGTATCAAGTCCCGAGACGACTTTTGTCGAGTCAAGGGTATAAGTCCCGAGACGACTTTTGTTGGTGTCGAATCTAGGGTATCGAGTCCCGAGACGACTCTTTTTTTTGTTTGGTTTTGTTTCTTTTCTTTTGTTACTACTTTTCTTCACATATTTCCTAAAAATCTGCTTCTTTTCAAAATCCGCTGCTTCTCAAGATCCGCTGTATCTTATGATATGCATTTCAAGATCTGCTTCTAAAATATGTTTTTATTATATTTTGTTTTTATTTTCTAGTTTACCTCTCCAGTCCGAGCTTTCGTGATTTCACACTATATATAGTGGATGAATAATACACAAACCGGGCTTGGGCTTATTTTATTAGATAATAAAATAGGCCCAAGCCCGGTTTGTGGGTTTAGGGCATTTAGGGTTTTAACACTATATATAGTGGATGAATAATACACAATACTCTTGGGGGTTTATCCATTCTTACATGGTATCAGAGAGGTCGATTCGCCGCCTCTGTCACCCGTCAAATACTATCCGCTGCCACCACTATCTTCTCGACACCAATTTCTTCATACCCCAATCCTAAAACCCTAAATTTATTTCACTCTTCTCTCCGTTAAGTAAAAACCCCACGTGATTATGAGTTTCCAATATCATAATTCTAAGTTTGTGGTAGATGGTTACATTATAACATGAAGCACATCAAGGTTGACCAATCAATGGCAGATCTGGTTGATTTTTATTTTGCTTTCCTTATCCTTGTTTTGTTTCTTAACACAAAAAAACTACTGGTTAATGTTTATTGTTTTTTTTTCTCTTTTATTGTTTGTACTGCCTTTTGATTTAACAATCTTATACTTTTCAATCTTCTGCTCAATTTTACAAAATACTAAACTCTTTTGTTTCAACTTCATGTGTTGATGATTTGTGCTAAGGTCACAAATCCACACCGGTTGTCTATTTGGTTGGATGTTTGTGCAAAGGTCACAATCCACAGTTGACGTTTATGAAGAAGAACTAGAGTTTTTGCAGGCTTTGTGGATTCGTGTTGATCTCGTTGGAGTTTATGAAGATAATAGAAAGTGTAGGGCCTTATTATGTTTTATTTTCGATGTTTTATTTTGTTTCTTTTCTAGTTCAATACTCCAGTCCGAGCTTTTGCGATTTTGTCGCTCGGACTGCGGGGGAGTGTTAGAGGATAATTAGGCCCAAGCTCGGCTTGTGGGTTTGGGTGCATTAGGGTTTCTAGGGTTATTATCCCTATAAATATTGATCAATAATAGTGCATTCCTTACGGGTTTCAATGTAGTCTATCTACCATTCTTATAGTAATTTGGTTTTATAATCTAGTTTTATTGCATTGAAAATTTATATTAGTATCATCGCTTGTTATAGAAACGGAAACCATTCTATAAATACTCCAAAATATGGCACCACGCGTATCGTTATATATGTTTATATTAGTTTTATCGCTTGTTCGAGTGAAACCAACTTTATTTTAGTGCGAACATGGTTAAAATTTAATATATGTTGGATTTCTAAAAATTATTTGATACCCTAAACACCTCTTGGATTTCTAAAAATTATTAATAATTTTTAAGAACGGTTGATACATTTTATCAAATGTTTAATTTCCAAAATATATGTTGCATGTTTAATGTCGGATCTATACATCCTTTTGGTATATTCATAACTAATGATTAAAAGGATGTCAAGTTGTATATTTTAAAGTAATTTATTTTATCATATTTTACTTTCAATTTAAATTATTAAATTAATTTATAATTTCTAACAATGATTCTAAATAACTTGGAAAATCTAATTTTCTCTAATGGTAACGATAAACCTGTGAGACCCCTAGAATCTGACATGGAACAACTAGACAAAGAGGGGGTAACACGTCATGGTACAAGAAACAATGAATTACAGTTGACACAAAGCCGACGTAATAAAAACATGTACCTTACATCATAAAAGTTCAGAGTTTTAAACATAGGTCCCAGAGTTTTATAAACGGAAAAATATATTATTTCATCACGATTTATAACATAAGGTTGCCCCAAAAGATAAAATAAACTTCTGACAGTTTACACAAAAACCAATCTTTTAAAAAGCATCACAGAAATCTCCAAACTGCGATAATATCCTGTGGGCTCCCATCCAAGCAAAGCTAAGTAATAATACCTGAGATTAAACATGTAAAATTGTCAACATAAAGTTGAGTGATATTCATAGGTTTACTAGTAAAGGTGTGGAACACAATCATTCGTTTGTAAACACGTAGTAGGAGAAATGGTTATATACGTCAACCACAGTCCGATACTATTATTATTATTGTTGTTTAGTTCCTGAACCGAAGCTTAACTATGTAAGTATTCAGCCTAAATACTACGGTATAAACAAATATTAGCGCGTCAAGGTAATCGGGACGGGGATAGTCAATCCCGATGGATCCACCCACAACATTCGCGGTTCGCGCAATGCACATAGGACAGTTAACGGTTCATGATCGGGGGATGAAACTCAAGGCTAATATCGAAAATCTGGAAAGCATACACGTTCTGTATATCATACAAGTTCTGGATAGCATACAGTTTTTAAATGGTTGTGTTCCACCATGTAAAATCTCACCCCGTGTTTAGAAACCACGTATAAGTAAAAAGGGGCAATGAACTCACCTTATCAATGAGGTAAGTGAATCACGGTACTCAGCAACTGAGTAGAAACAATGGTAGTGAGACGATCACCGGTGATATGGATGCCCGGGAAAACATGAAAGCCGCAACCTATCAAATGAATTGCAATAAAACCCCAAATATAAAAAGGACATCAAAATAGGTTTACTATGGGATTTCAGTCGAATCCATAAGAAAAGCTTGATTAAATGCGATAGTTACCAAATTCACGAGAAGGTAGTATAGACATCACTGGCAAATCAAGAAAATTTGTAAAACGAATTGAGTTAATAATTGGACATACCAATTTTGAAGGGATCTTGAAGGACGCTGGTGTTTTGATTTGTAACTATGTGTGTGTTTTATTAATTGGGGAAGAAGATATACTTTCAAAGGATCTTCTATAGAGTATGAAAAGGATTTTGCAGTTTGTATATCGTTCCTTTCTTTGCAAATTAAAATTTTGACCGAGTCGTTAGTTTTTGAATTTAAGATTTTGTGATTATTGGTGTGGCTTCCAAGTTTTGTATATTAAGGTCATGGGGATGTTAAAACAGGTCTAATATATAGACTTGGTTTTATTCACAATACTAGCTAAAAGACCCGTGAAATTCACGTGTATTTTTAAGTAATGTCGAAAAATAATACTAAACAATATTGTGTATTACGGAGTTATAAGTTAGAAAGAACCACATCTGGATCAACAAACATTTTTTCCTGTTGAGTCGTTGATATGTGGCAACGGCACGCTCAATTCGCAACTTAAGTAAATCAATTTCTCTCGTTTATATTTTCCAAAACTTCATTCATCGGAGCAAGAATAGCCTTTTATTGGAAGTATGAATGGTCATTTATGTTATCCAATATGTTTGGGAAAGTAAAATTGACAATAGAAGTTACCGGGTCATCAGTCTCGTGTATTAAAATTTCCTCGGGTATATCTATTGAAACCTCTCTGTCGTTAGCCTCTCAAGCTCGTTGTCTCCAACTTTCTATATACAATAAACAAATTCTTGTATTTCAGACACATCTTCAGGTCTTGCTTCCATACTTAGCCTCATGTTGGCGGTTAACCTTAGAACTTTGCAATGATCCTAAAGTATGATTCCTTTAAAGACGAACTTAGAGTGTCCTGTCATGAACCTTTAGGAATGACCGGGAGAACCTGCCTAAAATAACCACCAAAGACAATCGTCATGTATCCAAACCGTTGTTCACACCTTTCAAACCTACTCTTACCTATTATGCCTCTCAAGAGCGATCTAATGATTGAACATGGCTCGTGCTTATTGTTACAACAAATGATACATGCACAATATGTTGTTTCCTTACTTTACCCATAAACTTTTATTAAACGAAGTAATTTTCAACCTCGATATGATCACCATCTTTATAAAGCGTGTTTCATTTATTATCTCTGCCTTAATCGAGGTCCTTAAAGATCTAACAATTTGAAGTCTTCTTCCATTACATAATCCATTAGGACTGAATAAAGTTATCAAGGAACCTACTTTTAATCTATGTTACTTGAGAGAAAACGAATTCATTATTGAACTCTAGATATTTATTTTTAAACCAATATTGCAAGTTGTTAACTTATAGACTCGTGAAATCACAAGTATGCCAAAAAGAGTTATTCATTAAGGAGTTTTATGTGTGGATAAGTTAAAAAAGCAAAAAAATGACGTAAATAAGTTACATTATTTTTTGAAGAAAGTAATTAATAAGGTATGAGAATTGATTTTATATTTTAGTAATAAAGTTATTATATTGCATAAGTCTTTTGAACATACAACTTTCCATAAACAAATGTTCTTAAAGAAGGGTATGTTTGAACTACATATTTAAAAAATTCGTTAATATGTGTTTAAAGTTGGAAACCTGATGAGCGTCTACAACTCATTCAACGATTACTCCATATTTCATGCGTCAAAACTTAAATTTAAAGACGTTTACGTAAATGAGCTAAACATCTTATCAACTACACAACTAACGTTGAGTCAAAAATTTCCACCTCATGCTCACTTTGTGATTTTTAACACATCAACTACTCTAACGCTTTTTTACAAAATATTTAATATTTCATAATATCACACAAATTTCATAAAGTACTACGAAATAAAAAAATCGTCTGATATCTACCTATAAAATATTAAATAACAAAAACCACATTTCATTCACAACTTCCATTAACAATGAATTTTCCATCATTACAAAGATGAGAGTCCTAATAAAACTCTATTAGCTGTTGATTATGATTGACAGCCATATAGTTATATGTTATCTTAATATAGTTATAATTTATTATCTTGCTTAATATAGGCTCAATGTCTATCCAATTGTAACTATATATATTCGTATATCATATCGAGTAAGGACACAGAAAGCATTCTACTATCATATTCTAACAAACTCATCCAGAACAAAAGATAAAACTTTAATCATACGATATAAACATATAATATTATCACAAACACAAACACCCCATGCATGTTGTGGCCTAGCTTCTTCTGGTTAGAATAAAATAAACTGTTTCACTCACAAAGCTAAAGAGACACGTGATGAAGCTAACTCAAACACCTTTTAATATCATCACAGCTACATGCAATTGTTAAGTCTTAACAACCAAATCCTTTTTCCATTCAAGCACTTAAACCACTTTTTCCATTTCCCGAAAGCATAGTTTCAACCATCGCCTCATTTGGGTGCTCACCCGTCTCATGATAATACCCTCTTTAAAGATTCTACTTACGATCTGAAACGGTCTTATCTCTAACCTCTTGATATGAGGAAGTAATAAAAACCTAAAAAAAATATTAAACACAAAATTTAAAATTTATATTAATAAAAAATTATTATCATATAAACATTAAACAATTTACAATTTAACGTGGAGCAGGTCAAAAATATGTTCATCATAAATGAACACAACTCCATCATTTAGGTACCTTCTTACGCAAATATCGTTAACGAAATTTGATGTCCACGAATTGAATTGGACCTGCAAATTACCATATCACATTGTAAGTTTCTTTAATTTTAGGACGAAAAATGAATCATATAAGTTAAAGGATAAACTTATGTGTGTATTTTCTTATTATGTGTATTTGAGATAACGGAGTATTTGTATTAGAATGTTTTTTGGCTATATAAGTTCATAATAACGACATAATAGGTTTTATAATGAACTAATTACAATGAAGAGACTATATCATACTTGGGCTTAAGTCTATATAAAATTAATAAGTAAAAGCTGAAATTTGAGACCATCACTACTCAAAGTAACATTAATAAAACCTGCAACAAAGTTAGCCATTTGTGATGCAAAAACTTGAATGTGTAAAGTTGAATGTGTAAAAAAGACCTAAACTAATGCGACTTTTATAACTTGTTGATTTGAATCAATCTAGTTTATTTAGGGATAAAATTGTTTTCAAAACTTGTATATCTTTGATTTTCCAGCAATGTCTATAGGAAAATTGTTTGAGTTTACAAAAATAAAATTTTAAAACGTCTTTTGTTTTCAAAAATGTAAAGAGTACGTCTGAAACTGTTTTGGTTTAAAGATTTTTGTTTCTCAATTTTCCAAACGCGTTTATTATAAAAAAAAAGTTTCAAAAAAACGTATACAAATGTTATTGTTTGAAAATTTGGTTAAAAATATAATTTAATACACGTTTTGTTTTTAATGCTTTCCAAAAATACGGTGGTAAACTTTTTTCCATTGAGAATTTTGTCAAAACTTTTTAATGCTTACCAAAATTCTGGTTGTACATGTGGCGTAATAACATGCCATAGTATTTTTAGAAAAAATTAATTAGAGGTCGCTTATAGAATTGTACATTGACTGCTTTAAATACTTGTAAAAAACTCTGTTTTATTAGATATAATAGATTCATTGATAAAATATGTTAACGCTGTAAAATGTGAGTAAAGTTTTATGTACGTGAAACCAAGATATATATAGTAGAGATGTAGATCATACATCACTAAAACTATAAATATCATGGTAGACACAAGAGCTTCATTTGAGTCCGAACATGGTTTCCATTTCAACCTGTAGGGTATTATGCCATATCTAACGATGTCTTTGTGATTCCGAATGTGCACCCACCGCCCGCCGGGTGTATAGTAGTGATGATGCCAAATATAAGTTACCAGCTTTAAGTTGATATCAAAACATTTCCCTTCTAAGAAAATTATCCAAAACTATCATACTAAATAGAAATGATAGAGATAGTTAGATCATTGGTTGGGGTTGAAGCGGCCATGTACTCAGATTGAGTCGCATGCATATCAAAATTAATGAATTGTTTTGAGATGTAAAATACATATGATTTGCGTTGATTAGAATTGTAATAGCAACTTAATGGCTACTCAATTTTGGCAAACTATAAAGTAGGTATAACGCACCGCTGGTCATGTACCCGGTTAAGGAATGAGGTGTTATGCTTCAGCGCTGATCAAATTCCCGGCTCGCCTGTGCGTCAAATTAGTATTGCCTACGGTTGTTATTGGTACAATTCTTTAAGGTTGATTTAACTACATTAATTCACATCCGAAACACAATGAATAAGGTTATTGATTTGTGTTATAACTAACGTTCTAGAAAAAATACGGTATGAATTTAGTTGTGTGTAAAATCTTTAATTGGTTTAACCAATACCTCAACTTGCAAGTATATGATGAACTTTTAGTCTCACCCAAAAAGTTTACTAAACGTTTTTATTAAACTTATGTTATGGAGATGTATGCATGCTTCTCCATACATGATTTTGACACCAAAATCTATACCCTAAAATTTAAGTCATATGCCCTCTAATTGACGAACACTTGAAGTTACAATTGTCGTCATATAAGATATCGGACGATGTTGTAATGAAGAGAAAACTTCATGACTGAATAAGATTTCACATGAAGGTTTTACGTTTTTAGATTAGTCGACTTAATTGAGTTACTCAGTGAGAACTGGAAACTTAAGGCATAAAGAAGGGATAAAACATGTTTACAATGCAAATGATTTTGGCAATGTAAATCCGTGACATATCTAGAAATTGCAATTTGATTTGGCAATTATTGTTCGACAAGTTACTGTGTTAAATACATTTGTCACTAGCAGATCAACTGATGTGATAAATCTATGTCAATATGGATTCTAGTTTTTTCAAGGAGAATACTATGGTTTTATTACCGGGGTAATTTTATTTTCTTGAATTGTATTATCGAAAATACTAATGTTTGAACTTATTTCTGTAGAAATGGCTCAACCTGAAAACAATCTGACAATAAGCTCGGCGTTCAAAGCTTTCTTTGAATGGCCTGAACTTACTGGCCCTAATTTCAATGATTGGTACCGCTCACTAAGAATTGTTCTGAGAGCAGTGGGTACTATCAATATCTTGGAAACTCCTTTTCTAGAGGATCTTGTTGAAGGAGCAACTGATGCGGAAAGGCTTCAACACGCTGCTAACGTTAAGAAGCACCATGAGGTGGCTGCTATAATGTTAGGAAGAATGGCTCCATCACTTCAAAGGAAGTATGAGCTAGCTTCACCTCAGCAAATGCTTGATAAACTCAAGGCTGTGTATGAAACGCCGCAAGCGGTAGAGATCTATGATCTAGTTGATGCTCTACATAGTTGCAAGCAAGCTCCTGGAAAGTCTGTAAGTGCTCATTATATGGAGATGAGGGGTTATATGGAAAAACTCATCGCACTAGGACAACCCTTTGATCATAATATGGCTATTAACTTGATCAATAGGTCCCTTAATAAAGACTTCAATGATTTCGTTCGTAACTATAATATGCATTGCACGGGGAAGACAGTTAATTATTTGCATGCAATGCTCACTGACTTCGAAAAGGGTTTGAAAGATAAGGCATCCACTGCTACTCCTCAAGTACTTCATGTACAAAAGGGTAGAGTGTAGAAACCAAAACCGCAAGGGAATAAGAAGCAGAAAGGCAAAGGCAAGGTTGATAAGAGCAAGCAAGTTGCGACTACATCAAAACCGAAGCAGAACTTTGCTAAGAAATCTCTGAAAGATGAGACTTGTCACCACCGCAAGATGACTGGACACTGGAAGAGGAATTGCTCTCTCTATCTCCATGAAATGGCAGAACATAAGAAGAAGGATGAGCAAGCTGCTGCAGCACCATCTTCTGGTAACTTATTTATGATAGAGTTATTTAATCTTTCATACAAATCAAACTCCTGGGTATATGATACGGGATGTGGTAGTAATATTTGTAATACCCTGCAAGGATTTGAGTTGAAAAGGAGGCTTACCTATGGGGAACAATTTCTGCAAGTGGGCAATGGCGCACAAGCAGCGGTTGAAGCTATAGGAATATTTAAATTAGTTTTACCTTCGGGTTTAGTACTGTTTTTAAATAATTGTCATTATGCACCTACTATTGTTAGGGGTGTCATTTCCTTTTCTTGTATGTTGGATCTTGGATTTACTCACACGATTGATAATAATAGAATTTCTGTTTTCAAAGATGGTTTATTCTATTTTCATGCAATTCCTGTGAATGGTGTTTTTGAAATTAACATGCATGATAAAATTTCCAAGAGGAAAAATAATTCTGTTTTTAGCATGAATAAGAAGAGTAAGTTAGACAAGAACTCTTCTTATCTTTGGTATTGTAGGCTTGCCCATATTGGGAAGACTCGCATACAAAAGCTTCAACGTGATGGGCTTTTGGAAAGTATCAATGATGAATCATTCGATAAATGTGAATCTTGTATATCTGGAAAGATGACCAAGAAACCTTTTAATAGCAATATTGAAAGGGATACTGAACTACTTGGTTTGATACACACTGATGTGTGTGGACCACTTAGACATGTGTCAAGGAAAGGTGCTAGCTACTTCTTGACGTTTACGGATGATTATAGCCGTTATGGTTATGTTTATTTACTTAAGCATAAACATGAGGTATTTGAAACATTCAAAACGTTTAAAGCCGAAGTAGAGTTACAACTAGGAAAGAAGATTAAAGCTCTTCCTTCTGATCGTGGTGGTGAATATTTAAGTCAAGAGTTTAAAGATTATTTAAGTGAGAATGGAATTGTTCAGAAACTTACTTCTTCGTATACTCCACAAAGTCTGAGTGTAGAACCAGAAAGTCTGAGTGTTCCGCCGGAACTAATTCCTTCACGTAGGTCTCAAAGGACTATACGTGCGCCGGACAAACTATGTCTTTACATAGAGGATGATGAGGAGGAAGTAGGGGATCTTGGTGAACCTGCTAACTATCGATCCGCAATGTCTGATCCAGAAAAGTCAAAATGGATAGTTGCGATGAATGAGGAAATTAAATCCATGGAAATCAATGATGTTTGGATTCTTGTAGACGCACCTAAAAATGCTAAAGTAGTGAAAAATAGGTGGATCTATAAGAAGAAAACTAACATGGATGGTGATGTACAATCCTATAAAGCACGTTTAGTAGCTAAAGGTTTTACTCAAACTTTTGGCATAGACTACGAGGAGACTTTTTCTCATGTAGTAGACTTACGAGCTATTAGGATTCTCATAGCTATAGCAGCATACTATGACTATGAGATATGGCGAATGGATGTTAAAACTGCCTTCTTGAACGGTCGCTTAGATGAAGATATCTATATGCAACAACCGGAAGGGTATGTTGATCCTAAATATCCAAAGCGCGTGTGCAAACTTCAAAGATCTATTTATGGTTTGAAGCAAGCATCACGACAATGGAATAAGCGATTTGATGAAGAAATCAAAAAGTACGGATTTATTCAAAATCGTGATGAGCCATGTGTATACCGTAAAGCTAGTGGGAGTAATGTAGTGTTCCTAATTCTATATGTCGATGACATATTGATCATGTGAAGTAACATTTCAAGACTTAAGGAAGTTAAGGATTATCTTGTTAATTGTTTTTCTATGAAAGATTTGGGAGATGCTGCATATATTCTGGGAATTAAAATCTATCGAGATAGGAGTAGACGGTTAATTGGTCTTAGTCAAGATGCTTATATTGATAAGATATTAAAGAAATATAACATGCATAACTCTAAGAAAGGTTTTTTACCGATGGAGGTTAAGCATGAGTTAAGTCATGAGAAAGATGCATCATCACCTGAAGAGGTAGCTTACATGAAGAAGGTGCCTTATGCTTCGGCAGTAGGATCTATTATGTATGTTGTAGGATGCACAAGGCGTGATGTGGCGTTTGCTCAGAACTTGGTCAGTAGATACCAACAGAATCCAGGAAAGTTCCACTGGACTGCTGTTAAGCATATTCTAAAGTATTTGAGGAGTATGAAAGATATGTTTTTGGTATTCGGGGGTAAACCAGACACAGAACTGAATGTAACAGGATTCTGTGATGCGTCCTGGCAATGTGATAAAGACGATACAAAGTCTCAGACGGGGTACGTGTTTGTCATCAATGGAGGAGCAGTAGACTGGAAGAGCAGTAAGCAGAAAACCATTGCTATGCATGCGACTCAATTTGAGTACATGGCCGCTTCAGAAGCCGCAATGGAAGCTGTTTGGATTAGGAAGTTTATTGGAGATCTTGGAGTGATGCCTTCAATTAAAGAACCTATTGATATATATTGTGACAACTCTGCTGCAATAATATTCGCCAATGACCCTGGAGTCATGAAGGGCGCCAGACACTTTAAACGTAGATATCACTACGTTCGAGAACAAGTGGAAGCTCGAGAAATAAAATTGATAAAAGTTCACACAGATGATAACGTAGCTGATCCTTTTACTAAGGCTTTATCTAGGCCAAAGGTAGTTAAGCATGCCAAGGCAATTGGGCTGCAACTAGCTAGCGAATTCATGCAATAAATCTGTTGATTAGTATTTGGATAAAGGATGTAAGACATTATTGAATTGATGAAATAAAGATTGGATTTCGTTTATTTTTCTGTTATTTGATTTTGTATCCTATTTTACATGTTTTAATCCATGAGCATTTTGATGTTTCTAAATGTCCGTTGTCGATTAATAATATGGGAATATTATTAAACTAAGACAATTCAAAATGGTGACAGAGTATACTTGGAAGTATATTGGTCAATTTTGGATGATATTTGATGGATCAAATATTGGACTTATTCCAACTATGTGATTTTACTTTATGGATCTTTGTCATTAAGTAAATCATAAATAGTTATCCTTAGACCTGAGATACCAGAAAACTGCATTGAATGTAGTGCATTTCTGTGAGATAACCTAACGCTAAACGTAACTGGTAGTTATAAGGGTTATTTTCAGAAGTGTTGCAAAGTTCATGTGTTTTGCTTGTAGTCGAAATGAGATTCGTTTCATTCAAATTATATTTGAAGTATAAATACAACTGGGCCCCTCGGGGGAGTAGTAAAATGTTTGTGTGGCCACACCCAAATTTGTTTTGGTAATCTTGCTATATCCGTAAACGAGAAACATAATAGTTAATGAAGGAATGACTGAGATCCATATCCTTATTAACAATGTATTTGAAATGAAAGGATAATAATAATGATGTAATCATTAAAAGGTTCTTGTCCAAGAGACCTTACCCGGTTTGTACTCGTGACATTGTGAGACCCCCAAAATCAGGCAAGGAAACACGTAGGCAACAAAGGGGTTCCACGTCATGGTACAAGAAACAATGAAATACTTTTGACATAAAGTTGACGTAATAAAAACTTATACATTACATCACAAAAAGATCCGAGTTTTTAAACAAAGGTCCCAGAGTTTTATAAGCGGAAAATCTATTATTTAAACATGGTTTTGTAACATGTTGTTACCAAAAATATAGGATAAACTTTTGACAGCTTTTACCAAAACCAAACTTTAAAAAGTAACACAGAAATCTCCAAGCTGCGATAATATCCTGCGGGCTCCCATCCAAGCAAAGCTAAGTAATAATACCTGAGATTAAACATGTAAAATCGTCAACATAAAGTTGAGTGATATTCATAGGTTTAGCAGTAAAGGTGTGGAACACAAGCATTTATTTGTAAAACAAGAAATAGGGAAAATGGTTACGTGCGATAACCATAGTCCGAAACTATTATTATTGCTATTTAGTTCATGAACCGAAGCTTAACTCAATGTAAGTTCCTCTAGTGAGTATTCAGCCTAAATACTCAAGTATAAACAAATGAAATGTGTCATGGTTAAATAACCGCAACATGGGACGGGGATTGTCAATCTCGATGGATCCACCCACAACATTCGCGCTTAGCAACACAAGTAAATTAACGGTTCACGATCAGGAGAGCAAACTTAAGGGCTATAACTAAAAGCCATAATAATAATGAAAATCTGTTGGAAATCATCAAGTTCTGGAAAGCATACAAGTTCTGGATAGCATACAAGTTCTGGATAGCATACAGTTTTAAATGAATGTGTTCCACCATGTAAAATCTCACCCCGCGTTTAGAAACAATGTATAAGTAGTAAAAAGGGGCTATGAACTCAACTGATCAATACCCGATACCGATAACAATAGTGAAATAAGGTGACGAGAGGCCGAGAAAATCGTAGAAGCAACCTTAAAGCCAAGCGCCGTAAAAGTAATTTACTATCTTGGTGAAATCAACCTACATACCGTGATACCTAATAATAAGTAAATTTCGACATACTTATATTAATAACTTGTATTTTATGTCTCATGGTCCGTCTTTCGTCAATAGTTCATTATTTGTGGAAAACATTTTCATAAAAATTTATCTCTTTAACTTTATTTAAAAGGTTCCAAATGACACAAAAACTATAAATTATACATCTTAAAACTAAAGTAGTTTCTCATAAATAAATATCATATATATATATATATATATATATATATATATATATATATATATATATATATATATATATATATATATATATATATATATATATATATATATATATATATATATATATATATATATATATATATATATATATATATATATATATATATATATATATATATATATATATTTGTTTCTACAAAATCAAATCAGAATATATAAATTGAAGAATTAATATTTACCATAAACATAAATTGACATGACCATTGTTATTTGAACACAAAAAAATAAGGCCACAATTGATCAACAAAAAGAATAAAAAATTATACCTAATTAATATTGTTAAACTAGGATCTTCAAAGGTGATGTCCAAAATTACATGCAAGAGGATTTAAAAGAAAAGGCTATAAGCTTTTAGTCTCTTCACTTGATCATAGAAATTTATTATAGATACATCATGTATTATAGCGTCAATCTTTAGTTTCAATACACGTGCCCCATATCTCCTAGACACGTATCCTTGCTTCCCTTTTATTTCTATAGTTACGCTACAAGTCTGTTAAAATAAATATTTTAATCATAAGGTTACAAATTTGGCTCAAACAAATATATTTTCAAACGGTTAGTGTAGATTTGGTGTAAAAGGGAGAAACTCATGTGATATTATAATAGAATTTGTTTTATAATTTATAAAAGCGGGTATTGTCGATGCCCGATATTTTAAAAGTTACGCGATTTAAATTTTATACGTAAACTACGAAAAATAAACGCTCAATATGAAATAAGAACGACGACATTCGGAGAACATTTATATTTTGATATATAAATGAGGGCTTATTATTTAATAACGTTAACGCGTCATATAAATAAATGACACTTAAAAGTTTAACATAAATTACGAAGAATGCTCATAAAATGAAAAATTAGAACGATGACAATAAAAATATTTCTATGTCATAACGAGAATATTTACGGTCAATGACGGACATAGTCTTTGATGATAAATAATAAATGCCACGTATTCAATACCTTAAAACCTTAACCATGTGGGTTAGCCGATAACTCAATATTATCTCTAAAAACAAACATGATAACTAGTAGTCGGGTAATAAGTATTGGTCTGAAAATTAGAAATAAGATTAGAGATCGGGTTTCGTAAAAGTACTTTTCAAAAGTTAAAATACATCAAAAATGTGATATTATGGTTTCCTGACACGACTTAATACGTAATTAAAACGAAGTCGTCGAAAATATTAATTATCGAAACAATCGATAATAAAATTTAAAATTTTGGGCATCCGTCGGTATCGGGATCACTAGGTATTCTCGTTGTAAAACGCACGCGGGTGATTTTAAATCAAAAACTTTGATTTAAATAAATATAGAAAAATAAATTAAAAATTTTATAATTCCAGATAAAGTATTTATCAATGATTAGAAAATACTTGAAAAGTATAATTTATTAAAAATTTTATGATCTAAGGTTTTACATATAAGAATACAAGAAAACGTAATACGTTGGAAAATTCAAGAAGCACGAATAAAAGAATAAAATAATGATGGGAAAGTATGGGTTCTTATAGTCTTCCCCCCTAATGGAACTCTGGTCCCTCAGAGTTCTCCTGGAAACAGTAGAAGATGCAACAAGAGGAGGTACAAAGTGTAGAACAAATTCATTGCTTCCTAGGTAATTTCTGCACCACAGCATACCTTCACAATTAGAATTCACTACGCTTCAGTTTCTTAGCTCCTTTTCGAATAAATTTTCAAACTCGGATTAGAAAAATGACCTTTCGGTATGAAGAAATATAAAGAGATGGAGTGAGCACGAGATTTTCTTAAACGGAGAAGGGGCGCTAGCACGAGTTAAAACTGATAATCGACAAGGAATCGCAAATCATGAAAACTGTAAAACATGAAAATCTTATAATGTAACAATCTAGTTATCTAGGATTTTGGTATTAATTTAAAACTCAGTTTAAGTATTTCTTTGATTAAAAAAAATTTTACAAGGTGTAGTGATTTAAAATCAAACTATCTATATTTAGTGAGGAAAATGTTGCTATATCTTTTTCTTGATCACGATTTTCAAAGAAAAAGTAGAACAATTCCAAAATAATTATCTAGATCGGCTTAAGAACTTTTGGATGGCTGCATGAAGTTTCTGTTAGAAGCTCAAGTTTATCGTTATCATTAGAGAAAATCAGATTTTCCATGTTATTTAAAATCATTGCTAGAAATTATAAATTAATTTAATAACTTCATTATATTGAAGGTAAAGTATGATAAAATCAATTACTTTAAAAGATACAGCTTGATATCCTTTTAAACACTAGGTAAATTTCCCAAAGAGGATATATATATCTGGTATTTAACTTGAAACAGTTATTTTGGTAATTTAAACATTTGATAAAATGTATAAAACGTTCATAAAAAAAAATTAATAATAATTTTCTTTTTTTTAAGAAATCCAAGAAGGTGTTTACTCCATTAAATGGTAAACATGTGACAGTTTCTGGTTTTCAGAAAGTGATTAAATAGCAAACGATTATGAAACGAATAACGATCAACAGATAGTATACAAGCAATAGCACGAGGGAATAAAACAAAATTTGTACCAGTTTCTTAACAAACATGATAGGATAGATGCATCGATGATAGGGACAATGAGAAATAGAGGATTTAGCAAGTCATCACTTCTTGTGTGCAGTTGGTGTCACCAACAACGGCTTATTAAGTTCTCGATGGTCGACATACGATCGAAAGAGAGAAGCCACACAACGAATTTTCAAATCAAAGAAAATTCTTAAGATGTCACTTGAGAGATATTCCAGTAAAATGAAGAACAACAATGAGAGGAGAAATCAACACATGATTCACACGAATGAATTTTAAGACGATAGAGTCTAACACACATAATGATGGATACACGAAATCATCGGTCACTTCCAGTCATAACTTACTATTCGCGTCCAAAGATGTTTCGAATGTTTACCAAGATAGATAGGGAAGGTCGATCGATGTAGAAGCATATCAACGTTGAAAAATTCAAGTCTGGTATCAATGGTAAGAAATTAGACAAGTGGTAAGGAAAGTTATATCACGAAGGAAGATGAGGTAACAAGTAAAACAAAGGTCGTTGAGTAAGGAATAATGTGCTTAAAGTATGTACTTCATTCAAAGAAAGATAAGGGATCATATGTGCATGCCACGAACTGGTGCTACTCGCATAAGATGTAAAAGTTTTTAAAACTTTATTTTATCTAACTTTTTAAGGAACATAATTAAAAAGTTGATTCTTGGTCAAATATTTAAAGTGACTACTATTTGGCCTAGCATGGCTCCTTCTAAATTAAGCATAGGTGATCAGGCCATGCATAATTTAGGACTAGCAATGCGATGCTCAACTTCGTCAAACCAGTATTACAGGTCATATTATTTAAAATATGTATATAATGTCATTTGTAAAAACAGGAATCAAAATAATCTTTGCCAATAAGTTACTGGCTAGATATTTAATTCAACATTTGTAATGTTACAAGATTTCTTTATAGAACCAAGGTAGAACAATTTGCGAAATTACATCGTAAAATTAATATAAATTAATTTTATAAGATAACATTCAATTATTTAAGAAAGCCCAAATGAAACCTTTTGTGAAATGATTCACAAACAAGACAAGTTTGAGTTTATATGGTAACATGATAATAGTTTACAAAGTAGCGAGTGGGTTACACGAGGGAAATAAGGAGTAGTTCAATACAATCAATGAAAGGGTTACAAAGTAATAGGGTTTCGAGAGGTTTAGCCGGAATCGTCAAAAGTCTCGTGTCAAGAAGGATAACGAATGATGAAAATAAGAACTTCAACCTCGGTGCAAATCAGTGGTACGATAGATGCAAAGAAAGACAACTTAGAATGACAATTAAGTCATATATAAAAGAAAGATAGAGTAATTTCATATGTGTGCACATCGTTATTTATTTGACATAAATATGCACTATTTTAACGTTTTCAATCGCAATCATTGTTTCATGGTTGTAAAATATCATTAGTTAAAGTTTTACGAGCTCACACGAACTAAAAAATGCCTAAAAACCATATTTCAAAATTTCTACCAGCTTTGACTTTTTAGTAAACTTTTACCTTTTGGGATTGACCAAACCAATTGATTCACTAAATGGTATTCTAAGAGTCGAAGTCTTATGCAATTCGATATAAAACGATGTTTTGAACAACTTTCTAGTTTTACTAGAGACTTGAAACGGATCAAAAATGGACGAAAATGCCCTTGCATTTAAATCTGTCAACAAAATGATATTTTAGAACTATGCAGAAATAAGTTCTTAAATTTTACAATCCCAAATGAGCATAACTTGCTTGTTTTTTTAATGTTTACTGGTAAAATATTATGTCCTAAACGGACGTCTCAACAAGTAGAAATATATATTTTTATGTCTAAAGTGATAAAAATATTTTCTCGACACTGATAAATTTCCTGTAAAGTTTCTGTACAAAGTATATTTTTTGACACAGTTTGAAATTAAATCCAAATTTCATAATAACCCAGAATTAATGTACACACAAGACTTGTGGATTCCATAAAGACGAAAAAGAATAAATTGCGTAATTAATCATGTAAAGAAAACACAGTATAGGAATGGTTCAAGAATGCCAACGATAAGCTAAGAATTCAAAAACGACGCATGACATCCGTGTCTTAGATTTCGAGATGCAATGCAAGAAGGTCTCTTGGCAGTGTGATTTTTTTCCAAAATCACAAGACATATCGGGGAAGAATTGGAAGATTAACGGGTCACACTCCTGGAGAAAGGAGGTTAAATGAAAAGGGAGTATACAAGTTTATAGAAGTACAATCGTGTTCCAAACAACCGTCGCATAATAGAGGATGAATTACAAGATAGCGATGATGTTTTCAAGATACAAACGAACGTTGTAATTCGAAATCGAAACGTAGAATGGTCAATGAAACAATATTTAATCGTTATACGAGTGTCGTGTAAAACGACGACGTAAAGGTAAATCAAGGTTATGAAAACCCTTGATATTATTTAACACGGAATCAAGGAATGCTTCGAGATGTGTGACTCTCATGATGTCTTATAGTCTTCTTCGGAGACACATTGAGCTACACAATGGTCGATAGACTATTTTTCAAGACATCCAATCACAAATGATTGGAAAGCAATCAGTATATCTAAATAGATATTTTAAAGGGGTTTAACAATGAAAGCAACACGCACGGTAGTAATATGAAAATCGAAAGTTTCATCGAAAGCAACACGTATTCAATCCCAAACGATGGTATCACGAGAATACACACAACATGTAACAGAATGAGTCGAGAAAAATAGGTGTTTCAAAACGAACACGTACATGAGGTCAGTCGTATCACGCATAACAAAATAGAAACAATACTCAGAAAAGTGAGAATGGCATACGCGTGCCGAGTACAAGTATGAAATATCATAACAATATGAAATTATTGTAGCAAAATCAAGTTCACAAGAACAAAAATTCAAGTAATAAAGTAAGGGCATATGTAATCACAATGATATCCGCAGATAACTCATTTAGCACAAAAGGTTTGTAAAGAGATAGTAATTATCGTCATGAAAATACTATAATATTTCAAAATGTAATCAAAGAATGAAATATTATAAGAATAACTAAAGTAAATTATAAGGATTAGAGAGTTACCCGCGCAGATATTGAACAACAATGGCAGATTCTGTGTTTGACACTTAGAAACAAGAAATATTTGAACTTTCGGTTATAAACTAAGTTTTGAAAACAAATCAATTCCCTATAACCATCACTCTGATACCAATATGTGAGACCCCCAAAATCAGGCAAGGAAACACGTAGGCAACAAAGGGGTTCCACGTCATGGTACAAGAAACAATGAAATATTGTTGACATAAAGTTGACGTAATAAAAACTTATACATTACATCACAAAAAGATCCGAGTTTTTAAACAAAGGTCCCAGAGTTTTATAAGCGGAAAATCTATTATTTAAACATGGTTTTGTAACATGTTACCAAAAATATAGGATAAACTTCTGACAGCTTTTACCAAAACCAATATAGGATAAACTTTAAAAAGTAACACATAAATCTCCAAGCTGCGATAATATCCTGCGGGCTCCCATCCAAGCAAAGCTAAGTAATAATACCTGAGATTAAATATGTAAAATCGTCAACATAAAGTTGAGTGATATTCATAGGTTTAGCAGTAAAGGTGTGGAACACAAGCATTTATTTGTAAAACAAGAAATAGGGAAAATGGTTACGTACGATAACCATAGTCCGAAACTATTATTATTGCTATTTAGTTCATGAACCGAAGCTTAACTCAATGTAAGTTCCTCTAGTGAGTATTCAGCCTAAATACTCAAGTATAAACAAATGAAATGCGTCATGGTTAAACAACCGCAACATGGGACGGGGATTGTCAATCCCGATGAATCTACCCACAACATTCGCGCTTAGCAACACAAGTAAATTAACGGTTCATGATCAGGAGAGGAAACTTAAGGGCTATAACTAAAAGCAATAATAATAAATAAAAATCTGTTGGAAATCATCAAGTTCTGGAAAACATACAAGTTCTGGATAGCATACAAGTTCTGGATAGCATACAGTTTTAAATGAATGTGTTCCACCATGTAAAATCTCACCCCGCGTTTAGAAACAATGTATAAGTAGTAAAAAGGGGCTATGAACTCACCTGATCAATACCCGATACCGATAACAATAGTGAAATAAGGTGACGAGAGGCCGAGAAAATCGTAGAAGCAACCTTAAAGCCAAGTGTCGTTAAAAGTAATTTACTATCCTGGTGAAATCAACCTACATACCGTGATACCTAATAATAAGTAAATATCGACATACTTATATTAATAACTTGTATTTTATGTCTCATGGTCCGTCTTTCGTCAATAGTTCATTATTTGTGGAAAACATTTTCATAAAAATTTATCTCTTTAACTTTATTTAAAAGGTTCCAAATGACACACAAACTATAAATTATAGATCTTAAAACTAAAGTAGTTTCTCATAAATAAATATCATATATATATATATATATATATATATATATATATATATATATATATATATATATATATATATATATATATATATATATATATATATATATATATATATATATATATATATATATATATATATATATATATATATATATATATATAT
Organism: Glebionis coronaria; assembly: GCA_025667525.1. NCBI lineage: Eukaryota > Viridiplantae > Streptophyta > Magnoliopsida > Asterales > Asteraceae > Glebionis > Glebionis coronaria. The sequence continues at coordinate 10,281,730 of CM046877.1, forward strand.
ATATATATATATATATATATATATATATATATATATATATATATATATATATATTTGTTTCTACAAAATCAAATCAGAAAATATAAATTGAAGAATTAATATTTAGCACAAACATAAATTGACATGACCATTGTTATTTGACCACAAAAAAATAAGGCCACAATTAATCAACAAAAAGAATAAAAAATTATACCTAATTAATATTGTTAAACTAGGATCTTAAAAGGTGATGTCCAAAATTACATGCACTGTAAAGGAGGATTTAAAAGAAATGGCTATAAGCTTTTAGTCTCTTCACTTGATCATAGAAATTTATTATAGATACATCATGTATTATAGCGTCAATCTTTAGTTTCAATACACGTGCCCCATATCTCCTAGACACGTATCCTTGCTTCCCTTTTTTTCTATAGTTACGCTACAAGTCTGTTAAAATAAATATTTTAATCATAAGGTTACAATTTTGGCTCAAACAAATATATTTTCAAACGGTTTATGTAGATTTGGTGTAAAAGGGAGAAACTCATGTGATACTATAACAGAATTTGTTTTATAATTTATAAAAGCGGGTATTATCGATGCCCGATATTTTTAAAGTTACGCGATTTAAAAATTATACGTAAACTACGAAAAATAAACGCTCAATATGAAATAAGAACGACGACATTCGGAGAACATTTATATTTTGATATAAAAATGAGGGCTTATTATTTAATAACGTTAACGCGTCATATAAATAAATGACACTTAAAATTTTAACATAAATTACGAAGAATGCTCATAAAATGAAAAATTAGAACAACGACAATAAAAATATTTCTATGTCATAACGAGAATATTTACGGTCAATGACGGACATAGTCTTTGACGATAAATAATAAATGCCACGTATTCAATACCTTAAATCCTTAACCATGTAGGTTAGCCGATAACTCAATATTATCCGTAAAAACAAACATGATAACTAGTAGTCGGGTAATAAATATTGGTCTGAAAATTAGAAATAAGATTAGAGATCGGGTTTCGTAAAAGTACTTTTGAAAAGTTAAAATGCATCAAAAATGTGATATTATGGTTTCCTGACACGACTTAATACGTAATTAAAACGAAGTCGTCGAAAATAATAATTATCTAAATAATCGATAATAAAATGTAAAATTTTGGACATCCGTCGGTATCGGGATCACTAGGTATTCTTGTTGTAAAACGCGCGCGGGTGCTTTTAAATAAAAAACTTTGATTTAAATAAATATAGAAAAATAAATTAAAATTTTTATTATTCCAGATAAAGTATTTATCAATGATTAGAAAATACTTGAAAAGTATAATTTATCAAAATTATTTTGATCTAAGGTTTTACATATAAGAATACAAGAAAACGTAATACGTTGGAAAATTCAAGAAGCACGAATAAAAGAATAAAATAATGATGGGAAAGTACGGGTTCTTATAGACATTGCTAGTGTAACTAGACGCTAGTCAATGTGATCACGATATTAGAATTTTGTCCAAGTGGGAGCTGAAAGTTTTTGGACTTAAAATTAATAGTCGTGAGATAGGATCGAACTCGGGATCACGGGATTGCACACATAACGTAAAGGGTTAATTTATTTATTAAATATATTATATATATATTTATTAAATCAAACCAAAGCTTAACTAACGATCATTGATAAATGAGAGTTAAGTTATAACGACCGTTATGGAAACTAATAGAAGTAAAAGAAGGAAAACAAAAATTACGCAAACACCCCCTTGGGGGCTTGCGTCCGTCGGCCAAAGAGAGGAGGGGGAAAAGGGAAACTTTTGTTTCCTAATTCTTGTTTAATTACTTGGAGCCCAAGGATTGCCAAGGCTATATAAACAACCCCAAGGCTTTCATAATTTTTGTCTCTCCCCTTTTCTTTGCCTCTTGCGATCGCCACCCCCACCACCTTAGGGTTTCGGTTGGTTTTCGATTTAGCTAAATATATAGTCCTAATCCCTCTCTAGGGTTATTGGGTAGATAATCCATAAGCGTTGAAGCTCGGTTTGTTCGTGCTAGACTCACGGTTAACTCGCCGTATTACGTGTGTACAAGAGCGTGATATAATCTTCCTTTAGATTATATTCTTGGTGGTGTTCGTGATAAACCCTAGTTGCCGTTCGTTCCGTCGTCTTGTGGATCTTGCTAGGATAAAGGTATGTAACCCTAATCTTGATTAATATAATTGTGTTAAATTAATGATCTTATTAATCGCTTCCGCTATGCGCTATTTGATTCATATTAGGGTTTTAAATAATTGTTATGAACTTTATAAACCATCAGTGATGATGCCAAATATAAGTTACCAGCTTTAAGTTGATATCAAAACATTTCCCTTCTAAGAAAATTATCCAAAACTATCATACTAAACAGAAATGATAGAGATAGTTAGATCATTGGTTGGGGTTGATAGTCTGGTAGTTCGATCATTGGTCGTGTGAAGTGAACCATGTAAATTACTTTTGTGCACACATACGATATGTGTTTGTTTGTATTCGATTTTGTGATGTGATGAGATGGCATTTATACATGATCTCATCGTTCTTTTCGGGCTTTAAATGCATAAAAATGTCATAAAATACCATATATATTCTTGTGTTTGTTTACTTGTGTATTTTAGGTATGGATATCGTGAAAAAGACAAAAGATCACAAGTTACAAGGAAAAACGGACACGAGAAACGAAGCCGTACAAAGAACCGGGCCCTAATCATGGAAATCTCAACAAATACCCTTGAAGACTTGAAGACAAACAAAATTGATCCTCATTTATTGAAGAAATGACACTTAAAACCCTTGTATATTCATAATTACAAGTTTGGTCCCTTAAGTTTGTCAAAATTACACAAAAGGTCCTTCAACTTTGAAGAAATGGCAAGAATAGTCCCTCAACAAATCAAAATTGCCAATAATGGTCCCTCATGAAGTCAAAGATACAATGAAGACCTTTGAAGATCAAGAATGTCCAAGATCAGCCCTTGAAATATCTCAAAATGGCAAAAATAACCCTTGAAATCCTTTTTCCAAAGTTTTGTGCCAAAACTGCCAACATGTGAAACTTATTTACAAAGCAAAACACGTTTTAGGGCTGAAAGTCTTTATTTACCAAAAATTCCAAAACACAAGGGCTAAACATGGGCAAAGGAAACATTTGAAACGAATTTGCGCCAAACAAACACCTTTCCCCCAATTTCGGATCAAAAAGCTTACTGTTCATCTTTTACCCCACCCAGAATTACCACCACTTAAACTTAGGGTAATTTTCAATTACCTTTGCACATGTGTGATTCACACATGCAGAAACCTATCCCAACCATAAAACCCTTAATACCACTCACTATGGACCCCACCCCCCCAATTCCCGTTTAACCAATCACATGACAACTTGGCCTCCAAGTCATCTGACATGGCAAAATCAACAGCTAAGAGTCCTTGCTTCATTCCAAAGCTAAAATGAATAGCCAAGATCACTTTGGACAGCTCACACCAAGAATTCGTCTAGAAGACTCAAGGGCATAATAGGGAATTCAGTTCTAGGGTTTGTGAATAGTGTTTAGCCAGGCATTTGCCTATAAAAGGAGACCTCAACATGTGAGAGTCCCTTTGTTCCAGTTTTAGGCTATTAATCTTTGTAATTCCTTTTTAAGCTTAATAAAATTTGAATTTCTGAAATTTGAAATCTCTTTTTGATTTTGTTAAAAGTTTGGTGTTTGAGTAGCCTAATTCTGAGTTCCATTTGATTGTTTAGACCTTCCTTAACCTTGTGGTTAAGGCACGTCTAGGTTTGAAAGGTTTTCAAGGTTCAAAAACCTTGAAGTCCTTGTTTCTGATTTTGGCTTATTTTTGTGTACTAACCCTTAGCCTTAAGCCTTGAGTTCTTTCAAGCTTGTTAACACCAAGCCTGAGAAGGATTCTAAGCCTTTGGTTGAGTTTGTTTGCTGCTTGTGTTGAAGATATCAAGTCCTTGAGGTTCTACTTTGAACCATCAACCAAGGCACTTTGCATCTCCTTGTTTGAAGTACCTTGGTCTTGTTCTAGTTGTTGAACAAGGTCCAAGGAGCATTGATGGCCTTCCTAGGATGTTGTGGAAGGCAGGTATAATCTCTTGGTTAAGATTCCCCTAAAAATTTCATGTTTATGGCTGTTTTGAATTTGGTGCTTTGATTTTGAGTATTGGTGTTTGTGCTGGTGATTTTTGAGTTTGATTGTGTTAGTTGCTATTGTTTAAGTGTTTTTTATCATTAAAATCAGTAGGTTATTAGTTAAAATCACAAGTTTCTTTGTTAAGTGGTAGATTAAGGAGTGTTTGGGTCTACTGCTTGAGTTGGATTTGTGGCTTGTTAAGTGTTTGTTTGTTGTATGCAAGTATTGGTATCTGTTATTTGGGTGCATATGTTCATCTGTTTGCAGGTTTTGTGGGTTTGAACACTTTGATTCTTGAATTGGCTATAAAATCTTCATAACTTGGTAAAATTGGCTAGGATTTTGAGGACACCTAGATCTAGGCTTAGGCTATGGCTAACAAGTGCTAAATCATAGTTAATCACACCAGGGTAGAAGGATTGGAGGCTTGAAATTGGATCAAGTGTCAAGTATATCAGCAAACTGTTTCTGCATTTTGTTCTTTGTTCATCAGTAACTTCTAGTGCTTTGATCTTGTTGATTTCTTTGATTCAGTGTTTGATTCTTGTTGCTTTGTGTTTAATGTTAGTTTATATAGCTTGTGTGTGCATCTGGTTAAGTTTGATTGGCTTATTTTGCTTAAAACTGCTTATTAAGTGCTTAACTGCTTATTTGCATATCTGGTGCTTATCTGTGGACTGTTTGGCTTATTGTGGCTTATTGTGTGGATCATTTTGTGATTTTATTGTTGCTATTGACTCCTTGTGGTTCACTGATCACAAGGGTGCCTTTGTTTCCAATTGAATCAAACCAGAACTCTCAAATAAGCTTGGTCAAATAGTCAAAGCAGTGGGAACTCCTTTCCCCTGCTGGTTGCCACTGATAGTGCAATTTTGGTGTCAGCTTATCAATAAGCTATAATAGCTTATTTTAACCAGCAACAACTTTGTTTTTGTAATAGGTGCTCATATTTTGACCCATTTGTTCATCCTGGAGCATTTGGGTGGTTGACTTTTAAGTTTGACTAGAAAACTAACTCCTTTGACTTTTACATAAGTTCATTGGTGCTTATTTTGTCTTATTGGTTTTGCTTATTGGATTTTTGTTGATTGATATTGCTTATTGAGTCCATTTGAAAGCTTTTGCAAGTTGAATCAGCTTCTGAGGTTCATTATTTCTCAAAAACGACTATTTTGTCGTTTTGTGGATTTTTGCTTTTCTATTTTCTGGCTTATTGAGTGAGCTTATTGGAAATTTCTTTTGACAGATCTCTTAAGCATCCTAAAAGAGGGTTGTGTGTCAAATTAGAGCTTATGGCATTAGCTTATGGCTTAATGGGCTGAAAAGCCCAATAAGAATAAGCTTTGTGTTCAATAAGCTGTGATAAGCCCATTTTCAGCTTTTGGGCCTTTAGAGTTTTGTTCTTAGAATTGAATTTTAAGTCAGATAGGGCTTTTCCAAGTCAATTGGGCCAAGTTTGACTTTTTGGGCCCAAAAGCCCATTTAGGTTGACTGTTTTTGGATTTGGCCCATCTGAGGGCCCATTAGGGGTATTTTGGTAATTTCACTTTCATTTTCTGATTATTTAGGTTAAAATAAACTAGTTTGCAAGTTTTTAGAATTTTTTATAATTTTTGGATTTTTAATATTATTTTATTATTATTTTTAAAATTTCACATTTTCCAACTTTTTACATTTTTCTTAGGTTAAATACATTAAAATAGGAATTTAGCAACTTTTAGAATAATTTTCCCACTTATAGATTAATTTTTATAATTATTTCAAGTTTTAATAGTTTTTAAATCATTTGAAATAGTTTTTATTAGTTTTAAAATTTCTAAAAATAGTTTTTAATTATTTTAGGTCATTTTTGAGTTTTATCAATTGAATAATCTTTATTTGGGCTTTTTGATGATTTATTTGATTTTTAGGGCTTTAATTAGCATTTAAAAATTGAATATTTAATTATTTAAAAGGTTTGAAAAAACTTTGATCATTGGTAAACTCTTAGTTTATTATTTTTGATTTTTGGTAAATTTTTGGTAATTTTTAGAATTTATTTTTATTTTTGTGGTTTTTAAGGTTCTACGTTTTAACTTTCTAGTAGTGATTTTGTGTTAATTTTTATTTTTACGTCTTCGTCATTTTCTCTCCTAATCCCCTTCTAAACCAATCATTAATCACAAACATTTGACAAGTTTTCCACACACATATACCTCCTTGGGAAACGAACTTTCACACCATTAAGGGTCATTAGTGTTGATTTTCCTAAATCATCACTCGATACTTACCCTATTTACGCTCTTTTCCTAAAGAGTAGTAAAACCTCTACAATCATTTTTGGCGCCGCTGCCGGGGAGGTGTGTCGTGATTAATTTGCATTGTTGTTTTTAATATTAACCAAATAGTATTTGTATTAGTAGAAATCTACTAATACGTATTATCGGTTTTCTTGGTTTTTCTTGTACAAATATTATTACTATATTGTATTAAGTATCACAATCAATATACAATATCTCCAAAAGTGTGAAAACACAACCTTAATTGGGATTTCATCACTCAATTATTGTATTCGAATCTCAAACAAAAAGAAAAAGGCAAAAAATAGATAAATACTTTCGTGAAGCTCGATTTTGAAAGATACAAACTATAAGGTGGGTATAAGGCGGGTATTATAAAATATACCCTAAGGAAAAAGGCTCTTAAGTGCTTCGCGCCGCCTCGTTTCCCCGCTTGCTTGTGAGTATTTTGAGATTGAAGGCTAATCGAGGGTTTTGCCGCCCAAAGTATTATTACGTATACTATATTTGCTTGGTTTTCTTTGTGATTAAAACCTCTTGAAAAATTTGGTTTTCACCAAAGTTCTAAAGTCATTGGAAGACGGTCACTCCACGTGATCGTTTTCATTCCTTTGAGGCTTCTTTAATCAAGAGTTTGATTCGAGGAGAGATTTTGTAGATTGTTGTCTACAAAGATACACCAAAATCCAAAAAAATTAAATATCATCAAAAACACAAAAAAATTGAAAATTCACAAAACACCCAAAAAGAATCTTCTTTGCTCACCTCCCATTCTTCGTGAAGTTTATGATCACTCGTAATCAAGCAAAACGAGCTCGTAAACGACTTCAAAAGCAAGCCAATCAAGAGACGTTGATTGTTGAAGAACCTCCAATTGTTGAACCTATTGTAGAACAAGAAGTCGTCATGGCTAATCGTACTATGATAGAGTTGCTACAAGCACCCACCGAGGGTTTTGGAGAGGCTATTGTAATTCCCGCCATCCTTGCGGAGAATTTCGAAATTAAGACGGGTTTAATGTCGATGTTGCAAGCAAATAAGTTTAGAGGTCATGAGAAAGACAACCCGCATTACCACATTAGGAATTTTAACCGTCTCACCGCCACTAGCAAATTTAAGGATGTTCCACATGACGCCATTAAGATGATGTTGTTTCCATACTCGTTGGATGGACCCGCAAAAATTTGGCTCGAGAAAGAACCGCCAAATTCGATTTTGACATGGGCCGATCTCGTTTCTAAGTTTGTGAACAAGTTTTTTCCACCATCTAAAACAACACACTTGAAAAATGAGATCTCACGATTTTTGCAAAGAAATAATGAAAGTTTTTCAATGGCTTGGGAACGCTTTAAAGATATGTTACATGAATGTCCACACCATGATTTTACGGAATTGCATCAAGTGGATACTTTTTATAATGGGATTAATGATCATGAACGAGATTATTTGAATGCCGCCGCGGGTGGTAATTTTTTGTGCAAGACGACAAATGAGGCTTTACAAATCATTGAAAATAGATCTAAGGTTTATAACCCTCGTAACACACCGAGTGTTGCCAATATGGGTTCGTCATCTTCGTCACAATCGTCTCGTAGCATTAATGCCTTACAAGATGAAGCTAATGAGGATTTAAAAATTATACGTAAACTACGAAAAATAAACGCTCAATATGAAATAAGAACGACAACATTCGGAGAACATTTATATTTTGATATATAAATGAGGGCTTATTATTTAATAACGTTAACGCGTCATATAAATAAATGACACTTAAAAGTTTAACATAAATTACGAAGAATGCTCATAAAATGAAAAATTAGAACGATGACAATAAAAATATTTCTATGTCATAACGAGAATATTTACGGTCAATGACGGACATAGTCTTTGACGATAAATAATAAATGCCACGTATTCAATACCTTAAAACCTTAACCATGTGGGTTAGCCGATAACTCAATATTATCTCTAAAAACAAACATGATAACTAGTAGTCGGGTAATAAGTATTGGTCTGAAAATTAGAAATAAGATTAGAGATCGGGTTTCGTAAAAGTACTTTTCAAAAGTTAAAATACATCAAAAATGTGATATTATGGTTTCTTGACACGACTTAATACGTAATTAAAACGAAGTCGTCGAAAATATTAATTATCGAAACAATCGATAATAAAATTTAAAATTTTGGGCATCCGTCGGTATCGGGATCACTAGGTATTCTCGTTGTAAAACGCACGCGGGTGATTTTAAATCAAAAACTTTGATTTAAATAAATATAGAAAAATAAATTAAATTTTATAATTCCAGATAAAGTATTTATCAATGATTAGAAAATACTTGAAAAGTATAATTTATTAAAAATTTTATGATCTAAGGTTTTACATATAAGAATACAAGAAAACGTAATACGTTGGAAAATTCAAGAAGCACGAATAAAAGAATAAAATAATGATGGGAAAGTATGGGTTCTTATAGTCTTCCCCCCTAATGGAACTCTGGTCCCTCAGAGTTCTCCTGGAAACAGTAGAAGATGCAACAAGAGGAGGTACAAAGTGTAGAACAAATTCATTGCTTCCTAGGTAATTTCTGCACCACAGCATACCTTCACAATTAGAATTCACTACGCTTCAGTTTCTTAGCTCCTTTTCGAATAAATTTTCAAACTCGGATTAGAAAAATGACCTTTCGGTATGAAGAAATATAAAGAGATGGAGTGAGCACGAGATTTTCTTAAACGGAGAAGGGGCGCTAGCACGAGTTAAAACTGATAATCGACAAGGAATCGCAAATCATGAAAACTGTAAAACATGAAAATCTTATAATGTAACAATCTAGTTATCTAGGATTTTGGTATTAATTTAAAACTCAGTTTAAGTATTTCTTTGATTAAAAAAAATTTTACAAGGTGTGGTGATTTAAAATCAAACTATCTATATTTAGTGAGGAAGATGTTGCTATATCTTTTTCTTGATCACGATTTTCAAAGAAAAAGTAGAACAATTCCAAAATAATTATCTAGATCGGCTTAAGAACTTTTGGATGGCTGCATGAAGTTTCTGTTAGAAGCTCAAGTTTATCGTTATCATTAGAGAAAATCAGATTTTCCATGTTATTTAAAATCATTGCTAGAAATTATAAATTAATTTAATAACTTCATTATATTGAAGGTAAAGTATGATAAAATCAATTACTTTAAAAGATACAGCTTGATATCCTTTCAAACACTAGGTAAATTTCCCAAAGAGGATATATATATCTGGTATTTAACTTGAAACAGTTATTTTGGTAATTTAAACATTTGATAAAATGTATAAAACGTTCATAAAAAAAAATTAATAATAATTTTCTTTTTTTTAAGAAATCCAAGAAGGTGTTTACTCCATTAAATGGTAAACATGTGACAGTTTCTGGTTTTCAGAAAGTGATTAAATAGCAAACGATTATGAAACGAATAACGATCAACAGATAGTATACAAGCAATAGCACGAGGGAATAAAACAAAATTTGTACCAGTTTCTTAACAAACATGATAGGATAGATGCATCGATGATAGGGACAATGAGAAATAGAGGATTTAGCAAGTCATCACTTCTTGTGTGCAGTTGGTGTCACCAACAACGGCTTATTAAGTTCTCGATGGTCGACATACGATCGAAAGAGAGAAGCCACACAACGAATTTTCAAATCAAAGAAAATTCTTAAGATGTCACTTGAGAGATATTCCAGTAAAATGAAGAACAACAATGAGAGGAGAAATCAACACATGATTCACACGAATGAATTTTAATACGATAGAGTCTAACACACATAATGATGGATACACGAAATCATTGGTCACTTCCAGTCATATCTTACTATTCGCGTCCAAAGATGTTTCGAAGGTTTACCAAGATAGATAGGGAAGGTCGATCGATGTAGAAGCATATCAACGTTGAAAAATTCAAGTCTGGTATCAATGGTAAGAAATTAGACAAGTGGTAAGGAAAGTTATATCACGAAGGAAGATGAGGTAACAAGTAAAACAAAGGTCGTTGAGTAAGGAATAATGTGCTTAAAGTATGTACTTCATTCAAAGAAAGATAAGGGATCATATGTGCATGCCACGAACTGGTGCTACTCGCATAAGATGTAAAAGTTTTTAAAACTTTATTTTATCTAACTTTTTAAGGAACATAATTAAAAAGTTGATTCTTGGTCAAATATTTAAAGTGACTACTATTTGGCCTAGCATGGCTCCTTCTAAATTAAGCATAGGTGATCAGGCCATGCATAATTTAGGACTAGCAATGCGATGCTCAACTTCGTCAAACCAGTATTACAGGTCATATTATTTAAAATATGTATATAATGTCATTTGTAAAAACAGGAATCAAAATAATCTTTGCCAATAAGTTACTGGCTAGATATTTAATTCAACATTTGTAATGTTACAAGATTTCTTTATAGAACCAAGGTAGAACAATTTGCGAAATTACATCGTAAAATTAATATAAATTAATTTTATAAGATAACATTCAATTATTTAAGAAAGCCCAAATGAAACCTTTTGTGAAATGATTCACAAACAAGACAAGTTTGAGTTTATATGGTAACATGATAATAGTTTACAAAGTAGCGAGTGGGTTACACGAAGGAAATAAGGAGTAGTTCAATACAATCAATGAAAGGGTTACAAAGTAATAGGGTTTCGAGAGGTTTAGCCGGAATCGTCAAAAGTCTCGTGTCAAGAAGGATAACGAATGATGAAAATAAGAACTTCAACCTCGGTGCAAATCAGTGGTACGATAGATGCAAAGAAAGACAACTTAGAATGACAATTAAGTCATATATAAAAGAAAGATAGAGTAATTTCATATGTGTGCACATTGTTATTTATTTGACATAAATATGCACTATTTTAACGTTTTCAATCGCAATCATTGTTTCATGGTTGTAAAATATCATTAGTTAAAGTTTTACGAGCTCACACGAACTAAAAAACGTCTAAAAACCATATTTCAAAATTTCTACCAGCTTTGACTTTTTAGTAAACTTTTACCTTTTGGGATTGACCAAACCAATTGATTCACTAAATGGTATTCTAAGACTCGAAGTCTAATGCAATTCGATATAAAACGATGTTTTGAACAACTTTCTAGTTTTACTAGAGACTTGAAACGGATCAAAAATGGACGAAAATGCCCTTGCATTTAAATCTGTCAACAAAATGATATTTTAGAACTATGCAGAAATAAGTTCTTAAATTTTACAATCCCAAATGAGCATAACTTGCTTGTTTTTTTTAATGTTTACTGGTAAAATATTATGTCCTAAACGGACGTCTCAACAAGTAGAAATATATATTTTTATGTCTAAAGTGATAAAATATTTTCTCGACACTGATAAATTTCCTGTAAAGTTTCTGTACAAAGTATATTTTTTGACACAGTTTGAAATTAAATCCAAATTTCATAATAACCCAGAATTAATGTACACACAAGACTTGTGGATTCCATAAAGACGAAAAAGAATAAATTGCGTAATTAATCATGTAAAGAAAACACAGTATAGGAATGGTTCAAGAATGCCAACGATAAGCTAAGAATTCAAAAACGACGCATGACATCCGTGTCTTAGATTTCGAGATGCAATGCAAGAAGGTCTCTTGGCAGTGTGATTTTTTTCCAAAATCACAAGACATATCGGGGAAGAATTGGAAGATTAACGGGTCACACTCCTGGAGAAAGGAGGTTAAATGAAAAGGGAGTATACAAGTTTATAGAAGTACAATCGTGTTCCAAACAACCGTCGCATAATAGGGGATGAATTACAAGATAGCGATGATGTTTTCAAGATACAAACGAACGTTGTAATTCGAAATCGAAACGTAGAATGGTCAATGAAACAATATTTAATCGTTATACGAGTGTCGTGTAAAACGACGACGTAAAGGTAAATCAAGGTTATGAAAACCCTTGATATTATTTAACACGGAATCAAGGAATGCTTCGAGATGTGTGACTCTCACGATGTCTTATAGTCTTCTTCGGAGACACATTGAGCTACACAATGGTCGATAGACTATTTTTCAAGACATCCAATCACAAATGATTGGAAAGCAATCAGTATATCTAAATAGATATTTTAAAGGGGTTTAACAATGAAAGCAACACGCACGGTAGTAATATGAAAATCGAAAGTTTCATCGAAAGCAACACGTATTCAATCCCAAACGATGGTATCACGAGAATACACACAACATGTAACAGAATGAGTCGAGAAAAATAGGTGTTTCAAAACGAACACGTACATGAGGTCAGTCGTATCACGCATAACAAAATAGAAACAATACTCAGAAAAGTGAGAATGGCATACGCGTGCCGAGTACAAGTATGAAATATCATAACAATATGAAATTATTGTAGCAAAATCAAGTTCACAAGAACAAAAATTCAAGTAATAAAGTAAGGGCATATGTAATCACAATGATATCCGCAGATAACTCATTTAGCACAAAAGATTTGTAAAGAGATAGTAATTATCGTCATGAAAATACTATAATATTTCAAAATGTAATCAAAGAATGAAATATTATAAGAATAACTAAAGTAAATTATAAGGATTAGAGAGTTACCCGCGCAGATATTGAACAACAATGGCAGATTCTGTGTTTGACACTTAGAAACATGAAATATTTGAACTTTCGGTTATAAACTAAGTTTTGAAAACGAATCAATTCCCTATAACCATCGCTCTGATACCAATATGTGAGACCCCCAAAATCAGGCAAGGAAACACGTAGGCAACAAAGGGGTTCCACGTCATGGTACAAGAAACAATGAAATATTGTTGACATAAAGTTGACGTAATAAAAACTTATACATTACATCACAAAAAGATCTGAGTTTTTAAACAAAGGTCCCAGAGTTTTATAAGCGGAAAATCTATTATTTAAACATGGTTTTGTAACATGTTACCAAAAATATAGGATAAACTTCTGACAGCTTTTACCAAAACCAATATAGGATAAACTTTAAAAAGTAACACATAAATCTCCAAGCTGCGATAATATCCTGCGGGCTCCCATCCAAGCAAAGCTAAGTAATAATACCTGAGATTAAATATGTAAAATCGTCAACATAAAGTTGAGTGATATTCATAGGTTTAGCAGTAAAGGTGTGGAACACAAGCATTTATTTGTAAAACAAGAAATAGGGAAAATGGTTACGTACGATAACCATAGTCCGAAACTATTATTATTGCTATTTAGTTCATGAACCGAAGCTTAACTCAATGTAAGTTCCTCTAGTGAGTATTCAGCCTAAATACTCAAGTATAAACAAATGAAATGCGTCATGGTTAAACAACCGCAACATGGGACGGGGATTGTCAATCCCGATGAATCTACCCACAACATTCGCGCTTAGCAACACAAGTAAATTAACGGTTCATGATCAGGAGAGGAAACTTAAGGGCTATAACTAAAAGCAATAATAATAATGAAAATCTGTTGGAAATCATCAAGTTCTGGAAAGCATACAAGTTCTGGATAGCATACAAGTTCTGGATAGCATACAGTTTTAAATGAATGTGTTCCACCATGTAAAATCTCACCCCGCGTTTAGAAACAATGTATAAGTAGTAAAAAGGGGCTATGAACTCACCTGATCAATACCCGATACCGATAACAATAGTGAAATAAGGTGACGAGAGGCCGAGAAAATCGTAGAAGCAACCTTAAAGCCAAGCGTCGTTAAAAGTAATTTACTATCCTGGTGAAATCAACCTACATACTGTGATACCTAATAATAAGTAAATATCGACATACTTATATTAATAACTTGTATTTTATGTCTCATGGTCCGTCTTTCGTCAATAGTTCATTATTTGTGGAAAACATTTTCATAAAAATTTATCTCTTTAACTTTATTTAAAAGGTTCCAAATGACACACAAACTATAAATTATAGATCTTAAAACTAAAGTAGTTTCTCATGAATAAATATCATATATATATATATATATATATATATATATATATATATATATATATATATATATATATATATATATATATATATATATATATATATATATATATATATATATATATATATATATATATATATATATATATATATATATATATATATATATATATATATATATATATATATATATATATATATATATATATATATATATATATATATATATATATATATATATATATATATATATATATATATATATATATATATATATATATATATATATATATATATATATATATATATATATATATATATATATATATATATATATATATATATATATATTTGTTTCTACAAAATCAAATCAGAAAATATAAATTGAAGAATTAATATTTAGCATAAACATAAATTGACATGACCATTGTTATTTGAACACAAAAAAATAAGGCCACAATTAATCAACAAAAAGAATAAAAAATTATACCTAATTAATATTGTTAAACTAGGATCTTAAAAGGTGATGTCCAAAATTACATGCACTGTAAAGGAGGATTTAAAAGAAATGGCTATAAGCTTTTAGTCTCTTCACTTGATCATAGAAATTTATTATAGATACATCATGTATTATAGCGTCAATCTTTAGTTTCAATACACGTGCCCCATATCTCCTAGACACGTATCCTTGCTTCCCTTTTTTTCTATAGTTACGCTACAAGTCTGTTAAAATAAATATTTTAATCATAAGGTTACAATTTTGGCTCAAACAAATATATTTTCAAACGGTTTGTGTAGATTTGGTGTAAAAGGGAGAAACTCATGTGATACTATAATAGAATTTGTTTTATAATTTATAAAAGCGGGTATTATCGATGCCCGATATTTTAAAGTTATGCGATTTAAAAATTATACGTAAACTACGAAAAATAAACGCTCAATATGAAATAAGAACGACGACATTCGGAGAACATTTATATTTTGATATATAAATGAGGGCTTATTATTTAATAACGTTAACGCGTCATATAAATAAATGACACTTAAAAGTTTAACATAAATTACGAAGAATGCTCATAAAATGAAAAATTAGAACGACGACAATAAAAATATTTCTATGTCATAACGAGAATATTTACGGTCAATGACGGACATAGTCTTTGACGATAAATAATAAATGCCACGTATTCAATACCTTAAATCCTTAACCATGTAGGTTAGCCGATAACTCAATATTATCCGTAAAAGCAAACATGATAACTAGTAGTCGGGTAATAAATATTGGTCTGAAAATTAGAAATAAGATTAGAGATCGGGTTTCGTAAAAGTACTTTTCAAAAGTTAAAATGCATCAAAAATGTGATATTATGGTTTCCTGACACGACTTAATACGTAATTAAAACGAAGTCGTCGAAAATAATAATTATCTAAACAATCGATAATAAAATGTAAAATTTTGGACATCCGTCGGTATCGGGATCACTAGGTATTCTTGTTGTAAAACGCACGCGGGTGCTTTTAAATAAAAAACTTTGATTTAAATAAATATAGAAAAATAAATTAAAAATTTTATAATTCCAGATAAAGTATTTATCAATGATTAGAAAATACTTGAAAAGTATAATTTATTAAAATTATTTTGATCTAAGGTTTTACATATAAGAATACAAGAAAACGTAATACGTTGGAAAATTCAAGAAGCACGAATAAAAGAATAAAATAATGATGGGAAAGTACGGGTTCTTATAGACATTGCTAGTGTAACTAGACGCTAGTCAATGTGATCACGATATTAGAATTTTGTCAAAGTGGGAGGTGAAAGTTTTTGGACTTAAAATTAATAGTCGTGAGATAGGATCGAACTCGGGATCACGGGATTGCACACATAACGTAAAGGGTTAATTTATTTATTAAATATATTATATATATATTTATTAAATCAAACCAAAGCTTAACTAACGATCGTTGATAAATAAGAGTTAAGTTATAACGACCGTTATGGAAACTAATAGAAGTAAAAGAAGGAAAACAAAAATTACGCAAACACCCCCTTGGGGGCTTGCGTCCGTCGGCCAAAGAGAGGAGGGGGAAAAGGGAAACTTTTGTTTCCTAATTCTTGTTTAATTACTTGGAGCCCAAGGATTGCCAAGGCTATATAAACAACCCAAGGCTTTCATAATTTTTGTCTCTCCCCTTTTCTTTGCCTCTTGCGATCGCCACCCCCACCACCTTAGGGTTTCGGTTGGTTTTCGATTTAGCTAAATATCTAGTCCTAATCCCTCTCTAGGGTTATTGGGTAGATAATCCATAAGCGTTGAAGCTCGGTTTGTTCGTGCTAGACTCACGGTTAACTCGCCGTATTACGTGTGTACAAGAGCGTGATATAATCTTCCTTTAGATTATATTCTTGGTGGTGTTCGTGATAAACCCTAGTTGTCGTTCATTCCGTCGTCTTGTGGATCTTGCTAGGATAAAGGTATGTAACCCTAATCTTGATTAATATAATTGTGTTAAATTAATGATCTTATTAATCGCTTCCGCTATGCGTTATTTGATTCATATTAGGGTTTTAAATAATTGTTATGAACTTTATAAACCATCAGTGATGATGCCAAATATAAGTTACCAGCTTTAAGTTGATATCAAAACATTTCCCTTCTAAGAAAATTATCCAAAACTATCATACTAAACAGAAATGATAGAGATAGTTAGATCATTGGTTGGGGTTGATAGTCTGGTAGTTCGATCATTGGTCGTGTGAAGTGAACCATGTAAATTACTTTTGTGCACACATACGATATGTGTTTGTTTGTATTCGATTTTGTGATGTGATGAGATGGCATTTATACATGATCTCATCGTTCTTTTCGGGCTTTAAATGCATAAAAATGTCATAAAATACCATATATATGCTTGTGTTTGTTTACTTGTGTATTTTAGGTATGGATATCGTGAAAAAGACAAAAGATCACAAGTTACAAGGAAAAACGGACACGAGAAACGAAGCCGTACAAAGAACCGGGCCCTAATCATGGAAATCTCAACAAATACCCTTGAAGACTTGAAGACAAACAAAATTGATCCTCATTTATTGAAGAAATGACACTTAAAACCCTTGTATATTCATAATTACAAGTTTGGTCCCTTAAGTTTGTCAAAATTACACAAAAGGTCCTTCAACTTTGAAGAAATGGCAAGAATAGTCCCTCAACAAATCAAAATTGCCAATAATGGTCCCTCATGAAGTCAAAGATACAATGAAGACCTTTGAAGATCAAGAATGTCCAAGATCAGCCCTTGAAATATCTCAAAATGGCAAAAATAACCCTTGAAATCCTTTTTCCAAAGTTTTGTGCCAAAACTGCCAACATGTGAAACTTATTTACAAAGCAAAACACGTTTTAGGGCTGAAAGTCTTTATTTACCAAAAATTCCAAAACACAAGGGCTAAACATGGGCAAAGGAAACATTTGAAACGAATTTGCGCCAAACAAACACCTTTCCCCCAATTTCGGATCAAAAAGCTTATTGTTCATCTTTTACCCCACCCAGAATTACCACCACTTAAACTTAGGGTAATTTTCAATTACCTTTGCACATGTGTGATTCACACATGCAGAAACCTATCCCAACCATAAAACCCTTAATACCACTCACTATGGACCCCACCCCCAATTCCCGTTTAACCAATCACATGACAACTTGGCCTCCAAGTCATCTGACATGGCAAAATCAACAGCTAAGAGTCCTTGCTTCATTCCAAAGCTAAAATGAACAGCCAAGATCACTTTGGACAGCTCACACCAAGAATTCGTCTAGAAGACTCAAGGGCATAATAGGGAATTCAGTTCTAGGGTTTGTGAATAGTGTTTAGCCAGGCATTTGCCTATAAAAGGAGACCTCAACATGTAAGAGTCCCTTTGTTCCAGTTTTAGGCTATTAATCTTTGTAATTCCTTTTTAAGCTTAATAAAATTTGAATTTCTGAAATTTGAAATCTCTTTTTGATTTTGTTAAAAGTTTGGTGTTTGAGTAGCCTAATTCCGAGTTCCATTTGATTGTTTAGACCTTCCTTAACCTTGTGGTTAAGGCACGTCTAGGTTTGAAAGGTTTTCAAGGTTCAAAAACCTTGAAGTCCTTGTTTCTGATTTTGGCTTATTTTTGTGTACTAACCCTTAGCCTTAAGCCTTGAGTTCTTTCAAGCTTGTTAACACCAAGCCTGAGAAGGATTCTAAGCCTTTGGTTGAGTTTGTTTGCTGCTTGTGTTGAAGATATCAAGTCCTTGAGGTTCTACTTTGAACCATCAACCAAGGCACTTTGCATCTCCTTGTTTGAAGTACCTTGGTCTTGTTCTAGTTGTTGAACAAGGTCCAAGGAGCATTGCTGGCCTTCCTAGGATGTTGTGGAAGGCAGGTATAATCTCTTGGTTAAGATTCCCCTAAAAATTTCATGTTTATGGCTGTTTTGAATTTGGTGCTTTGATTTTGAGTATTGGTGTTTGTGCTGGTGATTTTTGAGTTTGATTGTGTTAGTTGCTATTGTTTAAGTGTTTTTGATCATTAAAATCAGTAGGTTATTAGTTAAAATCACAAGTTTCTTTGTTAAGTGGTAGATTAAGGAGTGTTTGGGTCTACTGCTTGAGTTGGATTTGTGGCTTGTTAAGTGTTTGTTTGTTGTATGCAAGTATTGGTATCTGTTATTTGGGTGCATATGTTCATCTGTTTGCAGGTTTTGTGGGTTTGAACACTTTGATTCTTGAATTGGCTATAAAATCTTCATAACTTGGTAAAATTGGCTAGGATTTTGAGGACACCTAGATCTAGGCTTAGGCTAGGGCTAAAAAGTGCTAAATCATAGTTAATCACACCAGGGTAGAAGGATTGGAGGCTTGAAATTGGATCAAGTGTCAAGTATATCAGCAAACTGTTTCTGCATTTTGTTCTTTGTTCATCAGTAACTTCTAGTGCTTTGATCTTGTTGATTTCTTTGATTCAGTGTTTGATTCTTGTTGCTTTGTGTTTAATGTTAGTTTATATAGCTTGTGTGTGCATCTGGTTAAGTTTGATTGGCTTATTTTGCTTAAAACTGCTTATTAAGTGCTTAACTGCTTATTTGCATATCTGGTGCTTATCTGTGGACTGTTTGGCTTATTGTGGCTTATTGTGTGGATCATTTTGTGATTTTATTGTTGCTATTGACTCCTTGTGGTTCACTGATCACAAGGGTGCCTTTGTTTCCAATTGAATCAAACCAGAACTCTCAAATAAGCTTGGTCAAATAGTCAAAGCAGTGGGAACTCCTTTCCCCTGCTGGTTGCCACTGATAGTGCAATTTTGGTGTCAGCTTATCAATAAGCTATAATAGCTTATTTTAACCAGCAACAACTTTGTTTTTGTAATAGGTGCTCATATTTTGACCCATTTGTTCATCCTGGAGCATTTGGGTGGTTGACTTTTAGGTTTGACTAGAAAACCAACTCCTTTGACTTTTACATAAGTTCATTGGTGCTTATTCTGTCTTATTGGTTTTGCTTATTGGATTTTTGTTGATTGATATTGCTTATTGAGTCCATTTGAAAGCTTTTGCAAGTTGAATCAGCTTCTGAGGTTCATTATTTCTCAAAAACGACTATTTTGTCGTTTTGTGGATTTTTGCTTTTCTATTTTCTGGCTTATTGAGTGAGCTTATTGGAAATTTCTTTTGACAGATCTCTTAAGCATCCTAAAAGAGGGTTGTGTGTCAAATTAGAGCTTATGGCATTAGCTTATGGCTTAATGGGCTGAAAAGCCCAATAAGAATAAGCTTTGTGTTCAATAAGCTGTGATAAGCCCATTTTCAGCTTTTGGGCCTTTAGAGTTTTGTTCTTAGAATTTAATTTTAAGTTAGATAGAGCTTTTCCAAGTCAATTGGGCCAAGTTTGACTTTTTGGGCCCAAAAGCCCATTTAGGTTGACTGTTTTTGGATTTGGCCCATTTGAGGGCCCATTAGGGGTATTTTGGTAATTTCACTTTCATTTTCTGATTATTTAGGTTAAAATAAACTAGTTTGCAAGTTTTTAGAATTTTTTATAATTTTTGGATTTTTAATATTATTTTATTATTATTTTATTATTATTTTTAAAATTTCACATTTTCCAACTTTTTACAATTTTCTTAGGTTAAATACATTAAAATAGGAATTTAGCAACTTTTAGAATAATTTTCTCACTTATAGATTAATTTTTATAATTATTTCAAGTTTTAATAGTTTTTAAATCATTTGAAATAGTTTTTATTAGTTTTAAAATTTCTAAAAATAGTTTTTAATTATTTTAGGTCATTTTTGAGTTTTATCAATTGAAAAATCTTTATTTGGGCTTTTTGATGATTTATTTGATTTTTAGGGCTTTAATTAGCATTTAAAAATTGAATATTTAATTATTTAAAAGGTTTGAAAAAATTTTGATCATTGGTAAACTCTTAGTTTATTATTTTTGATTTTTGGTAAATTTTTGGTAATTTTTAGAATTTATTTTTATTTTTGTGGTTTTTAAGGTTCTACGTTTTAACTTTCTAGTAGTGATTTTGTGTTAATTTTTATTTTTACGTCTTCGTCATTTTCTCTCCTAATCCCCTTCTAAACCAATCATTAATCACAAACATTTGACAAGTTTTTCACACACATATACCTCCTTGGGAAACGAACTTTCACACCATTAAGGGTCATTAGTGTTGATTTTCCTAAATCATCACTCGATACTTACCCTATTTACGCTCTTTTCCTAAAGAGTAGTAAAACCTCTACAATCATTTTTGGCGCCGCTGCCGGGGAGGTGTGTCGTGATTAATTTGCATTGTTGTTTTTAATATTAACCAAATAGTATTTGTATTAGTAGAACTCTACTAATACGTATTATCGGTTTTCTTGGTTTTTCTTGTACAAATATTATTACTATATTGTATTAAGTATCACAATCAATATACAATATCTCCAAAAGTGTGAAAATACAACCTTAATTGGGATTTCATCACTCAATTATTGTATTCGAATCTCAAACAAAAAGAAAAAGGCAAAAAATAGATAAATACTTTCGTGAAGCTCGATTTTAAAAGATACAAACTATAAGGTGGGTATAAGGCGGGTATTATAAAATATACCCTAAGGAAAAAGGCTCTTAAGTGCTTCGCGCCGCCTCGTTTCCCCGCTTGCTTGTGAGTATTTTGAGATTGAAGGCTAATCGAGGGTTTTGCCGCCCAAAGTATTATTACGTATACTATATTTGCTTGGTTTTCTTTGTGATTAAAACCTCTTGAACAATTTGGTTTTCACCAAAGTTCTAAAGTCATTGGAAGACGGTCACTCCACGTGATCGTTTTCATTCCTTTGATGCTTCTTTAATCAAGAGTTTGATTCGAGGAGAGATTTTGTAGATTGTTGTCTACAAAGATACACCAAAATCCAAAAAAAATTAAATATCATCAAAAACACAAAAAAAATTGAAAATTCACAAAACACCCAAAAAGAATCTTCTTTGCTCACCTCCCATTCTTCGTGAAGTTTATGATCACTCGTAATCAAGCAAAACGAGCTCGTAAACGACTTCAAAAGCAAGCCAATCAAGAGACGTTGATTGTTGAAGAACCTCCAATTGTTGAACCTATTGTAGAACAAGAATTCGTCATGGCTAATCGTACTATGATGGAGTTGCTACAAGCACCCACCGAGGGTTTTGGAGAGGCTATTGTAATTCCCGCCATCCTTGCGGAGAATTTCGAAATTAAGACGGGTTTAATGTCGATGTTGCAAGCAAATAAGTTTAGAGGTCATGAGAAAGACAACCCGCATTACCACATTAGGAATTTTAACCGTCTCACCGCCACTAGCAAATTTAAGGATGTTCCACATGACGCCATTAAGATGATGTTGTTTCCATACTCGTTGGATGGACCCGCAAAAATTTGGCTCGAGAAAGAACCGCCAAATTCGATTTTGACATGGGCCGATCTCGTTTCTAAGTTTGTGAACAAGTTTTTTCCACCATCTAAAACAACACACTTGAAAAATGAGATCTCACGATTTGTGCAAAGAAATAATGAAAGTTTTTCAATGGCTTGGGAACGCTTTAAAGATATGTTACATGAATGTCCACACCATGATTTTACGGAATTGCATCAAGTGGATACTTTTTATAATGGGATTAATGATCATGAACGAGATTATTTGAATGCCGCCGCGGGTGGTAATTTTTTGTGCAAGACGACAAATGAGGCTTTACAAATCATTGAAAATAGATCTAAGGTTTATAACCCTCGTAACACACCGAGTGTTGCCAATATGGGTTCGTCATCTTCGTCACAATCGTCTCGTAGCATTAATGCCTTACATGATGAAGCTAATGAGGAAAATCGTTTTTTGATAGATTTGCTAATCTAATGTCCCATTGGAAGGCTCAAGAAGCTTCCAATTCCGCTTCGGTTAAAGCGGTTGCTAAGAGTTGTTTATCTTGTGGGGGAGCTCATGATCTTTCCGAGTGCATTACCGCGGATGGTAACACTTCGAGTGCTTATGTAGCAACGGGAACTTACAACCAAAACGGCCAAGGTTCCCGCCCAAATCAAGCTCCACCAAACCAAAATGTTAACAATTATCGAAACAACAACCAAGGTAATTACCAAGGCAACACACGTAACTACAACAAAGGGAATTATCAAAGTGGGAATGGACAAATTTCTAATCAAAATCAAAACCGTGATTTTCAAAACACTACACAAGGTTTTCAAAATGCTCACACTAAAAATTTGCAAGGAGAATTTTTGGATTATGCTAAAGCAAATGATGCTAAATTTGATAACATGCAACGTGAGATGATTAGCTTAAGGTCCGAGTTGAAAAACGAGCTTAAAAACGAACTTGCTAATGAACTTAAAACTCATGCAAACAAAATGGACGGAAATGTCCAACGTCTTCAACAAAATCAACAAAAGATGGAATTAGGACAACATGAGATTAAGCAAGAGTTATTAAAAGCGGATGCTAGGCAATCAAAATTTGAGGACCGAATGGCTAAGATGTTTGAAGCGATCATGTGTAACCCCTCTTCCTCGGGTGGTCTTCCTAGGGATACCATTGCAAACCCGAAGGGAGAAATGAAGGTTATTACTACACGAAGTGGTAAAACTTTCAAAGAACCAATCTCTCGTCCAAGTACTTCTAAGGAGAAGGAAATCGAGAAAGAACCCGAGGTGATGGTCGAAAAGGAGCACATTACAATCCCACGAAGTACCGCTCATACCACACCTACGGTTGAACCAATACCAATTGTGGAACCCGAGTTTCCAAGGCCGTTGCCTAATGACCAACCCACACCACCTTTACCCTACCCTTCAAGACGAAACAAAGAGAAAATGCAAGAACGTAACAAACAACAAATCGAGCTTTTTATAAAAATGTTTCAACAAGTGCATTTTGATGTGAGTTTAGCCGACGCGTTGTTATATATGCCTCGTTTCGCTTCCACTTTTAAAAGTATGATGAGCGATAAGGAAAAGCTTTCAAAGCTTGCTAATTGTTCTTCGGTTTATCTTAACCGCATACCGGAAAAAGTTGGTGATCCCGGAAAGTTTCTCATTCCTTGTGACATACAAGATATGAAAGAATGCCTCGCCTTGGCCGATCTTGGTGCGAGCATTAATTTGATGCCATTTTCCATTTGGAAATCGCTTTCGCTTCCGGCTCTCATTCCTTCGAACATGTCCATCGAGATGGCCGATCATTCTACGATTATGGCATGTGGAGTAGCCGAAGATGTTTTCGTGAAAGTGGGGAAGTTCTACTATTTCGTTGATTTTATAGTAGTTGACATCCCCGCGGATCCTCAAGTTCCTCTAATTTTAGGTCGTCCATTTTTAGACACTTCGAGATTGCTTATCGATGTTCATGCGAGAACTATCACTTTGAGATTCAACGAAGAGGAACTTGTTATAAACGCTACTCAAAACTCGAAACCTTCTCATGTTTATGCAATCGCTACCATCAATCACATTGACATAGTTGATGTGGTTTGCGATGAGTTTTCACAAGAAGTGTTAGGTTTTTCCGATAGCTCGTCAAGTGGCAATCCCACTATTTTGGATCCGATTCTTGCTAATTCTACACCAAATCTCACTCCATTCCAAGGAGGCGATTTCACCTAAAATGAAATCGACAATGAAGATGAGGTGTTGATTAGTGATGAAATTTCTATTCCACCATTTCTTTCGCCGATGGAAGTTATGAGTGTTGAACCAAAATCTTCAATCGAGGAACCACCTATCCTTGAATTGAAAGATCTTCCTTCTCACCTTGAATACGCATTCTTGGAAGGTGATGACAAGTTGCCGGTTATTATTACAAAAGGTCTTGCTAATAATGAAAAAATCGAGCTCTTGAAAGTTCTTAAGGCTTATAAAGGGGCAATTGCGTGGAAAATATCCGACATTAAGGGTATTGACCCAAAATTTTGTACTCACAAGATTTTAATGGAGGAGGACTACAAACCCGCAATTCAAAGTCAAAGAAGGGTAAATCCCAAAATTCACGATGTCATTAAAAAGGAGGTCCTTAAACTCCTTGACGCGGGAATGATTTATCCTATATCCGATAGCCCAAGGGTGAGCCCAATCCATTGTGTCCCTAAAAAGGGAGGAATGACCGTTGTGCCTAATGAAAACAACGAGTTAATTCCCACTCGTGTTGTGACCGGTTGGAGGGTGTGTATTGACTACCGAAAGTTAAATGACGCCACTCGTAAAGACCACTTTCCTTTGCCCTTCATGGATCAAATGTTGGAGCGACTTGCGGGAAATGAATTCTATTGCTTTTTAGATGGTTTTTCCGGTTACTTTCAAATCCCTATCGACCCTCGTGATCAAGAGAAGACTACGTTTACGTGTCCTTATGGAACGTTCTCTTATCGTAGGATGCCTTTCGGACTTTGTAATGCACTCAGTACGTTTCAACGGTGTATGATGGCAATTTTTCACGATATGATCGAGAAGTCGATGGAAGTGTTTATGGATGACTTCTCGGTGTTTGGTAATTCGTTCACGTCATGTTTATCTAATCTCGAACAAATGTTAAAACGGTGTGAAGAAACCAATCTTGTGCTTAATTGGAAAAATTGTCATTTCATGTGTAAACAAGGAATCGTCTTAGGACATAAGGTGTCGAAGGCGGGGATTGAAGTCGATAAAGCTAAGGTAGACGTCATCGCCAAGTTACCTCATCCCAAAACCGTTAAGGGAGTTAGGAGTTTCCTAGGCCACGCGGGCTTTTATCGTCGTTTCATCAAGGACTTCTCGAAAATCTCTCGTCCTATGACACACCTTCTCGAGAAGGATGCTCCTTTTAACTTTAATGAGGATTGTGTTAAGGCTTTCGAGACTCTCAAAAGGAAACTTACCGAAGCTCCCATTCTTGTTGCTCCTAATTGGGAATTACCCTTTGAAATCATGTGCGATGCAACTGATTATGCTATAGGGGCCGTCTTAGGGCAACGTTATGACAAGCATTTCCGTCCTATCCACTATGCTAGTAAGACGATGACCGAGGCTCAATTAAAGTACACCACAACGGAAAAGGAATTCCTTGTCGTGGTCTATGCTATTGAGAAATTCCGACCTTATCTCGTCTTGACTAAAAGCATCGTGTATACCGACCATTCGGCTATCAAGTATCTCTTAGCTAAGCAAGATGCTAAGCCGAGATTGCTTCGTTGGATGCTCCTCCTCCAAGAATTTGATGTCACCGTGCTTGACAAAAAAGGAGCCGAGAATCTAGCGGCCGATCATCTCTCTCGTCTAGAAGATCCTCACAAAGATGTTTTCGAGAACAAGGAAATTACCGAAACATTTCCTCTTGAGACTCTCGGTGTAGTGAATTCTAAAGACACAACCCCATGGTTTGCCGACATTGCAAATTACCATGCGGGCAATTTCATAATCAAGGGTATGACGACACAACAAAAACGAAAATTCTTTCGTGACGTCAAGTTCTATTTTTGGGACGACCCTTATCTCTTTCGGATTTGTGCGGATCAACTCGTTCGACGTTGTGTGTTTGGTGCCGAAGCTTCTAATATCGCTTGTCACGAGGGACCCACGGGTGGTCACCACGGTGCTAATCTCACGGCTAAGAAAGTGTTCGATGCCGGTTTCTTTTGGCCTTCTATCTATCGTGATGCACACGCACTTGTGAATTCGTGTGATTCGTGCCAACGTCAAGGAAAATCGTCTCAACGTGATGAAATGCCGCAAAACATAATTCAAGTGTGTGAGATTTTCGACATATGGGGAATAGACTTTATGGGGCCGTTCCCATCGTCTCATGGCAACAAATATATCCTCGTCACGGTAGAATACCTTTCTAAGTGGGTGGAAGCTAAGGCTTTGCCTACTAATGATGCTCGTGTGGTAGTGAAGTTTTTGAAGCAACTATTCTCTCGGTTCGGAACCCCTCGTGCTATTATAAGCGATCGTGGAACCCATTTTTGTAATGACCAATTCGAAAAGGTTCTAAAGAAATATGGAGTTACTCATCGTCTTTCTACGTCTTATCACCCGCAAACGAGTGGGCAAGTCGAGGTTTCGAACCGAGCTTTGAAGAGGATTTTAGAAAGGTCAATTGGAGAAAACCATGCTTCATGGTCCGAAAAACTCGATGACGCTTTATGGGCCTTTAGGACCGCTTATAAGACACCTATCGGTTGCACTCCTTATAAGTTAGTCTATGGGAAGAATTGTCATTTGCCCATTGAGTTGGAGCATAAGGCATATTGGGCCCTTAAGCATGATAATTTTGACTTAAAGACGGCGGGAGATCACCGGAAAATACAATTGAATGAATTGGATGAATTAAGGGATAATGCTTATGAAAATTCATTAATTTTTAAAGAAAAGACTAAAAAGTTTCATGATTCAAAGATTAAAAACCGGGTTTTTAACGTTGGTGATCAAGTGTTGCTTTTTAACTCTCGTCTTAAGATATTTTCCGGGAAATTGAAATCTCGTTGGTCGGGTCCGTTCACCATTACACAAGTGTTTCCATATGGGACCATTGAGCTAGCTCAAGATGATGGTCCTAATTTCAAGGTGAATGGACATAGGCTTAAGCACTACTTTGGTGGGGAAATTCCTTCAATGGTTGCCCTCGACCAAGTCACTTTCCCCAATGATAATTAGCATTGAGGGGATCGAGTCGAGCTCATGACTCGGTAATAAAAAACGAGGTGCCTCGTGGGGGAGATCCCATGCTTATTTTTATACTCACTATTCACTAATAAGGGGACTTGTACCCTTTCAACTCGTTGTCTCGTGGTTGTTTGTGATTGTGTTATCTAGATCATCATCATCATCTACGATTGAAGACTCTCTTGTTCGTTTACGTGAGCCTCCATCGTTCGTTTAAAGAAGTTTTTCACGATTCCATGACATATCCTTTATTGTTCTAACAATTATCTTTTAGTATACTTAATAAACGGCTTTAGATATATTGTTGATCACCCTTTCCATGCTAGATCCTAAGCATTCGACTCTTCGTCTCTAGTATGGGGGTGCTCCACCTTTAGACTCGAAACATTGAGGACAATGTTTACTTTTAGTATGGGGGGTGAATAGGTACTTGCTTTGCTACGCCCTCACGCTTTCCAATTTTCAATGTTTTGTTTTGCTAATAAGGCTAAAAATGGCCAAATTTTAAATTTTTTTAGTTTTAATAAGTGTTTTTAAGACACGAATGTATATTTTCCGATGGGTAGAATAAGAGTTAATTTTTGACATGATGGGCATTTGGAGCCATTTACATTCCTTAACCCGCTCAATTCAAGTTTTGCTAGACTTTTATATAGGGAGCTTTAAAACGCGAAAGTCTTAATTCATACGGGTTAAGAACAAGAACTTTTCGCAAGATCCTATAATTGATTCTAGAAAGTTACTTATCAAGGGAACTATAAAACGCATTCTCTAAACTTGAAAAAGTCCAAGAAAGTGCAAGATCCTATAGGTGGCTTGAAAACCCAAAACTTTGATTTGATATAGTCTTAATGAAAGCTAATCCAAATTTGGCTTAATTTTGACTTGCATGGCTAAGTATTCACGAGTCTCTTTAATTAAGGTCTTTATATAGTGAAGAACGAGAAATGATAGAGTTAGACAAGTGATCATGCTAAACGTAGAACACGAAAGTGTTCTTTCAAAAACATATGTTTTTAATTGTGGCTTTTTCTTCCCATAAGATCAATGCATTAGGAATAAATCATAATTGCAATAAGTAAGGTCGTACGATTTGAAAGGTTACTTAGCCTCTAGCGCAAGATCGTTTAAAAGTAGCTCGGGGTTGAATAGAGTTCATAGCCAATGCATAACTTATTGAAGCGGGACGTGAAGATTGGCGATTATCCAAAAAGGCCCTAACAAGGCATGAGGAGCTCTATTTTTGCTAAAGATCCAAAGATGATGTGAAGTATCATTATTCCTAAATCAATATGAAGGATCGAGACACACGACGAGAAGCAATTACTCCCCTAAAGATCATGGAGAAAGTCTATCCAAAAAGACCCTAACAAGGTATGAGGATAAATATATCCAAGTCCGAAAAGGAGGCGGATCGTTGTATATCAAAATCCAAAGTAAAGATTGAAGAAAAATGATGAAGTCGTGGTCCTATATGAAGAATCTCTCAAAAACGTCAAGTGAAGAAATTCCAAATATATGAAGAGAAGACCATAAATTCGAGAACGTCTTCCCAAGATTTGAAGTATGAAGTACATGCCAAATAACGGTCCGAGAAAGGTCTCAAATCGTGAAACGAGTTATGCCAAGATATGAACTTAAGGAGATACACGAGAAGCCGTTTTAAAAGATTTTGTCCTTCGGCTAACTATTGATCAAATCATGCTACTTTGCTTTCGGACTAATAACTACTCAAATAAGTCAATATGAATCACTTGTGATCCATGACAAATAGATAAAAAATGCTAGTAACCCATTTCTTTTTATAATAACTAGGATTGCGGGGAGAAAAAGTATTACACAATTTGGACGTATGAGTAGTGTTAGCATTGTGACTTGTACCAACAATGATCTCGTTTTTTCACTTAGCATGGAATGTATGACAATCAAGGATGACGAAATTTACTCTAAGGGACATTTACTTGTTTTTATTCTTTGACCCTAAAAGTCACTTTTTGTGATGAAAATCATACATTATGTCTTTACACATCATCGTAGTATGTTGCAAGTCTTTTACTCTTCAATAAAGGTTAATAAAATTGAACTTTGGTGATGCTTAGATACTTTATTCTAGCATTGCGTGAGGGCACGGCAATGGCTTAGTATGGGGGAGTGATGAGATGGCATTTATACATGATCTCATCGTTCTTTTCGGGCTTTAAATGCATAAAAATGTCATAAAATACCATATATATGCTTGTGTTTGTTTACTTGTGTATTTTAGGTATGGATATCGTGAAAAAGACAAAAGATCACAAGTTACAAGGAAAAACGGACACGAGAAACGAAGCCGTACAAAGAACCGGGCCCTAATCATGGAAATCTCAACAAATACCCTTGAAGACTTGAAGACAAACAAAATTGATCCTCATTTATTGAAGAAATGACACTTAAAACCCTTGTTTATTCATAATTACAAGTTTGGTCCCTTAAGTTTGTCAAAATTACACAAAAGGTCCTTCAACTTTGAAGAAATGGCAAGAACAGTCCCTCAACAAATCAAAATTGCCAATAATGGTCCCTCATGAAGTCAAAGATACAATGAAGACCTTTGAAGATCAAGAATGTCCAAGATCAGCCCTTGAAATATCTCAAAATGGCAAAAATAACCCTTGAAATCCTTTTTCCAAAGTTTTGTGCCAAAACTGCCAACATGTGAAACTTATTTACAAAGCAAAACACTTTTTAGGGCTGAAAGTCTTTATTTACCAAAAATTCCAAAACACAAGGGCTAAACATGGGCAAAGGAAACATTTGAAACGAATTTGCGCCAAACAAACACCTTTCCCCCAATTTCGGATCAAAAAGCTTACTGTTCATCTTTTACCCCACGCAGAATTACCACCACTTAAACTTAGGGTAATTTTCAATTACCTTTGCACATGTGTGATTCACACATGCAGAAACCTATCCCAACCTTAAAACCCTTAATTCCACTCACTATGGACCCCACCCCCAATTCCCGTTTAACCAATCACATGACAACTTGGCCTCCAAGTCATCTGACATGGCAAAATCAACAGCTAAGAGTCCTTGTTCATTCCAAAGCTAAAATGAACAGCCAAGATCACTTTGGACAGCTCACACCAAGAATTCGTCTAGAAGACTCAAGGGCATAATAGGGAATTCAGTTCTAGGGTTTGTGAATAGTGTTTAGCCAGGCATTTGCCTATAAAAGGAGACCTCAACATGTGAGAGTCCCTTTGTTCCAGTTTTAGGCTATTAATCTTTGTAATTCCTTTTTAAGCTTAATAAAATTTGAATTTCTGAAATTTGAAATCTCTTTTTGATTTTGTTAAAAGTTTGGTGTTTGAGTAGCCTAATTCTGAGTTCCATTTGATTGTTTAGACCTTCCTTAACCTTGTGGTTAAGGCACGTCTAGGTTTGAAAGGTTTTCAAGGTTCAAAAACCTTGAAGTCCTTGTTTCTGATTTTGGCTTATTTTTGTGTTCTAACCCTTAGCCTTAAGCCTTGAGTTCTTTCAAGCTTGTTAACACCAACCCTGAGAAGTATTCTAAGCCTTTGGTTGAGTTTGTTTGCTGCTTGTGTTGAAGATATCAAGTCCTTGAGGTTCTACTTTGAACCATCAACCAAGGCACTTTGCATCTCCTTGTTTGAAGTACCTTGGTCTTGTTCTAGTTGTTGAACAAGGTCCAAGGAGCATTGCTGGCCTTCCTAGGATGTTGTGGAAGGCAGGTATAATCTCTTGGTTAAGATTCCCCTAAAAATTTCATGTTTATGGCTGTTTTGAATTTGGTGCTTTGATTTTGAGTATTGGTGTTTGTGCTGGTGATTTTTGAGTTTGATTGTGTTAGTTGCTATTGTTTAAGTGTTTTTGATCATTAAAATCAGTAGGTTATTAGTTAAAATCACAAGTTTCTTTGTTAAGTGGTAGATTAAGGAGTGTTTGGGTCTACTGCTTGAGTTGGATTTGTGGCTTGTTAAGTGTTTGTTTGTTGTATGCAAGTATTGGTATCTGTTATTTGGGTGCATATGTTCATCTGTTTGCAGGTTTTGTGGGTTTGAACACTTTGATTCTTGAATTGGCTATAAAATCTTCATAACTTGGTAAAATTGGCTAGGATTTTGAGGACACCTAGATCTAGGCTTAGGCTAGGGCTAACAAGTGCTAAATCATAGTTAATCACATCAGGGTAGAAGGATTGGAGGCTTGAAATTGGATCAAGTGTCAAGTATATCAGCAAACTGTTTCTGCATTTTGTTCTTTGTTCATCAATAACTTCTAGTGCTTTGATCTTGTTGATTTCTTTGATTCAGTGTTTGATTCTTGTTGCTTTGTGTTTATTGTTAGTTTATATAGCTTGCGTGTGCATCTGGTTAAGTTTGGTTGGCTTATTTTGCTTAAAACTGCTTATTAAGTGCTTAACTGCTTATTTGCATATCTGGTGCTTATCTGTGGACTGTTTGGCTTATTGTGGCTTATTATGTGGATCATTTTGTGATTTTATTGTTGCTATTGACTCCTTGTGGTTCACTGATCACAAGGGTGCCTTTGTTTCCAATTGAATCAAACCAGAACTCTCAAATAAGCTTGGTCAAATAGTCAAAGCAGTGGGAACTCCTTTCCCCTGCTGGTTGCCACTGATAGTGCAATTTTGGTGTCAGCTTATCAATAAGCTATAATAGCTTATTTTAACCAGCAACAACTTTGTTTTTGTAATAGGTACTCATATTTTGACCCATTTGTTCATCCTGGAGCATTTGGGTGGTTGACTTTTAGGTTTGACTAGAAAACCAACTCCTTTGACTTTTACATAAGTTCATTGGTGCTTATTCTGGCTTATTGGTTTTTCTTATTGGATTTTTGTTGATTTATATTGCTTATTGAGTCCATTTGAAAGCTTTTGCAAGTTGAATCAGCTTTTGAGGTTCATTATTTCTCAAAAACGACTATTTTGTCGTTTTGTGGATTTTTGCTTTTCTATTTTCTGGCTTATTGAGTGAGCTTATTGGAAATTTCTTTTGACAGATCTCTTAAGCATCCTAAAAGAGGGTTGTGTGTCAAATTAGAGCTTATGGCATTAGCTTATGGCTTAATGGGCTGAAAAGCCCAATAAGAATAAGCTTTGTGTTCATTAAGCTGTGATAAGCCCATTTTCAGCTTTTGGGCCTTTAGAGTTTTGTTCTTAGAATTGAATTTTAAGTCAGATAGGGCTTTTCCAAGTCAATTGGGCCAAGTTTGACTTTTTGGGCCCAAAAGCCCATTTAGGTTGACTGTTTTTGGATTTGGCCCATTTGAGGGCCCATTAGGGGTATTTTGGTAATTTCACTTTCATTTTCTGATTATTTAGGTTAAAATAAACTAGTTTGCAAGTTTTTAGAATTTTTTATAATTTTTGGATTTTTAATATTATTTTATTATTATTTTATTATTATTTTTAAAATTTCACATTTTCCAACTTTTTACAATTTTCTTAGGTTAAATACATTAAAATAGGAATTTAGCAACTTTTAGAATAATTTTCTCACTTATAGATTAATTTTTATAATTATTTCAAGTTTTAATAGTTTTTAAATCATTTGAAATAGTTTTTATTAGTTTTAAAATTTCTAAAAATAGTTTTTAATTATTTTAGGTCATTTTTGAGTTTTATCAATTGAAAAATCTTTATTTGGGCTTTTTGATGATTTATTTGATTTTTAGGGCTTTAATTAGCATTTAGAAATTGAATATTTAATTATTTAAAAGGTTTGAAAAAATTTTGATCATTGGTAAACTCTTAGTTTATTATTTTTGATTTTTGGTAAATTTTTGGTAATTTTTAGAATTTATTTTTATTTTTGTGGTTTTTAAGGTTCTACGTTTTAACTTTCTAGTAGTGATTTTGTGTTAATTTTTATTTTTACGTCTTCGTCATTTTCTCTCCTAATCCCCTTCTAAACCAATCATTAATCACAAACATTTGACAAGTTTTTCACACACATATACCTCCTTGGGAAACGAACTTTCACACCATTAAGGGTCATTAGTGTTGATTTTCCTAAATCATCACTCGATACTTACCCTATTTACGCTCTTTTCCTAAAGAGTAGTAAAACCTCTACAATCATGATGTAGAATGCACAGTTTTGAAAACGCTGAAAGACTCACAATTAGGAAAGTACATGCAAAAGTTCGAGAACTCTCAGAGTACATGCTTGATAGGGGTGTTCACGGGTCGGTTTGGTTCGGTTAGTTAGACGATTTTGACTATCCATCGCGGTTCGGTTAGTTAAATTTACTATCCGTAACTGAACCGTACAAGGCGGTTAACCGGACATACGGTTACCCGAAATGAGCGGTTACCCACGGTTCGGGTCACGGTTAACCATTAAATAAGTTTCATAAAGTTTTAGTTTATAAATAATAACATGGTTTACAACATAGAATGTCGTTTTCGTATAATTCAACGACATTAAATAGATAAAAATCATATAAAAATTATTTTGTTATAAAAAAAGTGCATTAGAATATTCATAAATAACATATTAACTAAAAAATATTTATTCGATATTTATAAACTACAATCACATTAATTAAATTTACACATACATGTTTAATACATGTACTATAATTAGAATATTTAGTTAAAAAATTTCATGTATAATAAAAGTAGGATACTAATACAATTAATACATGTACTATAATTTGAATATTTAGTTAAAAAATTTCAAGTATAATATATGCGGTTCGATTCGGTTGACCACGGATATCTAAAAATGAAAACCGTAACCGAACCGTTATAAGCGGGTTTTTTCGGTTTCGGTTTTTTTCGGTTTCGGGTTTTTTCGGTTTCGGATTGAGCGGTTCGGCTCGGTTCGGCGGTTTCTCGGTTTTTTTAACACCATTGCTTGATACCGCATATCACTATTACAAAACTTCTCGACGAGTGTGAATGAAACATTATTGGAATCATAGACATTCAAAATAAACCTAATTCGCGTCAACACTTTCCAATTATTTGAAATACACATGCATTCAAAAGTAATGCCTCCCCATACCAGGTTGATACGGAATGAACTCCAAGAATGTTTCTGTTTGGGGGCAAGTAACATATCCAGAAAGAACATAGATTCCGGCAAGTTTGTCACCTCTCCATCTGAATTGACTACAATGGGGTAACTATGCATTTGCCCTCGCAAATCATGCTCAAAATTTGGAATATGAATAATCCCAATATTTCAACGATATTCTTCTCGCCATTGAATACATTCCAAGCTATCGGGACATGAGAAACTATAACATCAAGAAGGACGACATGCTCATTCCATAATGATATCCCAAATCGATGTTCATCCCTCGCGGTTTGTGTCTTTTTATGAGATGCATATGGTTAAAAACAATGTTGGATTGCTTTTCAAAGAGTAAACTCTTATTTTCACATCTCACATCGCCTCATTCCTAAATAGTCACTGGCAAAGTCTGCTATAAAATGGGAGGATGCATACTAGACAAGCATATCATATGATCTTGTCCATATGATCTTGTCCATACGATTGTATGTTTTAAATTTCCTCGGGTATATATATTGAAACCTCTCCGTCGTTAGCCTCTCAAGCTCGTTGTCTCCAACTTTCTATATACAATAAACAAATTCTTGTATTTCAGACACATCTTCAGGTCTTGCTTCCATACTTAGCCTCATGTTGGCGATTAACCTTAGAATTTGCAATGATCCTAAAGTATGATTCCTTTAAAGACGAACTTAGAGTGTCCTGTCGTGAACCTTTAGGAATGACCGGGAGAACCTGCCTAAAATAACCACCAAAGACAATCGTCATGTATCCAAACCGTTGTTCACACCTTTCAAACCTACTCTTACGTATTATGCCTCTCAAAGAGCGATCTAATGATTGAACAGGGCTCGTGCTTATTGTTACAACAAATGATACATGCACAATATGTTGTTTCCTTACTTTACCGATAAACTTTGATTAAACGAAGTAATTTTAAACCTCGATCTGATCACCATCTTTATAAAGCGTGTTTCATTTATTATATCTGCCTTAATCGAGGTCCTTAAAGATCTAACAATTTGAAGTCTTCTTCCATTACATAATCCATTAGGACTGAATAAAGTTATCAAGGAACCTACTTTTAATCTATGTTACTTGAGAGAAAACGAATTCATTATTGAACTCTAGATATTTATTTTTGAACCAATATTGCAAGTTGTTAACTTATAGACTCGTGAAATCACAAGTATGCCAAAAAGAGTTATTCATTAAGGAGTTTTATGTGTGGATAAGTTAAAAAAGCAAAAAAATAACGTAAATAAGTTACATTATTTTTTGAAGAAAGTAATTAATAGGATATGAGAATTGATTTTATATTTTAGTAATAAAGTTATTATATTGCATAAGTCTTTTGAACATACAACTTTCCATAAACAAATGTTCTTAAAGAAGGGTATGTTTCAACTACATATTTAAAAATTTCGTTAATATGTGTTTAAAGTTGGAAACCTGATGTGCGTCTACAACTCATTCAACGATTACTCCATCTTTCATGCGTCAAAACTTAAATTTAAAGACGTTTACGTAAATGAGCTAAACATCTTATCAACTACACAACTAACGTTGAGTCAAAAATTTCCACCTCATGCTCACTTTGTGATTTTTAACACATCAACTACTCTAACGCTTTTTTACAAAATATTTAATATTTCATAATATCACACAAATTTCATAAAGTACTACAAAAATAAAAATATCGTCTGATATCTACCTATAAAATATTAAATAACAAAAACCACATTTCATTCACGAACTTCCATTAACAATGAATTTTCCATCATTACAAAGATGATAGTCCTAACAAAACTCTATTAGCTGTTGATTATGATTGACAACCATATAGTTATATGTTATCTTAATATAGTTATAATTGATTATCTTGCTTAATATAGGCTCAATGTCTATCCAATTGTAACTATATATATTCGTATATCATATCGAGTAAGGACACATAAACCATTCTACTATCATATTCTAACAAACTCATCCAGAACAAAAGATAAAACTTTAATCATACGATATGAACACATAATATTATCACAAACACAAACACCCCATGCATGTTGTGGCCTAGCTTCTTCTGGTTAGAATAAAATAAATTGTTTCACTCACAAAGCTAAAGAGACACGTGATGAAGCTAACTCAAACACCTTTTAATATCATCACAGCTACATGCAATTGTTAAGTCTTAACAACCAAATCCTTTTTCCATTCAAGCACTTAAACCACTTTTCCCATTTCCCTAAAGCATAGTTTCAACCATCGCCTCATTTGGGTGCCCACCCGTCTCATGATAATACCCTCTTTAAAGATTCTACTTACGATCTGAAACGTCTTATCTCTAACCTCTTGATATGACGAAGTAATAAAAACCTAAAAAAATATTAAACACAAAATTTAAAATTTATATTAATCAAAAATTATTATCATATAAACATTAAACAATTTACAATTTAACGTGGAGCAGGTCAAAAATATGTTCATCATAAATGAACACAACTCCATCATTTAGGTACCTTCTTACGCAAAGATCGTTAACGAAATTTGATGTCCACGAATTGAATTGGACCTGCAAATTACCATATCACATTGTAAGTTTCTTTAATTTTAGGACGACAAATGAATCATCTAAGTTAAAGGATAAAATTATGTGTGTATTTTCTTATTATGTGTATTTGAGATAACAGAGTATTTGTATTAGAATGTTTTTTAGCTATATGAGTTCATAATAACGACATAATAGGTTTTATAATGAACTAATTACAATGAAGAGACTATATCATACTTGGGCTTAAGTCTATATAAAATTAATAAGTAAAAGCTGAAATTCGAGACCATCACTACTTAAAGTAACATTAATAAAACCTGCAATTAATAAAACCTGCAACAAAGTTAGCCATTTGTGATGAAAAAACTTGAATGTGTAAAGTTGAATGTGTAAAAAAGACCTAAATTAATGTGGCTTTTATAACTTGTTGATTTGAATCAATCTAGTTTATTTAGGGATAAAATTGTTTTCAAAACTTGTATATCTTTGATTTTTCAGCAATGTCTATAACAAAATTGTTTGAGTTTACAAAAATAAAATTTTAAAACGTCTTTTGTTTTCAAAAATGTAAAGAGTACGTCTGAAACTGTTTTGGTTTAAAGATTTTCGTTTCTCAATTTTCCAAACGCGTTTATTATAGAAAAAAGTTTCAAAAAAGGTATACAAATGTTATTGTTTGAAAATTTGGTTAAAAATATAATTTAATACACGTTTTGTTTTTAATGCTTTCCAAAAATACGGTGGTAAACTTTTTTCCATTGAGAATTTTGCCAAAACTTTTTAATGCTTACCAAAATTCTGGTTGTACATGTGGTGTAATAACATGCCATAGTATTTTTGGAAAAAATTAATTAGAGGTCGCTTATAGAATTGTACATTGACTGTTTTAAATACTTGTAAAAAACTTTGTTTTATTAGATATAATAGATAATAGATTCATCGATAAAATATGTTAACGCTGTAAAATGTGAGTAAAGTTTTATGTACGTGAAACCAAGATATATATAGTAGAGATGTAGATCATACATCACTAAAACTATAAATAACATGGTAGACACAAGAGCTTCATTTGAGTCCGAACATGGTTTCCATTTCAACCTGTAGGGTTTTATGCCATATCTAACGATGTCTTTGTGATTCCGAATGTGCACCCACCGCCCGCCGGGTGTATAGTAGTGATGATGCCAAATATAAGTTACCAGCTTTAAGTTGATATCAAAACATTTCCCTTCTAAGAAAATTATCCAAAACTATCATACTAAACAGAAATGATAGAGATAGTTAGATCATTGGTTGGGGTTGATAGTCTGGTAGTTCGATCATTGGTCGTGTGAAGTGAACCATGTAAATTACTTTTGTGCACACATACGATAAGTGTTTGTTTGTATTCGATTTTGTGATGTAGAATGCACAGTTTTGAAAACGCTGAAAGACTCACAATTAGGAAAGTACAGCAAAAGTTCGAGAACTCTCAGAGTACATGCTTGATACCGCATATCACTATTACAAAACTTCTCGACGAGTGTGAATGAAACATTATTGGAATCATAGACATTCAAAATAAACCTAATTTGCGTCAACACTTTCCAATTATTTGAAATACACATGCATTCAAAAGTAATGCCTCCCCATACCAGGTTGATACGGAATGAACTCCAAGAATGTTTCTGTTTGGGGGCAAGTAACATATCCAGAAAGAACATAGATTCCGGCAAGTTTGTCACCTCTCCATCTGAATTGACTCCAATGGGGTAACTATGCATTTGCCCTAGCAAATCATGCTCAAAATTTGGAATATGAATAATCCCAATATTTCAACGATATTTTGCTCGCAATTGAATACATTCCAAGCTATAGGGACATGAGAAACTATAACATCAAGAAGGACGACATGCTCATTCCACAATGACATCCCAAATCGATGTTCATCCCTCGCGGTTTGTGTCTTTTTGTGAGATGCATATGGTTGAAAACAATGTTGGATTGTTTTTCAAAGAGTAAACTCTTATTTTCACATCTCACGTCGCCTCATTGCTAAATAGTCACTGGCAAAGTCTGCTATAAAATGGGAGGATGCATACTAGACAAGCATATCATATGATCTTGTCCATACGATTGTATGTTTTACAATTGCTAGTTAAAGTTTTTATAAAATCATTCTTTGAAAGTGTATCAATTTTATTTAATGAATTAAAAAATTGATACATTTAAGAAAAAATGAATTTTTAAATGTTTTAATTTGTATCTAACAAATTAATAAAAAGTTTATTACAATTATTTCTTGACATGTATTTTAAGAAATTGCAATCAAAATCTAATTTGAAATGAGAAGATCATGTTTATATATGAGGTGAATCTTTTGGGAGAATGATGTGCATAATATTCATAAAACGGTTACTCTTTGTGTATGTTGTGCAGAGGCGGATCTAGGTGGTCAGAAGGTGGTTCCCAGGAACCACCATAGAAATCGATTTTCTTTAGAACTTATCCATAAAAAAAATCAGGACCCAACTTAGAATATGACCGGGTATCACCTTGTGTCTGAGAAAGAAGAAGGAAAGAAAGAAAACCAACAAAATTTTTTTAGAAAAGTAAGAGTTAACTTTTTTTTTGTTTTAATGGAAGTTTAAGCAACGTACTTTTCTTTGAAGAAGATGATCCAGTCTTTCATATTTTATTTTATTCTTAAGGCCTTGTGCTTGTGAGAAGTTCTTATTTTGACCCCTAAGAGAATAGATTTATGGTATACTACTTGGGGCTTTGTGAGAACTTTTTGGGCCTTGTATATAGGCATTTTCATAAAAGTTAAAATATGCAAATAATTACTTGTAGAAGCGTCATATTTTTATTTATAACTTTTTGTAAGCTCAATAATTTGTTATACAAATAATAGGTTTAGGATGTATCTCATGTTAGATTTTATATATTTATTTAAACATTAAAGCTAGTACGAATGCTTCTTATTAGTATATTAAAAATGCTAAAATAATGTGAATTGCAAAAGTAAGTTATGAAAGATAAGACCTTTTTGCAAAGACTTACTCTTCTTTTAAGTTATGAAAGATAAGTTACTATTTTAAATGTTACTGTGATATACCATATCAGTTAATAGATCCGACCCGATCAGTGATGGAACCAGAATACTCAATCTCGAAGGAAATTTTTTTTTGTTAGCAATAGTAAGGTAAAAAAACAAGAATCAGAACGAAAATTCGAACATTTTAACTTAGAAATAAAGGATATATAAAGTTTTAGAGTGTCAAATGTTAAAATTGGTGTGTGAGTGTGGCCATTTTAAGTTGCGAGTGGGGCAATTAAAAAAACCACTCATACTCGTTAAAAAATTACACTAAAATATCGTCTTATCGAACTAGCACCCCCCCTCTTTCTCTGTACATACATCCGCCCCTGATCCGACACGTTAGGTTCCGACCCTACACGAAACGTATTTGGCTCACTAGTTTTTTTATAACATATAAGAAGGAACCACCTTGGATTCTTGGCTGGATCCACCACTGATGTTGTGAACTCTCTATTTCATTTACGTTTTGAAGTCTCGGTTTCATGTTCGAAAAGCTTTTCCAAATAGTGTACTCGTATCATTTTAACTCACTTTATTACATCACACATCACCTCATGCACGGGTGGAGCTTGCGATAAATTTGTACGGGTTAACACCAGGGGTGGACACATACAAAGGTTTCAATATATTATTTGTCTATTCCACTACATAGACTGGTAGGAGCTGCATTTTCGGGTTAGTTTTCACTACACGAATGCAACTCAATCGTCTATAGAATTATATTATTTGTCTAAGGCTCACGTGTACCACCATATAAAACTTTCTTTTAAGATGCGTTAAGAAAATGTTATGGTGGTTGTCATGGTGTACAAAATCCGAGTTTAAACTGACCACCCCATTCTGTAAATAAGACTTCAAGTTCGATATATATAGCATCAAATACATCGTCCCAACACCGGTCCAGTTAAGACGTCTCCCAGCCGATAGGGTGTACTGGCATGCAACTATCGGGGGATGTTTGTTTTGATGAAAAGCAACGTTACACCCGTTGCATTTAGGAATCAAAGTAAGTGGTATCCCGAGAAATGTTGCATTTTGTAAAAGGTCATGGGGAGGTTAACTAGTGTTTACATGTCTTTCATATGGGAGATGATTTTTATACTTATAAAAGTTATTGGGACACTCATGAATCAAGTAGATAAAACACATTATAAAACATAATATAACCTTATAATGCAAATGTTGAGTGTCCCAATCAATTTTATGAGTGTGAAGATCAATTCACCTTTTATATAGTAGCGTGTTTGATATTTAAACTTAATTTAATCATAATGTTAAATTGTTAATAAATGGTTCAAATAAGCTAAGGCTATGAATAGGGACTAAAATTTATAAAAACTGTATATAAAACTTGATACGTGTGTCCAATTAAAAACAATATTGTGTTTTATTTAAAGAGTTGTTATGTCTCACATCCCACATCGCCTCATGACCAAATAGTTACACTCATAAGTTGCTATAAAGTGAGAGGTCACATGATATTTTATATCTTTATAGGTTTTGTTTGTTTAACAATAACAATTGCTAGTTAAACTATTTTATAAAATCCTTTTTTAAACAAGTTTTAATTATTTAAAAGTAATAATTAAAACTTGTTCAAACAAAGATTTTTTTAAATATTTTAATATGTATCTAAAAATTAAAAAAAAATGTTTTACTAGTATCTTATGGAAGTGTAAACTATGTTGAATTTTTAAAATTTTTCTTTTTCAAAAGCAATGTTACGTCTTGATATACATCTATAAAAGAGGAGGCCAAATGGTGACAAATCTATTATATTATAAGACTCAGTCCCATCATTAAATGGCCAATCTTAATGATGGTTGATCAACTTATATATCAACAAAAGTAGTCAGTTCAGGTGCATCTCAAGAGTTTATATTTACACGACATTAATGGATTTATAAGAGTCATTATATTATGATAACTATTTTGTTTGCATTCATAGCGGGCATTTTTAATAATAATCATTATATTATTATAACTATCTATTTGCATTCAAAGCGGGCATTTTTAACAATAATCATTAATAAAAATGTTAGTGCTTCGAAAGTGAATTCGGATGTATCTGAACAATTTATGGAGTTACATCATAGTGGACATATGAAAAGTTCAACCGAGTCTTATAAATTGTGACTGCATGTGGCTCACCCAAACCAACATCAAATCTAACACATTGTTCGTGTTCATATTCCTATTCCGTTTGTCACAAAACCATATCGAATCCCATCAAAACTCGAATAAAAAGAGCAGGACCTTAGTTTTCTTTTCCTTCCAGATTCAGACTCAAGACATGATATTTTGTATGATTAAAAGATAATATACACAAAAGAGAAACCATCATCGATCTATAACACAAAAATAACTTACCCGAGACCTCTTGATATATACATGTTGAAGATAAACCTTTGATTATCGGTGCATGTGCTTTGATCTGTGTTTTGTAACTCGGATTGATCAAGAAGTTTATAAGCTTGGTGTAAGATTCGATTTACATAAACAATTTTTATGGTTTAGATTTGATTTAATTTTGTGAGAAGAGAATGGGTAGGGGCTGATGGTCGCTGGAGAGAATATGGGTACGAATGGTATGTGTGTGAGATTATTTGGGTTGCCCTAAATTAATGGCGTGAGGTTACATATGAGGTTACATGTCATATATTTTTTATAGGAATTGATATGAGATTGAAAAAGAAAAATAAGATTACTATTTTCAAGAAAAAGTTGTAACAGTCGCTTTTTATTTTCTAGGGACGTTGGGTCTTTTCATCTAATGATAATCTTTTTATTTATTTTTTTAGTGATATTTAAACTTATATTTTAACAGTGATGCGCGTATAATCAGAAAGAAAGTAAAGATAGCGGGTAAGAAGATATATGATATGGTGGGTTTGTGTGGAGGTGGCCTCAAACCCCGTGGATTAGTCGGTCAATGAGTCGGAAATCACGGTTACCAAAAGAAAAAAAAACTTATGTTAGACAAAAAAGTGAAACATACTAAGTGAACTAGATACGCAATTATAAGTAGTTATTAACAAGTGCATATATTTGTTTAAAATAAAAATA
The DNA here is from genome assembly GCA_025667525.1 of Glebionis coronaria. Classification (NCBI taxonomy): domain Eukaryota; kingdom Viridiplantae; phylum Streptophyta; class Magnoliopsida; order Asterales; family Asteraceae; genus Glebionis; species Glebionis coronaria. Next base: position 10,325,096 of record CM046877.1, read on the forward strand.
AATAATATGATATGTATACAAACATACTCTCATTTTGAGCAACACATGGAAAGTGTTGAGTATATAAAAGATTTATGATTTATAACATCAAACAAGTACGTGGCTATTAATGCACCTTTTATTAATTGAATATTTTACTATTGAAGTTAGCCATGCATGTGAATTTGTTTTATACAAAACTAAAATCAATTACGGCCCGCTTCGATATGTAACTACCCATCGTGGCGACATTAAACATGTTAGAGTTACTCCTTTGAGGAAGAAACCTGATGAGAAGGTGTGGTGAAAAACATATCGGTCTGTCATGATTATACATTAGTTATGATTGAAGAGATGTCGATTAAATAAGCAAGTTTAAAAAATCTAGCTTAAGTCCGTGTAAATATAACTAATACAACAATTATCCCTAAATAACATAGACAATACTAATAAAATTAAGCCATGTAAACCCCTACAAATGTATATTCTACACAAAATACCCCTAAACTATAAGGTAAACTCTGTTAACCTTATATAATCAAATTAGGTATCGAGAAATATTTTTGGCCATTGAATACACCGAAACTACAAAAAACATTTTGTAAGTTAGGTAATATACAAACAACAAAAAACAAAAAAAAAACAAAAACAATAATGTTTTTATAGCTTAGGTGTATTTAGTGGGTAAAAAATATTTCCCGGAACAAAAACCGGAGAAAACCAAAAATAATTTAACTAGCAAGTCGGTCATCGTTGTAGATAACATAAAGAACTTGCGCAATTCAACCTATAATAGATTAGTCACGCAAACATAATGCCTCCGACAACGAGATCTACCGTTGTGCAACGCACGGGTCTTCAAGTCTCGTATAGGAAATGTTTTACTACATCTTTATAGTTTTGTTTGTTTAACAATTTCTAATCGTAATATTTTACAAATTTTTTCTTTGGATTAATTTCAATTATGTGAATATTGATACTAGTTTGAAGAAGGATTTTATAAAATGTTTTGGTATGTATCTAAGAGTAAAAAAAATTCGGTTACTTGTTTTTCACTAGTTGATTAACATATTCGTTTAACATATATATTATAATTCTCGTGCAGGAGGATTATATACACCGGTGGACCCCTAACCGACCAACTAACCCACCTTATAACTTGAAATAAATTTGTGTCACATAGGAATAACCTTATAACTTGAAATAAATTTGTGTCACATAGGAATAAAGGTGACAAATCTTGTACATTTTGTTAATTATGAACAACTTTTAGTCTTTTTTTTTTAATTGGGAGCACTTTTTGCTTATTCGTTATTAACTAGTTGGTTACCGTGCAAAGCAGCGGGATAACTTTAAAAAAAAGGGAAAATCACTTAAAAATATAGTAAACTTACCATTTTTTATGGTTCTGTCTACTGTGTACTAAGCTATTTTTTTCTTATTGTGTGTATTAAACTTTTTAATTTCGATTATTGTGTGTATTTTGAGACGATTTTGCCTTGTAAATTGACCAATTTACCTTTCAAAATTTGAAAAAGGTAGAGATAAATTGGTTACAAAATACATACAATGATATGAATTTAAAAGTTTAATACATACAATGAGAAAAAAAAAATAGTTTAGTACATACAACCATAAAAAGTGGTAAGTTTACTACATTTTCAAGTGACTTTCCTAAAAAAAAAAACTTTTTGTTGATGGTGTTAAGTGGTGATGCTAGTTTCGAAGACGGTCGTAAGGACCTGTGGCAGAGCTAAATAAGCTCGCCAAAGAGGGCATTATACAACAACTTTGATTACCACAGTAAAATTTAAAACAAGTCGGATCAAATAAAGTTAAGAACATCTTAATGTAACAATTTAATATCAAACGTTACGTTTCTATTTTGACATAAAATGTAACAAAAAGTGAAATTAGCTATTCGAAAAGTTAATAACCGAAACATAAAAATGATTCACTTTCTATTATATTTAAGTACTCAATTAAAAATGTGGAAAATGGCTATACGGATAAGATTACTGATACTTAGGATCCGTTTGGTTTGAGGACGGGTTTTACTTTGGGTGTAAGTTTGTAAAGTGGGTGGTTTAGGATTAAATGCTATTGAATGAAAAGTAATGTTTGGTTTGTCTAAGGTTTAAAATGTTATATTATTTTAATATGTAAATAAAATTAAAAAAAATATAAGATTTAAATTAATGTATTATTGTTTATATAGAAAAGTCCCACTTAAAATAAAAATGATTTAAATTAATACACAAGTTAGCAGAATGTCAGAAAAGGAGAGGGTTAAGATGACTTTTGCCAAAACCTTCTATTAAGGGTGTCAATTCCTGTTCGGTAACCCAAATCAGCCAACCAAACGATTATAATCTCTTTTGACTCAAACCAACAGTGTTAGAGCATCTTTTATGCTTCAAATGGTGAATAGCTTTTTGCTATTATAGAAAGTCTTTGGAGGAGGTTTTTACCATTGCTTCCAAAGTTTTTTGAAAAGCTTTTTGGAAAAGCTTGGCAAGTATCAAGTCATTGCTACAAGCTTTTGCTATTAAATTTTGTTTTCATTAAATGCCATCAATGCTTCAAGTCATTGAAGACTTGAAGCAATGCTCATGCTCTTATATATGGCAAACAAACACTTCCTTACTATATCTTTATATTAAACAGAGTAGATAAAAAAAACATAACATTAAATGAAATATAATTTTGGATACTGTAATTAAAAAAAATGATAAACCACACCACAGTGTTATTTATTGTCTATCCACTTCTCATATTCCCAAGACAAATAGTCAAATACCACACATCTTTCTTCTCTACAACTTTCAACAAAAAAAACCCAAACACCATACTCCGAGTTCTATAGTTTAACATACCATATCACCTTAGATCACGTTATCTACACTCGATTCAATCCACGCCTCCACATAATGATGTCTTCGTCAAAAGAGAAAATCTCAGATCTATCGGAAAAATTAGATCCGGTCCCGGATAACTTTATGATGGCTGTTTCGATCGTGGTGGTGGCAGTTTCGATGGTGGTGGTGGCAGTTTCGTTTGTGGTGGTTCCGGAGACGGTGGTGGTTCCGGCGGATCCCGGTGGTTTTATGGTTATGTGTAATATATGAATGATTGATCTATTTTAAGTAAGTGAATTTGTCTGAAAAATTCAGACTTTCTAAAAATAAAAAGTCCCAAATGCTTTATAATATAGTATGATATGCTCATGGGCTCTATGGGCCTATGTAAAACATTAGATGAACTCAATGGACGTATGTAAAACACCAAATTTGACACTCGATGAATCTTTATATTTAATGCTTTTTCTTCCCGACTTTTATACAAGTACTATTTTTAATTCTTTTTACGTTTTTATTTTTATTTTTTTGCCCGTTTTAGTATGCACTTGTTTAGCTCACCCGGTTGGCCCGTGCCCGTTTAGCCCACCCGCCCGTTTAGCCCGCCGCCCATTTAGCCCATTGCCCGTTTAGCCCCATGTTTTGCCCGCCCGCCCGTCCATTTTGCCACCTCTACATAGGAGTAAGAAAAAAAAGGCGAAGGAGATATGAAAATGGAAGAATAAGGGGCGAAGATATAATAATACGGAGTAATTGACGAAAATACATACCTTACTTCATATACACCGTACACTTATATATTTCTATATATATAAAAACGGAATCGAAAGCAGATATGAAAATGCTAGATGTTGTTTGACGTAATCCATAGTAGGAAATGTCGCTATAAACTAACGACATTTCTTTTGTTGGACCTACGTGGGATGTAAGCATAACATTTCTTTTGCAGATACACGCAAGCCTCATTTCAGCCTGAACTGAAGGAATATGTACACGTAAATAGTATATGTCCGGAAGTCGTCCCGAGCCTAAGGAGACGCACGCGTTAATACGTAAAACAATTATAAGTTAATATATAATGTGTAATATATTAATTGGTGATAAGTTATGACGAACGTTAATTAATTAGTTAATTAACATGATTTTACAAAGGGTAGTTAAGAGTTAACTATAAGGATATGTATGTAAATAAAATAAAAGCAATTTTGGAAATATGTTTCTTTGCTTTTGACGTGTTGGTTTCCTAATAGATTTAGGAAGTAACCGACTTACATACAAGCATCTATATATAATGATTCTTATTATCAATTATCCTAGAGTGAAAAGAAGTAAAAAAAAGAAACGATTCTTTTGTTACTTGTTTTGTTCGACTGTGGTGCGATCATAGTGATATCACTATTATATATTTTGTTTTTACTTGGTTTCAAAGTAATCAAGTATAAACTAGCTTTATCACTATCGGTACTAGCATACTTAATTGTCTGCTATAACGTATTGTGTGCGTACTCTTAGAGAGATCATTGTTTGATCTTTGGGTTTTCGTTTATATTGGTGGTTCGATAAATGTGTTCAATCCATTGCTAAAAGGTACGCAATTCTTTATCGTTTATGTTAATTACTTGTCTATACGTGATCCTAAATTCCGCTGCGTACTCGTGATTATTAATGTGTTAATATGATAAAAGTTTTTATAAATTCCAACAGTGGTATCAGAGCCGTTCGTATAGCTTTTAATTACATTAAAAATAACGAAAGAGATAAAATTGTGTAAACTTACTATGATGGCGTTTGAATTATTTTATTTGATGATTAGTTTTTCATAAACCCTAATTAGGGTTAATAAAATTAACTAGACAAACCCTAAGTTGCATGCAATTTTTGTTGATAAATATATTATTAATTGTTAACTAGTCGTTATTTATCACGTTGTTAATTGTTAAATTTATGGTTCGATCCATGGGAATCATGCAAGTTTACCATGGATCATGTGTTCTTAATTAATTGATTTAATTGAAGTCATGATAGATGTGGTATGCATGAAGTGTGTGATTAATTGTTAATTGGATATATGTTTTAGGTTAATGTTTATTTGTTTTGCTTTTGATTATAATTGTTATGTATCATGGTTCAAGCAAAGGGTTTTTCGAAAAATAAAAATAAACCGGACTAAAACTATATGAAATTTGATTTATTATAATCTTTTTCTTGCACGATCATATGTGGCAACAAACGAGTCGCCCTTACATGGTTTTAAATCTAACTCACGCCGTGATTAGCAAGAATCAAGTTTATAATTTGTTTTCTATTTTAAAGTTGTAAAATTTTATTAATGACGTAATTTGCAAAAGTACTATCTAGTTGCAAGGCTAAGGTTCGGGAAGACTCATCAAGACTTCGGTCTTGTAGATACCATTGCCCTATAATACCTGACTATTTGTAGTCTCCTTATCTTGCATACTATTTAGGAAGCCGCGAATGGTCTAGGGTTTGAATGATTTTAATCATTCTTTAATCTTTTCCCGTGATAAAATTAAACTTCTTTAAATAGAATACATGTTGAATCGTCAATTTTTATGATATCACTATTTATACAATTGAATTGTAAGTTAAATAAGTGATATTTATAATTAACGAATTGAGTAAATTTTATAAATTACCATGATACAAAGATGTTGCATGCTTCTTTGTACATGTTTTGAATTGTCAAAATTTATACCCTTTGAAATAAGTTTATTTGCCATCCAACGTGTAAAAGCACTTGCACTTACTCTTTCACCATACGTGAGACTGTGGTGATTTTGTAACCCAAGGTGATATAATACACTCGATTGTGAGACGTCGGTGCTATATAATCACGGTTTTTAGTTGGACGACTTAAGCAAGTTAAGATAGGTGAGACCTTAACTCGTGGCAATAGATGGGATAAACATGCTCACTTTTTCACTTTTGAATTGTCACAAGTGATGGATATAAAGTTGAGTCCCATAATTCTAGAAGTTGTATTGGATGCAATTATTGAACGTCAATTACCCCTTGAATATCATCATCACTAGCAGATCAACTGATGCGGTGGTGGTATGTCTTGGTGGATTCTAGCTTTTAGAAAATTAATTGTTTATTTATAGACATGGGTATTTAATTTTCTATAAAGGGAGTATTATCGAAAATACTAAATTATTGAACTTTGTTTATTTGTAGATGGCAATGAATAATGCCCAAACCAAACAAAACAGTTCGGCTTTCAGGTCGATGCTTGAGAAGCAACAACTTACTGGTCCTAACTTCAATGAGTGGTTACGCGCGCTCAAACTAGTTGTGCGTGTGGAGAAACTAGAGGATGTGTATGACAATCCTTGGCCTGACCATCCTGGTGCTAATGCTACTAATGAACAATTAGTAGAATGGAATGCTCTTTATGATCGTCATAATGAAGTTGCTTGTTTAATGCTTGGAACTATGTCTCCATCGCTTTATCAGCAATTTGAACACAAAAGTCCTAAGGACATGATAACTGAGCTCCAAAAGATGTATGGAAAGCCTCCTGGTGTCGAACTACAAGAGTTAGTACACACTTTCCATTCATGCAAGCAGGAAGAGGGTCAATCCGTTAGCGATTATGTTCTATTGATGAAAAGCTATTTGGATCATTTGGCAACTCTCAACTATGTTCTTCCAGAAGCTGTCTCTGTCAGCTTGATCCTCAATTCACTTTCAAGTGATTTTGAGGGCTTTGTGCAAAATTACAATATGCAAAGCATGGGGAAGACAATTAGTGAAGTTCATTCTTTGCTTATTGAATTTGAGAAAGGAGTTAAGAAGAACAAGAGGTCAAATGTTGCATCTTCTTCTACACCACAAGTGATGGCGATCCAAGGTGGTAGGATCCAGAAGTATAAACCGCAAGGTGGTAAGGCTAAAGGTAAAGGTAAGGATAAGGGTCCTAAAAATTCTTATCCGCCTAAACCTAAAAAGCCTCAACCTTATAAGAAAGAGCATCCGGCAAAAGATTCCACATGTCACCACTGCAAAGAGGTTGGACATTGGAAGAGGAATTGTCCTGTTTATCTAGCTGAGTTGATGAAAAAGAAGAAGCAAGTTGGATCGTCCACTTCTTCAGGTATTTATACTATTGAATTATTTGCTTGTTCTAAAAATTCCTGGGTGTATGACACTGGTTGTGGTACTAACATTTGTAACACAAAACAGGGACTTAGAGGAGCAAAGAAGCTGAAGCAAGGTGCTGTCTACTTGTATGTTGGAAACGGCGTACGTGCTGAAGTAGAAGCTATTGGAAGTTTTGACTTAGTTTTACCTAATGGTTTAATTCTTGTTTTGGATGATTGTCATTATGCACCTACTATAACTAGAGGTGTTGTTTCAGTTTCTTGTTTGCATGATAAAGGATTTATTCATAAATTTACGGATTCTGGTATGACCGTTTCTTTTAATGATATGATTTATTTTAATTGTATCCGTGTTAATTGTATTTATGAAATTGATATGCATGATCCTACTTTGCAAATTGTGAATTCAATGTATTCAGTTAGCAATAAGAAATCTAAAGCAAGTTTAGATTCTACTTATCTTTGGCATTGTCGACTTGCTCATATTAGCAAGAAGCGAATTGAAAAGTTGCAACATGATGGACTTTTAAACTCAACGGATAGTGAACCGTTTGATCAATGCGTTTCTTGTATATCGGGCAAGATGACAAGGAAATCTTTTTCGCATAAAACGGAAAAGGTGAAAGATCTACTTGGATTAACCCATACTGATGTATGTGGTCCACTTAGACATGTGTCAAAGCAAGGTGCTACATACTTCATTACCTTTACTGATGATTATAGTCGTTATGGTTATGTTTATTTGCTTAAACATAAACATGAAGTCTTTGAAACATTCAAGGTATTCAAGAATGAAGTAGAAAATCAACTCGGGAAGACTATTAAGGCCATTCGATCAGATCGTGGTGGTGAATATATTAGTCAAGAATTTAAAGATTATCTAAAGGCTAGTGGAATTGTCCAACAGCTGACTCCTCCTTACACGCCATAACATAATGGTGTTTCTGAGAGGAGAAATCGAACTTTGCTAAACATGGTTCGATCAATGATGAGTCTTTCTACTTTGCCACTATCCGTTTGGGATTATGCTCTGGAGACTGCTGTACGCATTCTCAATATGGTTCCAACCAAGAAGGTTGACAAGACTCCATATGAACTATGGCATGGAAAAGTCCCTAACTTGTCTTACTTAAAGGTCTGGGGTTGTGAGGCACATGTGAAACATCACACGCCAGACAAACTTCAATCAAGATCGGTTAAGTGTGTCTTCATAGGTTACCCTAAGGAAACTATGGGTTACTATTTCTACTACCCACCTGAAAATAAAATAGTTGTTGAGAGGTATGCAGATTTCTTTGAAAAGAATCTCATAGTTCAAAAAGAGAGTGGGAGGATTGTAGAACTAGAGGATGAAGATATTTTACTTTCTGAAACTACTAGCGAACATCCAATTGAGGAAGAAAGTCTTGCACCTGATGCAACTCAAGAAGAGGATGTTGTCCCCATTCGTAAATCAAAAAGAACAATCAAAGCACCTGAACGACTATGTCTAAATGTAGAAGTCGAGGAACATAGTTTAGGGGATCTTAATGAACCCACTAACTATAGAGATGCAATATTGGATTCTGAATCCGATAAGTGGATTGTTGCTATGAATGCGGAAATGCAATCTATGTATGATAATCAAGTCTGGAGACTTGTAGATTTACCTCCCAATGGGAAGGTCGTAAAGGGTAAGTGGATTTACAAGAAGAAGACGGACATGGATGGCATTGTACACACCTATAAAGCTCGATTTGTAGCAAAAGGGTTTACACAAACTTATGGTGTTGACTATGAGGAAACCTTTTCTCCTGTTGTAGCAAAAGGGTTTACACAACAGTGGCATCACGAGCCGTTCGTATAGCTTTTAATTACATTAAAAATAACGAAAGAGATAAAATTGTGTAAACTTACTATGATGGCGTTTGAATTATTTTATTTGATGATTAGTTTTTCATAAACCCTAATTAGGGTTAATAAAATTAATTAGACAAACCCTAAGTTGCATGCAATTTTTGTTGATAAATATATTATTAATTGTTAATTAGTCGTTATTTATCACGTTGTTAATTGTTAAATTTATGGTTCAATCCATGGGAATCATGCAAGTTTACCATGGATCATGTGTTCTTAATTAATTGATTTAATTGAAGTCATGATAGATGTGGTATGCATGAAGTATGTGATTAATTGTTAATTGGATATATGTTTTAGGTTAATGTTTATTTGTTTTGCTTTTGATTATAATTGTTATGTATCATGGTTCAAGCAAAGGGTTTTTCGAAAAATAAAAATAAACCGGACTAAAACTATATGAAATTTGATTTATTATAATCTTGTTCTTGCACGATCATATGTGGCAACAAACGAGTCGCCCTTACATGGTTTTAAATCTAACTCACGCCGTGATTAGCAAGAATCAAGTTTATAATTTGTTTTCTATTTTAAAGTTGTAAAATTTTATTAATGACGTAATTTCCAAAAGTACTATCTAGTTGCAAGGCTAAGGTTCGGGAAGACTCATCAAGACTTCGGTCTTGTAGATACCATTGCCCTATAATACCTGACTATTTGTAGTCTCCTTATCTTGCATACTATTTAGGAAGCCGCGAATGGTCTAGGGTTTGAATGATTTTAATCATTCTTTAATCTTTTCCCGTGATAAAATTAAACTTCTTTAAATAGAATACATGTTGAATCGTCAATTTTTATGATATCACTATTTATACAATTGAATTGTAAGTTAAATAAGTGATATTTATAATTAACGAATTGAGTAAATTTTATAAATTACCATGATACAAAGATGTTGCATGCTTCTTTGTACATGTTTTGAATTGTCAAAATTTATACCCTTTGAAATAAGTTTATTTGCCATCCAACGTGTAAAAGCACTTGCACTTACTCTTTCACCATACGTGAGACTGTGGTGATTTTGTAACCCAAGGTGATATAATACACTCGATTATGAGACGTCGGTGCTATATAATCACGGTTTTTAGTTGGACGACTTAAGCAAGTTAAGATAGGTGAGACCTTAACTCGTGGCAATAGATGGGATAAACATGCTCACTTTTTCACTTTTGAATTGTCACAAGTGATGGATATAAAGTTGAGTCCCATAATTCTAGAAGTTGTATTGGATGCAATTATTGAACGTCAATTACCCCTTGAATATCATCATCACTAGCAGATCAACTGATGCGGTGGTGGTATGTCTTGGTGGATTCCAGCTTTTAGAAAATTAATTGTTTATTTATAGACATGGGTATTTAATTTTCTATAAAGGGAGTATTATCGAAAATACTAAATTATTGAACTTTGTTTATTTGTAGATGGCAATGAATAATGCCCAAACCAAACAAAACAGTTCGGCTTTCAGGTCGATGCTTGAGAAGCAACAACTTACTGGTCCTAACTTCAATGAGTGGTTACGCGCGCTCAAACTAGTTGTGCGTGTGGAGAAACTAGAGGATGTGTATGACAATCCTTGGCCTGACCATCCTGGTGCTAATGCTACTAATGAACAATTAGTAGAATGGAATGCTCTTTATGATCGTCATAATGAAGTTGCTTGTTTAATGCTTGGAACTATGTCTCCATCGCTTTATCAACAATTTGAACACAAAAGTCCTAAGGACATGATAACTGAGCTCCAAAAGATGTATGGAAAGCCTCCTGGTGTCGAACTACAAGAGTTAGTACACACTTTCCATTCATGCAAGCAGGAAGAGGGTCAATCCGTTAGCGATTATGTTCTATTGATGAAAAGCTATTTGGATCATTTGGCAACTCTCAACTATGTTCTTCCAGAAGCTGTCTCTGTCAGCTTGATCCTCAATTCACTTTCAAGTGATTTTGAGGGCTTTGTGCAAAATTACAATATGCAAAGCATGGGGAAGACAATTAGTGAAGTTCATTCTTTGCTTATTGAATTTGAGAAAGGAGTTAAGAAGAACAAGAGGTCAAATGTTGCATCTTCTTCTACACCACAAGTGATGGCGATCCAAGGTGGTAGGATCCAGAAGTATAAACCGCAAGGTGGTAAGGCTAAAGGTAAAGGTAAGGATAAGGGTCCTAAAAATTCTTATCCGCCTAAACCTAAAAAGCCTCAACCTTATAAGAAAGAGCATCCGGCAAAAGATTCCACATGTCACCACTGCAAAGAGGTTGGACATTGGAAGAGGAATTGTCCTGTTTATCTAGCTGAGTTGATGAAAAAGAAGAAGCAAGTTGGATCGTCCACTTCTTCAGGTATTTATACTATTGAATTATTTGCTTGTTCTAAAAATTCCTGGGTGTATGACACTGGTTGTGGTACTAACATTTGTAACACAAAACAGGGACTTAGAGGAGCAAAGAAGCTGAAGCAAGGTGCTGTCTACTTGTATGTTGGAAACGGCGTACGTGCTGAAGTAGAAGCTATTGGAAGTTTTGACTTAGTTTTACCTAATGGTTTAATTCTTGTTTTGGATGATTGTCATTATGCACCTACTATAACTAGAGGTGTTGTTTCAGTTTCTTGTTTGCATGATAAAGGATTTATTCATAAATTTACGGATTCTGGTATGACCGTTTCTTTTAATGATATGATTTATTTTAATTGTATCCGTGTTAATTGTATTTATGAAATTGATATGCATGATCCTACTTTGCAAATTGTGAATTCAATGTATTCAGTTAGCAATAAGAAATCTAAAGCAAGTTTAGATTCTACTTATCTTTGGCATTGTCGACTTGCTCATATTAGCAAGAAGCGAATTGAAAAGTTGCAACATGATGGACTTTTAAACTCAACGGATAGTGAACCGTTTGATCAATGCGTTTCTTGTATATCGGGCAAGATGACAAGGAAATCTTTTTCGCATAAAACGGAAAAGGTGAAAGATCTACTTGGATTAACCCATACTGATGTATGTGGTCCACTTAGACATGTGTCAAAGCAAGGTGCTACATACTTCATTACCTTTACTGATGATTATAGTCGTTATGGTTATGTTTATTTGCTTAAACATAAACATGAAGTCTTTGAAACATTCAAGGTATTCAAGAATGAAGTAGAAAATCAACTCGGGAAGACTATTAAGGCCATTCGATCAGATCGTGGTGGTGAATATATTAGTCAAGAATTTAAAGATTATCTAAAGGCTAGTGGAATTGTCCAACAGCTGACTCCTCCTTACACGCCACAACATAATGGTGTTTCTGAGAGGAGAAATCGAACTTTGCTAAACATGGTTCGATCAATGATGAGTCTTTCTACTTTGCCACTATCCTTTTGGGATTATGCTCTGGAGACTGCTGTACGCATTCTCAATATGGTTCCAACCAAGAAGGTTGACAAGACTCCATATGAACTATGGCATGGAAAAGTCCCTAACTTGTCTTACTTAAAGGTCTGGGGTTGTGAGGCACATGTGAAACATCACACGCCTGACAAACTTCAATCAAGATCGGTTAAGTGTGTCTTCATAGTTTACCCTAAGGAAACTATGGGTTACTATTTCTACTACCCACCTGAAAATAAAATAGTTGTTGAGAGGTATGCAGATTTCTTTGAAAAGAATCTCATAGTTCAAAAAGAGAGTGGGAGGATTGTAGAACTAGAGGATGAAGATATTTTACTTTCTGAAACTACTAGCGAACATCCAATTGAGGAAGAAAGTCTTGCACCTGATGCAACTCAAGAAGAGGATGTTGTCCCCATTCGTAAATCAAAAAGAACAATCAAAGCACCTGAACGACTATGTCTAAATGTAGAAGTCGAGGAACATAGTTTAGGGGATCTTAATGAACCCACTAACTATAGAGATGCAATATTGGATTCTGAATCCGATAAGTGGATTGTTGCTATGAATGCGGAAATGCAATCTATGTATGATAATCAAGTCTGGAGACTTGTAGATTTACCTCCCAATGCGAAGGTCGTAAAGGGTAAGTGGATTTACAAGAAGAAGACGGACATGGATGGCATTGTACACACCTATAAAGCTCGATTTGTAGCAAAAGGGTTTACACAAACTTATGGTGTTGACTATGAGGAAACCTTTTCTCCTGTTGTAGCAAAAGGGTTTACACAACAGTGGCATCACGAGCCGTTCGTATAGCTTTTAATTACATTAAAAATAACGAAAGAGATAAAATTGTGTAAACTTACTATGATGGCGTTTGAATTATTTTATTTGATGATTAGTTTTTCATAAACCCTAATTAGGGTTAATAAAATTAATTAGACAAACCCTAAGTTGCATGCAATTTTTGTTGATAAATATATTATTAATTGTTAATTAGTCGTTATTTATCACGTTGTTAATTGTTAAATTTATGGTTCGATCCATGGGAATCATGCAAGTTTACCATGGATCATGTGTTCTTAATTAATTGATTTAATTGAAGTCATGATAGATGTGGTATGCATGAAGTATGTGATTAATTGTTAATTGGATATATGTTTTAGGTTAATGTTTATTTGTTTTGCTTTTGATTATAATTGTTATGTATCATGGTTCAAGCAAAGGGTTTTTCGAAAAATAAAAATAAACCGGACTAAAACTATATGAAATTTGATTTATTATAATCTTGTTCTTGCACGATCATATGTGGCAACAAACGAGTCGCCCTTACATGGTTTTAAATCTAACTCACGCCGTGATTAGCAAGAATCAAGTTTATAATTTGTTTTCTATTTTAAAGTTGTAAAATTTTATTAATGACGTAATTTGCAAAAGTACTATCTAGTTGCAAGGCTAAGGTTCGGGAAGACTCATCAAGACTTCGGTCTTGTAGATACCATTGCCCTATAATACCTGACTATTTGTAGTCTCCTTATCTTGCATACTATTTAGGAAGCCGCGAATGGTCTAGGGTTTGAATGATTTTAATCATTCTTTAATCTTTTCCCGTGATAAAATTAAACTTCTTTAAATAGAATACATGTTGAATCGTCAATTTTTATGATATCACTATTTATACAATTGAATTGTAAGTTAAATAAGTGATATTTATAATTAACGAATTGAGTAAATTTTATAAATTACCATGATACAAAGATGTTGCATGCTTCTTTGTACATGTTTTGAATTGTCAAAATTTATACCCTTTGAAATAAGTTTATTTGCCATCCAACGTGTAAAAGCACTTGCACTTACTCTTTCACCATACGTGAGACTGTGGTGATTTTGTAACCCAAGGTGATATAATACACTCGATTGTGAGACGTCGGTGCTATATAATCACGGTTTTTAGTTGGACGACTTAAGCAAGTTAAGATAGGTGAGACCTTAACTCGTGGCAATAGATGGGATAAACATGCTCACTTTTTCACTTTTGAATTGTCACAAGTGATGGATATAAAGTTGAGTCCCATAATTCTAGAAGTTGTATTGGATGCAATTATTGAACGTCAATTACCCCTTGAATATCATCATCACTAGCAGATCAACTGATGCGGTGGTGGTATGTCTTGGTGGATTCTAGCTTTTAGAAAATTAATTGTTTATTTATAGACATGGGTATTTAATTTTCTATAAAGGGAGTATTATCGAAAATACTAAATTATTGAACTTTGTTTATTTGTAGATGGCAATGAATAATGCCCAAACCAAACAAAACAGTTCGGCTTTCAGGTCGATGCTTGAGAAGCAACAACTTACTGGTCCTAACTTCAATGAGTGGTTACGCGCGCTCAAACTAGTTGTGCGTGTGGAGAAACTAGAGGATGTGTATGACAATCCTTGGCCTGACCATCCTGGTGCTAATGCTACTAATGAACAATTAGTAGAATGGAATGCTCTTTATGATCGTCATAATGAAGTTGCTTGTTTAATGCTTGGAACTATGTCTCCATCGCTTTATCAGCAATTTGAACACAAAAGTCCTAAGGACATGATAACTGAGCTCCAAAAGATGTATGGAAAGCCTCCTGGTGTCGAACTACAAGAGTTAGTACACACTTTCCATTCATGCAAGCAGGAAGAGGGTCAATCCGTTAGCGATTATGTTCTATTGATGAAAAGCTATTTGGATCATTTGGCAACTCTCAACTATGTTCTTCCAGAAGCTGTCTCTGTCAGCTTGATCCTCAATTCACTTTCAAGTGATTTTGAGGGCTTTGTGCAAAATTACAATATGCAAAGCATGGGGAAGACAATTAGTGAAGTTCATTCTTTGCTTATTGAATTTGAGAAAGGAGTTAAGAAGAACAAGAGGTCAAATGTTGCATCTTCTTCTACACCACAAGTGATGGCGATCCAAGGTGGTAGGATCCAGAAGTATAAACCGCAAGGTGGTAAGGCTAAAGGTAAAGGTAAGGATAAGGGTCCTAAAAATTCTTATCCGCCTAAACCTAAAAAGCCTCAACCTTATAAGAAAGAGCATCCGGCAAAAGATTCCACATGTCACCACTGCAAAGAGGTTGGACATTGGAAGAGGAATTGTCCTGTTTATCTAGCTGAGTTGATGAAAAAGAAGAAGCAAGTTGGATCGTCCACTTCTTCAGGTATTTATACTATTGAATTATTTGCTTGTTCTAAAAATTCCTGGGTGTATGACACTGGTTGTGGTACTAACATTTGTAACACAAAACAGGGACTTAGAGGAGCAAAGAAGCTGAAGCAAGGTGCTGTCTACTTGTATGTTGGAAACGGCGTACGTGCTGAAGTAGAAGCTATTGGAAGTTTTGACTTAGTTTTACCTAATGGTTTAATTCTTGTTTTGGATGATTGTCATTATGCACCTACTATAACTAGAGGTGTTGTTTCAGTTTCTTGTTTGCATGATAAAGGATTTATTCATAAATTTACGGATTCTGGTATGACCGTTTCTTTTAATGATATGATTTATTTTAATTGTATCCGTGTTAATGGTATTTATGAAATTGATATGCATGATCCTACTTTGCAAATTGTGAATTCAATGTATTCAGTTAGCAATAAGAAATCTAAAGCAAGTTTAGATTCTACTTATCTTTGGCATTGTCGATTTGCTCATATTAGCTAGAAGCGAATTGAAAAGTTGCAACATGATGGACTTTTAAACTCAACGGATAGTGAACCGTTTGATCAATGCGTTTCTTGTATATTGGGCAAGATGACAAGGAAATCTTTTTCGCATAAAACGGAGAAGGTGAAAGATCTACTTGGATTAACCCATACTGATGTATGTGGTCCACTTAGACATGTGTCAAAGCAAGGTGCTACATACTTCATTACCTTTACTGATGATTATAGTCGTTATGGTTATGTTTATTTGCTTAAACATAAACATGAAGTCTTTGAAACATTCAAGGTATTCAAGAATGAAGTAGAAAATCAACTCGGGAAGACTATTAAGGCCATTCGATCAGATCGTGGTGGTGAATATATTAGTCAAGAATTTAAAGATTATCTAAAGGCTAGTGGAATTGTCCAACAGCTGACTCCTCCTTACACGCCACAACATAATGGTGTTTCTGAGAGGAGAAATCGAACTTTGCTAAACATGGTTCGATCAATGATGAGTCTTTCTACTTTGCCACTATCCTTTTGGGATTATGCTCTGGAGACTGCTGTACGCATTCTCAATATGGTTCCAACCAAGAAGGTTGACAAGACTCCATATGAACTATGGCATGGAAAAGTCCCTAACTTGTCTTACTTAAAGGTCTGGGGTTGTGAGGCACATGTGAAACATCACACGCCTGACAAACTTCAATCAAGATCGGTTAAGTGTGTCTTCATAGGTTACCCTAAGGAAACTATGGGTTACTATTTCTACTACCCACCTGAAAATAAAATAGTTGTTGAGAGGTATGCAGATTTCTTTGAAAAGAATCTCATAGTTCAAAAAGAGAGTGGGAGGATTGTAGAACTAGAGGATGAAGATATTTTACTTTCTGAAACTACTAGCGAACATCCAATTGAGGAAGAAAGTCTTGCACCTGATGCAACTCAAGAAGAGGATGTTGTCCCCATTCGTAAATCAAAAAGAACAATCAAAGCACCTGAACGACTATGTCTAAATGTAGAAGTCGAGGAACATAGTTTAGGGGATCTTAATGAACCCACTAACTATAGAGATGCAATATTGGATTCTGAATCCGATAAGTGGATTGTTGCTATGAATGCGGAAATGCAATCTATGTATGATAATCAAGTCTGGAGACTTGTAGATTTACCTCCCAATGCGAAGGTCGTAAAGGGTAAGTGGATTTACAAGAAGAAGACGGACATGGATGGCATTGTACACACCTATAAAGCTCAATTTGTAGCAAAAGGGTTTACACAAACTTATGGTGTTGACTATGAGGAAACCTTTTCTCCTGTTGTAGCAAAAGGGTTTACACAACAGTGGCATCACGAGCCGTTCGTATAGCTTTTAATTACATTAAAAATAACGAAAGAGATAAAATTGTGTAAACTTACTATGATGGCGTTTGAATTATTTTATTTGATGATTAGTTTTTCATAAACCCTAATTAGGGTTAATAAAATTAATTAGACAAACCCTAAGTTGCATGCAATTTTTGTTGATAAATATATTATTAATTGTTAATTAGTCGTTATTTATCACGTTGTTAATTGTTAAATTTATGGTTCGATCCATGGGAATCATGCAAGTTTACCATGGATCATGTGTTCTTAATTAATTGATTTAATTGAAGTCATGATAGATGTGGTATGCATGAAGTATGTGATTAATTGTTAATTGGATATATGTTTTAGGTTAATGTTTATTTGTTTTGCTTTTGATTATAATTGTTATGTATCATGGTTCAAGCAAAGGGTTTTTCGAAAAATAAAAATAAACCGGACTAAAACTATATGAAATTTGATTTATTATAATCTTGTTCTTGCACGATCATATGTGGCAACAAACGAGTCGCCCTTACATGGTTTTAAATCTAACTCACGCCGTGATTAGCAAGAATCAAGTTTATAATTTGTTTTCTATTTTAAAGTTGTAAAATTTTATTAATGACGTAATTTGCAAAAGTACTATCTAGTTGCAAGGCTAAGGTTCGGGAAGACTCATCAAGACTTCGGTCTTGTAGATACCATTGCCCTATAATACCTGACTATTTGTAGTCTCCTTATCTTGCATACTATTTAGGAAGCCGCGAATGGTCTAGGGTTTGAATGATTTTAATCATTCTTTAATCTTTTCCCGTGATAAAATTAAACTTCTTTAAATAGAATACATGTTGAATCGTCAATTTTTATGATATCGCTATTTATACAATTGAATTGTAAGTTAAATAAGTGATATTTATAATTAACGAATTGAGTAAATTTTATAAATTACCATGATACAAAGATGTTGCATGCTTCTTTGTACATGTTTTGAATTGTCAAAATTTATACCCTTTGAAATAAGTTTATTTGCCATCCAACGTGTAAAAGCACTTGCACTTACTCTTTCACCATACGTGAGACTGTGGTGATTTTGTAACCCAAGGTGATATAATACACTCGATTGTGAGACGTCGGTGCTATATAATCACGGTTTTTAGTTGGACGAATTAAGCAAGTTAAGATAGGTGAGACCTTAACTCGTGGCAATAGATGGGATAAACATGCTCACTTTTTCACTTTTGAATTGTCACAAGTGATGGATATAAAGTTGAGTCCCATAATTCTAGAAGTTGTATTGGATGCAATTATTGAACGTCAATTACCCCTTGAATATCATCATCACTAGCAGATCAACTGATGCGGTGGTGGTATGTCTTGGTGGATTCTAGCTTTTAGAAAATTAATTGTTTATTTATAGACATGGGTATTTAATTTTCTATAAAGGGAGTATTATCGAAAATACTAAATTATTGAACTTTGTTTATTTGTAGATGGCAATGAATAATGCCCAAACCAAACAAAACACTTCGGCTTTCAGGTCGATGCTTGAGAAGCAACAACTTACTGGTCCTAACTTCAATGAGTGGTTACGCGCGCTCAAACTAGTTGTGCGTGTGGAGAAACTAGAGGATGTGTATGACAATCCTTGGCCTGACCATCCTGGTGCTAATGCTACTAATGAACAATTAGTAGAATGGAATGCTCTTTATGATCGTCATAATGAAGTTGCTTGTTTAATGCTTGGAACTATGTCTCCATCGCTTTATCAGCAATTTGAACACAAAAGTCCTAAGGACATGATAACTGAGCTCCAAAAGATGTATGGAAAGCCTCCTGGTGTCGAACTACAAGATTTAGTACACACTTTCCATTCATGCAAGCAGGAAGAGGGTCAATCCGTTAGCGATTATGTTCTATTGATGAAAAGCTATTTGGATCATTTGGCAACTCTCAACTATGTTCTTTCAGAAGCTGTCTCTGTCAGCTTGATCCTCAATTCACTTTCAAGTGATTTTGAGGGCTTTGTGCAAAATTACAATATGCAAAGCATGGGGAAGACAATTAGTGAAGTTCATTCTTTGCTTATTGAATTTGAGAAAGGAGTTAAGAAGAACAAGAGGTCAAATGTTGCATCTTCTTCTACACCACAAGTGATGGCGATCCAAGGTGGTAGGATCCAGAAGTATAAACCGCAAGGTGGTAAGGCTAAAGGTAAAGGTAAGGATAAGGGTCCTAAAAATTCTTATCCGCCTAAACCTAAAAAGCCTCAACCTTATAAGAAAGAGCATCCGGCAAAAGATTCCACATGTCACCACTGCAAAGAGGTTGGACATTGGAAGAGGAATTGTCCTGTTTATCTAGCTGAGTTGATGAAAAAGAAGAAGCAAGTTGGATCGTCCACTTATTCAGGTATTTATACTATTGAATTATTTGCTTGTTCTAAAAATTCCTGGGTGTATGACACTGGTTGTGGTACTAACATTTGTAACACAAAACAGGGACTTAGAGGAGCAAAGAAGCTGAAGCAAGGTGCTGTCTACTTGTATGTTGGAAACGGCGTACGTGCTGAAGTAGAAGCTATTGGAAGTTTTGACTTAGTTTTACCTAATGGTTTAATTCTTGTTTTGGATGATTGTCATTATGCACCTACTATAACTAGAGGTGTTGTTTCAGTTTCTTGTTTGCATGATAAAGGATTTATTCATAAATTTACGGATTCTGGTATGACCGTTTCTTTTAATGATATGATTTATTTTAATTGTATCCGTGTTAATGGTATTTATGAAATTGATATGCATGATCCTACTTTGCAAATTGTGAATTCAATGTATTCAGTTAGCAATAAGAAATCTAAAGCAAGTTTAGATTCTACTTATCTTTGGCATTGTCGACTTGCTCATATTAGCAAGAAGCGAATTGAAAAGTTGCAACATGATGGACTTTTAAACTCAACGGATAGTGAACCGTTTGATCAATGCGTTTCTTGTATATCGGGCAAGATGACAAGGAAATCTTTTTCGCATAAAACGGAAAAGGTGAAAGATCTACTTGGATTAACCCATACTGATGTATGTGGTCCACTTAGACATGTGTCAAAGCAAGGTGCTACATACTTCATTACCTTTACTGATGATTATAGTCGTTATGGTTATGTTTATTTGCTTAAACATAAACATGAAGTCTTTGAAACATTCAAGGTATTCAAGAATGAAGTAGAAAATCAACTCGGGAAGACTATTAAGGCCATTCGATCAGATCGTGGTGGTGAATATATTAGTCAAGAATTTAAAGATTATCTAAAGGCTAGTGGAATTGTCCAACAGCTGACTCCTCCTTACACGCCACAACATAATGGTGTTTCTGAGAGGAGAAATCGAACTTTGCTAAACATGGTTCGATCAATGATGAGTCTTTCTACTTTGCCACTATCCTTTTGGGATTATGCTCTGGAGACTGCTGTACGCATTCTCAATATGGTTCCAACCAAGAAGGTTGACAAGACTCCATATGAACTATGGCATGGAAAAGTCCCTAACTTGTCTTACTTAAAGGTCTGGGGTTGTGAGGCACATGTGAAACATCACACGCCTGACAAACTTCAATCAAGATCGGTTAAGTGTGTCTTCATAGGTTACCCTAAGGAAACTATGGGTTACTATTTCTACTACCCACCTGAAAATAAAATAGTTGTTGAGAGGTATGCAGATTTCTTTGAAAAGAATCTCATAGTTCAAAAAGAGAGTGGGAGGATTGTAGAACTAGAGGATGAAGATATTTTACTTTCTGAAACTACTAGCGAACATCCAATTGAGGAAGAAAGTCTTGCACCTGATGCAACTCAAGAAGAGGATGTTGTCCCCATTCGTAAATCAAAAAGAACAATCAAAGCACCTGAACGACTATGTCTAAATGTAGAAGTCGAGGAACATAGTTTAGGGGATCTTAATGAACCCACTAACTATAGAGATGCAATATTGGATTCTGAATCCGATAAGTGGATTGTTGCTATGAATGCGGAAATGCAATCTATGTATGATAATCAAGTCTGGAGACTTGTAGATTTACCTCCCAATGCGAAGGTCGTAAAGGGTAAGTGGATTTACAAGAAGAAGACGGACATGGATGGCATTGTACACACCTATAAAGCTCGATTTGTAGCAAAAGGGTTTACACAAACTTATGGTGTTGACTATGAGGAAACCTTTTCTCCTGTTGTAGCAAAAGGGTTTACACAACAGTGGCATCACGAGCCGTTCGTATAGCTTTTAATTACATTAAAAATAACGAAAGAGATAAAATTGTGTAAACTTACTATGATGGCGTTTGAATTATTTTATTTGATGATTAGTTTTTCATAAACCCTAATTAGGGTTAATAAAATTAATTAGACAAACCCTAAGTTGCATGCAATTTTTGTTGATAAATATATTATTAATTGTTAATTAGTCGTTATTTATCACGTTGTTAATTGTTAAATTTATGGTTCGATCCATGGGAATCATGCAAGTTTACCATGGATCATGTGTTCTTAATTAATTGATTTAATTGAAGTCATGATAGATGTGGTATGCATGAAGTATGTGATTAATTGTTAATTGGATATATGTTTTAGGTTAATGTTTATTTGTTTTGCTTTTGATTATAATTGTTATGTATCATGGTTCAAGCAAAGGGTTTTTCGAAAAATAAAAATAAACCGGACTAAAACTATATGAAATTTGATTTATTATAATCTTGTTCTTGCACGATCATATGTGGCAACAAACGAGTCGCCCTTACATGGTTTTAAATCTAACTCACGCCGTGATTAGCAAGAATCAAGTTTATAATTTGTTTTCTATTTTAAAGTTGTAAAATTTTATTAATGACGTAATTTGCAAAAGTACTATCTAGTTGCAAGGCTAAGGTTCGGGAAGACTCATCAAGACTTCGGTCTTGTAGATACCATTGCCCTATAATACCTGACTATTTGTAGTCTCCTTATCTTGCATACTATTTAGGAAGCCGCGAATGGTCTAGGGTTTGAATGATTTTAATCATTCTTTAATCTTTTCCCGTGATAAAATTAAACTTCTTTAAATAGAATACATGTTGAATCGTCAATTTTTATGATATCACTATTTATACAATTGAATTGTAAGTTAAATAAGTGATATTTATAATTAACGAATTGAGTAAATTTTATAAATTACCATGATACAAAGATGTTGCATGCTTCTTTGTACATGTTTTGAATTGTCAAAATTTATACCCTTTGAAATAAGTTTATTTGCCATCCAACGTGTAAAAGCACTTGCACTTACTCTTTCACCATACGTGAGACTGTGGTGATTTTGTAACCCAAGGTGATATAATACACTCGATTATGAGACGTCGGTGCTATATAATCACGGTTTTTAGTTGGACGACTTAAGCAAGTTAAGATAGGTGAGACCTTAACTCGTGGCAATAGATGGGATAAACATGCTCACTTTTTCACTTTTGAATTGTCACAAGTGATGGATATAAAGTTGAGTCCCATAATTCTAGAAGTTGTATTGGATGCAATTATTGAACGTCAATTACCCCTTGAATATCATCATCACTAGCAGATCAACTGATGCGGTGGTGGTATGTCTTGGTGGATTCCAGCTTTTAGAAAATTAATTGTTTATTTATAGACATGGGTATTTAATTTTCTATAAAGGGAGTATTATCGAAAATACTAAATTATTGAACTTTGTTTATTTGTAGATGGCAATGAATAATGCCCAAACCAAACAAAACAGTTCGGCTTTCAGGTCGATGCTTGAGAAGCAACAACTTACTGGTCCTAACTTCAATGAGTGGTTACGCGCGCTCAAACTAGTTGTGCGTGTGGAGAAACTAGAGGATGTGTATGACAATCCTTGGCCTGACCATCCTGGTGCTAATGCTACTAATGAACAATTAGTAGAATGGAATGCTCTTTATGATCGTCATAATGAAGTTGCTTGTTTAATGCTTGGAACTATGTCTCCATCGCTTTATCAACAATTTGAACACAAAAGTCCTAAGGACATGATAACTGAGCTCCAAAAGATGTATGGAAAGCCTCCTGGTGTCGAACTACAAGAGTTAGTACACACTTTCCATTCATGCAAGCAGGAAGAGGGTCAATCCGTTAGCGATTATGTTCTATTGATGAAAAGCTATTTGGATCATTTGGCAACTCTCAACTATGTTCTTCCAGAAGCTGTCTCTGTCAGCTTGATCCTCAATTCACTTTCAAGTGATTTTGAGGGCTTTGTGCAAAATTACAATATGCAAAGCATGGGGAAGACAATTAGTGAAGTTCATTCTTTGCTTATTGAATTTGAGAAAGGAGTTAAGAAGAACAAGAGGTCAAATGTTGCATCTTCTTCTACACCACAAGTGATGGCGATCCAAGGTGGTAGGATCCAGAAGTATAAACCGCAAGGTGGTAAGGCTAAAGGTAAAGGTAAGGATAAGGGTCCTAAAAATTCTTATCCGCCTAAACCTAAAAAGCCTCAACCTTATAAGAAAGAGCATCCGGCAAAAGATTCCACATGTCACCACTGCAAAGAGGTTGGACATTGGAAGAGGAATTGTCCTGTTTATCTAGCTGAGTTGATGAAAAAGAAGAAGCAAGTTGGATCGTCCACTTCTTCAGGTATTTATACTATTGAATTATTTGCTTGTTCTAAAAATTCCTGGGTGTATGACACTGGTTGTGGTACTAACATTTGTAACACAAAACAGGGACTTAGAGGAGCAAAGAAGCTGAAGCAAGGTGCTGTCTACTTGTATGTTGGAAACGGCGTACGTGCTGAAGTAGAAGCTATTGGAAGTTTTGACTTAGTTTTACCTAATGGTTTAATTCTTGTTTTGGATGATTGTCATTATGCACCTACTATAACTAGAGGTGTTGTTTCAGTTTCTTGTTTGCATGATAAAGGATTTATTCATAAATTTACGGATTCTGGTATGACCGTTTCTTTTAATGATATGATTTATTTTAATTGTATCCGTGTTAATTGTATTTATGAAATTGATATGCATGATCCTACTTTGCAAATTGTGAATTCAATGTATTCAGTTAGCAATAAGAAATCTAAAGCAAGTTTAGATTCTACTTATCTTTGGCATTGTCGACTTGCTCATATTAGCAAGAAGCGAATTGAAAAGTTGCAACATGATGGACTTTTAAACTCAACGGATAGTGAACCGTTTGATCAATGCGTTTCTTGTATATCGGGCAAGATGACAAGGAAATCTTTTTCGCATAAAACGGAAAAGGTGAAAGATCTACTTGGATTAACCCATACTGATGTATGTGGTCCACTTAGACATGTGTCAAAGCAAGGTGCTACATACTTCATTACCTTTACTGATGATTATAGTCGTTATGGTTATGTTTATTTGCTTAAACATAAACATGAAGTCTTTGAAACATTCAAGGTATTCAAGAATGAAGTAGAAAATCAACTCGGGAAGACTATTAAGGCCATTCGATCAGATCGTGGTGGTGAATATATTAGTCAAGAATTTAAAGATTATCTAAAGGCTAGTGGAATTGTCCAACAGCTGACTCCTCCTTACACGCCACAACATAATGGTGTTTCTGAGAGGAGAAATCGAACTTTGCTAAACATGGTTCGATCAATGATGAGTCTTTCTACTTTGCCACTATCCTTTTGGGATTATGCTCTGGAGACTGCTGTACGCATTCTCAATATGGTTCCAACCAAGAAGGTTGACAAGACTCCATATGAACTATGGCATGGAAAAGTCCCTAACTTGTCTTACTTAAAGGTCTGGGGTTGTGAGGCACATGTGAAACATCACACGCCTGACAAACTTCAATCAAGATCGGTTAAGTGTGTCTTCATAGGTTACCCTAAGGAAACTATGGGTTACTATTTCTACTACCCACCTGAAAATAAAATAGTTGTTGAGAGGTATGCAGATTTCTTTGAAAAGAATCTCATAGTTCAAAAAGAGAGTGGGAGGATTGTAGAACTAGAGGATGAAGATATTTTACTTTCTGAAACTACTAGCGAACATCCAATTGAGGAAGAAAGTCTTGCACCTGATGCAACTCAAGAAGAGGATGTTGTCCCCATTCGTAAATCAAAAAGAACAATCAAAGCACCTGAACGACTATGTCTAAATGTAGAAGTCGAGGAACATAGTTTAGGGGATCTTAATGAACCCACTAACTATAGAGATGCAATATTGGATTCTGAATCCGATAAGTGGATTGTTGCTATGAATGCGGAAATGCAATCTATGTATGATAATCAAGTCTGGAGACTTGTAGATTTACCTCCCAATGCGAAGGTCGTAAAGGGTAAGTGGATTTACAAGAAGAAGACGGACATGGATGGCATTGTACACACCTATAAAGCTCGATTTGTAGCAAAAGGGTTTACACAAACTTATGGTGTTGACTATGAGGAAACCTTTTCTCCTGTTGTAGCAAAAGGGTTTACACAACAGTGGCATCACGAGCCGTTCGTATAGCTTTTAATTACATTAAAAATAACGAAAGAGATAAAATTGTGTAAACTTACTATGATGGCGTTTGAATTATTTTATTTGATGATTAGTTTTTCATAAACCCTAATTAGGGTTAATAAAATTAATTAGACAAACCCTAAGTTGCATGCAATTTTTGTTGATAAATATATTATTAATTGTTAATTAGTCGTTATTTATCACGTTGTTAATTGTTAAATTTATGGTTCGATCCATGGGAATCATGCAAGTTTACCATGGATCATGTGTTCTTAATTAATTGATTTAATTGAAGTCATGATAGATGTGGTATGCATGAAGTATGTGATTAATTGTTAATTGGATATATGTTTTAGGTTAATGTTTATTTGTTTTGCTTTTGATTATAATTGTTATGTATCATGGTTCAAGCAAAGGGTTTTTCGAAAAATAAAAATAAACCGGACTAAAACTATATGAAATTTGATTTATTATAATCTTGTTCTTGCACGATCATATGTGGCAACAAACGAGTCGCCCTTACATGGTTTTAAATCTAACTCACGCCGTGATTAGCAAGAATCAAGTTTATAATTTGTTTTCTATTTTAAAGTTGTAAAATTTTATTAATGACGTAATTTGCAAAAGTACTATCTAGTTGCAAGGCTAAGGTTCGGGAAGACTCATCAAGACTTCGGTCTTGTAGATACCATTGCCCTATAATACCTGACTATTTGTAGTCTCCTTATCTTGCATACTATTTAGGAAGCCGCGAATGGTCTAGGGTTTGAATGATTTTAATCATTCTTTAATCTTTTCCCGTGATAAAATTAAACTTCTTTAAATAGAATACATGTTGAATCGTCAATTTTTATGATATCACTATTTATACAATTGAATTGTAAGTTAAATAAGTGATATTTATAATTAACGAATTGAGTAAATTTTATAAATTACCATGATACAAAGATGTTGCATGCTTCTTTGTACATGTTTTGAATTGTCAAAATTTATACCCTTTGAAATAAGTTTATTTGCCATCCAACGTGTAAAATCACTTGCACTTACTCTTTCACCATACGTGAGACTGTGGTGATTTTGTAACCCAAGGTGATATAATACACTCGATTGTGAGACGTCGGTGCTATATAATCACGGTTTTTAGTTGGACGACTTAAGCAAGTTAAGATAGGTGAGACCTTAACTCGTGGCAATAGATGGGATAAACATGCTCACTTTTTCACTTTTGAATTGTCACAAGTGATGGATATAAAGTTGAGTCCCATAATTCTAGAAGTTGTATTGGATGCAATTATTGAACGTCAATTACCCCTTGAATATCATCATCACTAGCAGATCAACTGATGCGGTGGTGGTATGTCTTGGTGGATTCTAGCTTTTAGAAAATTAATTGTTTATTTATAGACATGGGTATTTAATTTTCTATAAAGGGAGTATTATCGAAAATACTAAATTATTGAACTTTGTTTATTTGTAGATGGCAATGAATAATGCCCAAACCAAACAAAACAGTTCGGCTTTCAGGTCGATGCTTGAGAAGCAACAACTTACTGGTCCTAACTTCAATGAGTGGTTACGCGCGCTCAAACTAGTTGTGCGTGTGGAGAAACTAGAGGATGTGTATGACAATCCTTGGCCTGACCATCCTGGTGCTAATGCTACTAATGAACAATTAGTAGAATGGAATGCTCTTTATGATCGTCATAATGAAGTTGCTTGTTTAATGCTTGGAACTATGTCTCCATCGCTTTATCAGCAATTTGAACACAAAAGTCCTAAGGACATGATAACTGAGCTCCAAAAGATGTATGGAAAGCCTCCTGGTGTCGAACTACAAGAGTTAGTACACACTTTCCATTCATGCAAGCAGGAAGAGGGTCAATCCGTTAGCGATTATGTTCTATTGATGAAAAGCTATTTGGATCATTTAAATTAATACACAAGTTAGCAGAATGTCAGAAAAGGAGAGGGTTAAGATGACTTTTGCCAAAACCTTCTATTAAGGGTGTCAATTCCTGTTCGGTAACCCAAATCAGCCAACCAAACGATTATAATCTCTTTTGACTCAAACCAACAGTGTTAGAGCATCTTTTATGCTTCAAATGGTGAATAGCTTTTTGCTATTATAGAAAGTCTTTGGAGGAGGTTTTTACCATTGCTTCCAAAGTTTTTTGAAAAGCTTTTTGGAAAAGCTTGGCAAGTATCAAGTCATTGCTACAAGCTTTTGCTATTAAATTTTGTTTTCATTAAATGCCATCAATGCTTCAAGTCATTGAAGACTTGAAGCAATGCTCATGCTCTTATATATGGCAAACAAACACTTCCTTACTATATCTTTATATTAAACAGAGTAGATAAAAAAAACATAACATTAAATGAAATATAATTTTGGATACTGTAATTAAAAAAAATGATAAACCACACCACAGTGTTATTTATTGTCTATCCACTTCTCATATTCCCAAGACAAATAGTCAAATACCACACATCTTTCTTCTCTACAACTTTCAACAAAAAAAACCCAAAACCATACTCCGAGTTCTATAGTTTAACATACCATATCACCTTAGATCACGTTATCTACACTCGATTCAATCCACGCCTCCACATAATGATGTCTTCGTCAAAAGAGAAAATCTCAGATCTATCGGAAAAATTAGATCCGGTCCCGGATAACTTTATGATGGCTGTTTCGATCGTGGTGGTGGCAGTTTCGATGGTGGTGGTGGCAGTTTCGTTTGTGGTGGTTCCGGAGACGGTGGTGGTTCCGGCGGATCCCGGTGGTTTTATGGTTATGTGTAATATATGAATGATTGATCTATTTTAAGTAAGTGAATTTGTCTGAAAAATTCAGACTTTCTAAAAATAAAAAGTCCCAAATGCTTTATAATATAGTATGATATGCTCATGGGCTCTATGGGCATATGCAAAACATTAGATGAACTCAATGGACGTATGTAAAACACCAAATTTGACACTCGATGAATCTTTATATTTAATGCTTTTTCTTCCCGACTTTTATACAAGTACTATTTTTAATTCTTTTTACGTTTTTATTTTTATTTTTTTGCCCGTTTTAGTATGCACTTGTTTAGCTCACCCGGTTGGCCCGTGCCCGTTTAGCCCACCCGCCCGTTTAGCCCGCCGCCCATTTAGCCCATTGCCCGTTTAGCCCCATGTTTTGCCCGCCCGCCCGTCCATTTTGCCACCTCTACATAGGAGTAAGAAAAAAAAGGCGAAGGAGATATGAAAATGGAAGAATAAGGGGCGAAGATATAATAATACGGAGTAATTGACGAAAATACATACCTTACTTCATATACACCGTACACTTATATATTTCTATATATATAAAAACGGAATCGAAAGCAGATATGAAAATGCTAGATGTTGTTTGACGTAATCCATAGTAGGAAATGTCGCTATAAACTAACGACATTTCTTTTGTTGGACCTACGTGGGATGTAAGCATAACATTTCTTTTGCAGATACACGCAAGCCTCATTTCAGCCTGAACATGGTTACCATTTCAAGTTGTATCATGTCAGATCTATGGATGTCTTTGTGATTGCGAATAAGCACCCGCCAGGTGTAGTGATGATGCCACATATAAATTACCGGCAAATTTGTCACCTCTCCATCTGAATTGACTGTAATGGGTTAACTATGCATGTGCCCTTGCAACTCATGCTCAAAAGTTTGGGGCATGAATAATCCTAATATTTCAACGATATTATATGTTCACCATTGAATGCATTCCAAGCTATCCGGGCACGTTAAACAATATCGTCAAGAAGGCCGACATGCTCATCACACATTGACATCTCGAATCCGTGTTCACACTTTTCGGATTGTCCTTTTTGTCAGATGGCATGGTTGAAAACAATGTTCGGTTGGTTTTTTACAGAGTAAACTCTTATGTTCACATCCCACATCGCCTTATGTTCAAATAGCACTGGAAAAGTTCCCTATAAAATGAGAGGCTGCATACCGGACAATCATATCATATGATCTTGTCCATTCGATTATATGTTTTACAATTGCTAGTTAAATTTTTTATAAATTCACTTTTTTGAACATATGAATTTTAATTAATCATGGAGTAAAATGCATAAATCATACTTGGCGGTGGTGATGAAGTGGTGTTTGTGATGTTTTGGGAAGACAAAAAAATTCTTTTAGTAACGGTCAACGTCTAACGAATGTTAGAGTCAAAGTATAAAAATGAACATATACCTAAAGACTGATGATGTTGCTTGCACTTTCAGAAAACCGGTGACTAAAAATGCAATTTGGACAAACTACAAGCATGATTTATGCATTTTACTCTTAATCATGTGTAGAGGAAAATATATATATTGGAGCACTACAACAATCGACTCCTTCCCCAGCGATATTTTGGGCGTTTCCCCAGCGACATGTCGATGGGGATACCTTTCCCCAGCGACATGTCGCTGGGGGAAATTCGCTGGGGTACGCTTGTTGAGAAAGGTATCCCCAGCGACTTACCCCAGCGACCCGCGGGCCCCACAGACTTTTCTGGGATGAATAGATTGCCACGGTGGCAACCTTTTCCCCAGCGACATGTCGCTGGGGAAAATCCTTATTAATTAAAAAAAAATTAAGTTGAACTTAATCTTTTTAGCTAATTACAAAGTGTCCCCAGCGACATGTCGCTGGGGATTATTTCCTTATGTTTGACTTGTCAACGCGACGTCGTTGACTTGTCAACGATTTCCCAAGTTTCCCCAGCGACATGTCGCTGGGGAAAAGTCTGCAAGTTTTTTTTTAAATTGCCTGCACAGCAGGCGTTTTCCAGATTTTTTCCAGAATTTTTCCGGAAAAAATATACCAAAACCTGTAACAAAAACCTGTATTTGCTCACCAAAAGTTACATATAAAGTAAACTTGGAATACAAATCAACACAAACGCGGAATAAGTTCAAACTTGCACCAAAATATAATATAACGTTCTAATTTAGTCAAGGATACTAGGAATAAGTCGGGATAGTTAAGGATACTAGGGAAATAAGCGTTCTAATGATAATAGGGAAACAAGTCAATATGAACATATAGAAACTATGTACCATACTAACAAACACATATATGACACGACTAGCTCGCGTCATCGCCACCATCCTCGCCACCCTCCCGATCCTCAACATCATCACCCGGGTGACTCCCGCTCCCGCTGGCACCAACACTCTCATATATCGAAAAATGATCGCTATACCTGCCGTCGTTTCTCAGCAGGCCCATCATGAAATCAACATCTCGATCCTGACGAGTCTCAGGGGGTGGTGACGAAAAGCTCTGGGTAGAACTGGCGTATCCCGGCAATACCATACCCACGCCAGGATGGTGGCCGCGAAACTTGCCTCCTCGCACCATCCTGTTGATATCGGCAGTGGTGTGCTCACCCGTCGCCTCTAGCTCCCTCATCTAATCCTGTGTGGTGACAATAACACAAGATAGTAAATATATTAGTCGGGTTGCAAGATTATTAATCAATGATTCATTAAAGTGTGTTTTGAAAAGTACTTACATACAACTGGAGAGACTGCTCATCTATAAATACACCATCTGAATTTGTATGCAAACAATAGAACATGTCGATCTCTGAAGGCTCCTGTTGGGTTTCAGACGCCTTTTGCTGTACATACACACGTAAGTAAGATCAATCTAATTAAATGCGGCAATAATAATATGTATGTAAAATCAATAATGATAATAATAAAATAATAAAAATAAAAACAATAACAATAATAAATAACAATAATAATGTAAAATCAATAATAATAATAATAATTACTATGAGCTGTCGAATGCGAGGGATCGACCGAAAACCATGTCGGGAGATAAGTGTTGCCTTGGACCGATTTTGGCTGTTTGTTAAGGATCGCTTCTTGTTATTTTCGTCAGTCCAAAACGTTATTTGTTTCTCCCACTCTTCAGCTGTGTGCTCGTCGGGTCTGTTCCGCCTAATTCGATCCACATCGTATTCTCCATTCTCGGGGTCTTTTACACAGTAATCTCGCTTCAGACCGGCCTTGCTGGTGTTGTATGATTTTTGTAACTGGGCATTAATGGTATCATAAATATTCGGCCACCGAGGGGTGCTCCTGTGTGGCGCGAGATCGTATTTTTTTCTGCAATCAAATACAACACATTGAAAACAGAGTTAGAAATATAATTTATATATTTATTTAAATTCGTTTATTTATTTATATGATATAAATAAATAAACGAATTTAAATAAATATACACAATACAACACATTGAAAATAGAGTTAAAAATATAATTTATATATATATATTTAAATTTGTTTATTTATTTATATCATATAAATAAATAAATGAATTTAAATAAATATACACAATACAATACATTGAAAACAGAGTTAGAAATATAATTTATATATTTATTTAAATTCGTTTATTTATTTATATGATATAAATAAATAAACGAATCTAAATAAATATACACAATACAACACATTAAAAACAGAGTTAGCAATATAATTTTTATATTTATTTAAATTTGTTTATTTATATATATGATATAAATAAAAAAAACAAATTTAAATAAATATATACAATTAAATAAATGAACACGATAATTAAATAAATATAAAATGATAACTTACCCCAATAGCTGTCCTGGCCGCCGCCTTGTGCCCTTCGGGGACCTTGCTCCACGAAGGGTAATACAAAGGTATTTCCCTAACGACCAACCCAGATAAAAATAAGTAAATAAGTGTTATCAGTTAGAATTAAAAAAAACATACTGTTAGTCGGCTGTGGTCTTCTGCGGTCGACTACAATAACATAAAACATTTAATTAAAAACTCAATTAAACACTCAATCAATAAAAACTATGAATTTATATAAAAACCTTGTCGGTTGTGGTCGGCTGTGGTCGGCTGCTGTCGGCTGTTGTCGGCTGTGGTCGACTGCGGTCGGCTGTTGTCTTCTGCGGTCGACTACAATAACATAAAACATTTAATTAAAAACTCAATTAAACACTCAATCAATAAAAACTATGAATTTATATAAAAACCTTGAATCGAAAAATAAACAAAATCCACCACCACCAAACTTGTTTAAAGAATTATCATTTGGAGGGATTAGAAAAAGAATTATAATTTAGAAGGAGAGTGGTGGTGGTGGTGGTGGTGAATTTGGCAGTAGGCGGTGGTGGTGAGTGGTTGTGGTAAGTGGCTGTGGTGGTGTTGATGGTATGCCTGTAGTGATAGCAGCGGTGGTGGTGATAGCAGCGGTGGTGGTGATGGTGGTGATACTAGCGGTTATGGTGGTGGTGAGTGGTGTTGATGGTGGTGATAGTAGTGGTTGTGGTGGGGATGAGTAGCGGGGATGAGTGGTGATGTAATTGTTGGTGGTGATTGTTGATGGTAGTGGTGGGGCTGTGATTGTTGATGATTGGGGATGAGTTATACCCAGAGAAGACGGTGAAAAATAGATAAGTGTTGTGTGTTTTCTGTGATTCGTTTCTTTGAGGATAAGATCTGGTCAATATTTTCCCCAGCGACATGTCGCTGGGGAACACGTATTTTTTCGTTTTGTGAAAGAAGCGCGTTAATGAAAATTTTTGGAGGGCTTTCTATAATTAATAAACAAAACTTACCCCAGCGACATGTCGCTGGGGAAACTTTTTTTAAAACCATTTATGTTATTTACTTTTAAATGATTAATAATAATAATTTTATATAATTGTATATTTTACTTTTATATAATTAAAAATAATAAGTTTTATATAATTGTATATTTTTTATATATGATATTTATGTAATTTAGTTTTAAATGATTACTAATAATACATTTTATATAATTGTAAATTTTAATTTTAGATAATTAATAATAATAAGTTTTATATAATTGTATATTTTTTATATAACATTTATGTAATTTAGTTTTAAATTATTAATAATAATAACTTTTATATAGTTGTATATTTTATTTTCATATAATTGTATATTTTACTTTTAGATAATTAATAATAATAAGTTTTATATAATTGTATTTTTTTAATATACCATTTATGTAATTTACTTTTAAATGATTAATAATAATAATTTTATATAATTGTATATTTTACTTTTATATAATTAAAAAAAATAAGTTTTATATAATTGTATATTTTTTATATATGATATTTATGTAATTTAGTTTTAAATGATTAATAATAATACGTTTTATATAATTGTATATTTTACTTTTAGATAATTA
The DNA here is from genome assembly GCA_025667525.1 of Glebionis coronaria. Lineage (NCBI taxonomy): Eukaryota > Viridiplantae > Streptophyta > Magnoliopsida > Asterales > Asteraceae > Glebionis > Glebionis coronaria. Next base: position 10,359,116 of record CM046877.1, read on the forward strand.
ATAATAATAAGTTTTATATAATTGTATATTTTTTTATATAAAATTTATGTAATTTAGTTTTAAATTATTATTAATAATAAGTTTTATATAGTTGTATATTTTATTTTTATATAATTGTATATTTTACTTTTAGATAATTAATAATAATAAGTTTTATATAATTGTATTTTTTTTATATACCATTTATGTAATTTACTTTTAAATGATTAATAATAATAATTTTATATAATTGTAATTTTACTTTTATATAATTAAAAAAAATAAGTTTTATATAATTGTATATTTTTTATATATGATATTTATGTAATTTAGTTTTAAATGATTAATAATAATACGTTTTATATAATTGTATATTTTACTTTTAGATAGGGTTCAACATTAGAGGTTCAACGTATTAGATAGGGTTCAACATTAGAGGTTCAACGTATTAGATAGGGTTCAACATTAGAGGTTCAACGTATTAGATAGGGTTCAACATTAGATGTTCAATGTATTATATAGGGTTCAACATTAGAGGTTCAATGTATTAGATAGGGTTTAACATTAGAGGTTCAATGTATTAGATAGGGTTCAACATTAGAGGTTCAATGTATTAGATAGGATTCAACTTTAGAGGTTCATTGTATTAGATAGGGTTCAACATTAGAGGTTCAATGTATTTGATAGGTTTCATCATTAGAGGTTCAACGTATTAGACAGGGTTCAACACTAGAGGTTTAATGTATTAGATAGGTTTCATCATTAGAGGTTCAACGTATTAGATAGGGTTCAACATTAGATGTTCAATGTATTAGATAGGTTTCATCATTAGAGGTTCAACGTATTAGATAGGGTTCAACAATAGAGGTTCAATGTATTAGATAGGATTCAACATTAGAGGTTCAATGTATTAGATAGGGCTCAACATTAGAGGTTCAACGTATTAAATAGGGTTCAACATTAGAGGTTCAATGTATTAGATAGGGTTCAACTTTAGAGGTTCATTGTATTAGATATGGTTCAACAGTAGAGGTTCAACGTATTAGATAGGGTTCAACATTAGAGGTTCAACGTATTAGATAGGGTTCAACATTAGAGGTTCAATGTATTATATAGGTATCAACATTAGAGGATCAATGTATTAGATAGGGTTTAACATTAGAGGTTCAATGTATTAGATAGGGTTCAACATTAGAGGTTCAATGTATTAGATAGGATTCAACTTTAGAGGTTCATTGTATTAGATAGGGTTCAACATTAGAGGTTCATTGTATTAGATAGGTTTCATCATTAGAGGTTCAACGTATTAGACAGGGTTCAACACTAGAGGTTTAATGTATTAGATAGGTTTCATCATTAGAGGTTCAACGTATTAGATAGGGTTCAACATTAGATGTTCAATGTATTAGATAGGTTTCATCATTAGAGGTTCAACGTATTAGATAGGGTTCAACATTAGAGGTTCAATGTATTAGATAGGATTCAACATTATAGGTTCAATGTATTAGATAGGGTTCAACATTAGAGGTTCAACGTATTAAATAGGGTTCAACATTATAGGTTCAATGTATTAGATAGGGTTCAACTTTAGAGGTTCATTGTATTAGATAGGGTTCAATATTAGAGGTTCAATGTATTAGATAGGTTTCAACATTAGAGGTTCAATGTATTAGATAGGTTTCAACATTAGAGGTTCAATGTATTAGATAGGTTTCAACATTAGAGGTTCAATGTATTAGATAGGTTTCAACATTAGAGGTTCAATATATTAGATAGGGTTTAACATTAGAGGTTCAATGTATTAGATAGGGTTCAACATTAGAGGTTTAATGTATTAGATAGGGTTCAACATTAGAGGTTCAATGTATTAGATAGGTTTCAACATTAGAGGTTCAATGTATTAGATAGGTTTCAACATTAGAGGTTCAATGTATTAGATAGGTTTCAACATTAGAGGTTCAATGTATTAGATAGAGTTCAACATTAGAGGTTCAATGTATTAGACAGGGTTCAACATTAGAGGTTCAATGTATTAGATAGGGTTCAACATTAGAGGTTCAATGTATTAGATAGGTTTCAACATTAGAGGTTCAATGTATTAGATAGTTTTTAACATTAGAGGTTCAATGTATTAGATAGGTTTCAACATTGGCGGGAAAACGTTGGCGGGAAAACATTGGCGGGAAAATGTTAACCATTTCCCTCACTTTTTTACCATAAAAGGATTCACACACACACTTATAATCAGCATATCACACACACACACACTTATCATCTCCTACCAAATTCACCACCACCACCACCTGATTTTGCATAAGATGGATCTGCTTGAAGCTTATAAGTGTACATGTAGAAAGGGATATATTGTGTTGAGACAGTCACATCAACCTCATAGCTTTGGTAAACTTTACTATGCATGTCCTATTAATCTAATGTTTTAGTTATGTAATACGTGTGATTATTTAAATGACATGTCATGTTATTTGTTTACTTTGTAACAGCAAAAAACAGATGATTATGGATGTAAATATTTTAAATGGAAGGATGATTTTGATCTCGAACTCCGTAGAAGATCTTCCCCTGGATCTTCAACACCTCAAGGTTCACATCCAAGTTCTTCTACAGGTCCCTCTCAATCTGCACCCACTGAGTGCTCTAATTGCAAGATCAAAGATCCAAAGATAAAGATGCTAGAGGCAAGACTAGAAATGGAAAGGCATCCTGAAGACCACACATGTCAATCGGTTGCAATACTTCATGAGCTTTTAAATGAAATGGAAAATCTTAGCGTTGAGTAGTAATCGGCTGCACTACTTCACGAACTTTAAGTTGATTAGTAATGTCTGTTTGTATGTTTTCCATTTGATTCCACAAGGGCTATGTATAATATTATGAATAAATAAATGTTTGTTTTATAAATGTCTCATTTTTATTATATAAACGTCGCAAAAATAAAATAACATCGGATCGATAGTTATATATATTAAAATTTTAAATATACATAACACTTAGAAAAACAAACATTGGAGGTTTCCCCAGCGACATGTTGCTGGGGGAAAACCTGCCTTTGATGTTTCGTGAAATAGGCGCGTTAATGAAAAACAATTGGAGGGAATCCTAAAAGAATCCCCAACGACTTGTCGTTGGGGAAACATTGTATAATAGAATAGTCAATTTATTAACACTAATCACTCGGATTAGTCCGTTGAAAAGTTTCCCCAGCGACATGTCGCTGGGGAAAAGTTTGCGGGATAATCTCCCGCTTTCATTTTTGTTAAAGTGTTTGGTCAAATTTTAGCCAATGTTTCCCCAGCGACATATCGCTGGGGAAACGTTTCTTTATTATTCGGTCAAAAGTTTCTACGAACATGGTTGCCACGTCGGACTCGGTTTGTCGTTTAGCGGGTTCCCCCAGCGACATACTTGTCGCTGGGGAAACGCCCGATGGGGAAGGGCTGGATTGTTGTATTGGAGGCATCTAGCGTGGACTTCAAACTTCCAAGTATCTTGAATTCTTGATTATCGTTTCGGTTGATTTAATGTATGAACAATAAATTGAAAAATCATTATATTTATAATTTATCTAACTCAACAAGAATGGAAAAAAATGGATGAACCATACATGCTACGAATAGATTTTGTAGCATTTAAAGTTCTCCGTTTTAACATTACCAAATACATGAAAGAGTTCAAAATATCTCACCACTATTATGTTTTATCTATGTGGGACAAAATATTAATGACTCCACAATAATCTAAAAGCAATATAGAATTATTTCAACACCAGAGGCGGTTTAAGGGGTGTGCAAGCGGTGCTATCGCACCAGACATCTACTTGGAAAAAGGCCTCATTTTTTTACTATTATATATAAATACATTATATGTTAAACATGTATGAGTCATGTAAGTTAAGTTTAAATGAAATTCTTTTTTAATTTAGAGGTATAACTGGGTCTCTTAATCGTTATTGCCTAGAGCCTCCGACAACAATAGGCCGACCCTGTTCAACACCTTTGAAAATATTAATGACTCCACAATAATCTAAAAGGGAAATACATAAGTAACTTTTTTGACAACATACAACAACTTAAATTACTTTAGTTAAAATTATTTTACTTAAGATTAGTTTATCTTTTATTTGTAGCTAAAGGCCTAGACTCCCTTCAAAACATCAATAATGTGATTAAAGTTGCTGTTGTGCATATCGACAACGAACTCGAAGTTCAAAAACACAGAACCGCTAGATCGCGTGTTCTATCGAACACAAGTAGTGAACAAGAGAGACTACAAAGAACTGACAATAATATATGCACACGTATTACTTTCAAACCCCTCTTTTTAATAACCTTAATAAAGATTACATTGAGAAAGAAGAATTCAATTAATTAGGATCCCTCATCCCTATTTATAGAGATAAGGGGTAGGCAACTCTTTAAGTAAAATAAGAAACTTCATATAAACAAAATTAATGAGGATAGCCTAAATACTTCCTAATACTAGTTTATTCATAATCTATATTACAAAGTACACATAAGTCCCCAATTTATACTTAAGCTTACTTTTAAATTCTAACAGTTGCAGATCCACGCGAGCTTCATTTCAGCCTGAACATGGTTACCAAATCACGACATGTCTTTGTGATTCCGAATGCGTACCCCCACGGGGTGTAGTGATTGATGCCAGATATAAATTACCAGCATTAAAGATGCTTCATAACAAGACCAGAAAGAACTTGTCCATCTGACTATGCATGTGCCCTCGCAAATCATGCTAAAAAAAAGTTCGGGATATGAATAATCTCAATATTTCAACGATATTTTGTTCACCTTTCGAATAGATTCCAAGCTATCAGGACATGAGAAACTATAACGTCAAGAAGAACGACATGCTCATTCTACAATGACATCTCGAATCCGTGTTCACCCCTCGCGGTATGTGTCTTTTTGTCAGATGGCATGGTTGAAAACAATATTGGTTTGTCTTTAAAAGAGTAAACTCTTATGTTCACATCTCACATCGCCTCATTCCTAAATAGTCACTGGCAAAGTTTGCTATAAAATGGGAGGATGCATACTAGACAAGCATGCCATATGATCTTGTCCATACGATTGTATGTTTTACAATTACTAGTTAAAGTTTTTATAAAATCAGTTCGTTGAGAGTGTTTCAATCTCTACTACTTATAAAGCAAAAACCCTAAAACCTTGAATGTTGAAAAAATGAATTAATTATGGAATTGTTGAAAAATTAAATGTATAGAAGTTGGATATTAATTATGGAATTGTTGAAAAACTAAATGCACATAAGTTTGATAAAATAAGAAATGTTGAAAAATTAAACCATAAACAATTGTATAAGTTACCGGGTCACGGGTTCTACCACCGGATTAATTCGGTCGAGTAACTTGGTCACGGGTTCCACCAACGGGTCAACCCGGTCGAGTCATCGGGTCACGGATCGACCATCGGACCAACCCGATTGAGTCATCGGGTAAGGGGTTCGGTCATCGGGCCAATCTTTTCGAGTCACGGGTTTGACCATCGGGTTAATCCGATCGAATCACCGGGTCATGGGTTCGACAACCAGGTCAATCCTGTCGAGCCCCCGGGTCACTGGCTTCGACCACCGGGTCAATTCTATCGAGTCATGAGTTCAACCACCGGGACACGGGTTCGACCACCGAGTCAACCCGACCCAATCAATGGGAACGGGCTCGCCTACCGGTTCAACCTGGACGAGTCACCGGGTTACCGATTCGACTATCGGGTCAATTAATAAATCATTAACTATCTATCGCTAGGAAATTATTGGGTCACGAGTTCGACCATCGAATCAATTAGCATATCATTAATTATATGTCTTTCGGTAATTCCGCTGCTATGCGCGGGTAATCGTCTAGTTTTATATAATGAATTAAAAAATTGATACATTAAAAAAATGATTTTTTAAATGATTTAATTTGTATCTAACAAATTAATAAAAAGTTGATTACAGTTATTTCTTGACATGTATTTTAAGAAAATTTTAATTAAAACCATATTTGAAATGATAAGAAATGAGCCCCCCTTTGGGACACATTGGTATCACTACGTAAACACGAGGGACGGAGCTAGGGGTATCTCGTGGGTGCCCGAGACATTTATAGATTTTCCGGTGTAATGTTAGTATTTGAAAAAAACATTGATTTGTCTCAAAAATATCTTAAATGCACCCGATGTATCGAAATATGTTTTTAGTTTTATCTAATTAGTGTACTTTAAAAAATTAAAACTCTTATATTAAGATTAAAAAGTTTTTTTTCCCTTAGTCACACTTGATCATGACTTCGTCTCTACTTCTGCATCACTCTTGCTCACAACTTTGATCGAGCAATGACACTTTTGGTATCAAATGTAACATGTTTTGTTTCTTTGTCTTTGATGTCATTTGAGTTCCACCCCAATGAACTTTCATAGAAATATTGGCTCTTCGGATTGCCTTAATATAGCCATCTTGGATGCTACAAGCGATAATGTTGGTTTCTCCCATCGCAAACAATGTTGGTTTCTCACATGCCACATCATCTCAGGGCCAAATGGTCACATGAGGATGTTGCTATAATTCAAACCGAATTAAACTGATAAACAGATCTGTCCCGGTCGGGTTGGTTTTCAGTTTTATGTAATCATAATATTTTTTCTTCTAATTTGAGCTATCGAAGTTGGTCAAACTCAATGAGATGTATCCTCATGATTCTACTTATATGGAATGGTTAAGGCTCCTACTAATATTAGCATAATTAACACGCACACTATATTTCCAATTTACTTTGATCGGATAACAATAATAATAAGATAATTTGTAATAGAAACAATTTAACAAGGTGATTTACAGAAACAAAAACATAAAAAAGTCAACAACTTGTACAAATTATCATGATGTCTCCATGTGATTATTAACTTATTTATTAATAATTTCACGCACACATCATGATAACAATGTCTTAATTTCAACTTGTATAGAAAGCACTCACCTCGATATATAAGCTAGTCATATTTCTTTAGCTTGACCTATGTGGAATGAAACCAAAGCGTACGTTCTTTTTTGTTTACTATCTCCGTCCCATTATTATTGTCCTCATTTAACTTTTTGAAATCTTACTTCTTCAACTTTATATTTAATAATTTTATTTATGTTATATAATACTTGATGAAAATGATATTAATGAAAATACATTTGAAAACCAATCCAGTCATATATTTTATCAAGTATTATATAACACAAATAAAAATATTCAAGATAAAAGTTAAAAAAATAAGACTTCAAAAAGTCAAATGAGGACAATTAAAGTGGGACGGAGGGAGTATTATTGCTATAGATATTATTCATATCTTAAATACTTTATAAAGCATTTAAGTTTTTTTATTTTAAGAAGTCTTAAAAATTTTCAACCTTAAACATTTCTTAATTGAGAAATATTTCAAAATGCATATAAGAAATGTATAAAAGGTAGTAACAGCTGTGTGTTATTATTACTGTAATTCTTTAAAATTGCCATGAATAGCAAGAGTAACAGCCATTGCCTTTCTAAAAGGCAGTTGTATATGTTTTTAAAAGCCATTTGTATACGTTTTCAAAAGTCCACAATAAATTATCTGCTTGTATACAACCCATTTGACATTTAGCAATCCCAACAAAATAGCCTCTTAACCCTCCGATACTGATGTACACAATAAAAATGAGCTTAAATTCAGGAATAATCTCTACTAAAATTATGGCTTAGGTATTGCAAATCCCACCATATCCTCATACACTCTTGTCTCTTGACACTATAAGATGCAGTCACAAGCAGATGGTTTAGGTACATCCGTACTTATAACATCTCAGAAAATACATACTTCTGGACAACCAAGCTGAAATAACATTGTTCTTTGCATCTTTGTCCCTTGGTCCCAACATTCCAGCAGCACCTGCACCTCTCCATGCCTCCTCTTCCAGCACATGCACCTCTCCAAATCCCTCTTCTAGTTCAGGCTCAAAATAACCGAGTTGTTGATGTGATATAGTTTTTTTTAGACTTTTGAAAGCTATAAATGTTGACTTTTGTGAAAGAATACTTATATTAGATTCCAAAAAATACACGTTCATGAATTTACAGTATGCGGGTTAAGTGGTTAACTACAAAGCACTCACTCGGTAGATTTCACTATAATATCATCTTCGTCTTAGACAGAATTCATTTATTCCAACGACCACTATTTCTTGAAAAAAACATGTCAAGAACCATTATATCATCTTCGTCTTAGACAGAATTCATTGTGATACAAGTAAACTACTACTATTACTTCACCATTGAAAACCGGTTATTAAAGTGCGGTACTGCTCTAGGAAATAAGAAAACTAACAAATTCAAATACGCGTTCTTTACCCATGTAGTGTTTATTATTAAACTAGACGAGTACCCGCGCATAGCGGCGGAAATTGTCTAGCAACAGATAATTAACACGATGCGATATTGTGGTAAGTGTTTCGGTGACGTTAACGATATAACGTCAAAAGATTAAACTTTTATTGCAAAGCGTTGTAACATGTTATAATTCAAAATATCTTATAAATATGTTTCAATTGGATGAAAGGGTGTCATTTGTTTAATCAACCAAAGTTTATATCTTTTTTAATGAATAAGATTTGCATGTAGTAGTTTTTAGTGGGACCCACATTTTTCAAGCATTCAACATTTTCAACTTTCAACCAAAGGGATACACCCTTTATAATGTAATATAAATATACATTAGTGGGACCCACATTTTTCCAGTATTCAACATTTCAACTTTCAACCAAAGGATACACCATTTATAATGTAGTATAGATATAGATTAGTGGGACCCACATTTTTCAACCATTCAACATTTTCAACTTTCAACCAAAGGGATACACCCTTTATAATGTAGTATAAATATAGATTAGTGGGACTCATATTTTTCAACTATTCAACATTTTCAACTTTCAACCAAAGGGATACACCCTTTATAATGTAGTATAGATATAGATTAGTGGGACCTACATTTTTCAACCATTCAACATTTTCAACTTTCAACCAAAGGGATACACCCTTTATAAGATAAATATGTTTCAATTGGATGAAAGGGTGCCATTTGTTTAATCAACCAAAGTTTATATCTTTTTTAATGAATAAGATTTGCATGTAGTAGTTTTTAGTGGGACCCACATTTTTCAAGCATTCAACATTTTCAACTTTCAACCAAAGGGATACACCCTTTATAATGTAACTAGACGAGTACCCGCGCATAGCGGCGAAAATTCCTAGCGATAGATAATTACCGATGTGCGATATAGTGGTAAGCGTTTCGTGTAACATTCAAAGTAGAATGTGGAAAGAACAAAATGTAATTTAAATAACGATAATGGTCACAAAATAAGGATAGTGGCCACAAATGTGAGAAGTTCGACAAAACAATATCTTGAAAATCAGTTTCCATTGGCACCATCTGGTATAGCGTCAAATGCAAATTGTCCAAATCAAAAAGTAATCAAATTAATTGTACTATTACCGTTGTCCTTTGTCGAATGAAACATAAATGGCCTATCCATCTAGAGGAATGTAGTAATTAGTGCTGTATGAAACTAAAAAACCTTGAGAAATCCTTATATCATATTTCAATATTGGTTAAGAAAATTTAAAAGTTCAAAAAAGCTTGCCTACAATTTGATTCAATCAAAAGCCGAAATGATTATCTTTGGTTCATAAAAGGTTCTCTGCCATCCTGACATCTAGTTTAAATTTCTTTGTATGCACTAACTGTCTTGTAAAAGCGATGATGGCAACAGACTGCACTTAAATTAACTTGTTGCTAAAGGTGGCTCTTAGTGATGGCTTATTGTCCGTTAGCAACGACAACAGTAATATTGATTGAACAAAACATTGTGATCACAACCTCACAACACATGTCCCACCGAGTTAAGTATCAAATTGTTTACTGTAATTGACCCCTTTACAATGATTGATACTAAAAATAATAAATATAGATTCAAAATTTTTAAAACAAGTAAATAATATGAAATTCGTCAAAGTAAAATCCTGTAAACTTTTTGAGAATCAAGAAATAAATATTAAAACTAAATACAAGTAACTAATTACTCAATCTCAATCCTTATAACACCAATTTTAATATGAAAATTAGTACCTACTATCAATCTCTTCGTCGCTTTTTGGATGTTGTAACTTGTAAGCTTCAAGAGATCCCCATCCAGTTTTCCAACAAAAAATCAATCTTTGTTGGTACGGAGGAATACCTTCTTTGTCCTTGAAAATCACAAACAAACCTCAACTTACTATAACCAAACTTATAGTAAAATTTAAATGATATCAATCGAAAACTTGGTGACATGATCATACTCTACACGATGAGGGTTTTGGGTCTGAAATAAAAGTGAACCTAGCTGGTTTTAATAAGATAAAAAAATTAGTTATTCCTAAATAAGTCACTAAAACCCTTAACTAAGCTCTCCTTTTGGCTTGTGTTTTAAAAAACTAATAGTAAGCGAATAGATACTTTAAATAAGCTAAACCAAACACCGGCAAAATCAAAACTAAAAATTATGTATAAGCATAAAGATGCTCATGTGTTATACAATGATGTGACAATAAGCATATAACAAAAAAATTTGTCTATTATATATGATCCAACAAAACTTTCTAACTAATATATGATACTAACTTACATAAAAACACAATAAGCACATAACAAGTTTCTGAGTATATATGAAAAACTCAACAGAATAAAAAATTGTACTAAACTCAACATGATCAGACTATAATGCATATTAGATATATTGGATTGCCTAATCTTCATATGATGTTTATATAATCTGAGAACTGGATAGCCACATCAAATGAGTACGTGTTTGAACTGAAGCTTAAATTCATGAAAAAACACGAACAGATTCACATAACTCAGTTTCATTTTTCTCTTCTTCGTGCACTTCTACTTCTTCCTCAGTATCGGATGAATCATCAGACAAACTAAAGCTATCGTCAAGCCTAGTAACATCACTCCCATCTTTGTTTAATGCATCAATTCTAGGGTTTGGTTTATAACGAAGGAATTGAGGTCTAGGCGAAAGAAAGTTATTTTTTGGGTCATATGGTGGAAGACTATGGTTAGAATCAACAGGGGCGATAATAGGCGAAGTAACAGGAGAACAACAAAAGGGCCTAACTCTAACATAATCTGTTTCCTCAGTAACATCAAATACCATTACCTTTTCATCAGTAATCAAACTTAAATTTACCTCATCACCAACATTAGGAGTTTCAAAAACAACCGTCGACTTAATCTGATCATCAAACGGCCTTTCCTCCGGTTTCAAGACAGGATCTTTATCGACAAATTGGACCGAACTTCTTACAAAATCATTCTTCTCACCCAAGATTTTCTTTCTTGGTGACGGAGTAAACTTCGACGCAACTGATATCGTCGGCGCCATGAACCCCTTAACAGGCGAAGGCGAACGGATCAAGTCCTTCTGATTCTCTTTCCCATCTTGAAAGATCGAAGCACCACAGATTTTCTTACGAGTAGTGGTTGAGTTCCTTTTCATATGATCTACATAAAACAAAACAAATAAAGATCAATAACCCACGTCACTAAACACGGAAGATTCACTTGCTGCTTCCTTCCCGTACACACGGTTTTCAGATACTTTGACGCCTTCCACTGGTTTACAACCCAAATTCAAACAAAAAAACTCTAAATTAAACATTAAAATAATAATTATGTCATTATATTTTGAAAAGACCTCAATAATTCCAACAAAATCATCTAAAAACTAAAAACAAGTAAAACCAATAGACTTTTAAAAAACATAAATAATCCACAATACAAAAACTTGTAGATTTTTAAAATTACTTTAAAAAAAATTTATCTATACTTTTAAAGCATATAATATTACAAATTCACTAATAAAGTTTCAAAAAAACATAAAAACAACAATACCTAAACAAATATACATAGACATATGCCCATCTTATTTAAAAAAAAAATATAGATTCTTGAAAAAAAATATACAAAAATATAACAGAATAAGATTAAAAACAACGTTTGATAAAAAAAAGTGAAGCATACATTTGTTACCGACAACGGCTGCAGATTTTTCTGGCTAGTCAGCTGTATCATTTTTTGGCGAGAAGGCTACGGCTGTTTCCGGAAAGAAGGCAACGACTATTTCGGGCAACGTGGCGTCCGTGCAAGGAAAACAAAAAAAAACTTGTTAAAAACTTGAATCTGTATAAAAAAATTTGTAGATCTACATTTAAACACTATAGATCTATAAAAAGTACCATTAAAACAAAATGAGTAATCAAGATCTATAAAAAGTACCATTAAAACCAAATGAATAATCAAGATCTATAAAAAAATACCATCAAAACATAATTAATAATCAAGATCTATAAAAATAACCCAAAACACACCTTAATAGTCAAGTATAATTTCCTGTGGTGATGACGTTCAGCAGAGATGATGACCGGGGTGGTGGCGACTTGTGGTGACGACCGATGGTATTTGTTTGTATTGTGGGTTTTATACTTTTATTGTTTGTAAAATGAATGGGTGGGATGTGTGTATCTGATCGATGGTATTTGTTTGTATGGTGCATTTATTATTTCAACATTCAACCATCTACATAAGTGTACAACTTATATAATTGATAGTACAAGTATTTTAAACAGATGGTGGGACCATTCTATTTTCAACATTTCAACATTCAACCATTGTTGTTTTTCCTTTATAATGTAGTTAAGATATAAATATACATTAGTGGGACCCACATTTTTCCAGCATTCAACAATTTCAACTTTCAACCAAAGGATACACCATTTATAATGTAGTATAGATATAGATTAGTGGGACCTACATTTTTCAACCATTCAACATTTTCAACTTTCAACCAAAGGGATACACCCTTTATAATGTAGTATAAATATAGATTAGTGGGACTCATATTTTTCAACTATTCAACATTTTCAACTTTCAACCAAAGGGATACACCCTTTATAATGTAGTATAGATATAGATTAGTGGGACCTACATTTTTCAACCATTCAACATTTTCAACTTTCAACCAAAGGGATACACCCTTTATAATGTAGTATAGATATAGATTAGTGGGACCCACATTTTTCAACCATTCAACATTTTCAACTTTCAACCAAAGTGATACACCCTTTATAATGTAGTATAGATATAGATTAGTGGGACCCACATTTTTCAACCATTCAACATTTTCAAGTTTCAACCAAAGGGATACACCCTTTATAATGTAGTATAGATATAGATTAGTGGGACCATATTTTTCAACCATTCAACATTTTCAACTTTCAACCAAAGGGATACACCCTTTATAATGTAGTATAGATATAGATTAATGGGACCCACATTTTTCAACCATTCAACATTTTCAACTTTCAACCAAAGTGATACACCCTTTATAATGTAGTATAGATATAGATTAGTGGGACCCACATTTTTCAACCATTCAACATTTTCAACTTTCAACCAAAGGGATACACCCTTTAAAATGTAGTATAGATATAGATTAGTGGGACCATATTTTTCAACCATTCAACATTTTCAACTTTCAACCAAAGGGATACACCCTTTATAATGTAGTATAGATATAGATTAGTGGGACCTACATTTTTCAACCATTCAACATTTTCAACTTTCAACCAAAGTGATACACCCTTTATAATGTAGTATAGATATAGATTAGTGGGACCTACATTTTTATACCATTCAACATTTTCAACTTTCAACCAAAGGGATCCACCCTTTATAATGTAGTATAGATATAGATTAGTGGGACCATATTTTTCAACCATTCAACATTTTCAACTTTCAACCAAAGGGATACACCCTTTATAATGTAGTATAGATATAGATTAGTGGGACCCACATTTTTCAACCATTCAACATTTTCAACTTTCAACAAAAGTGATACACCCTTTATAATGTAGTATAGATTTAGATTAGTGGGACCCACATTTGTCAACCATTCAACATTTTCAACTTTCAACCAAAGTGATACACCCTTTATAATGTAGTATAGATATAGATTAGTGGGACCTACATTTTTCAACCATTCAACATTTTCAACTTTCAACCAAAGGGATCCACCCTTTATAATGTAGTATAGATATAGATTAGTGGGACCATATTTTTCAACTATTCAACATTTTCAACTTTCAACCAAAGTGATACACCCTTTATAATGTAGTATAGATATAGATTAGTGGGACCCACATTTTTCAACCATTCAACATTTTAAACTTTCAACCAAAGTGATACACCCTTTATAATGTAGTATAGATATAGATTAGTGGGACCTACATTTTTCAACCATTCAACATTTTCAACTTTCAACCAAAGGGATCCACCCTTTATAATGTAGTATATATATAGATTAGTGGGACCATATTTTTTCAACCATTCAACATTTTCAACTTTCAACCAAAGGGATACACCCTTTATAATGTAGTATAGATATAGATTAGTGGGACCCACATTTTTCAATCATTCAACATTTTCAACTTTCAACCAAAGTGATACACCCTTTATAATGTAGTATAGATATAGATTAGTGGGACCCACATTTTTCAACCATTCAACATTTTCAACTTTCAACCAAAGTGATACACCCTTTATCCACATTTTCAACCATTCAACATTTTCAACTTTCAACCAAAGTGATACACCCTTTATAATGTAGTATAGATATAGATTAGTGGGACCGTATTTTTCAACCATTCAACATTTTCAACTTTCAACCAAAGGGATACACCCTTTATAATGTAGTATAGATATAGATTAGTGGGACCCACATTTTTCAACCATTCAACATTTTCAACTTTCAACCAAAGTGATACACCCTTTATAATGTAGTATAGATATAGATTAGTGGGACCTACATTGTTCAACCATTCAACATTTTCAACTTTCAACCAAAGGGATCCACCCTTTATAATGTAGTATAGATATAGATTAGTGGGACCCACATTTTTCAACCATTCAACATTTTCAACTTTCAACCAAAGTGATACACCCTTTATAATGTAGTATAGATATAGATTAGTGGGACCCACATTTTTCAACCATTCAACATTTTCAACTTTCAACCAAAGTGATACACCCTTTATAATGTAGTATAGATATAGATTAGTGGGACCCACATTTTTCAACCATTCAACATTTTCAACTTTCAACCAAAGTGATACACCCTTTATCCACATTTTTCAACCATTCAACATTTTCAACTTTCAACCAAAGGGATACACCCTTTATAATGTAGTATAGATATAGATATAGATTAGTGGGACCATATTTTTCAACCATTCAACATTTTTAACTTTCAACCAAAGGGATACACCCTTTATAATGTAGTATAGATATAGATTAGTGGGACCCACATTTTTCAACTATTCAACATTTTCAACTTTCAACCAAAGTGATACACCCTTTATAATGTAGTATAGATATAGATTAGTGGGACCTACATTTTTCAACCATTCAACATTTTCAACTTTCAACCAAAGGGATCCACCCTTTATAATGTAGTATAGATATAGATTAGTGGGACCATATTTTTCAACCATTCAACATTTTCAACTTTCAACCAAAGGGATACACCCTTTATAATGTAGTATAGATATAGATTAGTGGGACCTACATTTTTCAACCATTCAACATTTTCAACTTTCAACCAAAGTGATACACCCTTTATAATGTAGTATAGATATAGATTAGTAGGACCCACATTTTTCAACCATTCAACATTTTCAACTTTTAACCAAAGTGATACACCCTTTATAATGTAGTATAGATATAGATTAGTGTGACCTACATTTTTCAACCATTCAACATTTTCAACTTTCAACCAAAAGGATCCGCCCTTTATAATGTAGTATAGATATAGATTAGTGGGATCATATTTTTCAACCATTCAACATTTTCAACTTTCAACCAAAGGGATACACCCTTTATAATGTAGTATAGATATAGATTAGTGGGACCCACATTTTTCAACCATTCAACATTTTAAACTTTCAACCAAAGTGATACACCCTTTATAATGTAGTATAGATATAGATTAGTGGGACCTACATTTTTCAACCATTCAACATTTTCAACTTTCAACCAAAGGGATCCACCCTTTATAATGTAGTATATATATAGATTAGTGGGACCATATTTTTCAACCATTCAACATTTTCAACTTTCAACCAAAAGGATACACCCTTTATAATGTAGTATAGATATAGATTAGTAGGACCCACATTTTTCAACCATTCAACATTTTCAACTTTCAACCAAAGTGATACACCCTTTATAATGTAGTATAGATATAGATTAGTGGGACCCACATTTTTCAACCATTCAACATTTTCAACTTTCAACCAAAGTGATACACCATTTATAATGTAGTATAGATTTATAAAAGAGATAACATGAAAAATCAAATGTATTAGCACTATTTGTAGAGAATTTAAGAAAATGGGTTGGCATTTTATAACGTGGATCATAATTTAATTATTGTTTTCTATGCCGGTATTGTTAAAAAAACATGTAAAATATATCATTGACGGATACGTGCTAAAAATAGTTTGCATTGTTTTGCTTATCTAGATACCAAAAAAAATTCTTTCTCATGTTAATATTTTTTATTCGAATACTATATTTATTTGGATATGAAATAATTTTTATTGTCATGTCTTGTAGTTATATTAATTAGGAATTATTATTTTTACATAAAGTTATTGTTAAAGAACGTATAGATGAACTACATTTGCTTGTCAAAAATTCTAATTACAAAGTACCCATTTTTATCATGAATGCTAATAGCATTGACAAAAATCTCTAAATGTTATTAAATTTAAAGACCGAAGATATCATAAACGTTATTCATTCGAGTGTCGAGGTAAATGTTTTACATCCTTTGATCTTTAGTTTGTCCCAACTAAATAAATAATAAAGTCATTGAACAATGATCGTGAAAAATATTTACTCGCTACGAAATTAGTTATGAGGTACCCGCCGTCGCATTGGGCGAGTACCCGACTAGTGAGTCTTAATATATTCTCAAGTATTTGTGTCGTATAAAACATGTGCAATTATCGATAATGAGTGACAACATAATAAATAAATTAAAGTTTAAAAAACATTTCCTATCAAAACAACATTACATTGTTACGAGTCTCTCGAGTGTCACTTTGCTTTTCATTTCTAGAAAGTTGCCAAGCAGCAAAACGATTCCGATTTTTAATTAGACATAAATCGCACGTGCTAGATATATGATATATACAGATTGTTCTATAAAGTTATGTGAGAGAAAGTGTATGTGGGGCTTTAAGTTTAATTTGTCAGAGTGCACGGTACAGTCGAGCCGTCAAACTCGTGTCGTGGGCAAAAAGTGATGTCAAATCACTTTTTACTCCCTCGACACCAAAACTCTCCACGATGGCACAACCCCTCTCCCTGGTTAACACCAACATTCTCGTGTCGTCGTCACCCCACCACTTTTTTTTTTCAACAATTTATTTTAAACTAAAAACACATTTCATTCATAAATAAAAATACAAATACAAATTTTTAAAAAATAATACACAAAAAGAAAAATACTAAAAAAATTACATCTTAAAAAAAATAACAATAATTAAAAAACATTAATGATTAAGGTTCCATAAATGCTCAACGAGATCACGTCAAAGTTCATCGTGAACTTTCCTATCCCGAAGTTCCTTATTTTTCCTTCTAAATGTCTCACATCGTTCGACCCAAGTACGTTCGAGATTGGCTTCAAGCGGAGCATATATATGGTCATATTCACTAATGTCAAACTTTTGGTCTTCCAATATCATGTTATGTAGTATAATGCCATAATACATGATTCTTTTAAGCGTGTTGACTTGGTAACTTCGTGCTGGTTGCTGAATAATCCACCACCGACCTTGTAATACCCCGATCGCTCTCTCACTATATTCTCTAGCACTTTCTTGAACCCTTATAAATTTTATTTTCTTTTCGTCCGTTGCAATTGTATACGACTTAACAAAAGAAGCCCATTGAGGGTAAATTCCATCTGCTAAATAATACCCTTGCTTGTATGTTTTACCGTTAGCAACAAATTCAGTATCTGGAGGCTCGTCCAAAAGAAGGTTATCAAATAACGGTGAATCATATAAAACCATAAGGTCGTTATTTGCCCCCGGCACCCCAAAATAAGAATGCCATATTCATAACTGTTGATCAGCAACAGCCTCGAGCATAAGTGTTCGGTATTTTTTATCACGCCTTTTAAATTGACCATGTAACGTTTTAGGACAATTTCTCCATTCCCAATGCATACAATCTATGCTCCCGAGCATACCCGGGAGATTATGTTTCCTATTGTGCAAATCATAAATATGCTCTACATCGGCAGGAGTAGGCGTTCTAAGATACTTTTCAACATACAATACATAAATGCATTTGGTAAAGTTCCATAAGCATTCACGTGAACACCGCTTGGCTACTTGCAAGTATTCATCTAGTAAATCCGGTGTTGTACCATACGCCGATTGGTGTATTACCGATATGCATTTCATAGTGGGGCTAAAACCTAAACCACCCGTTGCATCCTTACATTGTTTAAAGACATAGAAGTAGGGTGGTAGTGGATGAACGTTGTAACTAGTTATATCATGAACTATTTTTCTAAAAAGGGTAGAACTCATACGATATCTTCGTCGGAATCGATCCTCCAGATACTTTGGCGGAGTTTCAAGGTCACCAAAATAATCGGTAATAAGTTTTCTTTTCGCATCTTCTCGTTCACGTGGGATGTATGTTCAAACGCGAGGACCGGCATTATCCTAGTTTCTTGCTTTTCGTCATCTAACATGTGAATTTGTTCCCAATATTCAAGATATCGGGCATAATCTTCCATATCATCTTGATCGTAGTTTTCGTAAATAGAGGACAAATCGGAACTTTCGGGATTCATATTCGTAAAATAGTGTGTGAATTTTAGAAAATAGTATGTGTTTGTGTGATATATAGTGAAACTATATGAAAAAGGGGTATTTAACCCTTCAAATCGGTCAAAAACAAGGCAAAAAAAAATAGCCGTTCCCCAACGGTCAAATTTTTCAAATTTTCAAGAAAAAAAATTAGAAACAAAAATTCATAACGCCAGCCCATAGCGCGAGCCACGATGCGGTTGACTGCGCCATGGTCTCGCGCTGTCGCCCACGGCGTCGGCTGGTTTTAGTCAGCCCAAACATGACGACGCCAGCCACGGTACGGTTGGCGCTGTCGTCGACTCACGCCATGGTGGCCAACCGAGCGACCAGGCACCGTACCGTGCGCTCTTAACATATGAGTAGCATTATTTTCATTTTTTTTACTATTTTAGTTATATTCAGTATTTTAGTTTTAAAATTTAGTGTTTTGTTTCTCTAAAATTGTGTAGTCCAAAATCGTAAAAGCACCGATCAAACCCTGTATTTTCAGCGAAGGAACTAATGTCCTCAAGTAGAACTTAAAATATGTCATTGTAATAAAATCTTTTTTAACTCTCATAAATTTTTGATGGGTCTCAAATTTTAAAAAGACTAATAACAATATGGATTACTGAATATTTAGAGTCGACTTTTAGCATGTCCATAAATTACACCCCATAATAAATTACTCCATCCGTTCCAAAATTATTGTCATCAGAGAAAAATCACATAGTTTAAGAAAAACATTAACTTTACAGCTTTCTGTCTCTTACTTTTTACAGAATGACAGTTTTACCCTTAACAATTAATTTTAAACTTCTTTAATAAATGTAATCATAACCACAAAAGAGGTTAATATGGTAATTCAAACTAAATTTTACATCTACTCTTAAAAGTGGACAATAATTTTGGGACAAACGAAAAAGGAAAGGTGGACAATAATTTTGGGACGGAGAGAGTAGTACGTACTTATAAGTTATACGTGTGCAGAAGTCCAAAGTTTTCTAAATCCACCTAAGCTAGGCCAGTGTTTATATCATTTTCCTTATATCTTTGTTCCTTCCTTTATTTACAGTTTATTATGAAATTTTAATGTTCTATAGCTCAACAGTACTCGCGAAGTTTATTCTCAATCCAAGACCACATATAACTAGAAAAAGAGTCACATAATAAGTTCAAATTTCATTTGCAAAGGGCCTCTTCGAAATCGTGGCACAAGATCTCCAAAAACGATGAGACGACCCTGGTTATAAGGCAAGATTGGGAGCTGATTTACGTAAATTGTTTTTGTCACTTTACAGATATTTCCCCCTCTGAACTGGACCTCTTAAAATGATCAAAAACAATCTTAGTCGACGTAAAACTGGAACACGACAACTGCCTTCGAGTAAAGATATTTTTGATTATTTGTTGTCAATAATGTACGCACTACTACATAATTAGCTTATATTGATCACCTCATAAAGATCACTATTGTTAAAGAATGATCTATTTGTGTCATATAGAAGGGTCGTTACAAAAAAAAACGCACTTATTTGTGTTTTTACTTAAAAAGATGAGTGATACACAATTGAATCTGTGTTTAGATAGTTTATTGGCGTTGTCATTGTTGAAGCCATTTGGTTTCGGATATTTTCTTTGCAGCCATTCGTATTAATATTTGTTATAAGTGAAAGGAAATTCTGTAAAGATTGCATCCTGATGAAAAATATACTATAATTTATCTCATTATAATGTTAAAAAGATCAGTTATCAACCGATCTATTTGTGTTCCCTTTAAATAGATCACCTTTTTATAGAGTGGTTCATAATAGAGGTGCACATCCAAACCAGTTAACTGATTCATAACTGAATAACCGGAACCGGTTCTAACCGGTTATTAAACAAACCGGTTAGGGTTTTTTACTAACCGCCCGTTAGTAACCGGTTTGGGTTTTGAGGGTATTGGACCGGTTTGTGACCGTTTTTTTTCAACCGGTTTTTCGGTTTACCGGTTAAAGAGAGTTTTTTTTTTTTTTTTTTTTAAATTTTTATTGTATAACCGTATGGTAGAAGGGGTTAACCGCCGGTTAACCGGTTAGTAACGGTTAGGCCGGTTATATATTTTTTACCCTTATGCCGGTTAGTAACCGAACCGGTTAACCAGTCCAACCGGTTTTTTTTTGTCTTTGACTAAAAACCGGTTTTTTTAATCCAAACGGAACCGGTTCGATTAACCGGGTATGTGCACCTCTAGTTCATAACGGATCTAGTGTTTCAACTTTCAACCGTTCTATGTAAACTTTTGTGCAGTAGTTACGGTAATCAACTAATTACAAGCATACCTTTTCAAGCACTAACAGATCATTATAATTTCTTTAATAAAGTTCCATTAGATTGATAGCCTGAATTAATAGGCAACATATTGATGGAAATAGTTAATAGTTCTTGTTAGGGGTGTTATCGGGTCGGGTTGTTCATGTCGGGTTGATTCGGGTTTCGGTGTCCTATAAATTGACCCTAACCCGACCCTATAAACTATCGGGTTATCAGTTTTCGGGTCCAAACGGGCCGGGTTGAATCGGGTTGGGTTATCGGGTTGTGATCGGGTTGAACAAGTAAAAAAATAGCACAGTGGTATTATATACTGACATAGATGAAACTATACAAGATATTTGTCAAATGGAACTTGTTTGCACCAGGTTACTAGTAAACTAGTGATATGCAAAGATTAATGTTATTAGTAACATGTAAGAAAAAGAGTACGATGGCAGTGAGAATTTATTGATATAGATGAACTATGTAAAAGAAAATACCACCGTAGCATATTTGTCAAATGAAATATGTAAAAGAAAATACCACCGTAGCATATTTGAGCATACTTCTTTGCATTAGTAGTAAACTACTCGCAAAGATCAATGTTGTTATGGTACAAAGATGAGAACATGGAAAAAAGATAGACTTAAGCTCCTTGTTACGGTACAAGTTGTGACACATCACCATCATTAGTAGATGCCGACGCACGTACTTGAAGTGAAAAGATTATAGTTATAAATATTTATGTAGATAGTGAAGTGAAAACAAACATAGGAGTAAAGGACGAGAGACTTGAAGCCAAAACAAACATAGCAGTCTAAAATGACAAAACTAATATCGGGTTATCGGGTTGAACCCGAACCCGATAAAATATATAAAAATAACCCTAACCCGACCCTATAAGGCTATCGGGTAAATCGGGTTGACCCGATAAGTATAGTTGGACCCGATAAACCCGACCCTATAAGGTTTTATCGGGTTCGGGTTGGGTTCGGATCGGGTTGGGTCGACCCATTTGACACCCCTAGTTCTTGTTATGCTGAAGAGACACAATTATAATGTTAGCCATAAAAAACGTGGCTATGATTATTTGAACCAGATGTGAGTCGTACAAACTAGAAATCACTTTGTATATTACAGTACATGAGTAGACGATGTCCTTGATATGTATGTGTTGATGTATCATTTATTTGTGAATAACAATGCTATCTGGTGTAGGAAAATAATTTGATGGTGTGCGGATGAGCTAAAACAAGCCTTAAAATGGTTAATTTAAGTTAAATGAACAAAAACCAAAACTAATGCGAATGGTTAGCAAATTAAATCAAACACATGAACCATGGTCTCGACTAGAGGTGCAAGCCCCAACTGTTTTTTTTATAATACCGGTAAAAAAATCAAAATCGGTTTTTTAACCCGGTTAAAAATAATCGGATCACTTAGACCGGCTTTCCAATATAAACTACAAATTTTTACATAAAATTATTTAAATTTTTCATAAGTTTAAGTTTAATATTAAACGTGTGTTTAATTTGGAATCATGCAATTTTTTAAAATATTTGCATATTTGAAAACACGTCATCTATGTATGAATTTTAATACAAATTTAGTGAAATAGTAATCATTTTGTTTATTAATTCGACTAAATCGTACGTATGAAAATAAGAAGATTTTAAAATTATTAAAATATATGAAAACCGTATATATAAACAATGAAAATCTTCTACATTTACACGTTAATTTTATGAAGATTGTTACAGAGAGATTAACAAATACTTTTCAAGATAAATCATCACAATTTCGAAATATGAAGTAATTTATTATTCCTTAGATTTATCCAACTCAAAATTATCATCAGTATTTGTAAAGTTATTATAAAAAAAATATGTATACGTAAAAAATATTACACTCGTGAAATTTTATTTTCACGGTACCCATAACCGCAACGCACGGATACATGTTAGTTTATAATAATAACAAACTGATTTACAAATTAATAAAATCAAAAAGTCAACAACTTGTACAAATTATCATGAGATGACCATGCAATGATTAGCTTATCTATACTACTTTATAAAGCATTTGGGACTTTCTTAAAATATGAAGGCTGAAAATTCAGACTTTTTTCTTACTAAATAAAGCAAATTGTTGATATCTTTATCAACATTATATACTATAACCCTTCTAACAACCTTTTGTTACAACCTACTTAAATAAAAATTTTTCTTTTAAATTAAAAATCTTTTTATTTATTTATTATTTTTATAATCTAATTTCACCATATTAAAATTTAATGCTCTTTAATTTAATATCCATTTTGCTATATTTTTATTAACTATTTTTTTTAATTTAGAGGTTTTTTTCGATTTTTTACAACTTTAACAATACAAACTTAATGGATAAAAGATTAATATTTGTTAGCCTAAAAAATGATTATAAGTACTCACTGCCGCATTACGCGGGTCTATGCTAGTCATTATTAATGATTGCACTTACATATCATGATAACATTTCTGAAATTAAACTTGTATAGAAATCACTCACCTCAATGTATAAGCCGGTCACATTTCTTTAGCTTGACCTATATATGTGGGATGAAACAAAGCATTTGTACTATTCGATACCTACAACTCTGGTTAATTAGATGCGGATAACACGATCTAAGAAGCCATGGATAGAAAAGAACACACAAGGTACGAATCCATAATCGTTCTCGATTAGTTTTATTGATAAAGAATGTGTTGTGAATCCTATCCCCCCTTACCTCCTTTTATAGAGATGAGGGGGAACCGACTATTACATAGACACGGGTCGGGTTGGGCTTCGACACAACCAACCAACCTTTATTGTACGTGGCTATTTAGGAAACTTAGAACTTATACCCTAGACACGACTTTAGGCTAATAAAGACTAATACATAACAATTTCCACCTTAGGCTTATATTAGCCTATCCCAACACTCTGCAGCTCCAAGCATTGTTGTATCTTGCGTCTAGGTATCACCTTTGTCAAGGCATCTGCAACATTGTGTTCAGCACCCACCTTCACAACTTCAACCGTCTTTGCATCCAAGACTCTTCTGATAAAGTGATATCGCACATTGATGTGCTTAGTCCTATCATGAAAAACATGATTCGCGATAAATGAATCACGCCCTGATTATCACAATTAACTGCAACAGTGTTAAGCTTCACGCCTAACTCTTCCAAGAATCCCCTTAGCCAAATAGCTCCTTTCACAACCTCCGTAAGTGTCATATACTCCGCTTTAGTTGTCCACAAAGCCTCTGTGTGTTGCAACTTAGCTTCCCAGCTCCTCGCACATCCATGTATCAGCAACCCGTACCCAGTGATTGATCTACCCATGGTGTAGTCAAAATCCACAAAAAACCTGTACGTAAATCTGTAATCCATGATCAAACCTATCCAACATACCCACACGTGCATATGCTATGTTAGGTCTCGTGCAGACCACCTGATACTCCTAGCTTCCAACCGCATATATATATGACCACTTACTATTCTTTTCCACATCATAGTCCCCTGATAGACTACCCTCCAACGACAGCGTAGAGTGTCCCTTCAACAAAGTTTGTACCAACTTTCTGTTGTAAAACCTGGACTGTGACACCCTCAGAGTATTACCACTCTGATTCCTAATGATCTTAATACCAAGTATATTTCCCTTTGCTTTAACAGCAAACCCTTGGTAACCGAGATCTCATCCTTGCATCCACAAGAAAATACCATACAATCTATATAGAGAAATAGATGCATGAACATACCTGGTGTATACTCCTAGTAATAACTGTATCTGTCGTCACTGCTTTTCCTGCAACCGTTGCTGAGCACATACACATCTAACCGAGTATCCATTTCTTCTTTCAATCCAGCCATCCACTTGGAAAGAACCTCACAAGCAACTATATTATTGAAAGTCAATGACTCATGTGCATAAATCTTCTCCACTTCAGCAACTGCAAAAGCAGCATGATTACTGTCTTCTCTATACTTGAATAGTTCCCGTGCTAAGTGTTGCTCCCTATCACGTGCTAGATGATAGTATATCAAATCTTGAGTTTGTACTTTCTTTGGAACATATACATGATCAACATTCCCCTGAGGTTCCACCTCAAATGCATGATCCTCCCAATATTCCACCTCAAACTCAACTCCTTGCAACACCTGCACTGAACTTGTACATACACCAGAACCAATGAAAGTTTTCTTGTATTTCCCACTTTCATTGAAACCCATATTCCTGTAAAGCACTCCCTTTGAAGTAACATCATCTAACCTTCAAAGTTGATAAACATTCATACCCCTACGGTATCCCAAGAATATGCAATTGACCTTAACCGGTTCAAGCATCCGTTGCTCAATACTAGCAAGCCAACCAAAAACCCCCAACATATCTATAGTCTTCTTGATTCGAATCGCTGCTGATGGTGACCTATTATCTAGATATGTAGACATGGTTGTATCCTATGTCAAAAACACCTTGGACAAACCAGACAGAATCAGAAAACAACGTACCTTTTCGAAGTGTGTCACGTTCGTATCCTCAACCAACCCATTCTGCTACTGTAACCCTACAACATCCAAATGTTTGGCGACCCCACTCTTCATACATTGTTTTGTAGACTTCTGATTACAAGAATCAAGAACATTACCTGTCTTGACCTTCCACCCAGTCTGAAATTTTCCTAACTGCTTCCTACCCTTCGTTGTCTTCCCGGTCACAGCCTGACCGTTCAGGGTATACACGCAATTAGCCCTTCTTGTTCCTGATAGTACCACCAGTGAACCCTTTATAACCTTGATCTTGCCCGACTGCATCTTCACGGTAAAACCCTCTTTTTCAAGAGTGCCCAACGATAACAAGTTTCGTTTTAATTCCAGAACATACCTGACGTTGTCCAATACGAAACTTGACCCATCCCTCATTCGTACTCGAACGTTTCATGTCCCTCGTACACGGCATTCCCTGCCATCACCTAGAAGTACATTACAACCGTCATACTTCTTAAAATCAACCAAGTAATCTCTCATGTGTGTCATATGGTATGAGCTCCCTGAATCCATGATCCAGTCCAAAAGTTCATCAACACTCATAGCCATCATAACATCAGCATTGCCATACCTATCAGCTCTAGAACCGGATACCTGATCTTCATTCCTGACAAAACCTTGAGATTTCTTGTGATTATACCTGGGACAATCCTTTTTCAAATGATCCTTAGAAAGACATATATAACATCTGAGTTTGCCGCTCCTTCCTTGTGACTTTGACCACAAACTATTTGCACCCTGCTCCATATCTCTCTGACCAGATCTCTCCGTCACATACAACCCTTCACCACCATCACCCTTTGCTTCCGCCATCTTCTGAAGTTCCCTTGAATTAAGTGTCGCGACCATGCCTTCTATCTTCAAAATATCCCGACCATATAGCAAAGTCTGCACGAAATTATCGTAAAAAGATGGTAAAGATGTGAGTAATAATAATGCATGATCCTCATCCGATATAGCAGTATCTATAGCCGCTAAGTCACTTACAAGCTTGTGAAACTCGTCAATATGTTCAGATTGACTCCTACCTTGATACATTTGTAAAGTATATAACTTTTTTCTACAAGTACAAACGATTAGCTAAAGACTTTGTCATGTATAAAGTCTCTAACTTTTTCCAAATCCCCGCTATAGTCATCTCCTTGGTGATCTCCCGTAGGACCCGATCATCCAAACACAAGATCAATGCGATGTAAGCCTTTTTCTAAATGACGTTATCGTAAGCCACTAATGTGGTGGCGGGTAATTCCTCCAATGCTTCATCTAATTCTAGAGCCTTCATCCTTACCTGCCATAACCCGAAGTCATTCTTCCCATCGAATTTCTCGATGTCAAATTTGCTCAGCGTCATCTTATTTTAACCCTTTGCTAACCGTTTAACTTTTTGTGAATTAACCTACACAAAAACACGATCTAGCAAAGTATCCCGCGTGTAAAACACCCTTGCTTTATCGATATAACCCTAAGATAAAAATCTTATAAAATCGATTAAAACAAGTAACCCTTCAAAAGAAAAAACCCTTTCTTACTCAAATATCGATTGAATCTTGGAAATTAACCTATCCAATAAATCGACAATCTTTGAATCAAGAAAGTACCCGACGCCTTTTGAAGTAACCCTTGTCGTACTTTTAATTTTGCAAAACCGATCTCTAATAACCAAAGAGATCTTGCAACCTCGAAATGTCTTGAACGCTATTTATCCCTTTGTTGATTTGCTAAACCTTGTGAAAAACCTCACAATCACAAACCGACAAATCCCCTTCGGTAGTTCGCTAAACCTTGTGATATATTAACCCTCACATTCACGAACTACGAAGTCCCCTTGTGTAAAAATACCCTTCAAAGTAATACTACAATTTCTTTTTACTTTATAAACTAAATAAAGAAAAAGAAACAGTACTAGTAATTTTAGTTTGGGCCCAATAAAAGATTACACCAAGCCTTTAAAACAAAACTTGATCCATGGCCCAAAAACTAAAAACCTTTGAAGTATGTAACAGTAGTTGACATTATAATGAAACAAAAAACGTTTCTTTCTTCTTCACTTTCTCTTTGTTACTTCACCATAAAAACAATGGCAGATCTTGGTTGATCTTCAACACCAAAAACCAACCAAACCCTTTTACTATCGATCACTCCACGCTGCTCTCTTGATGTCCACGACACCTGAACACCAGACCTTCTTCTTCGATCGATCCTAGTAACCAGCACCCGCGAAAACAAGCTCTGATACCAGTTGTAGTATTCGATACATACAACCCTGCTTAACTAGATGCGGATAACACGATCTAAGAAGCCATCGACAGAAAAGAACACACAAGGTACGAATCCCTTATCGTTCCTGATTAGTTTTATTGATAATGAATGCGTTGTGAATCCTATCCCACCCACCTCCTTTTATAGAGATGAGGGGGAATCGACTATTACATAGACACGGGTTAGGTTGGGCTTCGACACAACCAACCGACCTTTATTGTACTTGGCTATTTAGGAAACTTAGAACTTATACCCTAGATACGACTTTAGGCTAATAAAGACTAATACATAACAGCATTCGTTCTTTTTTTTAGAGCACCAGGTACAGTGGTGTGGTGTGATGGAGAAAGGTAGTGTCATAGCTAACACGTAGGCTATGGCACTAGAATGCTATGACACCACAAAATGTGGGGTAGCAGTAAGCCATAGAAAAGTGGTGTCATAGCCTTTTTTTAAAAAAAATTCATATCATTTAAATATACAAAAAATAAATTAATATTTATTAATAAAAAGTTATATTTTAGTTAATACTCTGGAAAAAAGAAAAATAACTCAAACTTTGTATGTTATCTTCTTCCTTCTTCCTTGTTCCTTGTTCCTTGTTCCTGTGGTGAAACACACACACACACAAACACCACTGTGTGAGAAAAACACACACAAACACAAGCAGAAAACATGCACAAACACACGTAGAAAAAACACACACAAACACAAGCATAAAACACACACACACATCAAACACACACAAACATAAACACAGCCACAGAAACACAATAAAAAAAATAAAAGAAAAAGAAATACCTATAGCGCCACTTTTTCTTGGCTGGGGAGTACGGCGCGAGCACCCTTGGCGCCAGGGTTGGTCTGGTGCGCCGAACAAAACCTCGCGCCAAAGGGCACGGCGCCACCCACCAGTACTGGTTGTCACCTCTTGCATTAGCATGTTGTCCACATGCCTAAATTTAGTACGAATTCTGGGGATTATGTTACCACGAAGGTCATCATCCCACCTCCTCCACGTGAGTTTATGAGAGCCAGTGAAGCGTAGTGACTAAATCATAAGGCGAAAAGGTAGTCGAATCTGGGTCTTCGTTTGCACCAACCTTATCAAACAATTCCTTAAACAACTCATCCGTATTCTGGAGTCCAAGGAATAAAATAGTTAGTTTTCAAGGGTGTTGATATAGTTATTATGAAAGTAGTCTAGCCCACAAGACAATCCGTAACAAGGCAACCATAGTCTAAGAAACATAAAAAAACAATTCGATGATGGGTTGTATGGTTGAGATGGAAACAAAAATGGGTGGCTAAGGTTTTATTTGAGTGAGAGAACCAAGTGGCTGTGTTTTGGTATGTTAGGGTTGGGGTAGCTAGTTGTTACTTGTGAGTAAGAATGTTTGGTTATTGGGTAATAGGATGTTGTCGGGTCGGATTGATTTAGGTTTTTGCTTAAAAAAAATTAACTCGTAACTTGACCCAATAAGGATTCAAGGTTATCAGGTGTGAGTGAGATTTGAGTCTAATTATCGTGTTATAAGATAAGGATAACTCTATATTGGGTGTTGACATGTAGTAAAATAAAAGCCTAAGGCTAAGGGGTATAGTTCACCCAAACTCACAACTATTTTAGTATTACATCAGTTTTCTTTCTTTATTTACACAAGTTACTTCTAGTCACTTTTCAACTCGTAGTCACATTCACTCAAACTCATATTTCACTAATAATTAAATTACTCACTTTATAAAAATATACCACATATACTCACAACCAATAAAAACATAAAAAGAAAAAAAAAGTCCCACCAGATTGTAACTCACTAGTGTGAGCAATTCACATTTTTTTGTAATCCCAATATTACAACCATCTTTTGTTCACCTTTCGAACACATTCCCGGGGCATCAGAAACCATATTGTCGTGAAGGCCCATCAGTTCATCCCACAGTGACGTACATTGTAAGATGGCATGGTTGATGTTTTTCTCTAGGAGTAAACTGTTTTTTTAACGGATAATTTATTAAACTAGCAAGATGCTAGAAATAAAAACATTACAAGGAAATTAACTGAGGGTTTTTAAGCCAATCTAACCAAGATAAATTCCTACTACATCGACTATTACACAAAAAATTAGGCACGAAGAATAATATCGTCACAAATGATCGATCGTCTTGGAGGTTTTTCATCAAACATATTTTGGTTTCTGAACTTCCAAGTCGACCACCACGCCACTAGAAAAGCTCCTTCTAAAATGTCTTTAATCCTTGAAGAAATACGAAGACCCGCGAACCAAGTCTGTCACTCATCAAAAGAATTCCATGTCTGAAAATCCAAATCCCACCAATGACAAATGCGGCTCAAAACGGACCGAGCAAATTTACACTGAAAAAATATATGTTGGATATCTTCGACATGATTACAGCAAATCAGACAGGAAGGTGAGTCAAGTTGTATACCTCATTTATGTAAATTAGCCTTGGTCGGTAAGCAATCGTGACACGCACGCCATACAAAAACATTTACCTTGATAGGCACATATTTAACCCACTTCGTAGCCTCAGGATGAGCAGGGATAATAATATCATCGGTACGATTACGAATGTTCTTAACCCGAAAATCATCGTTGCTGGAAAGATCACACACCCACCGATCAATAGAATTTGATAAAATTACCGCGTTCAAGATTAAGTTCAGATCTTCGAACTGTTGTTGCTCGATACCACCACGTTGAATTCTGCGGAAGGAATGAACCACCGAATCCCTGAGTTTAGTAGCTACCGAAATATCCTTCTCCACTTCTAATGCAAAGAGCCTAGGAAACTTTATTTTAAAGTTCGAATCCCCAAACCAGGTGATCGTGCCAAAAACTGGTTTCAGTTCCGTTACCAATCCTTTTCTTACAATGCGACCAAAAATCAAAGCCCTTACCTTTTAACAGATTCAATTCATTCACAATGGCACACCAATTGAATGTAAAATGAAAAGGATGAGCCTCAATCTTCGATCCATAAATAGCACTAATAACATGACTCCATAAAGAATTATCGCCCTGGATGAATCTCCAAACCCATTTGAGAAGTAAAGCTCGATTGAGGGCGTAGAAACTCGACACACCAAGTCCACCCTTTTGTTTAGAAGCTAGGACTTTGTTCTAAGAAATCCATGTAATTTTATTCTCGTCACTATTAGCTCCATTAAAAAAACGATTACGTATTGCCTCCATACTTTTAAGAACGCCTTGAGGGACTTTAAAAAGCGACATATAGTAAATAGGAGTAGCTCCTAGTACGGATTTCCAAAGGGTAAGTCTACCACCTATTGATAGCGTTTTAACTTTCCACTTAGACAAGCGAGATCTCAACTTCTCAATAACGTTATCCCACGCCTTAAGTCTCGACTTGCAATCACCAACCGTGACTCCTAAATATCGAAAATGTTTATCCATGATAGAGCACCCGAGAGACGTAGCCGCCTGAACAACATTGACAGAAGGAATAAGATTCCCAAAAGTTGGCTCTTATGAAGATTAATTTGCATACCAGACGCTAGGAAGAAGCATTTGAGCATATTAAGAAGCACCTTTAAATTTTGATCGGACCATTTATTGCATACCAGACGCTAGGAAGAAGCATTTGATCATATTAAGAAGCACCTTTAAATTTTGATCGGACCATTCACCAATAAACATTGCATCATCAGCGTAAAAAGATGAGAAATAGATACAGAATTCGGAAGTTGCAGACCTTTGAAAAGACCATCATCAATCACACGACGAAATGAGATGTGTAGAGATTCCATAATCAAAATAAAAAGATATGGTGCTAGGGGGTCATCTTGTTTAAGACCACGCTGAAAAGAGAATTCACTTGAGGGACTTCCATTAACCAACACTAAAGCTTTACTCGACTTTAGAGAACCACAATTCCATTTGCAACAATTCGATCCAAATCCAAACGCTTTAAGAACATCCATGAGATAGTCCCAACGAATAAAATCATAAGCCTTGGGAAAGTCTACTTTAAAAAACATCGCTTTCTTATTGCGCCTTTTACACCATTGAAGGAGTTCGTCGAGAATGAAAGGACCATCTAGAATTTGTCTCCTCGCAATAAAAGCCGATTGTGTATCCGAAAGAAGATCTGATTTAACAAGCATAAGCCTATTAGCAAGGATTTTTGTCACTACTTTATAAATACATCCAATTAAATTGATAGGCCGAAAGTCATTCACCAATTTAGCATCCAACACCTTGGGAATTAAGGCAATAAATGAAGAATTGCACCCCTTGGAGAAAGATCCGTTCAAGAAAAAAATACTGAACCGCTTCACAGAAATCTATCCCCACAAGATCCCAATATTTTTTAAAAAACCAAAGGAAAAACCATCCGGCCCTGAAGACTTGTTGTCACCGCAGTTCCAAACCGCCTCCCTAATTTCTGCCCGAGACACTTGTCTCTCCAGATCCGCCGCCTGTTCCTAATCCAGTTTTTTAGGAAAATGAAAGTTAATCCGAATCCTATTAAAGTCTAGATGTTTGAGCCGAGCTTCGAAGTGATCCCGGAAAACAGATTTAATAGTATGAGGTTCGGTGCACTAAAGACCATCAATGAACACACCTTTGATAGCAAGCTGGGATCTCTTTTTGTTAATGATTCCATGGAAAAATTTAAAGTTCTCATCACCCTCAATCGCCCAAGGAATTTTAGATTTTTGCATAGCTTCCTTGGATTCCATTGCAGACAGCATATTAAGATTGCGATTCAATTCCACACGTCGGAGCAAAGCCACGTTAGAAACTTGTCCTTTGTCGAAATCCAAATCAATCTGCTCCAATTCTTTTACAATCTGACATTTAGAACCTAAGGAATCCTCTCGTTTATCTTTAATCCAACATCGGATAATAGTTTTAAGATGTTGTAGTTTTTTCTTGAAGCGTATCATCGCATTCCTATCATCATACGAAAAAGAGTGCCAAGCATTATGAATCACATCATCAAACCCGCCAATCTCAAACCAAGAGTGATAAAATTGGAACGGAGTAGGACCAAAATCTAGATGAGAGCCTCTAAGAAGAATCGGACGGTGATCAGATAAATGACGATCAAGACATACTCCCGAGATGAAAGGAAAAGTAGCAAAGATACCATCCGATACAAGAAAACGGTCTAGTTTACTCATTTTAGAAGCCGACGGATATGACCAAGTAAAATCATATCCATCCAAATTAACGTCAACAAGACCTGAAGAAGACATGAATTGATCAAACCTTCTGGCACTGTAGGGATTAAAGCAAGAACCGCGCATTTCATTACTAGAACGAACTTCATTAAAATCGCCTATAATAATTACTTCTCCATTCCACCGTGTTATCAGACCCGAAATGTAATCCCACAATAAATCTTTCATGGAATGTTGCTGAGGGGCATATATAACAATGAACAAAATCTTAGTATTAGTAGGCAACCACGTACCGTAGACATCAATAAAATTATCCGACAAAGTAACATTTTCCTTCTTGAAAATCGTAGCTTCCCACATACATAAAATACCACCCGAGCTACCTAAGGAACTACTACAAGTAAAATCATTATTAGAATTACCCCATAAAAACTTCACCTCCATATGCGAAATAGACTGCAACTTAGTCTCTTGAATCGCTAAGAAGTTAAGCTTATACTTAAAAGCTAGACGTTTCACCCACTCCTTTTTGGTCTTGTGACCAAGACCTTAAATATTGATAGACAACGTATTCATCTAACAACATTATCATCTCCTTGTTTGTCAATGATCTTGGCTAAATCATTCTCTACGCCTTCCATTGTATAGCCCATGGATTGTCCAACTCGAATAAGATCCTCCATTAAGTCCAATACCGAACCTCCATTAATGTTAGATTTCTGACCCGCTGAACTGCTATTGGACTCCACATTTTCCTCCTTAGCCTCATGAGTATTATTCATAACTTGTGCGTTCATAGTCTCCGAAGTATCAGTAACATTTACCTCCTTCACCACCTTCACCTCCGAAGTATCATTAACATTTTTATCTTCAACCCCAATTTCCAAGCCATCTGGAGTATATCCAAGAGGATGAGGCAACGATGAAGATGGTTCAGCGTTTGTAGTTACTTTATTGTTCCTCAGTAACTCATATATTCCAAGAGGATCATTCGACTCTTGTAAATCACCATGCTCATTAGAATGACGAGGCATATCAGAAGTAGTCCCAAACACAGTTTCTAGAACCTCATTATCATCAGATACAAAACCTTCACCAAACTCGTTTTCAAACTTGGCACCATTATTATTAACAAACGCCCGTATAGATTCACCATCCGAAGAGAGCTCCCTGTCTTTATAAGGCAAGAAAGAAGGACACCAAGTAAATAATTCTTTAGCACGAACCATATACTTCTTACCTTTGACGATAATATTGAAAGTCTCCAGAATGGAAGTGGCATGATAGTCTAGATACATACTCTTTTGCGGCCAAAAGATACATCAGTGTTATCCTCCAAGTCCAATGTATCACCCCACTTATTCCTAATACGAATGAAAGTTTTTTAGACCAAGCATGTAAAAGTAATCCCCTCAACATCAAGCCAAATAATACGTTCATCAGATACAAAGTCAGCAGTAGCATCTCTAATGACACGAAACCAGGAATTAGCACCTATGTGAATTTTGAAATTATCCCTGGATTCCACCTTTGCAAATTCTATCAAACCCAAAGACCCTCAAGATATGAAAGATTAATATTAGCGGAACCTTCATCCGTAAGAATAGTATAAAGATTAGGCAAAGAAGAAAAGTCATTAACTTTGCCGATAGCATGTCTCGAGTAATCACGATCAACCAAACATGAATCATCAATAACCAAGTCAGAAGAAGATGAACTCTTAGGACCAGAATCGTTCATGTGAAACCCATTAACAACATTAGCATAAGTACCTCCATATCCCTTGGAAACATGAACAAAAGGTCTCGAAGACGTAGCCCTAGGTTTGAAGAAACCCTGAGTGTTATTAGATCTATCTTTCGTCTCCTTCAATGGAGAACGTTGAAACCTCGCCACATTGGCTTGTAACCTAAGCCGTCCCACCCATAAGGTACACAAGTTTTGAACTAAACGATCCACGCTGAACACATTAATGAAACGGACGAAACCAAATCTTTTACCTCCCTTGGTTTTCTTCATCGGAATAAATGAATCCACCACATGGCCATAAGTTTTACATGTGTGGAATAAATCTTTAGGCGAAAAGGAATCCGAAAAATTAGTAACGAATACCGAGGTGGAGCTAATTCTAGTAATATCATCTTCGTACGAACGAAAAGTAGCCATAATGAACGAACAATGATGCACAATGAGAAAAAAAACCCTAAAAGAGAAGAACCAGAATAAACCCTAAAAACCACATCAATAAAATAATACGAAATTTGAAGGAGTAAACTGTTATGTTCAAATCCCACATCGTCTCATGGCCAAATAATGACAGGTGAAGGTTGCTATAAAATGAGAGGCTCAACAATAGACAACATATGGTCTTTTTCATTTTAATATTTTTGTTTTTTTAATTGATGCTTGTTTAAAGAAAGATTTTCTAAATGTTTTAATATGTATCTAACAATAAGAAAAAGTTTATTACTAGTTTTTCACTGATTACTTGACAAATGTTTTTAAAGAAATAATAATCGGGGTCTTATTCGAAAAGAGAAGATCAAGTATAGGAAACTTATGGAGAGAGCGACGTGAAGTTTGGTTACTCTATGTACACTATGAAATCTTAGTTGAAAATATTCTTTGAGTATGTTATAAACTCTTAGGGGGTGTTTCTTTTTCTTTTTATGCCTCTTAGTGGGAAAGTTGTGGGCCCAAATCATTTTTAACATCTTGTTTCATACTCACACAAATATCCATCTTTTTTCACTAAGAGGCTAATTAAGAGTTTAATATGGAAGCACTCAACAAAAGAAACAAGCCCTTAGTTTCATGTTAAAAGCTTTTCCAAATAGCGGATATTGAAACCATTAGACATCCATAGGTGTTAATTTAACTTACTTTTTTTTATCGGAAGTGACAAAAAATAACACAATGAGTCATTGTCAGAAGTTTGACAATGACTCAATGTATTCTTTTGAACCATGTAAATTACTTTTTGCATACATGTTATAGGTGTTTGTTTGTATTCGATTATGTGATAGAGGATACACATTTTAGAAAATGTTGAAATCGTAAGTGACAACAACTTTGTCACATCTAAATGAGAGATGGATGATTACAACTAACAAGGGAAACCAAAATTAGAAAAGCAAATTTCACCGCAACTTTTATGACTAGAACGAGGAGTGACTTTCAGAACTCTCAGCAAGCAGAGTACATGCTGAATTGAGTGTGAATGAAACATTATTGTAATAATAGACTATCAAAATAAACCCAAATCGTGTCAGCACTTTCGCATCATTTGAAATACACATGCATTCAAAAATAATGCCTCCCAAGCCCAGACTGATATGGAATGGACACCAACAATTTTTCAGTTTCAGGGCAAGTAACATGTCCGGGAAGAACATGGATTCTGGAAAGTCAGTTACCTCTCCATGTGAAAGAATTAAGACCCCGGCAAGCCAGACACGTCTTGGTCTGAAGTGACTCCAATGGGGTAACTATGCATGTGCCCTTGCTCAAAAAATTCCAAACAAGAACAATCCGAATATTTCAAGGATATTTTGTTCCCCTTTCAAACGAATTTCAAGCTCTCGGGACATGAGAAACTATATCTTTTGTAAGATGGCATGGTTGGTGTTTTTATCAAAGAGTAAACTATTATCCCACATCGTCCCACTCCCATATGGGTTATGGGTTATTTTTATTTTGCAATTATTAGTTGAAATGTTTATGAAATTCATTTTTTCTGTGTCAATTTTAACTTTTACATGAAAAATTGACATTTGAAAAAGTATGAATTTTTTAAATTGTTTAACTCGTATCTATCAATAAGAAAATGTTGATTACAATAATAAAACTACATGCTCGGGTCAGCGTATCAAATCTTTAAATCTTCAAAACTAATGCTACCGTAAGTTTATATATACAAACGTCACATAGAGGGCTGCATCTTTGGATTTGTCTTCGGGTTAGTAGCAGAACCCGAATGTGCAATTTTCATCAACTCCATCGCCTATAGAACAAAACGGTATCTAAGGCTCACGAGTTCCGCATAGTTGTCTTTATACATGCTTAAGGGTTGTGGAAGTTGACATGGTGTGCAAAATCTAGGTTTAACCGGACCACCCCGTTCTGTAAATTAGACTTCACGTTCGATATATATAGCATCAAATACCTCGTCCCAACACCGTTGCAATAGGGTGTACTTTTTGCATGCAACTATCGGGGGGATGCACCATGCACGTCATGATGAAAAGCAACGTTATACCGGCCCGATGCATCAAAGTCAGCGGTATCCTGAGGAATGTTGCACTTTGTAAAAGGTCATGGTGATGTTTGATATTTGGCTTTGGTTTAATCATAATGTTAAATTGTTAATGCATGGATACAATTAGTTAGAGCACAGGGAACAGTTGGTGCCGTTGGGTGGTGCCGTTGGCAAAAAGTACTACCACGTCAGTAAAGTGAGCGTTGACACCAGAATTGCTATGACACCATTTTTCAGTGGGAGTGGTGTGCCATGGCAATTCTGGTGCCAAATGATTTTTTTTTTCTTTTTTAAACTTAAACATATATAAAATAAAATTCATAAAATTCAAACATTACATAAACTTTTAAACCATTAAAACAGTACATAAAATTGAAACATTGCATAAAATTAAAACAATACATAAAAAACAGACACTAATCTTCTTCATCTTCATCTTCATTTTCATCTTCATCTTCATCTTTATCGTATTCATCATTTTCATTCTCGTTCCATAGTTGCTCCACTAGGTCCTCTCGTAGATCGTTGTGCACTTTCCTATCTCGAATTTCCTTCGTTTTTCTAATATGTAATTCACATCTTTCAATCCAGTTTCTAACAATAACTAGTGTTGGATCCACGTACATATTCTCAGTTTAACTTTAGAATTTTGAGCATTAAAATACATGGCCCGTAAGCTTGCGTGCGTAACAAAGCTTGTGTATATACGACGTTTGAATGTGTAGAGGAAAATATATATCTGAGGCATCTAACGTGGACTTCAATGGAAAGTAACTTGAATTCTTGATTATTGTTTCGGTTGAATGAAAAAAAAATAGACGAACAATGAATGAAACAAATAAATTTTGTAACATTTAATATTCACCACCAAATTTATGAAAGAGATATAAATATCCCACCACTGTTAGAGCATGAGAATCGTCGTGTCGTTGGGTGGTGTCGTTAACAAAAAGTACTGTCACGTCATAAAGTGGGCTTTAGCATTAGAATTATTATGGCACCAGGGAGTAGTGTGTCATTGCAATTCTGGTGTCATAAGAATTTTTTATTTTTTTTTCAACAAAAATATTTAAAACTTAAATTAAAATTTCATTAAAATTTAAAACCATTACATTAAACTTAAAATAAAAAAAACATAAAATTAAAAAATATAAAACTAAAAGACATAAAATTAAAAGACATAAAATTAAAAAACATAAGGCGCCGCCTAGTCTTGAGCTTCATATGTTGCTCGGACTCATGCCTTTTGGGCCTCGACGATAGCAGCGTCGACCGCACTCATACGGCTGGTGTCAATTTGGAGGATACGCATGTCCTCCGCAATCCTTTGAGATTGGATCAACCTCCTTAGGTCTTCGCTCTTTCTCTCTCAGGCACGGACAATTTGGCTTCTCGGTCTAATTTGTATTGTTTCGCCATGAACTCCTGGTACGCGGTCGGGTTAGAACCGGAGCTAGTGGTTGAGTTAGAGATCGTGCGTTGAGTTTTATTAAGTCGGAATAACTGGCGGGTCGAGGCAAGTCATCATGCCTAAAGTGTTCCGGTTCGTCGTCGGTGCCCATACGACGACATCTTTTTGCTTGAGTTGAGTAGGGATTTTTTCACTTGTGCTTGTCTTTCAAAAAAGCCACGCACTCCGGTATTTAAACTCACATCCAACGACCATTTCGTACAACTTGTACACCCTTTCCATCCAATCTTGATCGTTCTCACCACTATGAACCGTGGTTTCACTCACAAAATCATTAAACTTTGTAACTGCGGTATTCATTAGAATCCACTTGTCTGTTACCATGTTCTTGGTACGTATAGCATAATCCGCACTCACGGCTTTTTCATTATAGACGGATTGAATTCGGTACCAAAAAATATTCTTTTTCGGATCGGTTCCGGTTTTCGGATCCTCGGGCACATGAATATAATATTTCGCCAAAATCTCCTCCTCTTCTTGTGTCCACACACTACGGAGTCTTTTTTCTTGTGGAGCGACTTCTTTCTGTTTGTTTTTTACAACACCGATTTCTTACGTCTAGGATTTGATGTCAAAGTCGGGACCGGCGTTTCTTCATCATCGGTATCATGAACATCTTCAACATGGTGCGATTCATTCTCGGAGCGGGGTTGAGAAGTTTGATACAGTTGTTGTTGTTGGGTGTTGGTTGTTGTTTTTGTGATTGTTGTATTTCTTGCATTTTGAATTGTTGAAACATCAACAATTCTTCTTGATTTTGGAATTGAGGGACGAAACAAGAATAATAATTCGGTTGGGGGTTCGGATTCAAAGAAGAACCCGTCATTTGGTTGGTTGGGTCGGAAAGCATACCAGAAATCCAATTTTGGTTGCGGTTGGGATTCATTTTTTTTATGAAAGAAATAGAGAAGATGAAGTAATAAGAAAGTGTGTGGGAAGTATGAAGTTTTTATATGTTATTTATAGGATTTTTGAAAGTGTAAAAATGAGTTTTAGGGTTTTTTTTTTTAAATCCGCTCCCCCCAACGGCTAGCCGACCGTTACTTTCAATTTCTTTTAAAAAAAAGAAAAAAAATAGGGAACCGCGTGGGCTGGTGGGTATGACGCCAAAGCCTTGGCGCGAGCGAGGACACGGAGTCCCGCACCAAGAACTTTTCTCGCGCGGACGTTTTGTGCATGCCTTTGGCATGATTACTCCTCTTGCTCTTATGTTTTATCTATGTGGAACAAAATATTAATAACTCCACAATAATCTAAAAGGGACATAGAATCAGAAATAGATAAGTAACTTGTTTGACAACATAGAGCACCTTAAACACTTTCACTTAAGATAAAAAATCCCTAAAAAACATCAATGGCTGCCGAAAAAATCCCTTCTTCTCATAACCTAATTTTCTTTTTCCTTTAATCCGAATACCTCATAATGATGCTGTTTTCTCGAATAATCACTGATTATTCTTGAGTTAACAAAGTCCTTGTTTGGTTGATTGATTTTAGGGAAAATTAAATTGGTTTTTATTTTAGTTTTTTTGTCGTCGTTGTATTTGCGATTGTTTTGTTCCTCGTCGGTGGTTAATTGTCATAAGTTTGGTCGGTTCTTATTATTTAAATTAAAGGATTCACGTGATTGGGGATGCGCATTTAATTGTCAAATCTTGGCTGCGCATTTAATTGTCAAATCTTGGCTGCGCATTTAATTGTCAAACTTGGATGCGCAATTAGTTGTCAATCTTGGTCGGTGGAGTCTTTGTTTAAGTTGGATCACGTGTCTACTGGGACATTTATATTCGCTTGTTCAATTGTTTTCGCATTTATTGTTAGGGTTTCGTTAGTTTATTTATCATTGTTAGTGTTTGATTTGGTGGGGCTGGTAAACTCAATATGGTTGATTCCAAAAGTGATTCGACTATTGCTGTTTCAAACCCTAGTTCGGCTGTTGATACAACAAATGGTGAACGAATGAATTTGAATGTATGGTCATTAGAGGATATTGAAAAACTGTTCTCGATCTCACTCAATATGGTGGAAGTGATTAGTAGGTTTATGAATGACGTCCAAAGTAAAAAATATGAATTCTTGAAGCGAATGACTAATGAGCAATGGACTAAGACCCTTGATATCTGCACACCAAGTGGAGTTGGAGAGCAGTGTTAGAACACTAAAACGTCAACATGTTAATGCTACCAAAGCAGGTGTGCGTGATGATGCTAGGGATTCGTCTATGAGCACTACTTGTGGACATGATGCTAGGGTTACACCAGATTTATCTAATATCACAATGCGTATGTCCTTGGATCAGGATAAGGAGGTGAGTGTCTCATCTCCTACGTTTAGTAAATTGGTTAATGATGAGCTATCGTTTGAACAATTGGTTACAAACACTAATGAGAGGAGTGATGTATTTGACTCAAATATGGATGATTTCACGTTTTCTAATCCAAGTGATCCAGTGATAGATGTCGAGGAAACTGTGAAGGAATGTCCTA
This sequence comes from Glebionis coronaria, assembly GCA_025667525.1. Taxonomy (NCBI): domain Eukaryota; kingdom Viridiplantae; phylum Streptophyta; class Magnoliopsida; order Asterales; family Asteraceae; genus Glebionis; species Glebionis coronaria. The sequence continues at coordinate 10,400,644 of CM046877.1, forward strand.
TTGTACAGTCGATGGTTATTGGTGGTCCATCTAACTCCTATGCAGCTGCTACTAGTTCAAGCCAACAAGTTTCACCTATTGCTTGTGTTAATATAGGTTCTGCCATATCTGAAAACAGGTTTGAGGGTGTTCAGGTATCTATTCCGTGTAAAGTGGTTGAGAAGGTTAATACACGTTTTCATAATACGCTCTATGGATACTTTATTGGTAAACGAGTGACCTTTCTAGTGGTTGAGTATTATGCTAAAACAAATTGGGCTAAGTTTGGGTTAAAAAGGATCATGATGAATTCCAATGGTTTCTTTTTCTTTCAACTTAATGCACAATCTGGGTATGAAGCTGTGTTAGAAGGTGGACCTTGGATGATTCGTAATTCTCCCATTATTCTTAAAAGGTATACTATGAAGACTAGCCTTCGAAAAGAAGAATTTACCTGTATTCCTGTGTGGGTTAAACTTCATGATGTGCCTCTTCAAGTGTTTGAGGAAGAGGGTATTAGTCTGATTGCTACATATCTTGGTAAGCCTATTATGCTTGATTCTTTTACTAGTACTATGTGTAAAGAATCTTGGGGTCATAGTAGTTTTGCTCGCTGTTTAATTGAAATTAAATCTGATTGTGCTTTACATGACAAAATTACTATTCGTGTTCCTGATTTGGAGGGTGAGGGGTTTACTAAGGAAACTATCAAGGTTGAATATGAGTGGAAGCCGCCTAGATGCCCTACATGTAATATCTTTGGTCATACGGCTGAAACTTGTCCTAAACGTGTTATCCCTAAAGTGGCCCCTATATTTATACATGAACAAGATGATGGATTTCAACAAGTTCGTAGTAGAAAGCATAACAACAAAGGAAAGCAAGGAAGCCAGATTCCTAGAGGTGTCCCGTTAAGCAAAGGCTTCCAGGTTGGTACTCCTTTTACTTTTAGTCCGAAGTCGTCTACTTCTGGTGCTCATATACATGATAACTCATGTAATCCTGGTACGATTTCGATTGCATCTAAACGTGATAATAGTAAAGTTGATAGTGGTACCAAATCTCGGTTGCATACTAATAGTTCAAATAAAGGTAAATCTGTGGTGAGTGGCGTTTCTACTTCGAATTCATTTGGGACTCTTTCAGGGGATATAGGTGACCTAAGTAGAGATGATGATGATGAAGAGGTTGAAAACATTTATGATGAATCTACTAATCTTCTTAATTCTCAATCAGGGGCAAGCACTCCTGCCACGAATGTTTTAAATGTTTAGTATAGCCTCATGGAATATAAGGGGTCTGAACCAATCCCCTAAAAGAATAGAGGTTCGTCAGGTTATTAATGAAAATAATCTGAGTGTTTGTTCTATTTTGGAGTCTCATGTTGATGCTTCGGGTGTTTATGATATGTGTCGTAAGATTTTTAGCAGATGGAAGTGGACGTCAAATGGTGGTTTGTGTCCTAAAGGGACACGTATAATTCTTGGCTGGAATGATGATAATGTGGATGTTATGGTTTTGTCTCAAACAAGTCAAGTTATGCATTGTCAGGTTAAAACGCGTATGGATAACCGTACTTTGTTCTGCTCTTTCGTTTATGCTGATAACTATTATATCCATCGGCATGTTCTTTGGAATAATCTGGTTGCTCATGCTACTTTTATGCGGGATAAGCCATGGGCTGTTTTGGGTGATTTTAATGCTGCTATTAATATTGAGGATCTCTCATGTGGCGGCTACACTCCTAATATTGCCATGCGGGAATTCAAGGAGTGCGTTAATCTTATGGAAGTTATGGACGTTAATGCTACAGGTTTACATTTTACTTGGAATGAGAAACCACAGGGTGATGATGGTATTCTTAAAAAGATTGATTGGATTATGTCTAACATTAAGTTTCTTGATGAGTTCCCAGGATGTTTTGCGATATTCCAACCTTACAGGATTTCTGACCATTCTCCTTGTGTGTTACGAATCCCTACAATTAGCAAACCTAAGCATAAACCTTTTAAATTCAGTAATTTTCGTGTGCATAAGGAGGGTTTTCATGCAGTGGTAGCTAACGGTTGGTTGGCAAATGTTCATGGCTGTGCTATGTTTAGGCTTGTTAAACGCATAAAAGGTTTAAAGGCTCCGTTTCGTAAACTCCTATTTGAACAGGGTAATCTTCATGATCGTGTTACTAGACTACGTGTGGAATTAGATGCTGTTCAACAAGCCCTTGATAGAGACCCATCCAATGTGCTGTTGAAAGAAGATCATGCTCATTATCTAGTTGCTTTTAAGGAAGCTTCTCTTGATGAGGAACGCTTCTTACGTCAGAAATCTAAAAATGAATGGCTTGATGCAGGTGATTCAAATACGGCTTATTTTCATAACTCGGTTAAGAGTAGGGCTGCTCGTAATCATATTGAAATGGTTCGTGATTCTCATAATGTGCTTCATGATGGAGATGCTGTGCCTGGAGCTTTCGTTGCTCATTACGAGCAGTTTTTTGGTCAGGCAAGTGTTTCAGGTTCTTTTAATACGTCTGATTTGTTTTTTCGAAAGCTTGGTGCTCAGAAATCTGCCCATTTGGTTAGAGTCATCTCTGATTTTGAAATTAAAAGTGCGTTATTCTCCATGAGTGATGACAAAGCGCCTGGGCCAGATTGTCACATCCCACCATGGCGGAATATGGAGTGCGACGTATGGATATCATCACAACATGGCGTGTCTATAGAGATAACTAAATGAAATAAGAAATGTCATAAAATGGTGACACAAATGTCATGACAATATCTCAACAATGCAGGAGTCTAGGTAAGTAGGTAACAGTCCTACCACTTACCCGAGACAAACAATAACATAAACAAAGTAAACATATAGGTGTCAACAGTATCACCTATTAAACAAACAAAAGAAACTAAGAAGGAATGGGGATCTCCTTCTAAATGCATTCCTACGCTCTCTAAACCCTAGCCACTTATGTTCTCATGCTTAACCATAGTATCACCTGAAAGAGACACTAAAACACGTCAACATAAAGTTGGTGAGAGTCATAGGTTTAGACTCTAACGCCAAAACCAAACCATAAGCTGTGAGTAACAACCAAAAGTTAAAAACATATGGACAATGTGATACTAACATGCATTAACAACTAACATTCAAGATTTAACCAATCAAACCAAAACCAAGGCTCCCAGCCATACCAAACACCATACTCCCATAGGCGTCCAAACACCTATGAACCAATCTCAACGCCCCGCCTTGTCAAGATCCCCTTGGTACCAAGTCAAAACATAAACAATCAAGAATCAACTAGCAGTTAATCACATAAGTATACACAAGTCCATCACCAAACACAAAACATTCACAGCATAATTTATAAAAACAAGACAGTGCCTCTTCCATCCCATCTGGAAGTCAAAATCATTAGTAGACATGGGACTATGAAACTCACCTGATTGAGCTTCTCCAAAAGTTCTTGCACTAGCACAAGCTAACAAACAAAAACACATAATCAAAACATGACCCAAACACTAAGATGGCTCATCAGCCTATGATGAACATCTAACCTCCTCCTATATATATACCTCATTTATATGCTCAAAGCATCTCATTACACCCCTCTATAAAGCCCTTAACTCAGTTTACTTCATAACCCGTCCCATTAACATTTTATCCAAAATAGTCCCAGATTTAGGTCTCCAAACTATAAGCCAAACTCCCACTTAAACATACCCATGATCTCTATAAAGGAAACCCTATGCCCTTACATATGTTAGCTAACTCCTCCCACTTGCCCCAACCTTAAAGCTACTGTTAAGGCCCCGATATATATATATATATATATATATATATATATATATATATATATATATATATATATATATATATATATATATATATATATATATATATATATATATATATATATATATATATATATATATATATATATATATATATATATATATATATATATATATATATATATATATATATATATATATATATATATATATATATATATATATATATATATATATATATATATATATATATATACTTTTATCTATCCAGATTTTACTGATTTTAAACATACAAAAAGTTTGTTATGATTAGGGGGTCTTACCCTGACCCACAATCTTAGCCCCAATGCAGATACTTCCTATAATATATAAACCATCTCTCATGTTCGTTTGGAAGTCCCAATGCAAACCTAAGTACCCCAAACAACCCAAAACTTAAAAAGAAAACAGGCTGACTTCAAAACTGTTTTGACCTCCGACTGTTGCAACCTGTTTTTGACCCACTTCCCGACCTCCATTTAGTTCTCATTTCTTGCATTAGAAAGCCACTTCAATTACCTTTCTAGGGATACTTGGATCGCAAAATAAGAGTTTGTAGAACTCCCTATATGATCGAAACAATTGACCCTAAATTCTGTCCAGTTTTTAAAAACGGGTTTAATTAAATTAACCTAATTAATTACCCATAATCCCACTAATTACAAGCCCTAACTTATTTAAACATTATAATATCATTAATATATCATTAATATACTGTTTTTAATTTTAAACCCTAACCTAAATCCATCATAAGATGACTAAAGAAAACATTAAAAACAATTTAATTAAAAAGGGATTATGAAGGTTTTACCTTAAGATTAATGGAAGATGAAAAAAACCATGAAACCCTAAAAATCCTCTACAAACCGTCGACTATTATTATATCCAGGGATTTATGATGTTTTTTGTTTATTATAAAACATTATATATGATGTGATAACCCATTCCTAGCCCAACCCAAAAACCCCTTTCCTTTTTCTCTTTTTTTTCCTTTTTTTCTTTCTTTTCTTGCGTCCAAAACCGACCAACACCCCCCCTTATTTCGTTTTTTTTACTTTTATTATGAATTAATATCTTATTAATATTACCTTAATTTTCCTTAATTTATTTCATCTCCTAAAGCCTCCAAAACCTCAAAACCGTAAAACTAGTCAAATTTACGCGTTTTACCGTAAAAGACGTAAAATATAAAGTTTTATAAAAACTCTTGGAATTTGAAATAAACTTTATATTTAAGTCCTAAATGACTTAAAACCATCCCGAAAAATACTCCCGTGACTAAATACCTCTTCCGAGACCTCAAAATGCTAAACCGTAAATCGTAAAAATACGATTTTCTATAATACATATACGCTTGGTTTAAAAATGCGTTTTGCGATCCATTGCGCTAAAGGTCTCAAAAGCCATTGCGTGATGCGTGATGCGATTGCGAGCGCAATTTAGACACGATACGTTTAGTATAAACCAAGTGCAAAAATGATTTAAGTACAAAACAAATGCAATAAAGTTACATAATAAGTTACTAGCATATTTAAATTAGGCTTATAATCCCTTGTAAAACAAATAAATTGATAGTAAAGCTTGACAAAAAAACTTAGCAAAATACAAAATACTATGTTTTTGTTATTGTGTTTGTGTTAGATGTTTTTCTAACAGCTATTATCTTTAAAAAGCTATTAAAATATGTAGGTCTATTTTAAATGGTTAAAATTGGACAAAAATGACCTAAGTACTAGATTGCGACAATTGCTACCGTTGCTAGTATTACACAAATGCGAGAAATTGCGGTTTGATGCGAACGCATTTTGGGATGGCATTGCATTAGGCATCTTGATGCGAAATTTTGAATGCAACGCATTGATGCGTGCAATTTGCGCAATGATGCGCGCATTTTTAAACCAAGCATATACATATATGTAAAACCACTAAATAACACCATCTCATTTCATAGTCACTACCATGTGAGCTCATGAACATGAAATCATCACACATCGTTTCACTCACAAGGTACCCCGTACCGGAAACGATATCCAAACCACAATCTATACACACCAATTAGCACATAAACACGTAAAGACACGTAACTACACAAAATAAAACTAAGTGGCGAACCTCAAAACCGCGGTTGTCACATCACTCCCTCCTAATAGAAATCTCGTCCCGAGATTTACTCCTTAGGATCAAACATACCATTAGCAAACAACTGAGGATACTTGTTCTAAATGAACTCCTCTCATTTCCACGTGAACTTTAGTTCAAGTATCAAATTACCACATATACTACCCAACAATATTAAAATTCATTGCCAAACGATTGACCTCACAGTCAATAAATCTCACAAAGGACTCTTGGATAAAAGACTCTTATTAACACAAGTCCCGAATAACCGTAGATGCTAATATGCATTCTCAAACAACATTTACCAAATCTCAATACATGAAATATATCATGTATACCACTCATTTTCCCTAGGTAATTCTATACTCATAAGCTACTGGTCCGATCTTTCCAAAGATCATAAATGGACCTACAAAACTCTACATCAACTCTTCTATTTTACCAAAACATACCACCCGTTACTATGGGTGAAACTTCATACATAACTTTGTCACTAACTCTAGTGGTTTCCTCCTTTTCTACATAGCATCCCTTGTTGCCCTCATCCTGTCTACAAACACCATTACCACATTAGTAGCCTCTTTTACCAATTCTAGTCCACAATGGGGACAACTCATCCTATCCTTTCATATAGTGCCTCAAATGGCATTTATCGACTTCTAGTATGATAACTATCATTATATGAAAACTCAGCCATCGCTAATGAGTTTCCTAACTCCCTCTAAATCAGTCACTCATGCCCTTAGTGTAACTCCTAAGGTGGTATAAATATCTCACTCGCCCATCCTTTTCCAGTTAGTTGGATATACTCATATCCAATCATGTTCATCAACTCCCTTTAGTCCGTACCCCAAACTACTTAAAAATTCCAATTTCCTTACAAAGTGACCTATGACGGTCTTTCACATATCCATTAGTTCTTCCAATCCAAATCAACTTATGATCTATACACATCATCAAAAGGACGGTTATCCCAGTTAGTCTATCAACTGCCATCCAAACCCATGCTACAACTACTTCCATTAAATTTAGATAGCTCATTAGTAGCACCTATACACTTCTCTCTCACTTTTCTTCATGATGATTTTTTTATACTCAACACTTCCTTTATACCTACACAATGTCTTACCTTCAAGGTCATATTGCTCCTCATCTTGTCTTAGTTAGACCAAGCCCTTCGTCCCTATGGCACATCACACCTATAACTCCTCATCCATTCGATTATCGATACTAAGACTCCCAAACAATCAGTATAGGTCAGTGCCATTTCCTTTTCCACACTACGACAGTATTAGCCTGCGTTGTGCTTTATTCTACTCATTAGGCTCTACCAAAGTTTTACCTTCGGTTCCTATCTCGACCTATTTCATTCATGCTTCGCTTCTATACACACTTCCTTCTTCTTCCTCAACTCATGCCATACACCACGATGTGATGCTTCCCATCGTTCCTTCCCTTGCCATAATCCTTCATAAGGCATTCCATACATATTAGGCTAACTTTTACGCAAAACCCTCTATTCCATCACATCCGTACGCAATCCTTCCAACTTCTCAACTACGTGACTTCTCATTCCTCTTGAAATATGAGATGAATTAGTCAGTCTATCGACTATCACCCAACTCTCGTCGTACTTATTCCTTCACCCCATTATGTATCCCTTTCACCAATTTCTTCCTTACATCGCCCCTTTCTAAGCTACTCCTATCTATGTAGGAAGTATAGTCTACGTCCCTTTTCTCCATATGATTGTCCAAGCCACGCAACATACATGTTGACGCGTTCTCTACTTTAGACGACTCAACTCGTGCCACCTACATCCTTCATCCAAACTACCCTAATACGTCATCCATATAGTTCAAGTTCGTCCCAGCTTCACTTGATTCTTCTTATTCCATGTCTCATCAACCATGCTTGCCTTTCCCAGATGGTACTTGGCCTTGCAATTTTTCTTTCATCACTTAACTCTACCCATCACCTTTTCCAAATGTTCAATCAAGATGATTAAATATATGTTGGAGACGTTCATGATCTGTATAGATCATTCTCTACGTCTCGTACCCCAAATGCCTCTAGCATTCTAGGCAGATATAACAATCCAACTCCACTAGCTAAGTCTATCTAGTCATCTATACGCCAAAATTTTCCAAGTAGCTTCACTTGTTTTTCTCACAACTAGCTCTCCTACTCCCTCCTAATAGGGGCAGACTAGAGTTTCCTGTGATTCCATGCGGATCACACTCTCATCTTATGCCCACATTAGTTTCCATTTGTCTAACTAAGCCCTATTCTAAATTATTACTCAAGTATCATACTTCTATTATGATCTTGACCTAACATGAGGTACTTTCAGTCATCATCTTCTAGGAATACTTGGTTCTATCCTTCCATGGTTCTCCCTTATTCCTACACTATCCCGTCCAACAAAAATTCCATACTTCATTCATCAGATCTATGGAAATCACTAGTGCATTGGATAATGCATAGTTGTCTCTTCCAAAGATCTTTCGTAACACCTTCACAAAACCGACTCTCTAATCACTTCTCCACGAAACTTATTCAGCTCAGCTTCACTCCGATACTCGATCTGCCCTTCTTCGTCACGAACCATACGTAAATTTCCCATCATAGTGCTTGTCACCTTTCCAGTCCTCGCAACTTTTGTGACTCCTTCGAAATCTCTTGCATCCTTCTTGCAGCCGACACGTAGTCCTTTCAGCTCCTTGCTTCGCGATGTAGCTCTTTACGCCCTCCTTCTCGTCTCCATGATGTTACCTAGGAACTTCACACTACCAGTAGCTTCTAACTTCAACTCATCTACCACAATATTTCTAAAAGTACTTCAACCCCTCAATGGCTCACTCTTCCTTACTTGTTGTACTTCACCGTTAATTAGCCTCCTACCAATCGTTCTTTTACATTCCTATTTTCCCTTCACGTGTCTACTACTACCTTGCCTCCATAACTATACCAATCCCTTGCGTGTTATTTGCCCAATCTTTAGTAGAAAATTTCTACTCTACCCTCACATCCGCTGGTACTTTCATCAATCTCCTAATGGTACTTCAACCAACTTCTTATAGCATGACGTCTCGTTCTCACGACCAGTCAACTAACTTTACTTACTCCCTTATTCTCGTAACCAATCTAAGTTCTAAGACTCCACAAATCTTAATCACTCCTTCAACACAACCTTTAAACCAAAACACATCTCTCCATTATAGTATCTAACCATAAGTAATACTACCCAACTCTATCCTCTCATCCTAACGTTCCCACAACCGCATAAATAAATCAACCATGACGTGTAACCCAAAGAATTCCAAACAATCGTGTCCCAAAATAAATATAGGGTAAAACGAACCCTAGCCAAAACAACTAAAAACAAAACAATGTAATCCGAAAGATCAATGGAGTGTGCCAACAACGAAAAATTAGACTCGTCACGATTAGTATCACCAAATTTCGATACATTAGAAAATTTTAAACTTTCGCCCCATTTAGTTACTCCTCATAAGAACCAAACTTCAATACTACCAAGATCAATCATACTCATTTTTAATCAATAACTCATCCGTTTATCTTCATCATTTTATCCAGATATCAACTAGTTAGTATACTACAATCTTATTCTAACCATTATCTTATTTTCCCATATTAAACTTATTTCACTTGTTATTATGAAACCAATACATGTTTATAAAATACAGTGTTTTATTTTCATTTTATTCTATATTATTATTATTTTATAAAATCCATTTTGGCTGGTTATAACTAAACTACTACACGTTTACAAGGTGTGGTGTTATTATTATCATTACTATAATAAAATCTCCCTTTCACTCTTGTCGTCTAGTTAAATACTTCTAAAATTTTAATTACACTTAAGAAAATTTTTGTAAAATTTCTTTACCCCTTTAAAATGTATTATCACATGTTACATAGAAAACTAATCCAATTATTTTCAAGACAATTTTTTTTATAGCTTACTACCACAAACTTAAAAAAAATATATAAGTCATGATATCATATCATACACTTACAAATTATTTTCAAAACCGTTTTCCTATAATCAGCCACACTTATTTGTAAGAAAATTTAGTGGTTCTCAATAATTAAATACATACCCGAATGTAGACACACATCAAAAGACTCAAAACGTCGTTGGAACTCCATCAAACTCCAGCACCATAAAACACGAGCAAACACAAGGTACGTTCAAGTTATAATAAATAATGAACGACCATATATCATAACGTAACACATAGTAGTATATATACATCCGCATATATATACCTATTAAATCTCCCAAAACATACTCGTTATCATACATATCAAGTCAATCGATCGCGTCATACACTCGTTTTTCCATACGAGTAATCACCTTCTCACCATCTCACCATGCCACAACAAGGCACAAAACCCATTACCAAAACCAACCAATATCGTGTGACCTCATAATCACACAACACGACTATAACTCAAAACATATAACACACTAAAAAAATAGCCATATCGTAGGCAGCCGTTACATAAACCCATATATTATAAATATACCCAAAATCCACATCTCATCATATACAAGCATGTACTAACCCTCTTTCATGCAATCATACTTAGGAACCCATTGAAGTTGTGGTTCTTGTATAACTATGTTGGCCACCATACTTATACAATTACCCTTTCCCCAATGCACTCCCTCCTATGATGACACTTATAAGAATTAATACAACATATAACACACAAATCCATCAACTCACCTAAGCACATAACCACATAAACAATAAGGTCTAAAACTCCAACTATTTAAATAACATAGTCAAACTCTTGAAATACATAAATCCATAGTCTAGCTAAAACAGCATAGACTAAATCCAAAACGAAAACATAATCAGTTATAAGTCATATCGCCCATAAGAGTGGAAATAGCTAAAAATCCTACATACCCACCTACTCCTAATAACTCGAACCACCACATGATTCTTAGGGAACATGACTTAAACATCAAAAGAAAAAAATACTATACCTCAGGTACATAAAATAACCCAACAAAAGATAGAAACTACCATGTACCAAATTATGTACTATAACGTACAATTTAAGCAAAATACGACAATGACTAGTGTGGATGATTATGGTTCAACCAACACTAGTCACATCCTGAAAAGAAAATAACATGTGGCTAAGTATGAACTTACTATGGTTCAATTCATACTAGTCAAAACATCACAATAAATAACATCCAAACACATCAATTATTATAAAATGCACACATACTCCTATGACGCCTATATGTAGGGACCCTTAAGCTATAGACTAGGCTACGCGACTAGGCAACCTAATTCTCTATAACCATTGGCTCTGATATCATTCGGTCACACCTCATCATGGCGGAATATGGAGTGCGACGTATGGATATCATCACAACATGGCGTGTCTATAGAGATAACTGAATGAAATACGAAATGTCATAAAATGGTGACACAAATGTCATGACAATATCTCAACAATGTAGGAGTCTAGGTAAGTAGGTAACAGTCCTACCACTTACCCGAGACAAACAATAACATAAACAAAGCAAACATATAGGTGTCAACAGTATCACTTATTAAACAAACAAAATAAACTAAGAAGGAACGGCGATCTCCTTCTAAATGCATTCCTACGCTCTCCAAACCCTAGCCACTTATGTTCTCATGCTTAACCATAGTATCACCTGAAAGAGACACTAAAACACGTCAACATAAAGTTGGTGAGAGTCATAGGTTTAGACTCTAACGCCAAAACCAAACCATAAGCTGTGAGTAACAACCAAAAGTTAAAAACATATGGACAATGTGATACTAACATGCATTAACAACTAACATTCAAGATTTAACTAATCAAACCAAAACCAAGGCTCCCAGCCATACCAAACACCATACTCCCATAGGCGTCCAAACACCTATGAACCAATCCCAAGGCCCCGCCTTGTCAACATCCCCTTGGTACCAAGTCAAAACATAAGCAATCAAGAATCAACTAGTAGATAATCACATAAGTATACACAAGTCCATCACCAAACACAAAACATTCACAACATAATTTATAAAAACAAGACAGTACCTCTTCCATCCCATCTGGAAGTCAAAATCATTAGTAGACATGGGACTATGAAACTCACCTGATTGAGCTTCTCCAAAAGTCCTCGCACTAGCACAAGCTAACAAACAAAAACACATAATCAAAACATGACCCAAACACTAAGATGGCTAATCAACCTATGATGGACATCTAACCTCCTCCTATATATATACCTCATTTATATGCTCAAAGAATCTCATTACACCCCTCTATAAAGCCCTTAACTCAGTTTACTTCATAACCCGTCTCGTTAACATTTTACCCAAAACAGTCCCAGTTTTAGGTCTCCAAACTATAAGCCAAACGCCCACTTAAACATACCCATGATCTCTGTAAAGGAAACCCTATGCCTTTACTTATGTTAGCTAACTCCTCCCACTTGCCCCAACCTTAAAGCTACTATTAAGGCCCCGATATATATATATATATATATATATATATATATATATATATATATATATATATATATATATATATATATATATATATATATATATATATATATATATACTTTTATCTATCCAGATTTTACTGATTTTAAACATACAAAAAGTTTGTTATGATTAGGGGGTCTTACCCTGACCCACAATCTTAGCCCCAATGTAGATACTTCCTATAATATAAACCATCTCCCATGTTCGTTTGAAAGTCCCAATGCAAACCTAAGTACCCCAAACAACCCAAAACTTAAAAAGAAAACAGGTTGACTTCAAAACTATTTTGACCTCCGACTGTTGTAACCTATTTTTGACCCACTTCCCGACCTCCAATTTAGTTCTCGTTTCTTGCATTTGAAATCCACTTCAATTACCTTTCCAGGGATACTTGGATCGCAAAATAAGAGTTTGTATAACTCCCTATATGATCAAAACAATTGACCCTAAATTCTGCCCAGTTTTTAAAAATGGGTTTAATTAAATTAACCTAATTAATTACCCATAATCCCACTAATTACAAACCCTAACTTATTTAATCATTATAATATCATTAATATATCATTAGTATACTGTTTTTAATTTTAAACCCTAACCTAAATCCATCATAAGATGATTAAAGAAAACATTAAAAACAATTTAATTAAAAAGGGATTATGAAGGTTTTAACTTAAGATTAATGGAAGATGAAAAAAACCATGAAACACTAAAAATCCTCTACAAACCGTCGACTATTATTATCTCCAGGTATTAATGATGTTTTTTGTTTAGTATAAAACATTATATATGATGTGATAACCCATTCATAGGACAACCCAAAAACCCCTTTCCTTTTTCTCTTTTTTTTCCTTTTTTTCTTTCTTTTCTTGCGTCCAAAACTGACCAACACCCCCCCCCCTTATTTCCTTTTTTTTAATTTTATTATTAATTAATATCTTATTAATATTACCTTAGTTTTCCTTAATTTATTTGATGACGACCTTTTAGGAAAAAGCCGTAAAAGCGGTAAGTATTGAACAAATGACTTTAGGAAAAATCAAGTGTTAATGACCCTTAATGAAATGAAAGTTCGTTTCCCAAAGAGGTATATGTGTGTGAGAAATTTGTTAAATGTTTGTGATTAATGATTGGTTTAGAAGGGGATGAGAAAAGGAGATGACGAAGACGTAAAAATAAAAATAAGTACTACTAGAAAGTTAAAACGTAGAACCTTAAAAACCACAAAAATAAAAATAAATTCTAAAAATTACCAAAAATTCACCAAAAATTCACCAAAAATCAAAAATAATAAACTAAGAGTTTACCAATGATCAAAACTTTTTCAAACCTTTTAAATAATTAAATATTCAATTTTTAAATGCTAATTAAAGCCCTAAAAATCAAATAAATTATCAAAAAGCCCAAATAAAGATTTTTCAATTGGTACACCTCTAAAATGACCTAAAAAGATTAAAAACTATTTTTAGAAATTTTTAAACTAATAAAAACTTTTTAAAATGATTTAAAAACTATTAAAACTTAAAATAATTATAAAAATTAATTTAAAAGAGATAAAATTATTCTAAAAGTTGCTAAATTCCTATTTTAATGTATTAAACCCAAGAAAAATGTAAAAAGTTGGAAAGTTTGAAATTTTAAAAATAATAATAAAATAATATTAAAAATCCTAAAATTATAAAAAATTCTAAAAACTTGCAAACTAGTTTATTTTAACCTAAATAATCAGAAAATCAAAGTGAAATGACCAGAATACCCCTATTGGGCCCTCAAATGGGCCAAACCAAAAACAGTCAACCAAATTGGGCTTTTGGACCAAAGGCCTCTTGGTCTAGCGGTATGTGAGTTGCCCTCTAACCTAAAGGTTGTGGGTTCAAGTCTCGGTGGAGACATGTGAGATAGAAATTTTGAGATAGTTGTGTGAGTTGTAAAAATTGCCTTTAAAAAAAAAAAAAAAAAAAAATTGGGCTTTTGGGCCTAAACAGTTAAACTTGGCCCAATTGACTTGGAAAAGCCCTATCTGACTTAAAATTCAATTCTAAGAACAAAACTCTAAAAGCCCAAAAGCTGAAAATGAGCTTATCACAGCTTATTTAACAAACAGCTTATTCTTATTGGGCTTTTCAGCCCATTAAGCAATAAGCTAATGCCATAAGCTCTAATTTGACACACAACCTTCTTTTGGGATGCTTATGAGATCTGTAAAAAGAATTTTTGAAAAAGCTCACTCAATAAGCTAGAAATAAGCAAAGTATAAATTCACTAAAAGACAAAATAGTCGTTTTAGAGATTTAGGGCACCTCAGGACTTGATTCAACTTGCAAAAGCTTTCAAATGGACTCAATAAGCAAAATCAATCAACAAAAATCCAATAAGCACAACCAATAAGCAAGAATAAGCACAAATGAACTTATGAAAAAGTGAAATGAGTTGGTTTTCTAGTCAAACCCTAAAGTCAACCCACCAAATGCTCCAGTATGAACAAATGGGTCAAAATATGAGCACCTATTACAAAAACAAAGTTGTTGCTGGTTGGAATAAGCTATTATAGCTTATTGATAAGCTGACACCAGTTTTACACTATTAGTGGCAACCAGCAGGGGAAAGGAGTTCCCACTGCTTTGACTATTTGACCAAGCTTATTTGAGAGTTCTGGTTTGATTCAATTGGAAACAAAGGCACCCTTGTGATCAGTGAATCACAAGGAGTCAATAGCAACAAGAAAATCACAAATTGGTTCACACAATAAGCCACAATAAGCCAAACAGTCACCAGATATGCACCAGATATGGAAATAAGCAGTTAAGCACTTAATAAGCAGATTTAGACTGAATAAGCCAACCAAACTTAACAAGATGCATACACAAGTTATATAAACTATGAATAAACACAAAGCAACAAGAATCAAACACTAAATAAAAGTAAATAGCAATATCAAAGCACAAAAAGTTACTGATGAACAATGAACATATGCAGAAACAAGTTTGCTGATATATTTGGCACTTGATCCAATTTCAAGCCTCAAATCCTTCTTCCCTGATGTGATTAACTAAGATTTAGCACTTGTTAGCCCTAGCCTATGCTTAGATCTAGGTGTCCTCAAAATCCTAGCCAATTTTACCAAGTATTTAAGATTTTATAGCCAAATTATGAATCTATGTGTTCAAACTCACAAAACCTGCAAACAGATGAACCAAAGCACTCAAATAACAGATACCAATACTAGCTTGCACAAAACAATCACTTAACAAACCACAAAACCAAATAATGCAGTAATCCCAAACACTCCTTAATCTATCACTTAACAAAGAAACTTGTGATTTAAACTAATAACCTACTGATTTTAATGATCAAAAACACTTACTAGGCAGCAACTAACACAATCAAACACATAAATCACCAGCACAAACACCAATACTCAAAATCAAAGCACCAAATCAAAATCAGTCATAAACATGAAATTTTGAGAGGAATCTTAACCAAGAGATTATACCTGCCTTCCATAACATCCTAGGAAGGCCAGCTATGCTCCATGGACCTTGTTCAACAACTAGAACAAGACCAAGGTACTTCAATGAAGATGATGCAAACTGCCTTGGTTGATGGTTCAAAGTAGAACCTCAAGGACTTTATATATTCAACACAAACAGCAAACAACTCAACCAAGGGCTCTAATCCCTTCACAAGCTTGGTGTCAATAAGCTTGCAAGAGCTTATAGCTAATGGCCAAGGGTTAGTACACAAAATAAGCCAAAATAGAACCTAGGATTTCAAGGTATTTGAACCTTAAAAATCTTATGAACCAAGACGTGCCTTAACCACAAGATCAAGGTAGGTCTTAACAATCAAATGGAACTCAGAATTAGGCTACTCAAACACCAAACTTTTAATTAAATCAAAAAGAGAATTCAATATTTTCAGAAATTTAAATTTTATTAAACTTAAAAAGGAATTACAATGATAATAGCCTAAAACTGGAACAAAGGGACTCTCACATGTTGAGGTCTCCTTTTATAGGCAAATGCCTGGCTAAATACTATTCACAAACCCTATCAACTGAAATTCCTATTCTATCCTTGCAGAATCTTCTAGGTGTGTTGCCAGCTGTTTTGGTTGAATCTTGGACGTTTGTTGAGTGCTTAGGTACCAAGTAATGATTTGCAGCCCTTGATTTTGCCAAGTAAGGATCAAATGGCAGGTGTCGTATTATGAGTGGGGATGGGGGAATCATTCTGGTAGTGGGATTTGAGGTTTAAGGTGTGGGATGTGATTGAGGTGATGTGAATCACACGTGGGTTGAGTTAATTTTGATTTCCCCTTTGTTTTGCTCCTTTTTGATCCTGGGTAAAAAGCTTGTTCAAGCCTGGTAAAAATCCAAACAGTAAGTGTTTGGCGCATTTTTAGGAATTTGAAGTTTGGAGTTGGCAGTTTAGGTCCTTGAGTTTTGGAAAAGAGTGAATAGCAAGTTTATTTTGCAAACAAAACGTGTTCCTTTGTTATACAACTTTCACCATTTTGCAGTTTTGGCTCAAACTTCCCAAAAAGTGTTTCAAGGGTTGATTTTGACACTTTTGCATATTTCAAGGGTTGATTTTGGACAATGTTGATCTTCAAAGGTCTTCAATGCAACTTAAACTTCATGAGGGACCATTGTTGGCAATTTGGATTTGTTGAGGGACTAATCTTGCCATTTATTCAAAGTTGAAGGACCTTTTGTGTAATTTTGACAAACTTAAGGGACCAAACTTGTAATTATCAATATACAAGGGTTTTAAGTGTCATTTATTCATTCATTGAGGATCAAACTTGCACATCTTTAAGTCTTCAAGGATAAATGTTGAATATTCCATGATTTAGGGCCCGGTTCTTTGTACGGCTTCATTTCTCGTGTCCGTTTTTCCTTGTATCTTGTGATCTTTTGTCTTTTTCACGATATCCATACCTAAAATACACAAGTAAACAAACACAAGCATATATATGGTATTTTATGACATTTTTATGCATTTAAAGCCCGAAAAGAACGATGAGATCATGTATAAATGCCATCTCATCACTCCCCCATACTAAGCCATTGCCGTGTCCTCACGCAATGCTAGAATAAAGTATCTAAGCATCTCCAAAGTTCAATTTTATTAACCTTTATTGAAGATTACAAGACTTGCAACATACTACGAAGTTGTGTAAAGACATAACATATGATTTTCATCAAAAAGTGACTTTTAGGGTCAAAAAATAGAAACAAGTAAATGTCCCTTAGAGTAAACTTTGTCATCCTTGATTGTCATACATTCCATGCTAAGTGAAAAAACGAGATCATTGTTGGTACAAGTCATAATGCTAACACTACTCATACGTCCAAATTGTGTAATACTTTTTCTCCCCGCAATCCTGGTTATTATAAAAGGAAATGGGTTACTAGCATTATTTATCTATTTGTCATGGATCACAAGTGATTCATATTGACTTATTTGAGTAGTTATTAGTCCGAAAGCAAAGTAGCACGATTTGATCAATAATTAGCCGCAGGACAAAATCTTTTAAAACGGCTTCTCGTGTATCTCCTTAAGTTCATATCTTGGCATAGCTCGTTTCACGATTTGAGACCTTTATCGGACCGATATTTGGCATGTACTTCATACTTCAAATCTTGGGAAGACGTACTTGAAATTATGGTCTTCTCTTCATATATTTGGAATTTTTTCACTTGACGTTTTTGAGAGATTCTTCATATTGGACCACGACTTCATCATTTTTCTTCAATCTTTACTTTGGATTTTGATATACAACGATCCGCCTCCTTTTCGAACTTGGATATATTTATCCTCATACCTTGTTAGGGTCTTTTTGGATAGACTTTCTCCATGATCTTTAGGGGAGTAATTGCTTTTCGTCGTGTGTCTCGATCCTTCATATTGATTTAAGAATAATGATACTTCACATCATCTTGGATCTTTAGCAAAAATAGAGCTCCTCATGCCCTGTTAGGGCCTTTTTGGATGATCGCCAATCTTCGCGTCCCGCTTCAATAAGTTATGCCTTGGCTATGAACTCTATTCAACCCCGAGCAACTTTTAAACGATCTTGCGCTAGAGGCTAAGTAACCTTTCAAATCGTACGACCTTACTTATTGCAATTACGATTTATTCCTAATGCATTGATCTTATGGGAAGAAAAAGCCACAATTAAAAACATATGAGTTTTTGAAAGAACACTTTCATGTTCTACGTTTAGCATGATCACTTGTCTAACTCTATCATTTCTCGTTCTTCACTATATAAAGACCTCTAATTAAAGAGACTCGTGAATACTTAGCCATGCAAGTCAAAATTAAGCAAAATTTGGATTAGCTTTCATTAAGACTATACCAAATCAAGGTTTTGGGTTTTCAAGCCACCTGTAGGATCTTGCACTTTCTTGGACTTTTCCAAGTTTAGAGAATGCGTTTTAAATTTCCCTTGATAAATGACTTTCTAGGATCAATTATAGGAACTTGCGAAAAGTTCTTGTTCTTAACCCGAATGAATTACGACTTTCGCGTTTTAAAGTTCCCTATATAAAAGTCTAGCAAAACTTGAATTGAGCGGGTTAAGGAATGTAAATGGCTCCAAATTCCCATCAAGTCAAAAATTAACTCTTATTCTACCCATCGGAAAATATACATTCGTGACTTAAAAACACTTATGAAAACTAAGAAAAATTTTAAAATTTGGCCATTTTTAGCCTTATTATCAAAACAAAACATTGAAAGTTGGAAAGCGTGAGGGCGTAGCGAAGAAAGTATCTATTCACCCCCCCCCCCATACTAAAAGTAAACATTATCCTCAATGTTTCGAGTCTAAAGGTGGAGCACCCCCATACTAGAGACGAAGAGTCGAATGCTTAGGATCTAGCATGGAAAGGGTGATCAACAATATATCTAAAGCCGTTTATTAAGTATGCTAAAAGATAATTGTTAGAACAATAAAGGATATGTCATGGATTCGTGAAAAACTTCTTCAAATGAACGATGGAGGCTCACGTAAACGAACACGAGAGTATTCAATCATAGATGATGATGATGATCTAGATAACACAATCACAAACAACCTCGAGACAACGAGTTGAAAGGGTACAAATCCCCTTATTAGTGAATAGTAAGCATAAAGGATAAGCATGGGATCTCCCCCACGAGGCACCTCGTTTTTGATTACCGAGTCATGAGCTCGACTCGATCCCCTCAATGCTAATTATCATTTGGGAAGGTGACTTGGTCGAGGGCAACCATTGAAGGAATTTCCCCACCAAAGTAGTGCTTAAGCCTATGTCCATTCACCTTGAAATTAGGACCATCATCTTGAGCTAGCTCAATGGTCCCATAAGGAAACACTTGTGTAATGGTGAACGGACCCGACCAACGAGATTTCAATTTCCCGGAAAATATCTTAAGACGAGAGTTAAAAAGCAATACTTGATCACCAACGTTAAAAACCCGGTTTTTAATCTTTGAATCATGAAACTTTTTAGTCTTTTCTTTAAAAATTAATGAATTTTCATACGCATTATCTCTTAATTCATCCAATTCATTCAATTGTATTTTCCGGTGATCTCCCACGGTCTTCAAGTCAAAGTTTGCATGCTTAAGGGCCCAATATGCCTTGTGCTCCAACACAATGGGCAAATGACAATTCTTCCCATAGACTAACTTATAAGGAGTGCAACCAATAGGTGTCTTATAAGCGGTCCTAAAGGCCCATAAAGCGTCATCAAGTTTGTCGGACCATAAAGCACGGTTTTCTCCAATTTACCTCTCTAAAATCCTCTTCAAAGCTCGGTTCGAAACCTCGAATTGCCCACTCGTTTGTGGGTGACAAGCCGTAGAAAGACGATGAGTAACTCCATATTTCTTTAGAACCTTTTCGAATTGGTCATTACAAAAATGGGTTCCACGATCGCTTATAATAGCACGAGGGGTTCCGAACCGAGAGAATAGTTGCTTCAAAAACTTCACTACCACACGAACATCATTAGTAGGCAAAGCCTTAGCTTCCACCCACTTAGAAAGGTAGTCCACCGCGACGAGGATATATTTGTTGCCACGAGACGATGGGAACGGCCCCATAAAGTCTATTCCCCATATGTCGAAAATCTCACACACTTGAATTATGTTTTGCGGCATTTCATCACGTTGAGACGATTTTCCTTGACGTTGGCACGAATCACACGACTTCACAAGTGCGTGTGCATCACGATAGATAGAAGGCAAAAAGAAACCTGCATCGAACACTTTCTTAGCCATGAGATTAGCACCGTGGTGACCACCTGTGGGTCCCTCGTGACAAGCTCTAAGGATATTAGAAGCTTCGGCACCAAACACACAACGTCGAACGAGTTGATCCGCACAAACCCGAAAGAGATAAGGGTCGTCCCAAAAATAGAACTTGACGTCACGAAAGAATTTTCGTTTTTGTTGTGTCGTCATACCCTTGATTATGAAATTGCCCGCATGGTAATTTGCAATGTCGGCAAACCATGGGGTGGTGTCTTTAGAATTCACTACACCGAGAGTCTCAAGAGGAAATGTTTTGGTGATTTCCTTGTTCTCGAAAACATCTTTGTGAGGATCTTCTAGACGAGAGAGATGATCGGCCGCTAGATTCTCGGCTCCTTTTTTTCAAGCACGGTGACATCAAATTCTTGGAGGAGGAGCATCCAACGAAGCAATCTCGGCTTAGCATCTTGCTTAGCTAAGAGATACTTGATAGCCGAATGGTCGGTATACACGATGCTTTTAGTCAAGACGAGATAAGGTCGGAATTTCTCAAAAGCATAGACCACGGCAAGGAATTCCTTTTCCGTTGTGGTGTACTTTAATTGAGCCTCAGTCATCGTCTTACTAGCATAGTGGATAGGACGGAAATGTTTGTCATAACGTTGCCCTAAGACGGCCCCTATAGCATAATCACTTGCATCGCACATGATTTCAAAGGGTAATTCCCAATTAGGAGCAACAAGAATGGGAGCTTCGGTAAGTTTTCTTTTGAGAGTTTCGAAAGCCTTAACACAATCCTCATTGAAGTTAAAAGGAGCATCCTTCTCGAGAAGGTGTGTCATAGGACGAGAGATTTTCGAAAAGTCCTTGATGAAACGACGATAAAAGCCCGCGTGGCCTAGGAATCTCCTAACTCCCTTAACGGTTTTGGGATGAGGTAACTTGGCGATGACGTCTACCTTAACTTTATCGACCTCAATCCCCGCCTTTGACACCTTATGTCCTAAGACGATTCCTTGTTTACACATAAAATGACATTTTTCCCAATTAAGCACAAGATTGGTTTCTTCACAACGTTTTAACATTTGCTCGAGATTAGATAAACATGACGTGAACGAATTACCAAACACCGAGAAGTCATCCATAAACACTTCCATCGACTTCTCGATCATATCGTGAAAAATCGCCATCATACACCGTTGAAACGTACCGGGTGCATTACAAAGTCCGAAAGGCATCCTACGATAAGCGAACGTTCCATAAGGACACGTAAAAGTAGTCTTCTCTTGATCACGAGGGTCGATAGGGATTTGAAAGTAACCGAAAAAACCATCTAAAAAGCAATAGAATTCATTTCCCGCGAGTCGCTCCAACATATGATCCATGAAGGGCAAAGGAAAGTGGTCTTTACGAGTGGCGTCATTTAACTTTCGGTAGTCAATACACACCCTCCAACGGTCACAACACGAGTGGGAATTAACTCGTTGTTTTCATTAGGCACAACGGTCATTCCTTCCTTTTTAGGGACACAATGGATTGGGCTCACCCATGGGCTATCGGATATAGGATAAATCATTCCCGCGTCAAGGAGTTTAAGGACCTCCTTTTTAATGACATCGTAAATTTTGGGATTCACCCTTCTTTGACTTTGAATTGCGGGTTTGTAGTCCTCCTCCATTAAAATCTTGTGAGTACAAAATTTTGGGTCAATACCCTTAATGTCGGATATTTTCCACACAATTGCCCCTTTATGAGCCTTAAGAACTTTCAAGAGCTCGGTTTTTTCATTATTAGCAAGACCTTTTGCAATAATAACCGGCAACTTGTCATCACCTTCCAAGAATGCGTATTCAAGGTGAGAAGGAAGATCTTTCAATTTAAGGATAGGTGGTTCCTCGATTGAAGATTTTGGTTCAACACTCATAACTTCCATCGGCGAAAGAAATGGTGGAATAGAAAGATCATCACTAATCAATACCTCATCTTCATTGTCGATTTCATTTGAAGTGAGATCGCCTCCTTGGAATGGAGTGAGATTTGGTGTGGAATTAGCAAGAATCAGATCCAAAATAGTGGGATTGCCACTTGACGAGCTATCGGAAAAACCTAACACTTCTTGTGAAAACTCATCGCAAACCACATCAACGATGTCAATGTGATTGATGGTAGCGATTGCATAAACATGAGAAGGTTTCGAGTTTTGAGTAGCGTTTATAACAAGTTCCTCTTCGTTGAATCTCAAAGTGATAGTTCTCGCATGAACATCGATAAGCGATCTCGAAGTGTCTAAAAATGAACGACCTAAAATTAGAGGAACTTGAGGATCCGCGGGGATGTCAACTACTATAAAATGAACGGGATAGTAGAACTTCCCCACTTTCACGAAAACATCTTCGGCTACTCCACATGCCATAATCGTAGAATGATCGGCCATCTCGATGGACATGTTCGAAGGAATGAGAGCCGGAAGCGAAAGCGATTTCCAAATGGAAAATGGCATCAAATTAATGCTCGCACCAAGATCGGCCAAGGCGAGGCATTCTTTCATATCTTGTATGTCACAAGGAATGAGAAACTTTCCGGGATCACCAACTTTTTTCGGTATGCGGTTAAGATAAACCGAAGAACAATTAGCAAGCTTTGAAAGCTTTTCCTTATCGCTCATCATACTTTTGAAAGTGGAAGCGAAACGAGGCATATATAACAACGCGTCGGCTAAACTCACATCAAAATGCACTTGTTGAAACATTTTTATAAAAAGACCGATTTGTTGTTTGTTACGTTCTTGCAATTTCTCTTTGTTTCGTCTCGAAGGGTAGGGTAAAGGTGGTGTGGGTTGGTCATTAGGCAACGGCCTTGGAAACTCGGGTTCCACAATTGGTATTGGTTCAACCGTAGGTGTGGTTTGAGCGGTACTTCGTGGGATTGTAATGTACTCCTTTTCGACCATCACCTCGGGTTCTTTCTCGATTTCCTTCTCCGTAGAAGTACTTGGACGAGAGATTGGTTCCTTGAAAGTTTTACCACTTCGTGTAGTAATAACCTTCATTTCTCCCTTCGGGTTTGCAATGGTATCACTAGGAAGACCACCCGAGGAAGAGGGTTTACACATGATTGCTTCAAACATCTTAGCCATTCGGTCCTCAAATTTTGATTGCCTAGCATCCGCTTTTAATAACTCTTGCTTAATCTCATGTTGTCCTAATTCCATCTTTTGTTGATTTTGTTGAAGACGTTGGACATTTCCTTCCATTTTGTTTGCATGAGTTTTAAGTTCATTAGCAAGTTCATTTCTTAGCTCGTTTTTCAACTCGGATCTTAAGCTAATCATCTCACGTTTCATGTTATCAAATTTAGCATCATTTGCTTTAGCATAATCCAAAAATTCTCCTTGCAAATTTTTAGTGTGAGCATTTTGAAAACCTTGTGTAGTGTTTTGAAAATCATGGTTTTGGTTTTGATTAGAAATTTGTCCATTCCCATTTTGATAATTCCCTTTGTTGTAATTGTGTGAATTGCCTTGGTAATTACCTTGGTGGTTGTTTCGATAATTGTTAACATTTTGGTTTGGTGGAGCTTGATTTTGGCGGGAACCTTGGCCGTTTTGGTTGTAAGTTCCCGTTGCTACATAAGCACTCGAAGTGTTACCATCCGCGGTAATGCACTCGGAAAGATCATGAGCTCCCCCACACGACAAACAACTCTTAGCAACCGCTTTGACCGAAGCGGAATTTGAAGCTTCTTGAGCTTTCCAATGGGACATTAGATTAGCAAATCTATCAAAAAACCGATTTTCCTCATTAGCTTCATCATGTAAGGCATTAATGCTACGAGACGATTGTGACGATGAAGACGAACCCAAATTGGCAACACTCGGTGTGTTACGAGGGTTATAAACCTTAGATCTATTCTCGATGATTTGTAAAGCCTCATTTGTCGTTTTGCACAAAAAATTACCACCCGCGGCGGCATTCAAATAATCTCGTTCATGATCATTAAGTCCATTATAAAAAGTATCTACTTGATGTAATTCCGTAAAATCATGGTGTGGACATTCATGTAATATTTCTTTAAAGCGTTCCCATGCCATTGAAAAACTTTCATTATTTCTTTGCACAAATCGTGAAATCTCATTTTTCAAGTGTGTTGTTTTAGATGGTGGAAAAAACTTGTTCACAAATTTAGAAACGAGATCGGCCCATGTCAAAATCGAATTTGGCGGTTCTTTCTCGAGCCAAATTTTTGCGGGTCCATCTAACGAGTATGGAAACAACATCATCTTAATGGCGTCATGTGGAACATCCTTAAACTTGCTAGTGGCGGTGAGGCGGTTAAAATTCCTTATGTGATAGTGCGGGTTGTCTTTCTCGTGACCTCTAAACTTATTTGCTTGCAACATTGACATTAAACCCGTCTTAATCTCAAAATTCTCCGCAAGGATGGCGGGAATCACAATAGCCTCTCCAAAACCCTCGGTGGGTGCTTGTAGCAACTCCATCATAGTACGATTAGCCATGACGACTTCTTGTTCTACAATAGGTTCAACAATTGGAGGTTGTTCCTCAATCAACGTCTCTTGATTGGCTTGCTTTTGAAGTCGTTTACGAGCTCGTTTTGCTTGATTACAAGTGATCATAAACTTCACGAAGAATGGGAGGTGAGCAAAGAAGATTCTTTTTGGGTGTTTTGTGGATTTTCATTTTTTTTGTGTTTTTGGTGATATTTAATTTTTTTTGGATTTTGGTGTATCTTTGTAGACAACAATCTACAAAATCTCTCCTCGAATCAAACTCTTGATTAAAGAAGCCTCAAAGGAATGAAAACGATCACGTGGAGTGAACGCCTTCTAATGACTTTAGAACTTTGGTGAAAACCAAATTGTTCAAGAGGGTTTAATCACAAAGAAACCAAGCAAATATATTATACGTAATAATACTTTGGGCGGCAAAACCCTCGATTAGCCTTCAATCTCAAAATACTCACAAGCAAGCGGGGAAACGAGGCGGCGCGAAGCACTTAAGAGTCTTTTTCCTTAGGGTATATTTTATAATACCCGCCTTATACCCACCTTATAGTTTGTATTTTTCAAAATCGAGCTTCACGAAAGTATTTATCTATTTTTGCCTTTTTCTTTTTGTTTGAGATTCGAATACAATAATTGAGTGATGAAATCCCAATTAAGGTTGTGTTTTCACACTTTTGGAGATATTGTGAATTTATTGTGATACTTAATACAATATAGTAATAATATTTGTACAAGAAAAAAAACAAGAAAACCGATAATACGTATTAGTAGAGTTCTACTAATACAAATACTATTTATGGTTAATATTAAAAACAACAATGCAAATTAATCACGACACACCTCCCCGGCAGCGGCGCCAAAATGATTGTGGTAAAATACGACCTTTTAGGAAAAAGGCGTAAAAGCGGTAAGTATTGAACAAATGACTTTAGGAAAAATCAAGTGTTAATGACCCTTAATGAAATGAAAGTTCGTTTCCCAAGGAGGTATATGTGTGTGAGAAATTTGTTAAATGTTTGTGATTAATGATTGGTTTAGAAGGGGATGAGAAAAGGAGATGACGAAGACGTAAAAATAAAAATAAGTACTACTAGAAAGTTAAAACGTAGAACCTTAAAAACCACAAAAATAAAAATAAATTCTAAAAATTACCAAAAATTCACCAAAAATCAAAAATAATAAACTAAGAGTTTACCAATGATCAAAACTTTTTCAAACCTTTTAAATAATTAAATATTCAATTTTTAAATGCTAATTAAAGCCCTAAAAATCAAATAAATTATCAAAAAGCCCAAATAAAGATTTTTCAATTGGTAAACCTCTAAAATGACCTAAAAAGATTAAAAACTATTTTTAGAAATTTTTAAACTAATAAAAACTATTTAAAATGATTTAAAAACTATTAAAAATTAAAATAATTATAAAAATTAATCTAAAAGAGATAAAATTATTCTAGAAGTTGCTAAATTCCTATTTTAATGTATGAAACCTAAGAAAAATGTAAAAAGTTGGAAAATGTGAAATTTTAAAAATAATAATAAAATAATAATAATAAAATAATATTAAAAATCCTAAAAATATAAAAAAATTTAAAAACTTGCAAACTAGTTTATTTTAACCTAAATAATCAGAAAATCAAAGTGAAATGACCAGAATACCCCTATTGGGCCCTCAAATGGGCCAAAACCAAAAACAGTCAACCAAATTGGGCTTTTGGGCCCAAAAAGTCAAACTTGGCTCAATTTACTTGGAAAAGCCCTATCTGACTTAAAATTCAATTCTAAGAACAAAACTCTAAAGGCCCAAAAGCTGAAAATGAGCTTATCACAGCTTATTTAATAAACAGCTTATTCTTATTGGGCTTTTCAGCCCATTAAGCAATAAGCTAATGCCATAAGCTATAATTTGACACACAACCTTCTTTTGGGATGCTTATGAGATCTGTAAAAAGAATTTTTGAAAAAGCTCACTCAGTAAGCCAGAAATAAGCAAAGTATAAATTCACTAAAAGACAAAATAGTCGTTTTAGAGATTTAGGGCACCTCAAGACTTGATTCAACTTGCAAAAGCTTTCAAATGGACTCAATAAGCAAAATCAATCAACAAAAATCCAATAAGCACAACCAATAAGCCAGAATAAGCACAAATGAACTTACGAAAAAGTCAAATGAGTTGGTTTTCTAGTCAAACCCTAAAGTCAACCCACCAAATGCTCCAGTATGAACAAATGGGTCAAAATATGAGCACCTATTACAAAAACAAAGTTGTTGCTGGTTGGAATAAGCTATTATAGCTTATTGATAAGCTGACACCAGTTTTACACTATCAGTGGCAACCAGCAGGGGAAAGGAGTTCCCACTGCTTTGACTATTTGACCAAGCTTATTTGAGAGTTCTGGTTTGATTCAATTGGAAACAAAGACACCCTTGTGATCAGTGAATCACAAGGAGTCAATAGCAACAAGAAAATCACAAATTGGTTCACACAATAAGCCACAATAAGCCAAACAGGCACCAGATATGCACCAGATATGGAAATAAGCAGTTAAGCACTTAATAAGCAGATTTAGACTGAATAAGCCAACCAAACTTAACAAGATGCATACACAAGTTATATAAACTATGAATAAACACAAAGCAACAAGAATCAAACACTGAATAAAAGTAAATAGCAAGATCAAAGCACAAAAAGTTACTGATGAATAATGAACATATGCAGAAACAAGTTTGCTGATATATTTGGCACTTGATCCAATTTCAAGCCTCAAATCCTTCTTCCCTGATGTGATTAACTAAGATTTAGCACTTGTTAGCCCTAGCCTATGCTTAGATCTAGGTGTCCTCAAAATCCTAGCCAATTTTACCAAGTATTTAAGATTTTATAGCCAAATTATGAATCTATGTGTTCAAACTCACAAAACCTGCAAACAGATGAACCAAAGCACTCAAATAACAGATACCAATACTAGCTTGCACAAAACAATCACTTAACAAACCACAAAACCAAATAATGCAGTAATCCCAAATACTCCTTAATCTATCACTTAACAAAGAAACTTGTGATTTAAACTAATAACCTACTGATTTTAATGATCAAAAACACTTATTAGGCAGCAACTAACACAATCAAACACATAAATCACCAGCACAAACACCAATACTCAAAATCAAAGCACCAAATCAAAATCAGTCATAAACATGAAATTTTGATAGGAATCTTAACCAAGAGATTATACCTGCCTTCCATAACATCCTAGGAAGGCCAGCTATGCTCCTTGGACCTTGTTCAACAACTAGAACAAGACCAAGGTACTTCAATGAAGATGATGCAAACTGCCTTGGTTGATGGTTCAAAGTAGAACCTCAAGGACTTTATATATTCAACACAAGCAGCAAACAACTCAACCAAGGGCTCTAATCCCTTCACAAGCTTGGTGTCAATACGCTTGCAAGAGCTTATAGCTAATGGCCAAGGGTTAGTACACAAAATAAGCCAAAACAGAACCTAGGATTTCAAGGTATTTGAACCTTAAAAACCTTATGAACCAAGACGTGCCTTAACCACAAGATTAAGGTAGGTCTTAACAATCAAATGGAACTCAGAATTAGGCTACTCAAACACCAAACTTTTAATTAAATCAAAAATAGAATCAATATTTTCAGAAATTCAAATTTTATTAAACTTAAAAAGGAATTACAAAGATAATAGCCTAAAACTGGAACAAAGGGACTCTCACATGTTGAGGTCTCCTTTTATAGGCAAATGCCTGGCTAAACACTATTCACAAACCCTAGCAACTGAAATTCCTATTCTATCCTTGCAGAATCTTCTAGGTGTGTTGCCAGCTGTTTTGGTTGAATCCTGGACGTTTGTTGAGTGCTTAGGGACCAAGTAATGATTTGCAACCCTTGATTTTGCCAAGTAAGGATCGAATGCCAGGTGTCGTATTGTGAGTGGGGATGGGGGGAATCATTCTGGTAGTGGGATTTGAGGTTTAAGGTGTGGGATGTGATTGAGGTGATGTGAATCACACGTGGGTTGAGTTAATTTTGATTTCCCCTTTGTTTTGCTCCTTTTTGATCCTGGGTAAAAAGCTTGTTCAAGCCTGGTAAAAATCCAAACAGTAAGTGTTTGGCGCATTTTTAGGAATTTGAAGTTTGGAATTGGCAGTTTAGGTCCTTGAGTTTTGGAAAAGAGTGAATAGCAAGTTTATTTTGCAAACAAAACGTGTTCCTTTGTTATACAACTTTCACCATTTGGCAGTTTTGGCACAAACTTTCCAAAAAGTGTTTCAAGGGTTGATTTTAACACTTTTGCATATTTCAAGGGCTGATTTTGGACAATGTTGATCTTCAAAGGTCTTCAATGCAACTTAAACTTCATGAGGGACCATTGTTGGCAATTTGGATTTGTTGAGGGACTAATCTTGCCATTTCTTCAAAGTTGAAGGACCTTTTGTGTAATTTTGACAAACTTAAGGGACCAAACTTGTAATTATCAATATACAAGGGTTTTAAGTATCATTTCTTCATTCATTGAGGATCAAACTTGCACATCTTTAAGTCTTCAAGGATAAATGTTGAATATTCCATGATTTAGGGCCCGGTTCTTTGTACGGCTTCGTTTCTCGTGTCCGTTTTTCCTTGTATCTTGTGATCATTTGTCTTTTTCACGATATCCATACCTAAAATACACAAGTAAACAAACACAAGCATATATATATATATATATATATGATATTTTATGACATTTTTATGCATTTAAAGCCCGAAAAGAACGATGAGATCATGTATAAATGCCATCTCATCATTATTTCAGCTCCTAAAGCCTCAAAACCTCAAAACCGTAAAACTAGTCAAATTTACGCGTTTTACCGTAAAAGACGTAAAATATACAGTTTTACAAAAACTCTTGGAATTTGAAATAAACTTTATATTTAAGTCCTAAATGACTTAAAATCATCCCGAAAAATACTCCCGTGACTAAATACCTCTTCCGAGACCTCAAAATGCTAAACCGTAAATCGTAAAAATACGATTTTCTATAATACATATACGTATACGTAAAACCACTAATTAACACCATCTCATTTCATAGTCACTACCATGTGAGCTCATGAACATGAAATAATCACACATCGTTTCACTCACAAGGTACCCCGTACCGGAAACGATATCCAAACCACAATCTATACACACCAATTAGCACATAAACACGTAAAGACACGTAACTAGCACAAAATAAAACTAAGTGATGAACCTCAAAACCACGGTTGTCACACAGATGGTTTTACTGCTGCGTTTTTTAAGAAGTCTTGGGATATTGTGGGAGATGAGTTTACATGTGCTATTCGGGAGTTTTTCTCTAATGGAAAACTTCTTAAAGAGGTTAATCATACTATTATTGCTCTTATCCCTAAGGTTTCTGTTCCAAATAAGATTACTGATTATCGCCCCATCTCTTGTTGTAATGTTATTTTCAAATGCATTAGTAAGATAATTGCTAACCGTATTAAAGGGGATTTGGGCGATTTGGTTAATATTAATCAATCTGCTTTTGTTCTGGGGCGTAGGATCTCGGATAACATCTTATTGACGCAAGAGTTGATGAGGAATTACCAAAGAAATTTTGGTCCTCCAAGATGTCCTTTTAAGGTGGATATTCAGAAAGCTTACGATACGGTGGACTGGCAGTTTCTACGTAACATTCTAATTGGTTTTGGATTCCACCATTTAATGGTTGATTGGATTATGACGTGTGTTTCTACTACTTCGTATTCCATTTGCATAAATGGTAATTTATATGGCTGGTTTCAAGGAAAAATAGGTCTCAGGCAAGGTGATCCGTTATCTCCATATCCTTTCACGTTGGTTATGGAGATCCTTTCACTTATGTTGCAACGAAGGGTTCTTAAAGCAGAGGACTTTTATTTTCATCACCGCTGTGAACAACAACGTATTATCAACCTCTGTTTTGCAGATGATCTTTTTTTGTTTGCTAGGGGTCACTTGGACTCTGTGCATGTTATTATGGATGCGTTGGAGGAATTTAAGATAGCTTCAGGTTTGTTTCCAAGTATCCCAAAGAGCACAGTTTTCTTCTGTAATGTAGCTACTGCTGTTAAAAGTAGTATTTTACATATCATGCCATTTGCTGAAGGCGAGTTACTTGTCAGATATCCTGGTGTTCCTCTTATTTCGTCCAGGCTTCTATATAGGGATTGTAAAGTCCTTGTTGAAAAAATTGAGAGTAGAGTTAATGATTGGCGCAATAAATTTCTTTCTTTAGTAGGAAGACTCTAGTTAGTTCGTTCAGTTCTTTCATCTATGCATATCTACTGGGCGTCTATCTTTATTTTACCTGTTTGGATTATTCATGATTTGGAACAACTTATGAGAGGCTTCTTATGGCTTCAAGGTGAAATGAAGAAAGGTAAGGCTAAAGTTGCTTGGGACTCTGTCTGTACTCCATTTTATGAAGGTGGACTTGGTATTCGTAAGCTTTCTGATTTGAATACTGCTTTAATGGTTTCTCATATCTGGTGTATCCTCACACGTAAAGAGTCTTTATGGATTAAATGGATTTATTCTTACAAGTTAAAAGATCGAAGTTACTGGGACGTTCCATGTATAGGTGATATGAGTTGGGGCTGGAGAAAACTTCTATAGATTAGATCACGCATTCGTCAATTTATTTGGTACAAGATTAATAATGGTAGATTGGCTTCTATGTGGTTTGACAAATGGGCAGATTTATGTCCGTTACCGGACGTTTTTACGTTTCGAAGTATTACAAGATCGGGGCTCTCTCTATCTAATAAGGTGAGGGATCTTATTACTGATGGTATTTGGCAGTGGCCACAGGATTGGTATGCTAGATTTCCGAACATTGTCTATATCCCTGTCCCTGTTCTTAATGATGCTCAGGATGATGTTTTGATGTGGCGGGATATAAATGGGGTTCCACATCCTTTTTCAGTTTCTTTAGCTTGGGACTCCATTCGGGATAGGGCTTTGATGGTTGATTGGTATCATGTTGTTTAGTTTGCTCATTGTATTCCTCGTCACTCTATCCACTTGTGGTTAGTGGTTAGAAGAAAATTGAAGACACAAGATCGGCTTAGGCAATGGGATGTTGGCCCTTTGGTGGATCTAAGCCTTATTCGATGTCCTTATGTAAATTGGTGCAGGATTCTCATGACCATCTTTTCTTTGAATGTTCTTATTCTATGCAGGTTTGGTCTAAGGTTCGAGGCCTATGTGATATGGATAGCATCCCCCCTCGGATTGATGATATTTTAGCCTATGTTATTCCAATTTCTAAGGGGAAGTCTTGTCCTAGCGTCCTTGCCCGCCTTGTGCTGGCTGCTACTGCGTACTTTATATGGATGGAACGTAATTCAAGACTTTTCAAGAAAAAGCTGTTGGCCGTTGATCAGATTGTTCAGCTTATTTGTGATACTATTCGGTTGAAGTTGATTTCATTTCGTTTTAAGAAGTTGTCTGCCAGGTCGAGTTTGCTGCTTGACAAATGGAGGGTGCCGAGCTCTAGAGTTCTTCATGATGGGAGTGCCGGGTGAGCGTTGTACTCTTTTTTCCTTGTCCAAGGTTTTTCCCATTGGGTTTTCTTTGGCAAGGTTTTTTAAGGAGGCAGGCTCATTTGGAAATCATTTGCTCCTTTCGTGCTGTTGGTGGAAGCTGAAGACATTGTGTGACTTCATGTTTGCATCTTGGTTTCTTTATAGTTTACTTGCATTGTAGTTCTAGATTAGATTGTGTTTATGCCATGACATAATCACGTGTTAACATGCTGCCTGTAGCATGCGGTTAATGTGGTATCTTAGCCACATTCCTTTGTACTTCAACGCTTTTTTGGTTAATATATTTACCGGGGAAACCCTTTACTAAAAAAATCTATTTCACTTAAGATTATTTCATCTTTTATTTCTAGCTAGAGTCCCTCCAAAACATCACATATGTGATTAAAGTTGCAGATACACGCGAGCATCATTTCAGCCCGAACATGGTTACCAAATCAACTTGTAGGCTTGTATGGTTGTATGCCAGATCTAATAATTTCTTTGTGATTCCGAAGGTGCACCCGCTGGGTGTAGTGATGGATGTTAGATATATATTATCAGCTTTAAATATGTTTCATTAAGAGACCTCGAAGTTGGTATGAAAACATTTTCCTTCTAACAAAGTTTTCCAAAATTATCATCATAACTAAAGAGAAAAGATAGAGATGGTTATTAAAAAAGATCTCCCACAAGCTGTAGCTCCATCTGCAATTTGAAATTGTAAATGACTTGAAATGAAAGTACTGCTTGGACCGCATATCAAAGTCTTAAATCGTCTTGGCGAATGTTACCATAAGTTTATCTAAGAACAAACGACGAACACACTATGTAGTTAGATCGTTGGGTGTGTTTGATAGTATGTTTACTTCGATCATTGGTCCTGAAGTGAACCATGTAATTTAGTTTTGTGCATACATGCAATAGGTGTTTGTTTGTATTCGGGTTTGTGATGTAGAATGCACATTTTTTAAAATTCTGAAAGACTCTCGCAATTAAGAAAATAAATGCAAAAGTTCCAGAATTCTTAACTAGAGTAGATGCTTGATACCACATATGACAGTTTCAAAACTTCTTGACGAGTGTGAATGAAACATTAAAGGAATCATAGACATTCAAAATAAACCCAGATCGCGTCAACACTTTCCCATCATTTCAAATACACATGCATTAAAAATAATGCCCCAAGACCCGGTTGATATGGAATGGACTCCAAGAATCTTTCAGTGTCATGGCCAGAATCTTTCAACGATATTTTGTTCACCATTGAATGCATTCAAAGCTATCGGGACATGAGACACTATTTCGTCAAGAAGGTACACATGCTCATTCCAAAATGACATCTCGAATCGTCTCATGACCCCTTATGGGTTGTCTTTTAATCAGATGGAATGGTTGAAAACATCAAAACAATGTTGGTTTGTTTTTCAACGAGTAAAATCTTATATTCACATCCCACATCGTCTCATGGCCATATATACACTGGCAAAGTTTGCTATAAAATAGGAGGCCACATTCTTGACAATTATATCGTATGATCTTGTTGTCCATCTGATTATTTGTTTAACAATTGCTAGTTAAAATTTTTAATAAAGTTATTTTTCTCAATATACCTTAATTTTATTAATTGATGTATTTTGAAAAAAATTGACTTTTATAAATGTTTTTACTTGTTTCTAACAAATTAATAAAAGTTTGATTACAATTATTTCTTTTGACATGTATTTTAAGAAATTGCAATCAAGATCTTGTTGGAAATGAGAAGATCATGTAATATGTGGTCAACCTTTTCGAGAGAACGATATGCACCATATTCATAAAGCGGTTACTCTTTAAGTCTTTGTGTACGTTATGAAGTTTCTTGGAGACCTTTTATGTACGTTGTGAAGTTTTTTGGAGACTTTTTATGTACGTTATGGAGTCTATTTCATGTATGTTATCAAGTCTCACTTTCGTGTTAGAAGGTTTTTCAAATAGAGTAAGTTGAAACCAATAAAAGTTCGTATAGGTTTTATTTAACTTTATACATAATGTGACAGAAATGACACGACTATCCACATCCTCTAAGCAAAATAATATTTTTCCTTTGTTTATTCTTAAAAACAGCATATTTCAAACCAAAATAAACTAATTACAAAAGCGTCCACTATCTTAGCAAGATATTTAAAAATCGCGAAAGTTTTATAAAGGAAACACAAATAATACATTGCGGCGATGTCGGTGTTCTGGAATCTACATCAACCCCAATCTCTTAGTTATCTAACAATGTTGGTTTATTACATCCCACATCGCCTCATGGCCAAATAGATAGATTTGTACAGGTTAAGGTGGTTCACCCATCACTTTTTTTTTGTTCAAAAATAGCAACAGCTTGCCTCGTTAAAATCTCATCGAAACCCGTAAAAACATAGCAAAAACCCATCTAAACTGGTTTTTGGTTTGGTTCTATGCTATACTAGCAGTTGGTTCCATCAGTGGAATTTGTTTGGATGTATCTTAAAAATGTTAATCAATAATAAAAAATAAATGTTGATATGAAACCAAACAATCGCGTAGCCATGTGGTGGCTAAGGTGGGCCATGGCCAACCCACAAAATTTTGTTAATTTCACATATAATGAATGCAACCCCATGTAAATTTTTATAATATTTTACTAGTGATACTAGTAGCTTCGTAATCATCATGTTAGTAAACTAGTTTCATACTTGCTTTGTTTGATTGGTTTTAGTTAATTGTTTCTCGTACAACTCTACATGTAATCATTAAACTGATTCATTTACTTTAATAGGTTGTGGGCTTAAATTAGTTTTGTGTGAACCTATTAATAATAATTTTAGAAACATTTTATCATTTTTTTAAATAGTTGAGTAAAATTGCTTTTAAAATTTACATTTAGATATTTAAATGTACTTTGTGATTTGTAAAAGAATGTAGCTAAAGATTTTATCTTAGATTTAATTTTAGAAAAATTAATGATATAAGTGAGTGTCGTGTGTAA
This sequence comes from Glebionis coronaria, assembly GCA_025667525.1. Taxonomy (NCBI): domain Eukaryota; kingdom Viridiplantae; phylum Streptophyta; class Magnoliopsida; order Asterales; family Asteraceae; genus Glebionis; species Glebionis coronaria. Next base: position 10,436,475 of record CM046877.1, read on the forward strand.
CGTAAACGCTAAATAAACAAATTTATTGCAAAACATATGATCATATGTTTTCTAAGCACTCGTTAACTTCTTGTGAAAAATATGCCCCCCTCCCAGAATCAATTTCCTAGCTACGCCCCTGAAACCAAATGGTTGTGACAGAATGTTACCAAACGTTTCTTGTATACATACAAACGTTACAATATATGTTTTGTCTAATCCACTACATAGACCGGCATGAGCTGCATGTTCGGGTTAATTTCCCAACCCGAATGCAACTCCATCGTCTCACTACAACAGTCGACTCATTCCCCAACGAAATTCTGATAATTTCCCCAGCAACATGTTGATGGGATAATATTCCCCAGTGACATGTCGCTGGGGAAATGTCGATGGGGTACGCTCGATGAGAAAAAATTCCCTAGTGACAAAATCGGGCAAAAAGCGTTGACAAGTCAAACCTATCGAGAGTTTCGCCAGCGACATGTCGCTGGGGAAATCTTTGTAGATTTTTTTATAAAATGCCTGTACAGTAGGTGTTTTCCAAATTTTTTCCAGAATTTATTACTGAAAAATCTACCAAAACCTGTATTTACTCACCAAAACACACATAGAAAGTAAACTTCCAATACAAATCAAGACAAACGCGAATAAGTTCAAACTTGCACCTAAATATAATATAACGTTCAAATTACTTAAGGATACTAGGGATAAGTCCGGATAGTTAAGGATACTAGCGAAACAAGGGTTCTAATTTAGGATAATAGGGAAACAAGTCAAGATAAACATAAGGAAACAATGTACCATACTAATAAACACATATATAACACGTCTAGCTCGCGTCATCGCCACCATCCTCACCACCCTCCCGGTCCTCACCATCATCACACGGGCGAATCCCGCTCCCGCTGGCACCACCACTATCATATCTGGCAAAGTGATCGGCATACTTGTCGTCACTTCTCAGCAGGGTCATCCTGAAATCAACTTCCGCACTTCTGCCAGTGGGTGCCGGAAAGCTCGGCATAGAACGGATGTATCCCGACAATACCTGACCCACGCCAAGATGGTGGCCGCGAAACTTCCCTCCTCGTACCATTATGTTGAATTCTGAAGTGGTGTGGTCACCCGTTGTCTCGAGCTCCCTTATCCTATCCTGTGTAGTGACAATAACACAAGATAGTAAATATATTAGTCTGGTTGCTAGATTATTAATCAATGATTCATTAAAGTGTGTATTAGAAAGGGTTATACATTAGAAGTTCAATGTATTAGATAGGGTTATACATTAGAGGTTCAATGTATTAAATAGGTTTATACATTAGAGGTTCAATGTATTAGATATTGTTATACATTAGAGGTTCAATGTATTAGATAGGGTTATACATTAGAGGTTAAATGTATTAGATATGGTTCAACATTAGAGGTTCAATGTATTAGATAGGGTTATACATTATAGGTTCAATATATTAGATAGGGTTATACATTAGAGGTTCAATGTATTAGATAGGGTTATACAGTAGAGGTTCAATATATTAGATAAGGTTATACATTAGAGGTTCAATTTATTGGGTTCAATATTAGAGGTTCAATGTATTAGATAGGGTTATACATTAGAGGTTAATGTATTAGATAGGGTTATACATTAGAGGTTCATTGTATTAGATAGGGTTCAACATTAGGGTTATACACTGGCGAGAAAATATTGGCGGGAAAACACTGGTAGGAAAATGTTAACCATTTCCCTCACTTTTTTACCATAAAAGGAAAACCACACACACTCCTTATGATAACAACCACCAGCAGATCACACACACACACACACACACACACACACACACACACTTATCATCACAAACACATTGTTATTATGAATATGTTGAAGAATGAAGCTTTTCCGTGCAGGTGTAGACATGAAGATGTAGTTCTTCAAAAATCGTGGCAACTTGAATCCTTTGGTAGACATTACTATGCTTGTCCAAGTTCACAGGTGGAACCTCCAGTTTAATATGGATGCAAATTTTTTTTATGGTAGACGAACGCGTCCAAATACTAATCCATTTTCTTGGAGGTTCAATGAGCTTTTCTCCTCCAAGCTCTTCTTCGAGACCTTCAACGAGCTTTTCTACTTCAAGCTCTTCTCCGAGACCTTCAACGATTCCAATTTCTTCTCCAAGCTCTTCAATGTGTGCAAATTGTGTGCACTTGAATGGAATGATAAAGGTACTTGAGTGTACAGTAGTGTTGTACAGCCATGGCGATAGGCACAGCGGATTCAACTGCACTACTTTACGACCTTTACGATGACATGGGGAACATTAGTTTGAACTAGTTTATGATGTATATGTTTTCGTGTTTATGAGTCTATTATCGTTTAATATCCATATTTAATTAAGCGCGTGTTTAAATGTCCGTGTAAAATAAAACTATGTTTAGGCGTGTCTGTTTGTAAGTCCCAATGAATGTTAACAATTTTTAATGGATATTAATAATGAATGTTAACAATTATCAGTGAGTGTTAACAATTATTAGTGAATGTTAACTTTTGGCGGGAAAATGTTGGCAGGAAAACAATGGCGGGAAAATATTGGCGGAAAAACATTGGCGAGAAAATTGAACCCATTTCCGTCACTTTTTATTTATTATAAAAATACGTATATTACATTAAACTTTATACATAATTATGGTTAAAAAATAAAGTATCCCCAGCGACATGAAAACTTTGGGTTGTTGTTTTATGACAAAAGCGCGTTAATGAAAACTTTTAGAGGGATTCCTGAAAAGTATCCCAACGACATGTCTCTGGAAAATATTCGAAATATTTAACACCATATTGATTACAACTAATCACTTGGCTTAGTGTATGAAATTCGTATCCCCAGCGACATGTATGAAATTCGTATCCCCAGCGACATGCGGGATAATCTCCTGCTTATATTTTTGTTGGATAATTTGGTCAAATATTGGTTAATTTCCCCCAGCGGCATGTCGCTGGGGAAAATTTTCGATACAGTTTGGCCAAATATTCAACTACCAAAAGTGCCACGTCGGATTTGTTTTGTCGTTTAGTGCACTTTCTCCAACGACGACTTCCTGTCGCTGGGGAAAACCTCGCTGGAGACTGAGTGGATTGTTGTAATGTCTATAGAACAAAATGGCGTCTAAGGCTTACGAGTGCCGCCATGTTGTCCTTTCCTTTTGGATGCATCAGAAAAGGTTTGTGGAGGTTGTCATGGCGTATTGAATCTATGTTTAAACTTACCACCCCGTTCTGTAAGTTAGACTTTACGTTCGATATAACATGAAATATGTTGTCCCAACATCAGTGTAGTTAAAACGTCTCCCAGCCGATCGGGTGTACTTCTGGCAAGCACCTATCGGATAGATGTGCGTCTTGATGAAGAGCAATGTTACACACGTCGTGTTGAGCTAAGAAAAGTAAACGGTATCCCGGGAAATGTTGCACTATACCGTTTGGCATTTCTTTCCAAATTGAAATTTCGATTGTGTCATTAGTTTTTGAATCTATGATTTTGATTCGTTGAAGGGTCATAGGGATGCTAACTTTTATAGTTTGATATATAAACTTGGTTTAATCACCATGCTAATGCATGGATAAAATAAGTTAAAGCGACAAAATATTACTTAAAATGGTAGTAACTATATATAAAAGCTTGGCGTTTTGTGTGTCCAATTGAAAACAATATTTTTAATTTCAAAATGTTGTTATGTTCGAATCCCACATCGCCTCATGACCCAATAGTCATAGGTAGAAGTTTCTATAAAAGGGGAGGCCAAATGGTGACAATTTCAAATATATGATGTTTTACTAAGTTTTTATAGATTTTGTTTGTTTAACAATTGCTAGTTGAAATCTTTTATAAAACTTTTTTTGGAAGCGTCAATTACATAAAAATTGATGTTTGTTCAAAAGATGAGTTTTTTAAATGTTTTAATTTGTATCTAACAATAAAAAAAGTATTCATATTTATTTATAGATATAACAATCTGGATTTTATTTGAAAAAGAGAGGATCAACTATATGGGGAGAGTGATGGTCATTGTTGCTACTCTTTATGGACGTTATGAAGTCTTTGTTGAAACACTAGCCGGTATTCATATGTTGCGGCGGCCGATACCAGTATCCATGGATGAAGCCAGGACGAAATATGACCGGGTGCACAAATTTTTTAAACCGTAATATATAATATGTAAAAAGTGAATTAAAACGAAAGGTAAAACACGTTCCAATTGACTGCGGTGCATTTTAGATGCATTTATAAAAAATCAATATTTTTTCATAAATTAACACTACACACAAAAAATCCATAGGGGTCATGGGCACCCGCGGGAACCCCCTAACTCCGTCCCTGCCAGTATATGAATTTTAAGTTATAGGATCTTTAAGACATACTAATTTTATAGAATAGAAAAAAATATCCAATGCATGTTTGAGATGCGGGTATATAAACCTTTCGGTTCAAGTTCTTACAAGTTTTTAACGAGTTTTTATAAGTTTTGCATATGATTAAATGATATGTATGTTACATATGTTACCAGGGTACCGTGCGTTGCGGCTACTTATAATCATACATATTTTCTAATAATAATAATACAAATAATGACGATAATTTAAAATTGGAATTACTTTAAAATAAGGTTGCAAAAATCGTGAATCGCTAGTCGGCCGGTCGATCACCTTTTAACTTGTAATCGTTCTAGGAGGGATTAATCGGTGATTAATGAGTTTTTGATATTTTCAGCATAATTTGTGGGTTTTCGGCAAGTTTGACCATCATGGACCATCATTAATCGTCTTTTTATTACTCGACAAGGTTGAGAGCCTTATTGCGATTAAACGGCAAATAATCAGCCTTGTAGACCTTTTTTTGCAACACTCTTTTAAACAATAATAAACTATTTTATGTAAAAATAGTATTACGAGATTATGATAATTAATGGTGAAATCTATTTACTAATTTGAGTAACATTCGTCACAATATTATATAACATGTAAATGTAGAAAATATTCGTAGTTTATATGGGTGAGCATAAAACCAAAAAACCGAACAAAAAACAGAAAAACAAAAAAAAACTACACCAAAAACCCCGCCCCATTTCAAAAACCGAATGGCTGGTTTTTATATTTTTGAAAACAGAATGTTTGGGGCGGTTTTTGGTTGTATGTATAAAACCGAACCGAAAAACCACCCCGCCCCACTTAGGTCTTCAAAATTAATATAGTTTTATATCTTTAAATAGTTCTGATATTTCTAATATGTATAGTTGTTTTCTTTTTGTTTAAATATACACATTTATAAAACATATGAAAGTAATAGATCATGATTTTTTCACCTAATCTTGTTAGATTTGTGATTCCTATATACGAGTTTTCATTATGATTTTTAGTTTTTTATAATTTGACGGTAGCTAAAGTAGCTATTATTGTAGTGTATATAATTGATTGAAATTATTATTGTTGGTTGCAACTTGCAATTATGATGAGTTTAATTTGTGTCGAAAGTGATCGACTATTAATGTGGTTTTTGTAAATTGAAAACGACCCAATGCGTAATATGAAAGAAGAAAAAAAACGAAATAAAAACCGAAACCGAACCGCTACAATGAAAAAACCGAAAACCGAAACCGAAAACGAAAAAACCGAATTCAAATGGTTTGCAATATGCAAAAACCGAAATTTACGGTTTGGTTTTTGGTTTTTGGTTTTAGCATAAAACCGCCCCAAACCGCCCCATGCTCATCCCTAGTAGTTTATATGTTTTCAAATTTTCATAAATTATAATAACATTTAATTTTTCTTATTTTACATGTACGATTATATCAAATTAGTTAGCAAAATATCCGTGTTTCATAAAATTTATAATAAAATACATGCATAAATGATATATGTTTTTGTATAGCCAAATTTGTAAAAAAAATGAAAGATTTAAAATAAATAGAGATTTGATATTAAACATACTGAACAATTTAAATAAGAAAAATAGCGTAAGTTGTAATTTGGTTTTATAATCTAGTTTTATTGCATGGAAAATTTATATTAGTTTTTTCGCTTGTTATAGAAACGGAAATCGTTCTATAAATACTCCAAAATATGGCGCCACACGTATCGTTATATATGTTTATATTAGTTTTATCGCTTGTTCGAGTGAAACCAACTTCATTTCAGTGCGAACATGGTTAAAATTTAAACCTGTAAGATTGTGTGCCATATCTAATGATGTCTTTTTGATTTTGAATGTGCACCCGCCGGCCGCCGGGTGTAGTGATGATGCTAGATAAAAATTAAGTTAGATCATTATTTGTGGTTGAAAGTTATCAAAAGTTTCATTTTTATAGAAATAACTTTTATGCTGACTTTCAATCTGCAACAATCTTTTTGTTGTGTGTGTCTAATTGATAAAATCATGTGTCTAACAAGCTTAAGAATTTGTTGTAAATGCTCATTTCACATGGTGGTCTTGACATGGTCGCTGTCGATAATTATTATTATGCTGTTAGAGACATAGATTGGGAGGGGGCAGATGGATTTTCTTTTTTATTTGATAATAACATTAATATGCGAAAAAAAAATTTAATATCAAAATGATAAATCGAGTATTTTTATTTAGAAATAAGATATTTATAATGTATTAGAGGGTTGAGTGTAATATTCATACGCTCAAAAAGCCACTGAAGATCTAAGCTTCAAGTAAAAGTTGGAAGAAGATTGTTCACTATTGACGCAAACAAGTCCATGTTCTGATGTTCATGTGTTGGTCGTGTAAGTTCCAAGAATCACTGAACTTATATACGTTCATCAAGTGCGTTTTTTAGTTCCAAACTTAGCTTTCGTTGGATCTCGAGGAGCGCGCTGGTGCAAAGATTGTACTCATCTTAGTTGAAAATGTTTTACAATATAGTAGCATTAAAATTATTTTGATAAATTATTCATTGAAAAGCATAAAATACGTTCTGAGATTGCTATTATGTGTCTTAAAAGTTTAATAATTTGCTGTAAATGCCCATTTCTTTGGACCACATATATGCTTTATGATTTAGTTATGTCGACAGGGAAAATGTTTGAAAAAACTTATTTCTAATATTGATAAGCTGATTGAAATTTTTAAAAGATTTTTTAGAGACCAATTTCCCGCATATATGAATTCATATGCGAGAAAAGATGGCTAAAAAGGCATTTGAAAGCATCAAAAGTAGCCTACATTTGATGGTATCCTTCCCATCCTATTTAAACACCACATGTTGTAGCTATTTTTCTTAACCGCTCGATGTGGGATAACCATAACCCAATTCTTCCTCTTGGCTCATCCGATTTCACTTAATATGTTACTGTACAATAAACTAATAATTTTTCCGCTCTGAATTTACATTACAAAGCTTAATATAAGCTTACATAGAAGCATATACACACGGACAAGGTCATTAAGAAAGGCTTTTGAAAGCATCCACGAGCCAACACAGTCGCTCGCGGATTGCAGGAAATAGGTCGTTAAGAAAAGCTTATTTATAATATTTATAAGCTGATTGAAATTCAAAAAGACTTTTCGTATAGATGCTTTCCCGCATATGAATTTACGTTTCTAAGCTTTATACAAGCTTACACACAAGTAAATAAATGCGGGCAAACAACAAGACCAAAAAGACTTTCGAGAACATCAACTAGCCTGCATTTGATGCTAGCCTTATACCATCCTATTTAGGGTGTGTTTGGTAGAAAGAATTGGAAGCAAAGAAATATAAATTATTTCATTTCCATTGTTTGGTTGGTAGATAAATAAAATGAATAGGAAGTTGAATTTTTAAGGAGTTCAAATAATAATAATGAATAGGAAGTTGAATTTTTAACCATCATTCTTTCATCATTCATTCATTCTTTAATCCCGTTTCATTCATTCATTCTATAATCTCCTTCATTCATTAATTAATTAATTCCGTTTTCCGTTCATTTCACCCGTTTTCCTTTCAAGATTCGCTGCTAATGGTGGTTAGTGTGGGCTGGTCGTTTTAGGTCTTATCAGTTGGATTTGTTTCTAACAATATCCACAAGTAACATAAGGATTCGATCGGGTACTGTTCGTATCAGGGGTACTTAGGGGTTCGGGTTGCTGCTGCTGGTGGTTATGTGTTTGTAGGTTCAGTTTCCTTACAGGTGGTTAGTGTAGGTTTTGGCGCACAGTGGTTTTGCAATGGACTGGTACACTTCAGGAGTTGGTTGCTGACTGTTTGGGTGTTGTGGTTTCGTTTGGTTAGGGTCATGTAGGTTAGTTTGGTTAGGGTCATGTGGGTTCGTTTGGTTTGGGTCTCAGGAGTTTGCGGGTGGGGGCTGTTGTTAGGTTCAGGTGGGGTTGCTGTTGGTTGCTGGTTGTTTGGTTGTTGTGGGTTCGTTTGGGTTAGGGTCCTGTAGGTTCGTTTGGTTAGGGTCCTGTGGTTCGTTTGGGGGGTTGCTGGTTGTCTGCTGGGTGGTTGTTTTTGGCCTGCTGAGTTAGGTTAAGGGGGGATTGCTGGTTGCCTGCTGAGTGTTTGTTTTTCGCCTGTTTGGTTGTGTTGATAGTTTGCGGCGGCTGTTTTGATTGTGGCGATTGGTAGGTTACTTGAGGTGACTGGTGGTGTTCGTTATATATTTGGTTTGGTGGTGTCATGGCGGTTGTTCGGTTCCATTGCCCATTTGTTGGTCTTAACGGGTGTCGAGATGGTAGTGGGAATGGGCTTACTAAGTCGTCTTTGATTATTCATCTTCGTGATAAACATTTTAGAGGCGATGCGCTAGCTTGTACCAAACATTCCATTCTATCTGATTTGGTTGTTTATGAGAGGGCCGAGTTAACTTTTAAGAGTATGGGGATTTGGTTATGTGGTGGTTGTTTCACTACGCACACGTTTCGGTCTAAGTGTCGGCATGGTAAGGGTTCGGATTTCGTACCACCTCCTGATTGTGGTGATGGTATTGTTCACTTTGTTCTTTATGACCTCCCTAAGCCTCCCGTTCCATCATGTACTTTGCATCTTGTTAGTGGTGGTGATGAAGTTCGTGACTCGCATTGTGGTTTTGATTTGGGGACTCTTGATAGCTTATTTTCAAAAGGGTTGTGTACTGTTAAATTTATCCCTCCAAAGTGTCGTTTGGGTTTTTCTCGCGCTTTGAAAGGGGCCATTGACAGGGTGGTTAACAAGCCTGATGACATATCTTCTTGGGTTCGTTTGCTTGTTTTGCCTCTTTGTTTGCTTAAAACCTTTCGTCCGAGAAGTAATCTGGAGTATAGGTCTGTTATCAAGAGGCAAAAGCAAGAGGAGTATATTATTAATGCTATTCGTTCTTGGGAGACGTTTGATGGTAGTTTACAGCTTCTTAGAGAGTGTTTGGCTAAACCTTCCCCCGCTTTGTCTGATGTTCTTAGTGAGGATAGTGGGTTGGTTGAGCAGAATATTAAGCAGTGTAGACGGAAGATTTCTGATGGGCATTATTCTGCTGCTGTTAGAGTTCTTTCCTCATCTGGTGTGGCTCCTTATAATGATATTACTCTTGAAGACCTAAAAAATAAACATCCTTTTGTTCATGCTCCTTCTTTGCCAGATATTTCTCTTAACCATCATCTCCTGGTTGCTTCTCGATCTAGGGTTCTTGACATGATCAAGAGTTTTCCCCGAGGTACGTCTTGTGGGCGGGATGGGTTGCGGGCCCAACACCTTTTAGATTGTTTGAGTGGTTCCGCGGTTGCTATTTCTGATGATTTAGTTTCTTCTCTCACCCAAGTAGTGAACCTCTTTCTTGATGGGCGGTGTCCCAAGGTGTTGGGTGAGTTTATCGCCAGTGCTCCCCTCACTCCGTTGGTTAAGCCGGGTGGTGGGAATCGTCCCATTGCTGTTGGTACTATTTGGAGACGGCTTATCTCCAAGGTATGTGATTATGAGGTTGGTTTTGGATGGGTACTTTGGTGATTTGCAGTTTGGGGTGGGAGTGTCGGGAGGGAGTGAGGCTATTCTTCATGCTGTGAATCGTTTTCTTGAGAGATATGGTGATAATGTCGGTTTATCGATGTTACTTGTGGATTTTAAAAATGCTTTCAATTTGGTTGATCGAGAGGTTATGTTGCGAGAGGTTCGTCTTCGTTGTCCCTCTATCTCGTCTTGGGTGGAGTTTTGTTATTCTAGTCCGGCAAGGTTGTATTACGGGGAACATGTATTAAGGTCATATCAGGGGGTACAGCAGGGTGACCCTCTTGGTCCGTTACTCTTTGCTCTTGTTCTTCAACCATTGATATGTAAGATTCGGGACTCCTTCTCTCTTTCTCTACAGGCCTGGTATTTGGATGATGGTACTGTTATTGGGGATACTTTGGTTGTGGGGAAAGTTTTGGAGTGCATCATGGAGGAGGGTCCAGTGTATGGACTACATCTGAATATTGATAAGACTGAAGTTTTTTGGCCGACCGAGGATCCTCGCAGCAAGTTTATTGGTGTGTTCCCAGATAATATTGCTCGACCTACGAGCGTTGTTAAGTTACTTGGGGGGCCTGCGAGTGTAGATCTTGATTTTTGTAGTAAGCTTGTGCTGAAGCGTGCGGTTAAGACTATTGAGCTTATGGATGCTGTGGCCAAAATTAATGACCCCCAATGTGAGTTGCTGCTTCTTCGTTCATGTGCCGGTATTTCCAAGTTATATTTTGCTATGCGTACTTGTTCACCTTGTGCTTTCAAGTCTGCCCAAAGCTCTTTTGATTTGGCACTCCGTTCTTCTTTGGAGCGTATCGTTGTTGCTTCTGGACCGGGATTTGGTGATTGGCAGTGGAGACTTGCTACGTTGCCCTTTTCCTTTGGAGGGTTGGGTGTTTATTCTGCGGGTGACGTATTGCATTATGCTTTTCTTGCTTCTCGGTTACAGTCAGCTGATTTACAGTCTAAGTTATTTCAACACACTGATATTAGATCTTATGGACTCCAGTTTGATGATGCCTTACGTGTGTTTAACTCGGTTATGGAGATTGATTTTCTAAGTAATCCGAGTGAGGTCGCTGCCCCCAAACTCATGAAGAAAATGGCAGATATATATTTTTCTCGGGTTATTAAGAATGCTGAATCCACTTTCGCTTTATCTGCTCGTCAGTTGGCTTTACGGGCATCTCAGAGGGAGGATCATACTTCTGACTGGCTTAGGACGGTTCCTATCCCTGGATTAGGTCAGACTATGAATGGGAGGTCTTATCGATGTGTTTTGTGCTATCGCTTAGGTATTCCCTTGTTCTCTGTTTCGAAACCCTGTTCAGCTTGTTCAAGGGTTTTTGATGGGGATACATTTGGGGATCATGCCGTTTCGTGTGCTGGCATCGTTGGGATTAAGCATCGTCACAATTTGGTTCGTGATACTCTTGCTGATATATGTTACCGTTCAGGGATATCTGTCGGAAAGGAAGTTAATATTGGATTAGATGGTGGACCTGATAGTGTCTTACGTCCGGCAGATATTTTGTTTTATTCTTGGGAGGGAGGTAAAGATGTGTGCGTTGATCTGACTGGTTCTTCTCCTCTGACCCGTACGGGGATGAATGACTTTGTTCCCGGCCGAGCTGTGATTGATGCTGCACAACGTAAACGATGCAAGTATTTGGCTAAGTGTGCAGCTCTCGGATATGGGTTTCTTCCTTTCTCCTTTTCTTCTTTAGGGGAGTTACACGAAGATGCAGTTGCGTTGCTGAAGCGGATCCAGAGATTTTCTAAGGCTCAAGACATTGGAGCGCGCGCTGCTATACATATTTTCCATAGAATAGGTTTTACCATTGCTAAAGGGGTGGGAGCGCAGATAGTATCTCGCTCCCATCCAATTTGTTGTAAATTCCTTTTTTGTTGTTAATAAAAGTGATGGTTTTATAAAAATAAGAATAATAATAATAATAATAATAATAATAAAGGGGTGGGAGCGCAGATAGGTTTTACCATATTTTTCATAGAATAGGTTTTACCATTGCTAAAAGGGTGGGAGTGCAGATAGTATCTCGACTCCCATCTAATTTGTTGTAAATCCCTTTTTGTTTCTAATAAAAGTGATGGTTTAATAAAAAAAATAAAAATAATAAATAATAATAATAATAATATTATTACTACTATTATTATTATTATTATTATTTTTTTTTTTTTTTTTTTTTTTTTTTTTTTTTTTTTTTTAATTATAAACCATCACTTTTATTAGAAACAAAAAGGGATTTACAACAAATTGGATGGGAGTCGAGATACTATCTGCGCTCCCACCCCTTTAGCAATGGTAAAACCTATTCTATGAAAGATATGTACAGCAGCGCGCGCTCCAATGTCTTGAGCCTTTGAAAATCTCTGAATCCGCTTCAGCAACGCAACTGCATCTTCCTGTAACTCCCCTAAAGAAGAAAAGGAGAAAGGAAGAAACCCATATCCGAGAGCTGCACACTTATCCAAATACTTACATCGTTTACGTTGTGCAGCATCAATCACAGCTCGGCCAGGTACAAAGTCATTCATCCCCGAACGAGTCAAAGGAGAAGAACCAGTCAGATCAACACACACATCTTTACCTCCATCCCAAGAATAAAACAAAATATCTGCCGGACGTAGGACATTATCAGGTCCACCATCTAATCCAATATTAACTTCCTTTCCGACAGATATCCCTGAACGGTAACATATGTCAGCAAGAGTATCACGAACCAAATTGTGACGATGCTTATTCCCAACGATGCCAGCACACGATACGGCATGATCCCCAAATATATCCCCATCAAAAACCCTAGAACAAGCTGAACAGGGCTTCAAAACAGAGAACAAGGGAATACCTAAGCGATAGCACAAATATAGAATAGGTTTTACCATTATTATTATTTTTATTATTATCATCACTTTATTAAAATAATAGGATTTACAAAAAGTTAGTGGGAAGCCTAGAAACAATTTGGGCCCCCACTCCTCTAGCAATAGCAAACCCGATCCTATTAAACATATAACAAGCACCACGTGACCCAATATCCTGAGTCATAGAGTATCTTCGGATCCGCTTTAGTAAGTCCACCACATCCTTCTCAAGTTCCCCGAAAGAAGAAAATGAGAAGGGGAGAAAACCATATCCGATATTTGCACACTTAGCCTCATATTTGACACGTTTACGTCGTGCAGCATCAACCACCACACGTCCTGGTGCAAAATCATTCATCCCAGTTTGCGTCAAGGGAGATGAACCTGTCAGATCCACACATACATCAAGTCCTCCATTCCAAGAATATAGCAACATATCAGCTGGGCGTAAAGGTTTGTACCGTCCTCCACCAAGCCCAATATCCACTTCTTTACCAACTGAGATCCCGGACCGAAAACATATGTCGACAAGGGTATCACGCACAATATTACGACGATGCTTGATACCAACAATACCAGCACACGATACAGCATGGTCCCCATAAATATCATCCACAAAGACCCTCGAGCAAGCTGAGCATGGCTTCGAGACAGAGAATAAAGGAGCACCCAACCGATAACATAATACACACCTGTAAGTCCTACTGTTCATAGTTTGTCCCAAACCAGAAATTGGAACCACCCTAAGCCAGTCAGAAGTATGTTCCTCCATTTGAGACTTCCATAAAGCCATTTGTCGAGTAGATAGAGAAAACTTAGATTCAGCCGTTTGAGTAACATGTGTGAAATATATGTCTGCCAATTTCTTCATGAGTTTGGGGGCAGCGATCTCACTAGGATTACTCAAAAGATCAATCTTCATTTCCGCATTAAAAGAGCTCAATGCATTATCAAACGCAGACCCATAAGTTACAATATTAGAATGTCGTAGGAGTTTAGTTTGCAAACCAGCAGACTGAAGTCTAGACGCAAGAAATGCATAATTTAAAACATCACCTGCAGAGTAGACACCAAGTCCCCCGAATGCAAAGGGTAGGGTGGAGAGCCTCCATTGCCAATCACCAAATCCAGGACCAGAAGCTGTGACAATACGCTCCAGAGCCGAACGAAGAGCCATATCAAAAGCACTCTTAGCCCGCTCGAAGACACGAGGAGAACATGTACGCATGGAAAAATATAATTTGGAAATACCTGCACAAGAACGTAGGAGTAACAACTCACACTGAGGGTCATTAATCTTAGCAACATCGTTCATAAGCACAATAGATTTGGTAACCCTCTTCATCACAAGCTCACTACTAAAGTCAAAATCTGCACTTACGGGTCCACCCAGTAGTTTAACACCTTGCAAGGGTCGAGAAATATTAGGCGGGAAAACACCCACAAACCTGCTTCTTGGGTCCTCCTTTGGCCAAAAAACCTCAGTTTTATCAACATTTAGATGCAAGCCGCGACAAGGTCCATCCTCCATAATAAACTTTAAAACCTCCCCCACAACCAATGTATCTCCAATGATGGTGCCATCATCTAGATACCAAGCTTGAAGAGAAACGTTAAAGGAGTCTTTAATTTTACATACCAAAGGATGTAACACTAGGGAAAAAAGTAGAGGTCCAAGAGGATCACCTTGTTGCACACCCTGATACGACCTTAAGGTGTGTTCCCCATAATATAATCTAGCTGGGTTGGAGTAGCAAAATTCCACCCAACGAGAAATGGCAGGGCAACGAATGCGAACTTCTTGTAGCATAACCTCACGATCCACCAAATTAAAAGCATTTTGGAAATCCACCAACAACATCGAAAGGCCCACCTCATCCCCTCGATCCTCAATCAACCTGTTTACAGCATGAAGTATAGCCTCCCCTCCTCCTGATACACCAACCCCATACTGCAGATCATTCAAATAACCATCTAAGGAGTGACCAATCATAGTAGCACTAACCTTAGAAACCAAACGCCTCCAAACGGTACCCACAACAATAGGACGTATACCACCTCCGGGTTTGACCAACGGTGTAAGAGGAGCACTAGCAATATATTCACCCAACATCTCGGGACATTTCCCATCAAGAAATATTATTATTATTATTATTATTATTTATTATGAACATCACTTTATTAAAATAATAGGATTTACAATAGCAAACCCAATAATGTTTCAACTCCAGACACATACCATGCCAATTAGGGGTGTGAATCGGGTAGGGTCAATCGGGTTCGGGTCAATTCGGGTCGGGTCAAGTCGGGTCAAGACTTAAAAAAATTATACCCGAACCCGAGCCTAATTAGAACTCCGGTTACTCGGGTTCGGGTCAACTCGGGTTCGGGTCAACCCGGCTATAAGGAAAAAGTATGAACTTTGGCTAATTTAAGTAATAATTAAATGTAAAATGTGTTATTTGAGTCGGGTCAAGTCGGGTTGGTCGGGTTCGGGTCAATTCGGGTCGGGTCAAGTCGGGTCAAGGTTAAAAAATATAAACCCGAACCCGAGCCTAATTAGAACTCGGGTCAATTCGGGTCAACCCGAATACGATTTTGGACCCGAGTGACCCGACTCGAATAGGCTTTTTTGGGTTCGGGTTCGAGTCGGGTTCCGATCAGGTCGACTTTTTCGACACCCCTAATGCCAATAATGTTTAACTACCGACTTGTGTAAGGTACACTGACCTCAATATATGAACTATCAATATATCTTTTCCTTGATCTATGTGGGATGATGAAAATATACTAATTTCTTTCGTTTATAAAAAAGTAGTAACCACCTCCATTATTGGACATATGGATAAATTTAATTCCAAATTTGTTTTTTTTAGATTATGCTAATGAAGGTTTGATTTTTTTGGGACTTTTTAGACTTTACGCCCTTTTATCGCCTTTATGCAATTTTAACTTAGTGATAGTTTACATTTGGATTTCATATATTTGCATGATCAGATACCTCTGTCACATGTTTTATAATACGCTCCTTATGAATTGTAACCACAAATCGAAACTATTTGAATTTTCTTTTACTACATGATAGACTCAATTTATGCTTAGTTGCATTGATACAAGTTAAATATTTCAATTCATGTAATGAACCTAAATTATATGAATATAATGATAAAAGAAACTAAGTGTTTATACATTCTTATATAGAAAAAGAAGGAAATATTTGTGTGAAATATATAATTAATGTTCCTTTAATAATTTTAGAGCTAATGTGATGGGATATAAATTGATAGATCGATGTTGTTTGATGTAAACCCATCATATATACCAAAGTAGAGGTGACAATTTTTTCCTATTTTGTTAATTATGGGTAATTTTTAACCCTTTTTCAAAAGTAGGGGGCCACTTTTTGCCCATTCAATATTATTGATAGGCTCAATGGGCATATATAAAACATTAGATGGGCTCAATAGACACATGTAAAACACTAGATTGGCCATTCGACGGATCTTCATATTTAATGTTTCTTTTCTAAGCTTTAAACGAGTATTGTTTTTTATTTTTTTTACGTTTTTATATGTTCTTTTTGCCCGTTTTACCATGCGTTCGTTTAGCCTACCCGTCCGCCCGATTAGCCCGCCACCCTTTTAACCCATCGCCCATTTAGTCTCTCACCCATATCCACCCGACCCATCCATTTTACCACCTCTAATACCAAGTAATAGTCGCTAAAAAATCTGTTCAATTAGCCATTCACACCTTATAGTCCATACATATAAAAAAGAAAAAGAAAAAAGTTATCAAGTCATACAAACTTATCTATAATATCAACTTACAAATCCTGACAAGATTAATAAATTGATATCGAAGATAACAATGTATGTAATACCAACTTGACTATGTAAGATTCATCTCAATGTATGAACTAGCAACATTTGTATCGATTGCCCGATGTGGGATGACAACATTGTTTATTACCATTGTCGGACGCTTGACTTTTTGTAAGTCCGAAATAAAGAATTACTAAGGTTGCGTTTAGTTGGATGGAAAACACCCTGTTTTTATAAATTGTTTTCTAAAAATAATGAAAACAGAAAACGCGTTCAAATCGCCATTTTCCAAAAATATTTTCTAAAATGTTACAAACTAGGAATAAGTTGGGGTTTATAAATGTTACGTGTGTTCAGGATACTAATGATGGTCCTGCTAGAGATTAATGGGATAAATGTAATGTTATTGTTCCTTCTTGGTTACTTGGGTGTGTTTCACCAGAATTATATAAGGGTCAAATCTTTTCTAAATTTGCCCAAGATGTTTAAGATGAACTTGAGAAAACTTATGATAAACAAGATGGTTCTATTATATATAACATACATCATAAAATCTATACTTTAACTCAATCTAGTATGTCATTATTTTCTCGCTTTGATTGCTTGAGGGTAAGCAATAGCATGTGGAGGAATTTGATAACTGAAGGTTTATAAAGTTCATAACAATTATACAAAACCTTAAATAAGATCAAAGCACACATAGAGGAAGCGATTTAAAAAATATCGTAATTAATAACACAATTATAATTAATCGAATTAGGGTTACATACCTTTATCCTATCGAAGATCCACAAGATCACTAATTAGGGTTTATGATGAATACTACCAAGATATAGTCTAAAGCAAGACTACATTACGTTCTTGTACACACGTAATACAACGAGCTAACCGTGATTCTAGGACGTGTGAACCAAGCTTCTACGTTTGTGGAAAATCTACCCAACAACCCTAGAGAGAGGGTAGGACTATATTATTGCTAAACCAAAACCAAAGGATAAAATGAACCCTAAAAAGGTGTTTTTCCTTTCGGTGTTGATCGCAATTAGAACCTAAAACCAAACCAAAACCAAACGATTCCCTCAGGGTTTCGTGGTAGTTGATCGGCCAAAAGGAGACAGACAAGAAAAGTGAGGTAAAAAATAATGAAGGTTTTGATGTGTTTATATAGGCTATCAAATCTTGGAGCCCAAGTAATAAACAAAATAAGGCGAGAAATCTTTTCTTCCTTTTCCTTCTTTTCTCCACCGTCGGCCCAACCCACAAAGGGTATTCCGAATCTTTCTTTAACTCTTGTTAATTATTCAACATTAACCGTTAAGTCCTTAACTCTTAAATTTAACGACAGTTAAAGTTATTGCTCGATTTAATAAAATAAACATATAAATATATTTATTAAATAAATTAACTCTTTACGTATTGTGCGCAATCTCGTAATCCCGAGTTCGATCCTAACACACGACTATTTAAATTAATGTCCATAAACATTCAGCTCCCACTTGGACAAATTTCTAATATCCTGATTACATTGACTAGCGTCTAGTTACACTAGCAATGTCTCTAGTACAACTCGAGTAAGGTTTCTTGGATAAAACATTTTAATGATTCATCATTATTATTATCCTTTCATTTCTAATACAACGTTAATAAGGGTATGGATCTTAGTCATTCCTTTCATTAACCATTCTGTTTCTCGTTCATCGGATTCAAGCAAATTTACCAAAACTTCTAAACATAGTTTAGAAAAACTTTGGGTACAACCATACAAACATCTTACTCATCCCACGAGGGGCCCAGCTGTATTAAAATTCAAAATAAATTTGAAGGAAACAAATTCCATATTGACTACAAGCAAAACTTATGAATTTTGCAACACTTCTGAAAATAACCCTTATAGCTACCAGTTACGTTTAGCGTTAGATTATTTCACAAAAATGCACTAGATCCACGACAGTTTCCTTGTATCTCGGGTCTGAGGATAACTATTTATGATTTACTTAATGACAAAGATCCATAAAGTATAATCATATAGTTGGAATAAGTCCAATATTCGATTCATCGAATATCATCCAAAATTGATCAATATACTTTCATGTATAGTCTATCACTATTTCGGATTGTCTTAGTTTAATCATATTCCCATATTATTAATCGACAACGGAGATTTATCATAACAATTTATTCATGGAGTAAAACATATAAAATAGGATACAAAATTAAATAACAAGAATAAACGAAACCCAATCTTTATTCCGTTAAATAATAATGTCTTAACATCCTTTATCCAAATACTAATTAGATCAATGCATGAAAAACATGGTTGATGCATCATGCCTCTAGTAGTGACCTTCACACTTGTTTGGCAAAGCATAAAACAACCAATCTTGACCTATTGGAATTTTGAGAATACTTTCTTAAATAATTTAATCATTGAAGTTCTTGCACATGTGCATTCAAATAGTTTGATATTGCCACATGGTACCAAAACTATGAAACATCGTTGATCACCAATTTATTATACTAAACTTCTAAAAACACATTTGAAGTTCAAAGTATTCTAATTCTTTAATGTATAATGAAACTTTAATCAACATGTCATCTCTCAAGATCCCATGACTAATATTGAGTGTTACCTCAATTACATCTTTTCAAGTTTTGATAACTTGTCATTTAAAGATATATAAATACGTTACCTATAATATCTATTATGTAATTTTGATTCCAACCAAACCTCCAAGTTTGTTGGTTATGATAATTTGCACAACGATTGACAGATTACTCATCTATAGAATATGGAAGCTGATCCAAGACAAGGATGTTATTCTATATCCAAACATATTCTTTCAGAATATTCATTACACAATTTATTTAATAAATTTCAAATAGATTAATATATTCAAAGCATCTTGCTTTTAAGCACGATATAAATACAACATGATACACATGAAAATTTCTCAAACCAGATTTAGATTTCTTCATGTTCTAAATATCCATATAAACTTATTACATGGTATATTATGTTATATTTCCACCGCATAAATAAATAAATTTATTTGTTCCAAAGTTATATATTATTTTCTAAATCTTCAAAGCAAAATTTCTATTCAAGTTTAAAACAAATCAACATTTAATTTGAATGAAATTTACTTTCTTATATGTTTATTCGACACATATAATTTAAGAAAATAATCATCATACTCCCACTAGCTTTTAGAAATACTCATAAATTATCTGATTTCAAATTTAAATCTAATCTTCGATTTCAGATTAAACATAAGATAATTTCCTAGATGTCTGCATTTATCCATTCATGAATAATTTGCACTTCATACTTTTCAAAGATTTATTTGAATTAATAAACTCCTTTCGATTACTTAAATCCGTGCTCAAGTAGTCATTCAAGAAATAGTTCATACATATTCAATTTTGTCAATTGAAATATGACTACCAAAATCTTTATATATTTAATATACTCGGCTCAGAGGCATGTAACGTGGACTTCAAACTTCCAAGTATCTTGAATTCTTGATTATCGTTTTGGTTTGAACAATAAATGGAAAAAATCATTATATTTATCTAAATTTTTGTAGCATCTAAAGTTTTCCGTTTTAACATTACCAAATACATGAAAGAGTTATAAATATCTCACCACTATGATGTTTTGTCTATATGGGACAAAATATTAATGACTCCACAATAATTTAAAAGGTTAATTCCATATATCCCCAATTAAAACTTCCTAATGTCATATTTGTCCAACATAAACTCATAATACTATATTTATCCAATTTAATCACAAGTTTTGTCATATATACCCATTCTACTAATTTATTTGTTTTAATTCATTTCAAAATATTAACAATAATCAGTTTAAAACTTATAGACTATTTTACCCTTACTAATGGCACTTCGACACTTTCTTTCAATAAATACAAGCTTATGTATTCTATATCATGATCAACCAGTATGATAAAATGACAGGTGATAAAAACATATTTATGAATCTTCGATCCGCTTGTGTATGAATTGCATGTGAAAAGTTTGGACAAGAAGTACAATGAACATAAGAAATTCAATTTACTATATTTGAGGTCAACATCTTAATAACTTGGGGGTTATAAACATCATCATTTATTTGTTAGTTGTTGTATCTAAAGTTAGTTGTGAGGTTACGTGGGTTTGAATCACATATCTAAACACCTTGAAGGCATAATTAGTTATCGACACACATAACATCGCACCTATTCCAAAGACAAGACAGTGGTTAAAACTGACGCGCAAGATGTTTTGGGATTCATGGATCTTCAAGTGTATGTATTTTTACAGCGGCTGAAAATAATACACAAGGAAATCCATTAACGAGACTATATTGTTGTGAATCTGTAATAGTTTAGATGAATGTGGATATATATATATATTTTTTGATAAACTATGTGGATACATATTTTGATGAAAAAGGGTATGATGGATATTTAGGGGGTGCTTTGATGTTATGGGATATAGGGAATGGTAAAGATAATGAATAAAAGGGCTTGGTATTATATAATGCAATCACCCATTACCTAAAAGTGGGTAATGGGCCATTACCCAATAAATCGAGGGTTATCATTTTTCATTACCCTGTAAATTGCGGTGGTAAACATTCTTTAATGGCGGGAAAATTCTTCTCACCACGACCTCCTTCTCCAACCTCCCATTATTTCCCGCAACTCTCTCTAAGCAATTTAATTTCACCTTATCAAACTAGTTCGATGCCTTCCTTATCTCTATCTTAAACACAAACACTACACCTAACTATACCAGATAAATTAATTTAAGATTCATGTTCAATTTAATGATAGTATAATATCCACATGTTTTTACATTATGTCATGATGCTTATGATTGTTTGTTATAATATATTCAATTTTTTGTTACTTCCAAAATACAGAAATTTTATGTTTGTTGTGTTCAACTTTCAATATCTTTACAGATTAGATTAGTGTTTCTGTAATTAATTTTTTATGTGGAATGTTTGTAAGAATGTAAATATTGTATGAGTAATTAGTTGTATTTTGGTAGTGTTAGCATCAACGTTGATAGAAATTCGGTTAATAGATAGCTTTTATAGTTAACATGTATTTTTGTAGATCAAATGGCCCGTCCCCCTCTTAGCAAAAGACATCGCGAACTTTTATTGCTTCAACAAGTAACAACTGCTATGATGGTCTTGTTATTTTGTTTCCACTATTTTCTTGTTTGCTTGCACCTACGATTTAAGATTCGTGAAATTAAAACCAAGGAAGAAAAAAAGATGGAGCGGATGAAATGGATGTTTAGATTGACAATAGAATGTGATGCTATATGCATTAGTGAGCTCCGTACGGACAGAGCCACATTCAATGTACTATGTGATATGGTCAAAGACATCGGGTGTTTAAAACCTAATAGAAATACATCCATAGAAGAGGCTGTAGCAATGTTTTTATACACCTTGGCTCACCACAAAAAAAGTAGGACAATTTGTCATCTGTTTTTTCGTAGTAGAGAAACCGTAGTCGACATTTCCACCAAGTTCTTATAGCAATTTTATACTTGTTTAATAAACTATATAAATGTTTTCCACCAATTTTATACTTGTCAAGATGAGAGATGGAAGTGTTTTCAGGTATTGTAATTTTATACTTGTTTAATAAACTATATAAAAATTTCAAAAAGAAAGTCTCTTACGAAATGAATTATTTTATTTTGTAGGTTTGTTTAGGAGCTTTAGATGGAACCTTAATTAAAGTCACACCTCCAAGTGGTGAAAAGTCTAGGTATCGCACGAGGAAGGGATGTATTTCAACAAATGTCTTAGGTGTTTGTTTCCCAAACATGCAGTTCATATATGTTCTGCCTGGTTGGGAAGGTTCAGCTCATGACGGTCGTGTGCTTCGTGATGCAATATCAAGGCCTCAAGGTTTAAGATTACCCCATGGCTCTTATTATTTGGTTGACGCGGGTTATTGCAATGCAAATGGATTTCTTGCCCCGTACCGAGGACAACGGTACCATTTAAGAGAGTTTGATGGTCATCGCCCAGAGACAGTGTAAAACTCGCATGCTTTTACCATGAATAGTACCCTTAAGATCGTACGTACTAGATTAAAACTTTCCTATTATAGCATGATTACGATTACGTGTTAGGATTTTACGTATTACGTACGTGTTAGAACACGATAAATATTTATTACGCACGAACACGCAATAATTATTTGACAATAATTAATCACGAACATGCGATCATGAAATCATGAACGTAATTAAATCACGAACTAATATTAATTATGTATATATATATATATATATATATATATATATATATATATATATATATATATATATATATATATATATATATATATATATATATATATATATTACGAGCGTAAATAGATATATTAGGTCACGGTAAATATTTAACGAGAACACACTAGACACGAACACAAATAAACACGAACGAACACTTAAACAACGAGACACGGAAAACGGTACGGGTACCCCATGTGGGGGCCCCTACCCGCGGCTACACCAACACCAAGGGCCAAGCCCATTAATTTTTACAATGAAAGGGGGGTTAAGGTAAAACTTGTTTTCATTTTCACTTTACAGAAGAAACATTAAAAATCCTAAAAAGTTTTCCTCCCTTCTCCTCCTTCCTCTCCTTGGCCGCCGCATACAACAACAAGAAAGGGGGTGTTCGTTTTGTTTTTGATCTTGAATCTTGTACGTGTGTTCGTGTGTGTTTATTCTCATTAGATCCACGCATTCGGTATATTCTTTTAATCCTTTTTCTTTTTGATTTGATCTAATAAATTAATTAAGAACATGATGTTTTTAAAACCTAATTAAAAACATAAATCATTCATGTAAACGGTTACTGGGTAAATCAAAAAGGTTGTTTTTAGGGGTGTTTGTTTGGCCGGCGCCTAAACCGAACCCCAAGGGGATCTCGGTTTGGCTAATAGACCACCACCGAGACCATATGGTCCCGGTTTGGTGGTGTGGGTCCCACGGCAGCAGCAAACCAAAGGGAACCCCGAAGTGGTTCGGGGTATGGTGTCGATTTCATGTCCGGTTCATGGTTTCTAGTCAAGATCCGGTTCACGGTTTATGTTAAGATTATAATTTTTATAATCATATGTTAAAATTTAATTAAAAATATGACATGATTAATTTAATAAACATGACTTAGGTTATAATTTAATTATTAGATCATGAAATTTTTAATCAAAGTATTTTATATTTTCTAGACTTATAATTAATTAATTATTTAAAAACCATGGTTATAATTAATTAATTAACATGACTTAGGTTATATTATTAATAAATAATAATACATGTTTTAACCTAAGCATTTAACTTTATTTAATTAAAAACATGATACATTTAATTAAATACTTTTAATCTATAGTTTATTTAAATTACATGTAATAATTAATAAACTATACATTATATCATATGACTTAGAAAATAATCAGAAAAACACTTAAGCTTATATACTTAGCTTATTTAACCAGCTTATATCTAAATATGGAAACTTTCTATTTTTAGAAACTTATTTAATTAAGGCAGCTAATCTATTTATGGAAACTTTCTATTTTTAGAAACTTATTTAATTAAGACAGCTAATCTATTTATGGAAACTTTTTATTTTTAGAAACTTATCAATTTTAAGTAGTAATTCTATTTTTGGAAATTTTCTATTTTTGGAAATTTTCTATTTTTGGAAACTTTCTATTTTTGGAAACATTCTATTTTTGGAAACTTTCTATTTTAGGAAAACCTGCTATTTTTGGAAAATTACTTATTATTACACAGTAAGTATAATAATACATGAAACAGAAATATTTAATCAGAATAGACAGAACATAAGATAAACACAGTTTAAGGCTTTAAACAGTAAAACATGATATGAACATATAAAATAAGCTAAGACATGACATAAAACCAGTTACGTATTTAGGAAGCATATACTTATTCATGTATGTAATTATGTAGCATTAGTGATACCGAAGTAGGATTCTCCTTAGTTCATCTTCTTCGTTCACTGGACATAAGGTACGGATTCCCATCCTTTCAGTATGGACATTCTTTCCTTATTAGGATTCCCCGTATGCAGCCAAATGCTTTCCCGTAGTATAAGTTTATATGTTTGACTTGCTTATGTTTAATTTACAATACCTATAGCCATATACATGCATGACCAGTTTCACCTAGTTATGGAGGTACCATAACCATAACATTAGAGGCACTGATGTTATGACTTCACCACGGCGGAGTGATTGCTCGTGGCGTCCCTTCAGCTTTTGGCCATTTATTTTATTTATCATGTGGGGCGTATGGGTGCATCCTAGTTACATGTTTTTCAGCAGATTACTCAGTGTGAATGTGGTGTGTGCCTTGCATCCTTCACAAGGAGCTGATCCCTCCTACCCAAAACCAGTATATTAAATTAGAGGCAGCCCCTCTAATTTGCATGATGAGGTCACCCCTCCAAGTATTCATGCACGGTGGATTTTCATGACCTATATGGGCTAATGGTATAACATGCTAAACAATTTTTATAAGATAAACATAAGGCTTTTCAAACTATAAAACCAGTTTTACCAAGACTTAACCAGGTTATTCGGGACTTAGTTTCTTCCGTTGTTATATGTTATGTGCTTATCCTATTCATGATTTATTGTACATCCGTGCACTGAGCGTATTGCTCAGCCGTTTTCCTTTTCAATGTTCCCAAAACGGCAGGTACTCAGGGACGCTCGTAGACTTTAAGCATACGTGCATATGGACTGGAAGCTTTCTAGCCTTTCTTTACTTTATGCATTATCTTTAATTTGATACACTTGCTATGGACATTGTTTAGTCCTTTCCTTTACAGTACTTATGTTTGTGTGTGATGAGCTTTACTTTTGGACTACCGATGTTTGATTCCGGTATTTTCCTTTTATGGTCATGTAATGTTTAGACATTTTTCCTTGTATGCTTTGATGACACGCCATAATTACGCGTGACATTCCATTATCAAAATGGGGTGTTACAGACAGCTCAAGAGTACTTCAATATAAAGCATTCTAAAGCAAGGAATGTTATTGAAAGATGTTTTGGATTGTTAAAAAGAAGATGGAAAATCCTTGCATCTCCTTCATTCTTTTCCATTCAGACCCAAGTTAGACTTATTATGGCATGTTGCCTCTTACACAACTTAATTCGAAAGTTTATGAGCCATGATCCCCAAGAGTCAGTTCTTGACGATGATGGTAATGATGACGAAGAAGAGTTGGACAGTGAGGAGGAAAGTGAAGATACATAATATTTTACCAATATTAGTCCAAGTGATGAGTGGATGACGTTTAGAAATACTTTGTCTGAAAATATGTTCAACGTGTGGTCTAATAGATAGATTTCTTTATATTATCACATTGTCTTTTGAATGGTTTGATTGTAACATGGATTATATAAATAGATCTTATTTGATATTTCTAATTTTGTATGTATTGTTTTTTTGTACTTATGGGTTTAAGTATGTATACATTATTTTAAAGTAATAGCAAGTTAAATAAGTACATATACATTGCTTTCTACGTATTAAATTATCCCACTTGGTTATAAGTATACTGATATGCATTCAAAATTTCAGGTACTAATGGTTGCATCTTCATGTGATCGTGGTAGGGGCAAGAACAAACAGTTCTGGAAAGAAGAGGAAGTTGAAGTGTTAGTATATGTTTTGGTGGAACTTGCTAGTGATCCTCTATGGAAGGTAGATGGTGGATTCAAGAATAATTACATGGTTGAAGTACGTAAAAGGATGGCGCTATATCGGAATAAGGAAGTTAACCCTCACATTGACTCTAAGATCAAACACCTTCGAAACAAGTATAATCCAATCTCGGAGATGCTAAATGCAAAGTGGATGTCAATGGGATGGCGTTGAGAGCAAAATCAACTGTGAGCAGCAATGGTATGAGGATTGGTGTAAGGTAAAACCATCTAAGTGGGAATTTCTTATTACTATATGACCCATTTCTTGTTATATTCTAGTTTTCGTTCTTTATTTTTTCATGTAAAACTTTTTTACCTTTGTTACTGCTACTGCAATAAAATGACGCTTTTCTATAAACACTATTGTAGACTCACAAGAATGCAGCCGGACTATTCAACTTCAAATTTCCGTATCTACATAAGCTGGACATGGTGTGGGGTAGAGATAACAGGCTAGAAAGCAGAAGATATATCAGAGGCATCTAAAGATAGTAATAACCAAGGTGCTACAGTTTTATGTGCTTCTGATGACAGCGAAGATGAAGTTTTGATGGTCCCAGAAACACAACCTAGTCCATCAACAATTCACGCTACAAAGAAAAGAAAGAAAGTTTCACCGCCAACAGAAAGTTCCTACAAAAAGAAGAAACCAATGACATCTCAACAAATTATGGATGCTAAATTAGATGCTCTAAGTTCTGATTTTAAGTCCGTTTCTGGAGAAATGGCCTCAAAATTTGGTGTTGTTGCTGATGCTTTCACTGTTGATGCTAATAAATCTCAGTCAGTGAGTGAAGAAAAGATGCAAGAGGTAATGACTGAACTTATCAATATTGGTATATCTCCATTGGATATTGGTAAGGTTGTTGAGATATGCTACAATGATCCCAACAAAGTTAATACCTTGTTTACTTTGGCAAGCTATATGAGAAAGCCATATGTTCTTGGATTCTTACATCCACAAAACTAGTTTATGAACCATGTCTTATAGTTTAATTTTCCCTGGTTATGTTAGAGTCTTGTTAGTTGTATCAGCATAATGGTTGTTTTGTTAGTTTGAACTACTATTTTGTGTTGTCCCAAGTACCGTGTTTAATTTTTTTTTTTGGTATTTCAGACTAATTTGAAATTTAAACTTTTTTTATTGGCTGCAGTTTGTTCTTGTATGATATTTTGGGTCTGATATGCAGGGTTGTTTGTTACGTACGTAGTCTGCATTTTTACTATGCCTTATCTGATGTCCTTGGTCATTCTGATATAAATAGTATGGTCTTGTGCAGCACTTTTTTTACAGATAATCTGTTATTGTTAATGTGTGTTTAGGTGTGATAATTCAGCAAATGTGTTTAGCTAGTTTCTGCTTCAAAACTACGTCTCTTACAGTAAACCCAAAAGTAACATGATAGAGTGATAGACATATGAAAATGTGTATAGCTTTACTGAGGGTATCATCTACTTCAATATCTTAACTTATGCACGATAGATGAAGTATAATTGACTTACGTGCAATTTTGTATACCTCATATAGAATGACATATTCTGTCACCATCAGAACATAACTAGTGTGCATCTTGTTTGACGTACTAAACTCATTTGTTGTAATTCGGCGATTTTTAAATGACCCACGTCCGTTTGATCCGAATTTTAATTTGCTCGTTTTGCTGGTGACCGTGTCGGCTTGGTTCTTCCGTTTTGTCACCTCTAGTTTAACCAATGTTTTGAAAATCGATGTTTAAATCGACACAGTCGAGTCCTCGAGTTACCGATTTGACCCGAGTCAGCCCGGTTTTTTAAAAAAATAAAAAATATTTTCAATGGTTAACAAAATTTATGTATAAAAATAATAAAATCTTCTATATATCGAGCATATAAACTATTTACCAACAAAGTAAAAACAAAATACGTCGCAAATACGCATAAGTAAAAGCACGAAAAAACGTAACCCGGCTGGGTCTCGAGGCTGAGTTCACCCAGGTCACCCAAACCCGACAAGTCGAACCGAATTTCTAAATATGGAGTTTAACCTTTCATCTACTTGTCTTTTTTTGTTGCTTATATTTGATTATTAAAAAATTATAAAGTAATTTAAACAAGCAACATGCTAATGGGAATGATTACGTAAAATGAAACATGCAATAACAATGCAATGATAGAATCTATTTCTTTCCCTTGCATTATAATTACCTTTCCCTTTATTATTACCCAATTTGAACCAAGCACACCCTTAGTATTATTAATTGAGGTTTAATTGATTGAATAATAGAATGGGCATATATGACTAATTTTGTGATTAAATTGGGTAAATATGATATGATGAGTTTTTGTTGGACAAGTATGAAATTAAGAGGTTTTAATTGGGGATATATGAAATTAACCCTAATCTAAAAGGGACATAGAATCAGAAATAGATAAGTAACTTGTTTGACAACATAGAGCACCTTAAACTATTTCACTTAAGATTATTTCATCTTTTATTTGTAGCTAGAGTCCCTCCAAAACATCACTAATGTGATTAATGTTGCAGATACACGTGAGCTTCATTTCAGCCCGAACATGGTTACCAAATCAAGCTGTAGGCTTGTATGGTTGTATGCCAGATCTAATAGTTTCTTTGTGATTCCGAAGGTGCACCCCTTGGGTGTAGTGATGGATGTTAGATATATATTACAATCTTTAAAGATGTTTCATTACAAGACCAGTTGGATGGATGCATTTGGTTATAGTCTCCATGTGGGGAGGTCAGGGGTTCGACTCCTGTCATTCCCCATGTGGGGGATTTTTCCAGAATTGGCAGCCGGGTTTGAATCCCATCGCAATGCCTTGAAGCCCCTTAATGGGAAACTGGATGGCTAGCATGGGGGTGATATTCTCTTCGTGAGATGATTCAAAATCGGGTCGAGAGACTTGGTGCCTTGATGGCACGCAAGATACTCCGCTGCACCAACCTGCCGTTTAAAAAAAACAAGACATGGAAGTTGGTATGAAAACATTTTCCTTCTAACAAAGTTTTCCAAAATTATCATCATAACTAAAGAGAAAAGATAGAGATGGTTATTAAAAAAGAGCTCCCACAAGTTGTAGCTCCATCTGCAATTTGAAATTGTAAATGACTCAAAATGAAAGTACTGCTTGGACCGCATATCAAAGTTTTAAATCTTCTTGGCGAATGTTACCATAAGTTTATCTAAGAACAAACGCCGAACACACTATGTAGTTAGATCGTTGGGTGTGTTTGTGTTTGTTTGTATTCGGTTTTGTGATGTAGAATGCACATTTTTAAAAATTCTGAAAGACTCGCAATTAGGAAAATAAATGAAAATGTTCCAGAATTCTTAACTAGAGTAGATGCTTGATACCACATATGACAGTTCCAAAACTTCTCGACGAGTGTGAATGAAACATTAAAGGAATCATAGACATTCAAAATAAACCCAGATCGCGTCAACACTTTCCCATCATTTCAAATACAAATGCATTAAAAAATAATGCCCCAAGACTAGGTTGATATGGAATGGACTCCAAGAATCTTTCAATGTCATGGCCAGAATCTTTCAACGATATTTTGTTCACCATTGAATGCATTCAAAGCTATCGGGACATGAGACACTATTTCGTCAAGAAGGTACACATGCTCATTCCAAAATGACATCTCGAATCGTCTCATGACCCCTTGTGGGTTGTCTTTTAATCAGATGGAATGGTTGAAAACATCAAAACAATGTTGGTTTGTTTTTCAACGCGTAAAATCTTATATTCACATCCCACATCGTCTCATGGCCAAATAGTCACTGGCAAAGTTTGCTATAAAATAGGAGGCCACATTCTTGAAAATTATATCATATGATCTTGTTTTCCATCTGATTATTTTTTAACAATTGCTAGTTAAAAATTTTAATAAAGTGATTTTTCTCAATATACCTTAATTTTATTAATTGATGTATTTCAAAAAAAAAAATTGACTTTAATAAATGTTTTTACTTGTTTCTAACAAATTAATAAAAGTTTGATTACAATTATTTCTTTTGACATGTATTTTAAGAAATTGCAATCAAGATCTTGTTGGAAATGAGAAGATCATGTAATATGAGGTCAACCTTTTCGAGAGAACGATATGCACCATATTCATAAAGTGGTTACTCTTTAAGTCTTTGTGTACGTCATGAAGTTTCTTGGAGACCTTTTATGTACGTTGTGAAGTTTTTTGGAGACTTTTTATGTACGTTATGGAGTCTATTTCATTTATGTTATCAAGAGGTTTTTCAAATAGAGTAAGGGCTTGTTTACTTTTTTAAAGGGTGCTATATAAGCCTCTTAATTAGTCTCTTAGTGGGAAGAGAGAGTGTTTTATGTGAGTATGGAACAAGTGGTTGAAAGGGATTTGGGCCCACAACTCTTCCCACTAAGAGCCACAACAAGAAAAAGAAACACCCCCTAAGTTGAAACCAATAAAAGTTCGTATAGGTTTTATTTAACTTTATACATAATGTGACAAAAATAACACGACTATCTACATCCTCTAAGCAAAATAATATCTTTGCTTTGTTTTTTCTTAAAAACAGCATATTTCAAACCAAAATAAACTAATTATAAAAGCGTCCACTATATTAGCAAAATATTTAAAAATCGCGAAAGTTTTATAAAGGAAACACAAATAATACATTGCGGCGATGTCGGTCTTCTGGAATCTACATCAACCCCAATCTCTTAGTTATCTAACAATGTTGGTTTATTACATCCCACATCGCCTCATGGCCAAATAGATAGATTTGTACAGGTTAAGGTGGTTCACCCACCACTTTTTCTTTTTTTTGTCAAAAATAGCAACAGCTTGCCTCGTTAAAATCTCGTCTAAACCGGTTTTATATAGTTTGGTTTGGTTTAATCCGTTCCAAAGCATAGAAAAAACCTATCTAAACTGGTTTTTGGTTTGGTTCTATGCTATACTAGCAGTTGGTTCCATCAGTGGAATTTGTTTAGATGTATCTTAAAAATGTTTATCAACAAAGAAAAATTAATGTTGATATGAAATCAAATGGTTGTGACAGAATGTTACCAAAAGTTTCTTGTATACATACAAACGTTACAATATATGTTTTGTCTAATCCACTACATAGACCGGCATGAGCTGCATGTTCGGGTTAGTTTCACAACCCGAATGCAACTCCATCGTCTCACTACAACTGTCGACTCATTCCCCAACGAAATTCTGATAATTTCCCCAGCAACATGTTGATGGGATAATATTCCCCAGCGACATGTCGCTGGGAAAATGTCGGTGGGGTACGCTCGATGAGAAAAAATTCCCCAGTGACAAAATCGGGCAAAAAGTGTTGACAAGTCAAACCTATCGAGAGTTTCGCCAGCGACATGTCGCTGGGGAAATCTTTGTAGATTTTTTATAAAATACCTGCACAGCAGGCGTTTTCCAAATTTTTTCCATTAATTTTTACTGAAAAATTTACCAAAACCTGTATTTACTCACCAAAACACGCATAGAAAGTAAACTTCCAATACAAATCAACACAAACGCGGAATAAGTTCAAACTTGAACCTAAATATAATATAACGTTCAAATTACTTAAGGATAATAGGGATATGTCCGGATAGTTAAAGATACTAGCGAAACAAGGGTTCTAATTTAGGATAATAGGGAAACAAGTCAAGATAAACATAAGGAAACAATGTACCATACTAATAAACACATATGCAACACGTCTAGCTCGCGTCATCGCCACCATCCTCACCACCCTCCCGGTCCTTACCATCATCACACGGGCGACTCCCGCTCCCGCTGGCACCACCACTATCATATCTGGCAAAGTGATCGGCATACCTGTCGTCACTTCTCAGCAGGGTTATCCTGAAATCAACTTCCGCACTTCTGCCAGCGGGTGCCGGAAAGCTCGGCATAGAACAGATGTATCCCGGCAATACCTGACCCACGCTAAGATGGTGGCCGCGAAAATTCCCTCCTCATACCATTCTGTTGAATTCTGAAGTGGTGTGGTCACCCGTTGTTTCGAGCTCCCTCATCCTATCCTGTGTAGTGACAATAACACAAGATAGTAAATATATTAGTCTGGTTGCTAGATTATTAATCAATGATTCATTAAAGTGTGTATTAGATAGGGTTATACATTAGAAGTTCAATGTATTAGATAGGGTTATACATTAGAGGTTCAATGTATTAGATAGGGTTATACATTAGAGGTTCAATGTATTAGATATGGTTATACATTAGAGGTTCAATGTATTAGACAGAGTTATGCATTAGAGGTTAAATGTATTAGATATGGTTCAACATTAGAGGTTCAATGTATTAGATAGGGTTATACATTAGAGGTTCAGTATATTAGATAGGGTTATACATTAGAGGTTCAATGTATTAGATAGGGTTATACATTAGAGGTTCAATATATTAGATAGGGTTATACATTTGAGGTTCAATGTATTGGGTTCAACATTAAAGGTTCAATGTATCAGACAGGGTTATACATTAGAGGTTCAATGTATTAGATAGGGTTATACATTAGAGGTTCAATGTATTAGATATGGTTCAACATTAGGGTTATACACTGGCGAGAAAATATTGGCGGGAAAACACTGGCAGGAAAATGTTAACCATTTCCCTCACTTTTTTTATTATAAAAGGAAAACCACACACACTCCTTATGATAACAACCACCAGCAGATCACACACACACACACACACACACACACACACACACACACACACACACTTATCATCACAAACACATTGTTATTATGAATATGTTGAAGCATGAAGCTTTTCCGTGCAGGTGTGGACATGGAGATGTAGTTCTTCAAAAATCGTGGCAACGTGAATCCTTTGGTAGACACTATGCTTGTCCAAGTTCACAGGTGGAACCTCCAATTTCATATGGATGCAAAATTTTTTTATGGAAAAACGAACGCGTCCAACTACTAATCCATTCTCTTGGAGGTTCAATGAGCTTTTCTCCTCCAAGCTCTTCTTCGAGACCTTCAATGAGCTTTTCTCCTCCAAGCTCTTCTCCAAGACCTTCAACGATTCCAATTTCTTCTCCAAGCTCTTTAACGTGTGCAAATTGTGTGCACTTGAATGGAATGATAAAGGTACTTGAGTGTACAATAGAGTTGTACAGCCATGGCGATAGGCACAGTGGATTCAGCTGCACTATTTCACGACCTTTACGTTGACATGGGGAACATTAGTTTGAACTAGTTTCTAATGTATCTGTTTTCGCGTTTATGAGTCTATTATCGTTTTTATATCCATGTTTAATTAAGCGTATGTTTAAGTGTCCGTGTAAAATAAAACTGTGTTTAGGCGTGTCTGTTTGTAAGTCTCAATGAATGTTAACAATTTTTAATGAATATTAACAACGAATGTTAACAATTATCAGTGAATGTTAACAATTATTAGTGAATGTTAACTTTTGGCGGGAAAATATTGGCGGGAAAACAATGGCGGAAAAATGTTAGCGGAAAAACATTAGCGGGAAAATTTAACCCATTTCCCTCACTTTTTATTTATTATAAAAATACATATATTACATTAAAATTTATACATAACTATGGTTAAAAAATAAAGTATCCCCAGCGACATGTCGCTGGGGAAAACTTTGGGTTGTCGTTTTATGAAAAAAGCGCGTTAATGAAAACTTTTGGAGGGATTCCTGAAAAGTATCTCCAACGACATGTCTCTAGAGAATATTCGAAATATTTAACACCATATTGATTACCACTAATCACTTGGCTTAGTGTATGAAATTCGTATCCCCAGCGACATGTCGCTAGGGAATCTTTGGCGGGATAATCTCCCGCTTATATTTTTGTTGAAGAATTTGGTCAAATATTGGTCAATTTCCCCCAGCGGCATGTCGCTGGGAAAAATTTTTGATACAGTTTGGCCAAATATTCAACTACCAAAAGTGCCACTTCGGATTTGTTTTGTCGTTTAGTGCACTTTCTCTAGCGACTTCCTGTCGCTGGGGAAAACCTCGTTGGGGACTGAGTGGATTGTTGTAGTGTTTATAGAACAAAATGGTGTCTAAGGCTCACGATGCCACCATGTTGTCCTTTTTGATGCATTAGGAAAGGTTTGTGGAAGTTGTCATGGCGTATAGAATCTATGTTTAAACTTACCACCCCGTTCTGTAAGTTAGACTTTGTAAAATAACACAATACTGTTTATTGATTGAATGAACATTACAAGACATGCATATGTATTTATACTAAATACATAGCTTAGATAAGACATCATAAAACCCTAAACCTAATGACCTCAAGCCCACAAACGGGCTTGGGCTAATGACTCGTCTAATAGACTTTACGTTCGATATAACATGAAATATGTTGTCCCAACATTGATGTGGTTAAAACGTCTCCCAGCCGATCGGGCGTACTTCTGGCAAGCAACGATCGGTTAGATGCGCGTCTTGATGAAGAGAAATGTTACACACGTCGTGTTGAGCTAAGAAAAGTAAACGGTATCCCGGGAAATGTTGCACTTTGTATACCGTTTGGCATTTCTTTCCAAATTAAAATTTCGATTATGTCATTAGTTTTTGAATCTAAGATTTTGATTCGTGGAAGGTCATAGGGTTGCTAATGCATGGATAAAATAAGTTAAAGTTACAAAATGTTACTGAAAATGGTAATAAATGTATATAAAATATTGTTTATTTCAAAATGTTGTTATGTTCGAATCCCACATCGCCTCATGACCCAATAATCATATGCAGAAGTTTCTATAAAAGGGGTGACGATTGCAAATAATATGATGTTTCACTACATTTTTATAAATTTTGTTTGTTTAACAATTGCTAGTTGAAATCTTTTATAAAACTTTTTTTGGGAAAGCGTCAATCACAAAAAATTGATGTTTTTTTTCAAAAGATAGTTTTTTAAATGTTTTAATTTGTATTTAACAATAAAAAAAAGTATTCATATTTATTTATAGATATAACAATTTGGATTTTATTTGAAAAGAGAGGATGGACTATAAGAGGGTTTACTTTATGGACGTTATGAAGTCTTTGTTGAAACACTAGCCGGTATTCATATGTTGCGACGGCCAATACCAGTATGATTATAATTTTAAGTTATAGGATCTTTAAGACATACTAATTTTATAGAATAGAAAAAAATATCCAATGCATGTTTGAGGTGCGGGTATATAAACCTTTCGGTTCAAGTTGTTACAAGTTTTAACGAGTTTTTATAAGTTTTGCACATGATTAAATGATATGTATGTTACAAATGTTACCAGGGTACCGTGCGTTGCGGCTACTTATGATCATACATATTTTTAATAATAAAATTACAAATAATGACGATAATTTAAAATTATAACTACTTTAAAATAAGTTTGCAAAAATCGTGAATCGCTAGTCGGACGGTCGACCACCTTATAACTTGTAATCGTTCTAGGAGGGATTAATCGGTGATTAATCAGATTGGTATTTTTACCAAGTTTTTGTATTTTTGACAAGTTTTTGGGTAATTCTAACGAATTTTATGTATTTTCAACAATATTATTCTTAAAATACTAATTATCATACATATAAATAGTTACTATAAGTAATAAACACGAGTTTATAATGAGTTTTTGGTATTTTCAGCATAATTTGCAGGTTTTCGGCAAGTTTGACATCATGGACCACCATTAATCGTCTTTTTATTACTCGGCAAGGTTGAGGGACTTGTAGCGATTAAACGGCGAATAATCGGCCTTGTAGATCTTTTTTTGCAACACTGCTTTAAACAATAATAAACTATTTTATATAAAAATAGTATTACGAGAGTATGATAATTAATGGTGAAATATATTTGCTAATTTGAGTAACATTCGTCACAATATTATATAATATGTAAATGTAGAAAATATTCGTAGTTTATATGTTTCACATTTTCTAAAGTCTCCACCGAAAGCAACAACTTTTCCACCAAAAATCTTTTCAGAAGGTTTCTTTCTTTGGATCAGTTTGACAAATATCATTCATTGTTATATCAAAAGTCTCATAACAATCTCGATTGACCATGGGCGCCTCATCCCTTATTATTAGTTTAGTCATCCTAAGCAACTCAGCAAGCTCAATATCTGCTGAAATATGACACATGGAATCTTCGTTCACATTAATAGGTATAGCAAACCTAGAATGAGCTGTCCTACCTCCTTCCAATAAAAGTGTAGCAATACCACTTGATGCAACATTCAACACGATTCCACCTTCTGAACGACATGCAACTGACATAGTTTTATATAGGTATGTCTTACATGTTCCGCCATATCCGTACACAAAGAACATCCCACCTTTCTTTTTATCAACAACATCCTTTATAGTTCAGTATACACCTTTCTGTTCTTCTGTCAACGTAACGTACATCCTTTGATGTTGTTCTTTTAATTCTTCTTTGTTGTATGTAAGTTCATCGTGCACCAACCTATTATAGCCATCCATTGTGTATTCATCTTGTGGATATGGCATGTTTGTTATATTTTTCAAGCTTTTGTTATTTTTTAAAAGCATGTGCTCAATATATGTAAGGCATATATTTTTCTTTGTGTCATCTGAAAGTACCAATTCTGCAATATACATTGGTATTTAATCCGTTAGTAGCAATTTTGTGTATGAAAAAACTAATTATGCAATAATCGGGAAAATTTGTATAAACCGATGTGTAATATATACGACAGTAAAGAACACGAAAACTAAATGTTGATAATACCTGGGTCATTTCTTTTTTAAGGCGTTCAATGCTTTGTACATCTGCTGCCAAGACATGCCATGTTTTTTCGTACACAAACTCTCGCCTAGACATATTGTCCGTCATAATAAGCATAACAAAAAAAATTTCTCAAATAATTTCCCATTCCCCAATGACTCGCTTCTATAAGTCCATCAATATACTCCTTGTCATCCTCCAAAAGACCTCGTGCGTAGCAAGCGTCTTTAAATATCGGGTAAATAACCTTGTCAAACTCCCTTATTTCCACGTACTCCCTAGCGCCTGGAACCTTATTAAGCAACACTCACAAATAAAAAATTTCACCCCAGCAAGGAGGTACGTGATGTATACAATGACATCTCAAATCGGTGTTCGCCCCTTGCGGGTTGCCTTTTTGTCAGACACTCAGATTGGTTGAAAACAATGTTGGTTTGTTTTGCAAATAGTAAACTCTTTTCTTCACATCATCTCAATAAAGCGGTTATTCTCTATGTACGATAATCATAAAGCGGTTATTCTCTATGTACGTTGTGAAGTCTATTCCATTTACGTTATGAAGTCTATTCCATTTACGTTATTCTCTATGTACGTTAAAAAAGCTTTTTTCAAATACCGAAAGTTCAAACCATTAAAGATCGTATAGGTTTTAATTAACTCACTTTATTACATCGCCTCATGGATGGAGGTTGTTGCTATATAAAGAGATAAATAAATTTGTACGGGTTAAAACCGGTACAAATTTATGCAAAAGTAGAAACAGTTTGCCTCGTTAAAATCCCGTCTAAACCGGCTTTCGGTTTTATATAGTTCGGTTTGGATAGACTCGGTTTAATTCGAGCCAAAGCACAGAAAAACACCCATTCAAACCGTTTTAGTTCGGTTCTATGCATATCAAAGTTTTGAATCTTCTCCACAGAATGTTACCATAAGTTTGTTCTATATATACAAACGTTACAATATATACTTTGTCTATTCCACTGCATCTCCGGGTTAGTTTCACTACCCGGATGCAACTTCATCGTCTATAGAACAAAATGATGTCTAAGGCTCACGTGTACCACCATATACAACTTTCTTTTTAGATGCGTGAGGAAAGGGTTGGGGAAGTTTTCATGATGTAATCCGAGTTTAAACTGACCATCTCGTTCTGTAAATTAATTTGTACGTTCCATATATATAGCATTATATACGCCGTCCCAACACCGGTGTTGTTAAGATGTCTCCCAGCTGATAGCGTGTACATTTGGCATAAAACTATCGGGCGGATGCACGTCTTGATGAAAAGCACCGTTACACTCGTTGTTTATAGGCGGTATCCCGAGGAAGGTTGCACTTTGTAAAAGGTGTTCGATATTTGGCTTTGGTTTAATCATAATGTTAAAGGGTAAAATAAGTTAACGCTATAAATGGTGACTGAAAATAGTAAAACTATATACAAAACTTGATATGTGCATCCAATTGAAACATATTGGTGTTTTATTCAAAGAGTTGTTATGTTTGACATCCCACATCGGTTTTTGTTTTTTTTTTTTTTTTTTTTTTCTCTATAAAGTGAGAGGCCACATGGTAGATAAACATATCATCTTTTACATCTTTATTTGTTTAATAATAACAATTACTAGTTGAAATATTTTATAAAATCTTTTCTCCACAAGTTTTAATTATTTAAAATTAAAATTAAAACTTGTTGGAAAAAGATATTTTTTAATGTTTTAATATGTATCGAATAATAAAAAAGTTTTACTAGCTTTCATGTAACCATCCACTTTGGGTTTTTTAAAACCTTTAAAAGGTTTATAATTGATTTATGTCATTAACTCTTAATGTTTTTTATTTTATAAATTTATCTTCATTATGTAAAAACTTTTTAATATTTTCTAAACCTATCATATAATAATCATATACATTAAATTATGAAAAAGTTTGATATTTAAATATTTTTAACATAAATAATTTTAAAATAATTATCCACTATAATGTATACGTTTTGAAACGTTTTCAATGTTTTATAACATTTTCATAAATCAATATAGTGAATTTCCTAACATATTTATTTAAGAATAGATATCAATCGGGATCTTATTTGAAAAGAGAAGATCAAATATAGGAAGTTACTTTGAAAAGTCTATTGTGGTTACTTTTTGTATATCTTATCAAGTCTTTGTTGAAACATTCTTTGTGTATGTTATGGACTCTCAATTTATTTCTTCATAAGCGTCGAATAGAATTCAATAAACCTCATAGTTATTGTTGTAATTAAGTCTATGATGCTCATAGTTAATGTTGGTACTAGATAAAATATAATGTCTTTTAATGAAATGATGGTCGGAAATTAAAGAGTACCATTGTTTGCAAACGGACTTGCATCGTAACAAGGATTCAACCAGAAGCTTCAATAGGATTTCGATAATGATATTTGTTATAAGGATAGGAATGATCAGTTGACTGGTTCTGTTTGATATAATGCTTCTTACTGTGTAGCATTTTGGTTGAATAGAATGAGTTTAAATAAGTGAACGGTGAAGTGAACTAAGTAAATTACTCTTGTGCATACATGCTATAAGTGTTTGTTTGAATTCCATTTCGTGATAAAGAATGCACATTTTTGAAATCGTAAATGACAACAAAACTTTGTGACATCTAAACGAGAGATGGTTGATTACAACTAACAAGCGAAACCAAAATTAGAAGAGAAAACTTCACCATAGTTTCCAAGATTAACCCACGGAGTGACTCGCAATTGGGGAAGTAAATGCAAAAGTTCCATAATTCTCAACTAGAGTATATGCTTGATACCACATATCATAGTTCAAAAACTTCTCGACTTGTGTCAATGAAACATTATTAGAACTAGGGTATTGCCCGCGCTCCGCCGCGGGTTGTTTAGTAGACGGCTTTGGGTAGAAGCTTAGTTATTAGACAAATTGATGTGCAGCTATAGCATTAGATTTATGGATAATAGTTTTTAACAAACATTGCGTCACATGTGACATGCGAGTCATAAATATAAGCTAGATAGTTAGTAAGTTGTTACATGACAGTGATGGTGCTAAACATACTGGTTACACCAAAAGCATATACACAGTTTTAAACCGGCTAGGTTAGTTTTTTTTCTTGTCATCTGCTTCTAGGTCAGGTAGGAGGGGAAGCTTGGTGGTTGTTGTCTTTCGTTTCACTTGTTTTTCTTTGTTCGTTTCAACAGTTCTTTTTGCATTGTTTAGTAGAACGTCTTTCGGAGGACTACCTATATATAAAAGTGAATAAGATAGTTAGTAAAATTCGATAATGTATACCGATGACTATGAACCACCAATCTGCCTTTATAGTACTGAAACACAAAGTACTCATAGATGATAATGGAAGGTATATTTCAGGCGTATATGTAATTTCAAGTAAAACAAATTGTATATGTAAAAAGAAAAGTATTGTTCTTTATTAAGCTGGCTATAAGTTATATGTTCTTTATTTGCCACAACTGTGCAGATCATTTGCATCTGAGTATAAAAATGACTCATGCAACCTTTATTAAACTGGCTATAAGGTATCTGTACTTTATTTGCCACAACTGTGCAGATTTTTGGAGACTGCACAGTTGTTGTTAGGATCTAAGTCTTGGTTAATACCTTAACTGATTTCTGTTAGTTAGTAAGTTGGGAGTTAATTTAGCTTGATATAGCTTATTTTAATAATTTGGGTCTGTTCTTATTTGTTTTATATTTATTTTTTATTTGCAGGTATGGTTTTGTCTTTTTTAGGACCAAAGACAATGTTGAGACTGCCGTAGGCAAGATGAATGGTATGTACATTGTAGGTAAGCGCATAAGGGTAGAAATGTGAAGTGTTCAAGATGGTGGCAAAGACTCTGTAGTTCAGATTTGGTAACGAAGTAACAATTATCAAATGTGGTCGAATGTGAAGGAGGTAGCTAGCCTTCTCACAAACCGAAAGTGAGTAATTACATAAACACAAACAGATAATAATTGATTCCTCTTGTTTTAATTTTTTTGCAGATTAATACTGAAGAGGTTTGAAGCATATCTGGTTTCAAGTAGTGTTTACTTGTGTGAATTGTCAGTATTTACTGCTTTTGGTTTCATGTAATTTGTCTTTGTTGTTTTTGTATACCATTTGTCATCATCTTTATGATCTAGCTACTTAGTATTACTGTTTGCATTTGAAACTGCATATCTTTATCTGTTATTGCTAAGTGATAGATTGTTTTCATATAGATTTCATTAGTTCTTAATAACATTTTGATAAAATTCTTGTTTTGCTTTTAAACTTGTGTTTGGATCAGTTATACAATGATTTATTGTTTGAGCTTACTTCATGTAAATGTTACTGCTTCATTCACTTGTTAAAATAGCCTGGACAACCTTTTTAGATCTTCATAACTGTTTTTCTTGAGAATTAAGCCTTCTTGTTTGTTGATTTGA
Organism: Glebionis coronaria; assembly: GCA_025667525.1. Taxonomy (NCBI): domain Eukaryota; kingdom Viridiplantae; phylum Streptophyta; class Magnoliopsida; order Asterales; family Asteraceae; genus Glebionis; species Glebionis coronaria. The sequence goes on from CM046877.1 coordinate 10,478,065, forward strand.
GTATCCAGAACAGATAACTTATAGCCAGCTTAATTGGGTGGGGGTTCGGGTTGGATCAACCCAACCCTACTGACACCCCTAATAGTGATCTAAGGCGCTATACGTGTTGTTACTGTGGCAGATGCTAACCTCGAGAAGGTACTCATGGTACTAAAGAAACATTCAAATTTGAACGTTTTCGAGCACAATGATGAGGACATGAGTTATTTTAAAACTGACACCCAGTAAAAGTTAAAATCCTTAGCACCTAGTGGGTTAGGTCTTTAAAATAACTTATGTGCAGTAAGAGATGACTTATGTGGGAAAGATGTCTCAAAGGATAATCTAGCGAAAGGTGATAGTAAACACATTGAAGTAGAACGAGAATGAAAGGTATAGTAAATAAGTTCATCTCTGATAGTTGAGCAATTGGTGTGTCTGGAAGTATTTTAGTGAAACTGCCGATGGATCTTAGAAAGAATGGTTTTGCTGATGTGGAAGAAGTCGGTATCAGGAAGGTGGCTCTTGATGTTGACATCTCACAACCAAAACCTGTTGTTACGGTCTATTCTTGAGAAGGTAATCACGGGACTAAAGAAACATTCAAATTTGGATGTTTTCCAGCACAGTGATGAAGACATGAGTTATTTTAAAATTGACACCCAGAAAAAGTAAAAAACCTTAGCACCTAGTAGGTTAAGTCTTTAAAAAAGGTTCAAAATATAATAACTCAAGTAATATTAAAGCGCAAATGACCTCCAGCCCAGCTGGCGTGATGCACTGGGTTTACATCCACTGTGGGCTGCAGGTTGTGGGTTCGATTAACGCATACCTCACACAGGCACACGTGGGGAATTCTCCCTGGAAACCCCTTTGGGGGCTGGGTTTGCCCGCTATGCGGAGCTCGAACTCGGGGTGCTCGTTGAAATATTGCGAGTAGGATTCCGTTTAATTATTTGCCGTTTCCAAAAAAATATTAAAGCTGGATTTGGCTCCTTTAGTGAATTTATGTGTTCAAGAAAGAAGAAATAGAAACTCTTAATGACTCATTTGGAAATAGGTTGAACACAAAGTCTTTTAGGTGTCTAAATTGATTTTGTCGGATTCAGTTGGATGAAATCATAGAGGACTATGAGGAGATATTATGGACGTTTAAAAAGCATTTTCCTGTTTAAAAGACGTATTGTTTTGGGAGTGTCATTATTTGAATTTTTTGGTCTTTTCATAGGCGTGTTTTAGCTTATCGTCTAGTGGTTTTATAGGTGTTTTATATGTTTTGTTGATTAGGCCTTTCTAGGTATTTTTGTATGGTATTATTGCTAGGTATGGTAAATCTAGGTTTTGCAAGTAATTTAATGTAAACTGTGGTTACTTGGATCTGCTGGGATCGTTGGAAGAACGTTGGTGTCCGCTGTTGTTGTTTTGTTGATATCTGGCATACTTTCCTTTGTTAACTGAAGTGGTTTCGGTTCGTCAATTATGTCTTGAAGTTGTAGGATTTTGTTTACATTGAACTCTCCGACTCCTTTTGGTGTTTTTGGAGCAAAATGTATAAGGAATTTTCTATTTGGCCAACGATTATGGATAACTCATCTGGAACTGTACGTCGGTCAGCCATCCAGTATTTCCGTGCTAGATCGGAACAGCTGTGGCCAATAATGTCCTCTGCAGCTTCAGAGAAAAGCGTGAAGTTTGCTGTCGTTGTTCCATCGTGGACAGCAACCTTTATGGTGTACCTGTTTGGAACACAATACGGTTGTGTATACAGACCAGTATTATAAACGAATAGAAATTGTAGCAGCTTAGTATTTCTGATATACAAATATTTTAAATACGTACTTATAAATTCATAGTAGGAACATGGCGTTTGGTTTCTAATTATGAATCGCTATAGTTTATAATATATGTGTGGAATGAAGTAATACAAAATATACTTGATTCCACAATTTGAAAGTAAGATAGTATACTAAACGCTTGTAATTACAACGAGTAGTAATTACAGCGAGTAACATTTATTTATTTTAGCCTTAGTTGGTGGATCAGAGGAGTGAATCCGTGTGTCACCAGTTCAAAGCTGGTTCGTGCCACTCGTTTAATTTGTATGAGTGTATTTATACATTAATATGAATTATATTCATTAATGCGTTTAGCAAGTTTAAAGTGGTGTTTGTTTTACTAAGATGTTTTGTGTTTGAATCTTACTACCGCATCTTACTAGTAAGAGGCCGTTATAATGTCTGAATCTGAATGAAATAATTTTGTTTGTTTTTTATAATTGTCTGACTAGTTTTAATTATTCGTTTTTTAAATATATTTTACGAACACACGACTTCAGTTCATCCATTCCGTCTGCTTATCATTTTAATTACCCGATTGACAAAACTAGCTCCGTTTCATATTCAGTAGGCAAGAAAATTAATGTTTAAATAGAAAAAACAAGCAAGAAAATTCGGCCAATTTTCCCATTGTTATTTGTAAGGCAAATTATAATAACCAGAGTTTGTACATTCATTTTAGCCCATAAAACAAATACATAAGTGTTGTATGAATTTCACATGTTATAACTGTTTCATGTCTAGGCCCAACTTACAAATAAAAGCATAATTTTATAAGATAAGCCCAAAAACAAAATACAACATATTATAACCTAATGTCACTTCATCCTCTCACACATTCTAGCCACCACATAAAAGTATCACCTACAAAACTGAAGTGACAAAACATTTCTTTCTTTCTCATTCTTTTCTCTAGTTCTTTCACCCTAACAAAAAATAAATATACAAATTTCATCTACAACCATTCAAAACTCAAGAATCTTTTGATTGTATCTACTAGCCATTGAAAACCCACTATTTTTTTAGTCGTTTCTCTTTCGCATCACCTAAGAACAACACACAAATTATTTGTAAATATGTAATGGGTTTTTGCATTTGTTGTAATTCGAACCCAGGTAGTTTCCAGCATGTTGCAGATGAGTTAAATACTAGTCAGATGTGATCACCAAGCCTGACCGAGTCAGAGGTGAAGCAACTTACCGTGTCTGAATCACAGTGAAAAAACAAACAACCACAACATCTGACCGCGTCTGACCGGTCAGACGTCAGAGGCAGTCAGAGGATTTTTTTGAAAAACAAACACACCCTTAGGGCTGTGGTAAAATTAGGTAAAATTAGGTGAATTGTTGTGATTGATGATTTTCTATGAATTAGATACTATCTGATTAAATGTTTCGATTGAGGTTTCGTGATATTTAATGTATAGATTTTGCTAGTTGAAAGTTCGTTTCTCGGTATTTTCTCGAATTGATTTTCGGTTAATGTGCGACTCAGTTATTTTTGGTGAAACAAATATCTTTTGGTTGTTTTTAAAATAAATGTGCAAGACTTAAAAAATAAATGACGAGTAATTAAAACTAAAACTAGTTAAAATGTAAACGGTGCAATATTTAAAACTTTGAAATTAAATGACGAGAATTTAAATGACGTAAAATTAAAACTTAGCGAAAAGTAAATCGACAATTAAATAAAAATACAAAACGGAATTAAAATGAACTAAAAATAAAACGAGAAAAATGGCGGAAAAACAAACAAGCTTAACACTAAAACAAAACAAAACATTCCATCGGAATACTCCTGATCGGAATCCATAAGGATCCGATCGGAATGTATTCCGATCGGAATGTTGTAATCGGAATGAGTAAAAAGCATGATCGGAATAACTTGCAAATGGTCAAATCGGAATGTCCTAAATGAAGCCAATCGGAATGAGTAAAAACATGCTGAATCGGAATATAACAAAAGCCTACAATCGGAATAACTGAAAATAACCCAGATCGGAATGTTTATAAACCCTTTTCCGATCTACTGATCGGAATAAGGGGTGGCTGGTCGGAATTTGTGATCGGAAAAGGGGTTTTCCCTTTCCGATTTAAATGGGATCCGAGATAAGCAATGTAATAAGCTATGGCAATAAGCTCACTCCAAAACGAGAACGAATCTAAATCGAAATAGACTTAACAAGCACAAACAACAACTTATCCAAACTTTAAATAAGTAAACTTTTTAAATCAAACTTTTAAAAAGACAAATACTTTTAAGAAAACTTTAAATCAAATAAGCATTAAGATGAAATAAGATCAAGAATGAACATGAATCAAAGATAAGCAAAATAAGAAAGGTAGAAGAAGATGATTAGAAATAAGAACTTGATTAAAAGAAAGGATTCAAAAATTAAAAGACTTACTTGAATTGAAGAAATTAAAAGTGCATAACATGAAATTAAAATGCAAGAAAGTAATTAACAAGAAATGAAAATGGTGGAAGTGGTGGTTTGTCAAACCACCCAACAACAAGAAATGAAACTAGCCTAAACTATATATAGGAGTGATTAGGGAGGAGCTTAGGAAGCTTCCTCCCTCTTTCCTCTTTTCCATAATTGCACACTTAAGTCCTTTTCTTCTTAATTGTTTGTTAATCTTGGACTTAATGACTTTGTCTTGGGATTTCTTTAACTCGTCTTGAATTTTCTTCATAAATAAGACTCGAGTTCTTCGGCTTTTTAGTAAACTTCCGTCTTTTGACTTTTTCCTCGATAAATCTTCAGAATTGGTCTTGGACTTCCGTTCTTTTTCCACTCTTGATCTTTCGACTTCATCTTCCGTCTTTTTCTTCGATAAAAGCCCGTGAATGTCGTGTTTTCTCCACTTTTCACAATTTCGTCCTAAATCACAACAACAACACAAACCACGTATAATTCCGACATAAAAGACATAAAATACACGTTTTGGCTCGGTTATCATTGTAATTAAGTGGTAAAAAGGATGGGTGTTTTCACACCTATCAAATCCCCTACACTTAACCATTGCAATGTCCTCATGCAATGCATTAGTTACAAAGCACTTTTACATTTTTCATCACAATCAATCCACGTTGGCCTTTATTAAAGAGATAGAAAATTATAAACATACAAAGTAAAGAAATCAAAAACATACCTTGGGTTTTGAAAATGTCATGAATAATCATCATCCTCAAATTTTCACTTTCTCCAAACCAAGCTTAAAAACGAGATCATTGTTATTATAAGTTAGCAAACTAACACGAACTCATGTGGGCCAATTATTCACTTAGACTCCCTTATTCCTAGGGGTATCTCTTATATTTTATTGTTGTCTTGAATGATCACGAGGATGCATTTTTGACTTATTTCGATAGTTATTTAGGCCGAAAATAAAGTGAACGATTTAATCAATAGTTAGCTAAAGGACAAAATCTTTTAAAACTGCTTCTCGGGACCTCATAAAGTTCATATCTTGGCATAACTCGCTTCACGATTTGAGACCTTTCTCGGACCGATATTTGGCAGTGACTTCATACTTCAAATCTTTGAGAGACGTTCTTGAAATTATGGTCTTCTCTTCATAATAGGAATTTCTTCACTTGGAGTTTTGAGAGATTCTTCATATTTGGACCACGACTTCTTCATTTTTCTCCAATCTTTATTTTGGACTTTGATATACAACGATCCGCCTCCTTTTAGGACTTGGATCTATTTATCCTCATACCTTGTTAGGGCATTTTTGGATAGACTTCTCCATGACTTTTTGGGAGTTTTTGCTTTTCGTCGTGTGTCTCGATCCTTCATATTGATTTTCGATAAATGATTCTTCACATCGCTTTTGGATCTTTAGCAACAAAATGTAGCCCTCATGCCTTGTTAGGGCCTTTTCGGACTCGCCAATCTTCGCATCCCGCTTCAATAAGTTATGCCTTGGCTATGAACTCTAATCCATACCGAGCAACTTTTAAACGATCTTGGGCTAGAAGCTAAGTAACCTTTTAAATCGTACAACCTTATTTATTGCAGATAAATTTATTAACAAGCGAAGGGAGAATAGGCTTATAATTAACTCACATAAATTCACGAAAGAATACCAAACTTATAATGGACTCTATCATCTCTCGATTTCCACAGTTTAAAATCTCAAGGAATGAGACTCGTGGATGCTTAGCCTATTAAATCAAAGTTTTGGGTTTTCGAGTCATCTATAGGATCTTGCAAATTCTTGGACTTTTTCAAGTTTAGAAATTGCATTTTAAAGTTCCCTTGATAAACAACTCTCTAGGGTCAATTATAGGAACTTGCGAAAAGTTCTTGTTCTTAACCCGCGAGAGTTAAGACTTTCGCGTTTTATAGCTCCCTATATAAAAGCCTAGCAAAACTTGACTTAAACACGTTAAGGATACTAGCTAGAGTAAACTTAGATAAGTAAACTCGGGTTGAGTCAAAAGATTCACAACGTTAGAAAATTAAAACCACTTTATTAAAGATTTATTCTAGCAAAGAAAGAAAAATAACTATACAAAGGGAAAAACTATTAGGCCAAAATAGATCAAAAATTTTGAAAAATGTCGAAAAATTGATTTTCCGGTTAAAATGAGGACAAATACAAGGAAAAGGCCACTTAACTTCGATAGAAGTCCCCCCCTACACTTAATATAAACATTGTCCTTAATGTTTAAGCATGTGAGAGTAAACTCCCCTACACTTAGGACATTGTGCACTTTGTTTAAATCTTGCTAAGAAAGGGACAACTAAAGAGATTCCTATTTTAATATTGAGAAATATAAAATAGTGAATCGAAAAGAGTTTAGGATAGAACCGGGAAGAAGGGAACACGGAGTCACGGTTCGTCAAAAGTCATCAAGAGTGTGTCTTTGAAGCTCTAATCCATGCACATGATAAGAAAGAAAGCAAGAAACACCACGGGGCTCCCCCTACACTTATGGTGAAAATAGATAGATAATTGGGTTGCCTCCCAAGAAGCGCTTGTTTATATTAACCGAGTCACAAGCCTGACTCGTCCCCGAATTAAATGGTCCATGGGGAAGCCTAGAATGTGATTCCGGGATCAAAGACCTTGTCCTCGTTCCCGGTTGACATCAACAAAGGAGAGGCGGGGGAATAAGTCTTGAATGGGAGAAAAGTCCTTTCAACATACGAGAAGTATGTGAATTCAAGATCCACGGGAGGTGGGGTGGGTAAAGTAAGCACATTGTCCTCCCCCAAAGACAATGGATGCTGAGCAAGTGGCAAAGCCGTATTGTTATCAATCATAGCATAATCAATGTCACCTCCCGGGTCAAAGCACTCATCCTCCGTAATAGTGGCTAAAAGGGAGGATGAAAGGTGCTCGGGAGGGGGACTTGGGTCAATACTTTCAAGTAGCAAATTATCAAAAATAATATCCCCCTCCATGTCATCTTCATCATTACCTGGTGGTATGGAGTGAATGTCAATTTCTTCTAGCAATGGGTCATTATCTTCGACGGGAGGAATAGATGGAGGCAAAGACTCGGAAAGAGGAGGAGAAGTCAACGCTTCAATTTGAGCAATAAGAAGGTGCATTTTCCTTAATCTATCGCGAAGAAGCACGTCTTCCACCTTATCCACAAGATCATGTTCATCGGTGAACTTCTCGTAAGCCGGAGAGAATAAATCATCATCGCCTGCATCTCCCGGTGGAGATTGAGAAATTTCAAAAGTGAAATTCTCATAGCTTGGAGAAAAATCGTCATCATGAGGATCGACCTCTTCCGTAAGAGCAACGTCGTCCTCAAGCTCCATAGCAGCCAGTATGTCACAAACCTCATCATCACATAATTTATCGAGACCAATATCACTAAGCTCAGTCAACGAATCACAATCTTTAGACACGTTTAGGATATCGAGAGGAGGGATGACAATAGCACTAGGACATTGAGCAGTAAGATCATTCAAAGAAATAGTAGGCTCATCATCATCATCGTAATAGTATGGATACACCGGAGGAGGAGTATAAGTCTCGATATTCGATATTTGCTCCTGTCGTTGATCTTCTTGACATTTCTCGATGATCTTGGTGAAAGCTTCTTGAAGTTGTTGACCTTGCTTAACAAGAGTATCCCATTGTTCGTGTGAGCTCAAATGTTCGAAGGGGGGTTGATGATCGATGGGGTGTTGTGGGGGCTCAAAATGTTGAAAACCTGAATTATAGCATGGTTGTGGCTCATAGTAGTTCATCGGTTGAGAAGAATTAGAAACCGGGTTTGGTTCACAATAATCCATTGGTGAAGAAAACTGAGGATACGGATTTTGCTCATAATAATTCATTGGTTGACAATAATAGGTATCATGAGGACCCCCACAATTTTGGCAACATGGGTCGGGAGAAAAATCGGGTGCGTCGTGTGGATAGCTATTATCATTTTCATAATTGTACCCCGGTTCTTGCCCGTGTCCATACGGGTATTGAACCGGGCACGAAAAATGCCAATGAGAATCGCTTCTACAATAGATGCACGGGGGAACAGGAGGAGGTGGGTTCAAAAAGGACGAATTAGTCGAGTTGCACAAAGGACAAAATCCAAATAGGAATTGTGTATTGTCGATATCGTTCCTGCACCGCTCACATGTACACCATTGACAAGAGTCGTTCCCGTACAATCGTTTCCCACACCCGACGCAATGGACATAAAAATCCATAAAGAAAGATAGATAAGCAAGAAGAATATTTTTGGTGCAAAACTTTGAAAAAGAAATGCTTTTTATGATTTTTCAAATGTTTTTGGTATTTTTGAAAATTTTGGACACGAAAAATAACGTTCACAAGTGAACGGATCCCAAAAGCCAACACGTCTCTCACAAAAAACCTTTGATCCTCACGAAAAGAGCCGGCAGCGGCGCCATTTTAATGTATAGATTTTGCTAATTGAAAGTTCGTTTCTCGGTATCTTCTCGAATTGATTTCCGGTTAATGTGCGACTCAGTTGTTTTTGGTGAAACAAATATCTTTTGGTTGTTTTTAAAATAAATGTGCAAGACTTAAAAAATAAATGACGAGTAATTAGAACTAAAACTAGTTAAAATGTAAACGGTGCAATATTTAAATCTTTGAAATTAAATGACGAGAATTTAAATGACGTAAAATTAAAACTTAGCGAAAAGTAAATCGACAATTAAATAAAGATACAAAACGGAATTAAAATGAACTAAAAATAAAACGAGAAAAATGGCGGAAAAACAAACAAGCTTAACACTAAAACAAAACAAAACATTCCATCGGAATACTCCTGATCGGAATCCATAAGGATCCGATCGGAATGTATTCCGATCGGAATGTTGTAATCGGAATGAGTAAAAAGCATGATCGGAATAACTTGCAAATGGTCAAATCGGAATGTCCTAAATGAAGCCAATCGGAATGAGTAAAAACATGCTGAATCAGAATATAACAAAAGCCTACAATCGGAATAACTGAAAATAACCCAGATCGGAATGTTTATAAACCCTTTTCCGATCTACTGATCGGAATAAGGGGTGGCTGGTCGGAATGTGTGATCGGAAAGGGGTTTTCCCTTTCCGATTTAAATGGGATCCGAGATAAGCAATGTAATAAGCTATGGCAATAAGCTCACTCCAAAACTAGAATGAATCTAAATCGAAATAGACTTAACAAGCACAAACAACAACTTATCCAAACTTTAAATAAGCAAACTTTTTAAATCAAACTTTTAAAAAGACAAATACTTTAAGAAAACTTTAAATCAAATAAGCATTAAGATGAAATAAGATCAAGAATGAACATGAATCAAAGATAAGCAAAATAAGAAAGGTAGAAGAAGATGATTAGAAATAAGAACTTGATTAAAAGAAAGGATTCAAAAATTAAAAGACTTACTTGAATTGAAGAAATTAAAAGTGCATAACATGAAATTAAAATGCAAGAAAGTAATTAACAAGAAATGAAAATGGTGGAAGTGGTGGTTTGTCAAACCACCCAACAACAAGAAATGAAACTAGCCTAAACTATATATAGGAGTGATTAGGGAGGAGCTTAGGAAGCTTCCTCCCTCTTTCCTCTTTTCCATAATTGCACACTTAAGTCCTTTTCTTCTTAATTGTTTGTTAATCTTGGACATAATGACTTTGTCTTGGGATTTCTTTAACTCGCCTTGAATTTTCTTCATAAATAAGACTCGAGTTCTTCGGCTTTTTAGTAAACTTCCGTCTTTTGACTTTTTCCTCGATAAATCTTCAGAATTGGTCTTGGACTTTTGTTCTTTTTCCACTCTTGATCTTTCGACTTCATCTTTCATCTTTTTCTTCGATAAAAGCCCGTGAATGTCGTGTTTTCTCCACTTTTCACAATTTCGTCCTAAATCACAACAAAAACACAAACCACGTATAATTCTGACATAAAAGACATAAAATACACGTTTTGGCTCGGTTATCATTTTAATTAAGTGGTAAAAAGGATGGGTGTTTTCACACCTATCAATATTGAATATTGACTGTAGTTGCTGAATGATTAACGCTTGTAATTCAACCAGTAACTTATATTATTCTGATTAACGGGTTTCAAACGCCCAATAATCATATAAATGTTTAGCAGGATAGCCCAGTAAATAAGATAGTATACTAAATGCTTGTGATTACAGCCAGTAACATTTATTTATATTGATTAATGGGTTCCAAACGCCCTTAAATGTTTAGATTGAAGTTTCGTGATATGGTATTGGCATCATAGTGTCCGCGTAATTGAGTACTTTTTTGAACAACGCTAATTAAGTACTAAAACTTTGTTATTAGAATGGCATGCAGCCAGAAGGAAAAGGCTATGTGTAATTTTAGAAGCAAGAATGACGGGGTTAGCCAAATAATGTTTAGAATTAATGAGCACGTCCAATGAACAGTCAACACTTTAGAGTGGGATTGATCAAGAAATCTAAGAAAATATATATAAAATAAATCAAATAGATTAAAAAGTCGTGAACAACTAATCTTGTGTGTGTTTTGTGTATAGACAAGTATAAAACCTTAAAGACTCTTTCACATTGCATTATTTGTTTTAGAATGGTGTCAGAAGACGTGGTTCCGATATTAAAAACCTAGGAGTATCTCTGCAAGACGGTGACAAAATCTATACTATCTTATAAAGGAAAAAACAAAATGGTTGAATGTTGAAAATAGAATGGTTGAAAAAATGTGGGTCCTACTAAAATAATATTAAAAAAAAATTACACATAACAAACCAACACCAACCCTAAAACAAAAAACCACCTACAAACAAATACCCCAGCCAACATACATCATCCCATTCATTCATTTACATCAACTCCATATCTATAGACACAAAAAAAACACACATACAAAATACACATTCACCTAAAAAAATAAGCACACCACAGGACGCCACCACTACAAGTCGCCATCGCCGGACCTCACGACCATATAAAATAATACTTGGTTATAAAGGTATATTTTGTCTTATTTTATGGATCTTGATTGCTCAGTAATAATTAAGTTTTGATGGTATTTTGATAGATCTATGGTTTTTAATGTAGATCTATAGTTTTTATATATAGGTTTAAGTTTTTACAAGTTTTTTATACGTTTTTATAGGTCAGCCGACACCTTGACGGAAATGGTCATATCCCTCTCGCCGGAAAGAGCCACAGCTGACTCGCCGGAACAAGCAGCCGGAGGTGTCATAGTATATGCTTCATTTTATTATAAAAGTTTATTGTTAATATTACTCACTATCAAAACCACCAGATTTGCCTTGGATATGTGTTGTGAATACCAATACATAAGGTATCTACTCTTTATACATTCCAAATAAATTTACGGTAGTTTTTCAAGATGTTGGTTTGAGATTTTCTTTATTTATTTTAGATCTAGAAGTTATGGCTGGTGGTTGGTTATTCGAGACTTTAGTTTGATCCCGGCATATTAATTTTTTGGGTTCGTGGAGTTTGTTGTAGCCGACAATCATGGTGCACACCAGCCGACTACCGAACGTCCATCTATATCAGTTGGTATGTTTTGAAGGCTTTTTGATTTAATTTTGTGTTGTTTTAATCTGCTTTATGTTCTTAATAAATCTTTGACTATTTATAAAGTTCTTAAAGTTTCTAATATAGATCTTTAGATTATATGTAGTTTAAGTTAATGTTTTGATATTTTTTTTACAGCCGCCACTCGTCGCTTCTGTTTTCTACCGAAAATAATTATTTTTTTGGAAACAGTTGCTGATGCCGTCACCCGCCGTCGAAAACCAGTCATCTAATCTAATGCTGGTGTTGAAAAATATCCTTAAAGAGTTCATGTAAAAATACAGTTTGTGTAAGTTTGGCTATAAAGTTTATGTAATCATAACACGTGTTTCTTTTTATTGAGATCTATTTTTTTGTTTTGGTCTAAATTTATTTGTTTATAAGCTTATTTGTGAGGTTGATATACTGTTGCGATTTTTTTATATAAACTATGTTTTGATTTAGATCTTAGTGCAATTTTTATGTACATTTATTTATGATTTGAACATGTTTTAAGTTCGAAATATGGGAATATTTTAAAATCTTAGAATTTTGAAATCTGAAATAATTTGAATGTGTTAAAAGTTTGATATTGACGTACAACTTGTGATATTATGATTTTCTACACGATACTTTTTGGTTTTGATTTTGTAATGACTTTTTGTAACTTGGCAAGTTAAGAAGCGTGTGGCTTTTATAATATGATAGTGTGTTTTTAGCCATGACTCATGACAACATATACCATATGGGCTAAAGTTGAACTTCCAATTTGTTTGAATTTGGTTTTTGAAAAAATAATGAAATCTAATCTTCAAATAAACAAACAACTTTAGGTAAAAGTAGACAAGGACGTTTCATTGTAAAAAAGATGTGTAGCATTGAAAAAGAAGTGGTCTCCAAGAACTTTATCTAGTCAATGCTTAAAAATATACAAGAAAATATAACGCATTTGAATAGACTTTAAACATCTAAAATTTAAATAGCCTTGAACGGTTGGATCAGTAGTCATTAATCGAGAGCCTTGAACGGTTAAATCAATAGAAACTAGTCGACTCGGTTGATTCAATCATCAACTCAGTTCAGTTTACTCTATAAAAAGTTAAAAAGAATGTATTAAGACGTAAAAGAATATGTATAATCTTTGATAAATATTACGTATATCGAACCTAAAAATTATTTACTAACAAATATGACATGTTAAAATAAACTTAGGTCGCAAATAATACAGCTAACAAGCCATATTTTTAAAAAACACGGAAAAAACCAAAACCTGATCAGATCTCAAGATTCGAGTTGACTCGAGTCCTTCAAACTCAACGTGTTTAACCGGGTTTCAAAAATATGAAACACGATTTAATTTGAGCATTTTTTTCGCTCAAAAACTAATCACGTCAAAACGCGTTTCTAAATGTAGAACAAAATAGATATACAAGTATGTAACACACATAAGATATTACGAATTAAGATTTATTCTTTTTATTTCATAACATTTCAAACACTTGCTCAATCACACACATAAGCATATTTTACATGCACATAACTTTTCGATATCTGGTATCTATCTAATCGTCTTGATAATGATTTTTGTAAAAAATCCACCACACACAATATTATTGTTTCCAACAACTCGAAACCGGGACAAACCAAACACCGAGATAAAATTAAATCCAACGACTGGAAAGCATAATGTCTCTAGGAAGGTGTTTATCGTTATATATATTATTGATATGCAAACACCCAGATAAAATTAACTAAACACAATATTATTGATATGCAAACACTTTGATCCTAATGTCATCGATGCTAAAATTGCTGTCGGGCAGCATGCTGGAGTTAGAGTGCTCTTGCCAAGAATTCCTCTAGCTTCATCAGAAGAAGATATGTTCCCTTTCAAGATAAAGAGGACGTTATTCCCTGTCCGCCTTTCCTTTGTGATGACCATCAATAATGCTCAAGGGCAAACAATTCCAGGGTGTCTATTTGCCTGACTCTGTTTTCTCCCATGGCCGACTTTATGTAGCATTGTCTAGAGGAATATCACGATCAACAACCAAGGTTTTTAGTGAAGCCAGTCAAGCAATTTGTTGAAGAAGGAGTGTACACCTCAAATGTTGTATACCAAGAAGTTTTGCGCGATGATTAACGGTCGTTACATTTTATCGTTTATTGTTTGACGTTTAGTTTTAATAATAGATTTTAATATGTTGTTTGGTATTAGTTATTTTATTTAGAACTCAATTGTCACATGTTACAATATTTTGCAATTATACTTAAATCTTACCACGATGTAGTGTTTCGTTAATTATCTGCCGCCAGGCAATTCCGCCGTTATGCGCGGGTACTCGCCTAGTGATAGTATATGTTAAGATTGTCTGTGTTTATACACGCCTATTTTGCCATTATTGTCTGTAATCTTTTTATTTCTGTATGTCTGTCTGAAGATTGTCTGTGTTTTTGCTTACGAAAAAAGTTGTGCGCTTTAAGAACATCAATCATTTGTCATGCACATTTTTAATCAAATTTTCTTTCAGTTCAAATTGACTCTAAATGGTTCTATCTTACATCGGAACAGATGTTAGGTTGCTCTTTTTTATCCATCATCAACTCAAAACAGTGCCTTTCAGTATTTGGGTACTTGTTCATCTGGTACTTATTTATTAATTTTTGCCAAACAGGCCTTTTACTGAAGTTCAAGAAGTTAAAGTCTTAATCTCCATCGCCTTAAAGCGGCCGATCAACCTAGTTACATCTGTATATTTATCCAGTAATGTTTCTGTTAATGCAATAATGACTAAAAACGTTACTTGCATTTTTCGGTCTCGCTTAGTTTTGATTACGACAATATGTAAAAACAAGCATTTACGAAAACGACGAAAAACGAATTCTTGAGTTCAAGTATTTTTCATTTTACCCATTTTCACTTAAGGTATGGATAAACAAGTACTAACCTTAATCAAGTAATCCAATGATTTAATCTCTCTTAAAACTCACTTTTTATTTAAGTGTGACAAGTTTTTTTTATTAAACTTTCTTTTTAAGAAAATGTTTTATTAAATTATTTATTTGAAATTTGAAAATGGCATATTCTTATTTGGCTAAGAATATCCTTTCAGGATATTTTTTATATCCAGATAATACCTCCACCACTAAAGGACAAAAAATGGAGCGGAGTCTAGGCAGCGGTTCTCTAGCGCCTAGGCGGTTCCTTATCGATAAGGAACCGCAGGCTGAGCTAAGGAACCGCCACCAGATATAGCTATTGGCCTTCTTGTCCTATTAATAGTGGACCATTCTCAACTTTTCAAATCACCTCTTTTGCACATTTATTGCCAGATTCAAACCCCTTCTTTAATCACTCAAATCTTTGATCATTTGTTTGATTATTACTTGTTTAAGAAGTGAATCTTGTTCTTCCATCCCTTCCTCTCCAAGTGCAAAGAGAAGAACACTATCCTAGTGAAGTGTTGAGTCCACCACCAAAGATCCATTGAATATCTAATTTTATACACTTGTAGTTGTGTCATAGTTGTGAAGATCCAAGTAGTTGTGTCTATTTGGAAGTTGTGTATGTACTAAGTATAGTTGTGTAGATTGGTCCTAGCTACACTTAGGGCTCGACTTTTAGCTTAGATTCGGAAATTGGTTAAGCGACGTGTACGGTTTTCTCCACCATAAGGAGCTTGTTGTGTAGTGAAATCTCGAGTAAGGAGTACTCAAGGAGTGGAGTAGGAACGAGGAGTGAGCTTCGTTGTCGAACCACTATAAATCCTTGGTGTTCAATTTGATCTTTCTTTACCCTTAACTCTTTATATTCTTTATTCTTTATGCATATATATTTGTTAGTATTAGCTTAGTTACACTATCATTCTTTATTCTTTGTGGATATATTTTTGTTAGTATTAGTTTAGTTACACTATTGTTCATATTGTGCATAAGAAGATTTCACATATTTCCTCAAGCCTAAGTTTTTGAAAAAGGATTTTTGGAAACCACATTTTAACAAGTAAATATAAGAAACTATTCAACCCCCCCCCCCCCTTCTAGTTTCTACAATTGGTATCGGAGCGTGGTTGCTCAAGAATTTTTAAAGTATATTGTATTTTAAAACTTGAATCTATCTATGGATTCCAACAAGTACCTAGAAGGGCAATCTATGCAAAGACCACCACTTTTTGAAATCGATAGTTTTATTTATTGGAAAAATAGATTTGAAACTTATGTGAAATCAAAAGATTTAGATCTTTGGCATGTTACTACCAATGGTGAGTTTTTACCTTATCAACTTAATGAAGTTTCAAAAACAAAAGAATTGGTCACTTTTGACAATGCTAATGATGATACAAAAAGGAAACTTTCAAAAAATAATGAGGCTAAAATGGTGATTTATAATGCTTTGCCTAAGAAAGAGTATGAAAGGATTTTTATGTGTGAAACCGCTAAAGATATTTGGAACACTCTTTTAGTAACCCACCAAGGTAATAGCCAAGTCAAAGAAAGCAAAATCGATCTTCTTGTCCAACAATATGAACAATTTGTCATCTTAGAAGATGAAACTATTGATAGTGCATTTGCTAGGTTTAACACCATTATTACTAGTCTAAAAGCACTTGATGAAGGTTTTTCTAGCAAGAACAATGTTAGGAAGTTTCTAAGGGCTTTACATCCAAAGTGGAGAGCAAAAGTCATGGCGATTGAAGAATCGAAAGATCTCTCAACTTTATCACTCGATGAACTCATAGGCAACTTGAAGGTTCATGAGATGATAATTTTGAAGGACTCGGAATTAGTGAAAACCAAGAGTGAAAGGAAATCTCTTGCACTTAAAGCCAAGAAGGCACAAAGTGACCATGATAGTTCCTCGGAAAGCGATGACGAGGAGTATGCATTAGCGGTGAGAGATTTCAAGAAGTTCTTCAAGAGACGAGGTCAACACGTTAGGCAACCCAACAATGACAAGAAACCATTCTCAAAGAATCGGTTTGCCAAGAACGAAAAAGGTGATAGGAGTTGCTTTAGATGTGGTGATCCAAATCACTTCATTGGTGATTGTCGAAGGCCCGCTCGTGATAAGAACCACACGGCGTTTGTTAGTGGTGCTTGGAGCGATAGCGGTGAAGAAAATGATGACAACCCCAAGGAGGAGAAATGTCTTATGGCTCACACTTCTAAAGAGGTACATTCCGAAACCGAATATTATAGTAATGATAGCTCCACCTTAGATGATATTGAATTTGAAGGCAAATATGATAGTTTACACAAACTTAGTCTCAAATTCATAGAAAAGAACAAAACCTTAAAATCAACCAAAACTAAGCTTGAAAATGAGATCAATGAACTTAGGGAGAAATTGGCTAAACTTGAGAAAAACAAAGAGGTTGATTTAGGTTGCTTAAGTTGCGAGAAACTTAGATTAGAAAATGAAGATCTCAAGAGCACCTCCATTAAATTGGAAAAGTTCATGAAAGGTACTAGTGCTCTTGACGACATGTTAAACAAACAAGTTCATTCAAAGGAAAGACTTGGTGTAGGTTTTAACTCAAATGAAGCCTCAACTAGTGAACCAAAGCAAGTCAGGTTTTCTAAAAAAAACTCCTGTTGTACGCGGTACCCGATTGCATGGGGCGGTTCCTTATCAATATGGAACCGCCGTCATAGATAAGGAACCGCGGCCAGAGGTTGATTTTGGTGAAAATCCTGAACTTTCTGATAAATCTAAGTTAGATGAAAAACCAAAGCATCTTACTGTTAATAAGGTAAAATTACCCATATTTGACGACAATGCTATTGGTAAGTTCTACAAGCCATTAAGTAAACCTCTCATGGGAAATAGAAGTTTATCTAGACTATCCTCTACTCCACCTAGAGTACGGAATGAGTCTAAGCCTAGAAGTAGAACGACAACGCTAGAAGAAATAATCAAAACAATTCACGATCTAGAAGTAAAACTCCAACACCTAGAAGTAATACTCATAACTCTAAACCTAGATCAAATACACCTAGGAGAAATAATGAACAACAAAATGGTTACATGAATTACTACCCTCCTTCATTTTGTTCTCCATGGGGAACCCCTCCTTCATTCATGCATCCCAACCAAATGCAAGGGATGTTTGGAACTAACAATTTTGGACCCATTAGATATTGGGGACCAAATGTTTGATCTTGTATGTTGTTACCTAGATATGCTTGGGAATTGATTTGGAGCCCGATGAGTGGATTAAGGATAGTGGATGTTCTAAACACATGACGGGTAATCGAAGTTTGTTCTCGCATTACAAAGCATATGATGGAGGTAACGTTACATTCGCTAGTAGTTTATGTGGAAATATCATTGGTAAAGGTACGGTTTCTCTTGACTCCATGACCATTGAAAATGTTGAGCACGTAGATAACTTAGGATTTAACCTTTTAAGTATAGGTCAAATTTGTGATAATAAGTGTAAGGTCATATTTTCGGAACATGACAGTGAAATCGTAAAAGTTGGAAAAGTCATTGGAAAAGGTGTTAGAAAGCATGGGCTTTATGTCATGAAGGTTAATAAGAAGTCAAAAGACAACATATGTCTTGCGACTATAGATGATAGTTCTACTCTTTGGCATAGGAGATTAGGTCACGCTAATATGCGTTTAATTCAATCTTTAGTCTCTAAGGAGTTGGTAAGACACCTCCCCAAGATTAAGTTTGATAGTCACTTTTGTGATGCTTGCAAAATTAGAAAGCAAGTTCACTCAAGTCACAAAGCCAAGAATTTGGTTTCCACCTCTCGGTGCTTAGAGCTCTTACATATGGATCTTTTTGGACCTTCCGCCATACGGAGTTATGGAGGTAACCTTTATACCCTAGTTATAGTTGATGACTATTCTAAATTCACTTGGACTAGATTTTTGGCATCTAAGAATGAAGCTTTCGATCACTTCTAAATCTTTAGTCGAAGAATTCAAAATCAACTAGGATGTTCAATCGTTTCTATTAGGACGGATCATAGTAGGGAATTTGATAATGTAGTGCAATTTGGTGCCTTTTGTGAAGCTCATGGTATTACCCATAACTTCTCGGCTCCTCGCACTCCACAATCAAATGGGGTAGTTGAATGGAAGAATAGGACTATCCAAGAGATGAGTAGGACGATGTTAAACGAGCAATCTTTGCCTCAAAAGTTTTGGTGCAATGCCGTGGACACATCGACTTATATTCTCAACCGAATTCTTATTCGACCTTTCCTAGGAAAGACCCCCTATGAGATTCTTAAAGGTAAGAAACCCTCATTAGAATACTTTAGGGTGTTTGGAAGCAAGTGCTTTATCCTCAACACCAACGACTACCTTACCAAGTTTGACCCAAAGTCTTACGAAGGTATCCTTTTAGGTTATTCCCAAACTAGTAAAGCCTACATAGTCCTAAATAGAACCTCGGGGGTTATTGAAGAATCACTCAACGTAACCTTTGATGAAACCCCTCCTTCGCCCAAGACACCACCATTGGTTGATGATGACTTGGATGAATTAGAAGTAGTTAAAGCCAAAGAGGTTAGAAAAATAGGAATTGAAGACCTTAGTGTTGAAAAGGAAGTAAACATTAAGGAATCTAGGGATCATACTCTCAATAATGTCATTGGTGACTTAAATCAAAGGACCCTAAGATCTCAAGTCCAAAACCAAAGCAACTTCTTTTGTTTTGTCTCCTTGATTGAACCAAAGAATGTTAAAGAAGCTTTGACGGATGAGAGTTGGGTCATTGCGATGCAAGAAGAATTGAATCAATTCGTTGCCAATGATGTTTGGGAACTTGTTCCTCCACCTAGAAGTTCTACCATTATAGGAACCAAATGGGTATTTAGGAATAAGCTAGATGAGAATGGTGTTGTGTCTCGTAACAAGGCTAGACTTGTAGCTCAAGGCTATAATCAACAAGAAGGTATTGATTATGACGAGACATATGCACTGGTAGCTAGACTAGAATCCATTAGAATTCTCTTAGCCTATGCTTGCGCCTTAGATTTTAAGCTTCAACAAATGGATGTAAAGTGTGCTTTTCTCAACGGTTTGATCAATGAGGAGGTATATGTGGCTCAACCTCCCGGCTTCATTGATTTTGAGAAACCGGATCATGTTTACAAGCTTAAGAAAGCACTTTATGGACTCAAACAAGCACCCAAAGCTTGGTATGATAGACTTAAAGCGTTTCTTGTTAAACATGAGTATACCATGGGAATGGTAGACAATACACTCTTTACAAATAAGAAAGGTCCTCACCTCATAATCGTACAAATATATGTTGATGACATTATATTTGGCTCAACTTGTCAAGAATTGTGTGATGACTTTGCCAAAATCATGCATGATGAGTTTCAAATGAGTATGATGAGAGAACTTAACTTCTTTTTAGGACTCCAAATTAAACAAATGGACGATGGTATTTTCATTAGTCAATCTAAGTATGCTAAAGAAATGCTAAAGAAATTTGGATTAGAAGAATCTAGACCAATGAAGACCCCTATGGCCTCAGATACTAAACTCACCGTAGATGATGATTGTTAGTCGGTAGACAACACCAAATATAGAGGTATGATTGGTAGTTTGTTATACCTAACGACAAGTCGACCGGATATCATGTTTAGTGTTTGCCTTTGTGCTCGCTTCCAAGAGGCTTCCAAAACCTCTCACCTTGAAGCGGTTAAGCGTATCTTCCGATACATTAAAGGCACTATACATTTAGGATTATGGTATCCTAAAGGGACCGGCCTAGAAACCATTGTCTACGCGGACTCGGATCATGCGGGAGACTATGTGGACCGGAAAAGCACTAGTGGAGTTTGTACCTTCATGGGTTGTTGTTTAACTTCTTGGTTCTCCAAGAAACAAACCGCTCTTGCGATATCCACCACGGAAGCCGAGTATGTGAGTGCCGGAAAAGCATGCCAACAAGCTCTATGGATGAAGCAAACGCTTGTTGATTACGGGATTTCTCTTGATGATGTTCCCATCATGTGCGATAATAAAGGCGCTATAGACCTTAGCAAGAATCCCGTGCAACATTCGCGAACCAAACACATAGAAATTAGACACCATTTCCTTAGGGATAATGTTCAAAAGGTGAACATTTCTATTGAGAAGGTGCCCTCCGAGGACAACTTAGCCGACATCTTCACTAAGCCACTTAAGAGGGAACCTTTTAATTACCTACATCTAGGTCTAGGATTAATGGAACATCGTCCTTGATTTCCTTCTTTTTATAGTTTATCACTTTGAGTCTTTGAGTCTTTTAAACTCCTTTTGAAAAATCTTTTCCTATCTTTTTCAAAACTCTCAAAGTTTTCATCAAAAATGGTTGAAAAATGCTTTTTTACATTGTTAATTCAATCTAAAAACGGTTTTTCATAGATTCTCGCTATTAATCTAGAGCTTACATAATTCATATGTATGTTTCTCTCAAACATAGCAAGAACAAGATAGAATCATGGAGGATCATTGTGTCATGACTTAAGGTCTTGTATTACACACGTCCTACATTGATTTTTTTTAAATGTCTATTTGGTATGTGTGCATATGTTTTCTTTGTCTATCTTTGCTTTTAAGCATATCCCTATGATAAGTTAGACTAGAAAAATAAGATTTGTTGAGACAAAAATCTTCCACCATACACCAAACACAAGCCCCTGTAGGCGGTTCCATAAGTGAACCGCGGTTCCTTAGTGATAAGGAACCGCCGGGCATGATAAGGAACCGCATACAACGCCTTCCTTTTTCGGGTTTTTCTCTGAAACTCCAGATTTGCTCCAACATTTTTGAGAATCTTAGTTTCAAACCCTTTGACCACCCCAAAATACCTTAAACCTTCCCTATTTAAACCTTAAGCATTTTGCCTTTCTTCACACCACAAAATGTCTTATTCTCCCAATGAAAGCCTTGAATCCCCACCATTCTCTCCAATTGCTTTCAACCCAAATTCACCCAAGAACACTCTTAATCACATCTCTCCTTCCAAGAATGTTGATTGTAGAACTTCTTTGCTTCCACCACCACCCTTTAGTGTTCTTCCTCCTTCTCATGATAATGTCATGCACCATGGAACATATTGTCATTGTTGTCAATATCAACATCTTGCTATGGCACACATCTATGAGGAGTTGAGCTACATCAAGAGTCTCTTAATCAAGCATCCTATTCACTATGATTATGAGATCTCCAACAAGCCACCACCACCACCCTCCGCAATTACCTTGTCTTTCTTATACGCATTGGTTGCTTATCCACAAGACACCAAACTCTAGCAAATCTTACAATTCTAGAATAACTAGGATTAGATTTATGCTTTTGGCTTGTTTTCTTTTTCCATACAACTTTGTATGATGTTTTTTTTGTAACTTATCTTGGATCTTTATCTTTGTGTCTTTCGTCTCTTTTATTTATTTTTTTATGTGACCTATTGCTATATCTTGTTGGTTGTTTCCTTTGTTCAACTAACCCTTCTATGTAGCTTGTCACCATATCTCGATTCCTCGGTGCCCCAAGCTAGGGGGAGTAAGCACCAAGGGGGAGTCTTTGCAAAGTCCGTTTCTTCAACACCGGCTTACGCAACCTTTTTGCTTCGACAAAGGGGGAGAAATGAATAAACTCGTCTTCGAAAATCTTGTTTTTGTGTGATTGAGTTTATGTATTGTCGGAATCAAAATGGGCGAGATTGTTAATGCAATAATGACTAAAAACGTTACTTGCATTTTTCGGTCTCGCTTAGTTTTGATTACGACAATATGTAAAAACAAGCATTTACGAAAACGACGAAAAACGAATTCTTGAGTTCAAGTATTTTTCATTTTACCCATTTTCACTTAAGGTATGGATAAACAAGTACTAACCTTAATCAAGTGATCAAATGATTTAATCTCTCTTAAAACTCACTTTTTATTTAAGTGTGACAAGTTCTTTTTTATTAAACTTTCTTTTTAAGAAAATGTTTTATTAAATTATTTATTTGAAATTTGAAAATGGCATATTCTTATTTGGCTAAGAATATCCTTTCAGGATATTTTTTATATCCAGATAAGACCTCCACCACTAAAGGACAAAAAATGGAGTGGAGTCTAGGCAGCGGTTCTCTAGCGCCTAGGCGGTTCCTTATCGATAAGGAAGCGTAGGCTGAGCTAAGGAACCGCCACCAGATATAGCCGTTGGCCTTCTTTTCCTATAAATAGCAGACCATTCTCAGCTTTTCAAATCACCTCTTTTGCACATTTATTTCCAGATTCAAACCCCTTCTTTAATCACTCAAATCTTTGATCATTTGTTTGATTATTACTTATTTAAGAAGTGAATCTTGTTCTTCCATCCTTTCCTCTCCAAGTGCAAAGAGAAGAACACTATCCTAGTGAAGTGTTGAGTCCACCACCAAAGATCCATTGAAGATCTAATTTTATACACTTGTAGTTGTGTCATAGTTGTGAAGATCCAAGTAGTTGTGTCTATTTGGAAGTTGTGTATGTACTAAGTATAGTTGTGTAGATTGGTCCTAGCTACGATTAGGGATCGACTTTTAGCTTAGAGTCGGAAATTGGTTAAGCGACATGTACAGTTTTCTCCACCATAAGGAGCTTGTTGTGTAGTGAACTCTCGAGTAAGGAGTACTCGAGGAGTGGAGTAGGAACGAGGAGTGAGCTTCATTGCCGAACCACTATAAATCCTTGGTGTTCGGTTTGATCTTTCTTTACCCTTAACTCTTTATATTCTTTATTCTTTATGTATATATATTTGTTAGTATTAGCTTAGTTACACTATCATTCTTTATTCTTTGTGGATATATTTTTGTTAGTATTAGCTTAGTTACACTATTGTTCATATTGTGCATAAGAAGATTTCACATATTTCCTCAAGCCTAAGTTTTTGAAAAAGGATTTTTAGAAACCACATTTTAACAAGTAAATATAAGAAACTATTCAACCCCCCCTTCTTGTTTCTACAGTTTCTGGTTCTGATTCCAATATGTTACATCTGCATATTTTCTGAGGTGAGATATTAACGCGTCTTAAGATTTTTAAAAAGAGATTAGGTTTTTGAATCTAATTCGTCTGAATCTAGAGTTACTGGTGGTATGTCTATCTTTCTGATTTTATGACTATTTGTCAAACGAAACTCATCACAGTTTCAGTTTCCAAAAAATTGACCCCTCGAGGAGCTCTTTCCAGTTATATACTTATATACACACTATAAGTTTTGTAAATAGAAGTTATAAAGTTCAAAGTTTGATCCACTAAAGGACTATTTCCCATAGAAAAGGACATTTATTTATATTGTAGTTTCATGATATTAACGGGTTCAAAACGCCCAATATGTTAGGGAAACACACAATACCGAGTGAGAGGATATTTTTTGAACCATTGACCTTCTTTGGGGAGTCGAGATATCTGTCGTGTCTTAAGATTTTTGAAAGAGGAGATGAAGTTTTGAATCTGATTCTCTCAATCTAGAGTTACTGGTGGTATGTCGATGTCCTGATTTTATGACTATCTGTCAAAAGAAACTCATCACAGAGTTACTGGTGGTTTGTCTATCTTTCTGATGCTTTCTGATTTATAGGCTTTAGACTTGCATTTTTGTTTAATTTCTTGCTGATTTGGGCTTTAAAATGGTTTAGAAATAACAACATATGCATCTGAAGATGTTGTCTCAACAGACCAAGTTCTTACCTTAGCGAGTAAGGAGAATCACCATCAGAATCTTCATTTTCTAATGATGAATTATCTTATCAATCAAAGTTCGTGAGCCATTTGAGTTAAGACCTTTGGTTGTCTGTTTTGTTTTGACTGTTTACAGTTCTCTAGTGAATTTTTTTAATTCATTTGCTATGCTTTGGTAAGTTAGTGTTTGTTTGTTATATGGTAGGTAGCAGTGGCGACTTTGGCGGTGGAGGTGAGTGAGAATTGTTTATTTTAAACTACTTAAGTGATTGGTTTTTTTGTTGGATCATGTACGTCTAACTGGATATATTATTTATAAAATGGGATCAAGTCAAATGGGTGCTTCTGTGCGGGTTGGCTTGAGCTGCCACTTTTTACATCGAACTTTTACATCACAAAAAGTGTGATTGCTTCATGGGTTTATGAAGCATGGTTTGAATTTAAATAGATTTGGTCGTGTATGTATTAGATTAGATTGGTGGTTTTTACGTATAACATTTGCATATCTATTTTTCTGATTTGGTTTTTACTTCTTGAAGACTATGGCCGATATGTGATTGGATGATCATCTGATGTGAGCGTGGGCATCAACCAGCACTGCAGTTTCTGGCAGACGAAAAAAAAGGTTTGGACGTAAAATATGAAACCACAACTTAATTATTATTATTTACTAATTGAAATTTATTTCTATCTTTTAAGATGAGATCATGGCTGAACTATACCAGGTTCCAAGAGGTTTATGAGAAATTTGTGTGATAACTATTAAATACCAACGGTAAAGCTTTGTGTTCCCTAGGTATTAGGTCAGCCTCTTTTGTTTTATTGACATGCTTCGACGAAACAGTTAATTAAAGAAGTTCACGTCAGCTGCAAACGAGTGGGCTGCACAAGTAGGATAGCAGGTATGTCTTTTTGGTTCCCCAAATCTCAGTATCATAAAGTTCTTTCTTTAGAAAGGGTTTTGGTTTGGTATGGGTCTATATTGTATTCAAACCTAATTATAGTTAAAATGCAGGCATTTGGGTGTTTGTGTGTTAAAAAGGGTGATATCATCATTCATTTAAGAAAGATTGTGAAATGTGTCTTATAGAGAAAGAAAGTTGATTGCCGGTCATGACGGCGGCGGTGGAGCCTAAAGAACTCCTATAACTATGCCATCGTTAGTATATATTTTACATCTACAAATAGCCATGTTTGTGTTCATATTGGTTGCATAATGCATTGCCTTATGTATTTGTATATTCTCAGTTAAATTTCAATGTACTTAGAACCAAAAATCATGTTGGCCATTATACACATATTCCATGTGGTCTATTGTAACTTTGGTACCAAAAACAGTAAGCACATGTAATAACCCCAAAAAGAAGGTAATGAAACTATCATACAATACATGTATGTAAAGGAACAAAGAAGGTAGCGAAACTATCATCACAGAGTTACTGGTGGTTTGTTATTTTTTTATTTTTTTTGACCCCTACGCGTTCCAGTTATATAGTTATATACACACCATAAGTTTGAAAATAGAATTCATTAATGCGTTTAGAAAGTTTAAGTGTATATATGTATGTTTTCTGATTATGAACAGTGGCTGTGGTATATTAGGTGAATTGTTGCGATTGATGATATTGTATGAATTAGATACTATCTAATTAAATGTTTAGATTGAAGTTTCATGATACTGACTATAGCTGCTGAATGTTTTAACACTTGAATTAAAGCCATTAACGTAATTTATATCGATTAACGGGTTCCAAACACCGAATAAATCGTATAAATGTTTAGCAGGATAACCAGTTGGTGGATCAGAGGACTGAATCCTCGTGTCACCAGTTCAAAGCTGGTTCCTGACACACGTTTAATTTGTATTAGTCTATTTTACACATTGATATGAATATATATTAATGCGTCTGCATGTTTAAGTGAATATATGTTTTTTTCTGATTTTGAACAGTGGTTGTGGTAAAGTTAGTTGATAATATAAGTATGAATCTAAACTTTACATTTAGCAATCATGTAACTTTCTAGATATCTAATGAACACCTATATCACTGTAGAAAGTCCTAGGTGCTGAACCACAAAGCGCGATTGAAGTAAAATAATGAATTGTGATACTTCAAGTAAGCAATAAGGATGATTTTGTATTTCTTAGGCAAAGGGGTGGGACAAATAGTTCGAGGCAGTTTAATATCATGTTTTGTGAGCCTTAAAGCTTTAGTACATCGGCTGTTGAATCACGAAGTATTCATATTTATTACATATATAACGATTTTCATACGTTAAGCAAACATGATGATGATCTTAGATCTCTAATCTAATGCCTATATTGTATCATACTTTAGGCAAAGTTAGTGAGGAAACCGTCTTTCTAATAGTTTGTGCATTTACATAAAAGGAAACCGTCTTTCTAATAGTTCCGCGTACTTTGCATGGGAAACGGTGAACATAATAGTTACAGATTTCAAACGCCCCCTAAATCATTTAAGACTTTCCAATCCTAACAATGGCATAATTGATTAATGAATAAATTGATAACCCTAAATTGATTAGTAACTACTTATTCTGATTATCGGCTCCTAAACCGCCCCTAAATCATGTATAAAATTATTATCAACCTAAAATTGTAGGAACAGTAAACTTTGATTAATGCATAAATTGCTAACATAAATCATAACCCTAAATTGATTAATGCCTAAATTCATAAACCTAAATTGATTAGTAACTTTAATTCCGATTAACGGTTTCCAATCCTACAATCGTAGTACCCTTTATGATACAAACAGAAAACCCCCAAAAAAATTAAAAATTGGGGACAAAAGAGCATAAAATCGAAACATTAACCGCTGGAAACAATAACTTTGTCGGCAACGAAGATAAACTCGAGGTTGGATTTTGTCTGCAAAGAAGATGAATCATACGGAGCGGTTTTTTTTCTTTGTCTGTAACGAACTATCAAAAGTGTGATTTTATATGAAGCGGATTGTTTTTATATGTATGTGAGAGAGGCTGTTTTTGTTTATATGTATGTGTGAGAGGGCCGGTTTTTTTAATAACATAAATTCCTATTTTTTATTATAGTTACAGTGAAAGGTTATTTTCAGAACCAAATAAATGTACAGAACTGCGAGAACCACCTTAATACTCTTAACAATGCATATGTATTTTCATTATTATGTTTAAATTAACATTTAATAGCTGTTTTGTTGGTTATATATCCGAGTATGATAAGCGATATTAAAAGTGCACATGTGTTTTCTTATTATCCAACGAAAAGATAGTTATCATACATACAAAACAAATACATGTGCATACATGTTCTTAGTGACCTACGATAATGAAAATTCATGTATTTCTACCTAATAAACTAACCCGATATATATACATGTGCATTTTAAGAGTAAAAAGGTGGTTCTCGCAGTTCTGTACATTTATTTGGTTCTGAAAATAAACTCACCCTATAGTTATAATATAATAATAGACACAAAATAAACCCAATTCGCGTCGGCACTTTCCCATCATTTGAAATACACATGCATTCAAAAATAATGCCTCCCAAGACCAGGTTGATATGGAATGGACTCAGGAATCTTCAATTCTGATTCGAGGTAAGTAACATGTCCAGAAAAAAAATGGACTCTGGCAAGTCATTCACCTCTTCATCTGAATAGATATACTCCAAGCTATCGGGACAAGGGATACTATATCGCCAAGAAGACCTCACATACTCATCCCACAATGACATCTCGAATTCGTGTTCAACCCTTGTGGGTTGTCTTCTTGTTGGATCTCATGGTTGATAACTTGATGTGTATACAACCGAAAACAATGATGTTTTTTTTCCAATACTAAAATTGTTATGTTCATATCCCACATCGCCTGATGGCTAGATAGTCATAGGTAGTGCTTGCTATAAAATAAAAGGCAGAACAATATACAACATATGTTCTTTTCATTTTATATGAATTTTGGGTAATATTTTTCAATTATTAGTTAAAATATTTATGCAATCTTGTTTTTTTTAGTGTCAATCTTATAAGCTTGACACTTAAATAAAAGTGGATTTCTCAAAATGTTTTAACTTGTATTTAACAATTAAAAAATGTTGATAACAACAATAAAGTACATGCTGCACCTATATATTTTGCTTTCCTTTTCCTCTTTGAAAGCCATGGAACCGTAATTTTGATGTGGTTTGTTTGTTAAAATGGCGACTTGTAATGTATGCTTTTACTATTGTTATCTTTACTATTATATACTTAACTAGCTTAAGACCCGTGTACACAAAGTTGTTCAAATGTATATTTTCATAATAACTTAGACAAAGGTTGTATTTAGCTTGTCAAGTTTGCATTTAGTCGATGTTAATGTATTTACAGTTTCTATCATGTTTGTTGTGTCAATTAAGGTTAACTAAAAGCAACAATTTTAGGGAAGAGTTGCATAGTTTTGTGTGAGGGTAAATGTATACATAGTATATTGAGGAATGAGACGACCACAATGACAGAAACATAAATAATTCGTACAAAATAACATCCAATTATGCTAGAAAATTACTTTTAAAACAAAAGACGAATAATACATGCTAAAAAAAATTACATAATGACTATAGTTTTTAAGCTTTGATTGAAAACTCCTCTTTGATTACATAATGATATTGGTAACAAATTAATGGAGTCGACTCCTCCTTCAATCAAAACACCATGATTTTCTATTTCAATAGTATTAAGTTTAATCAAAACTATTATCAAGCAACTACTTATCTCTACTACTTATAAAGGAAAAACCCCCAAACCTTGAATGTTGAAAAACCCTCTAATTTAGGAAATGTTGAAAAATTTAATGACACTATGTTGAAATTGTCAAAAGAAACTACCCTCCCTGTTTTTTAATACATACTACGAGTTTAAAACAAACCCTAATCCTCTTTCTCTCCCCTACCCCTTCTCAACATCATGGCCGCCACCACAGCCACCTTTATGCCACCATTTACCCTTTAGTGTTGGTGAATGGCGTGTGACGATAGTGGTGGGCGTGTGACGATAGTGGTGGTGTGTGACGATGGTGGTGCAAAATCCAAGGTAAATACAATTTTATTTTTTATCACACTCGATCTAATTCCGTTTTAATTTGTATTTAATCGGGGAATCAATTTTTTTATTTTGATAATAGGTTTGTTTTTAGATACAATCAGGGAAACATTTTGATTGATTTATCTGTGTGTAGGCAATTCATTTGTATTCCGGTGATGTGTATGATTTGTCTAAATAATCACAGGTTCTGGATTTGGGTGGTTTAGAGTTGTTGAACCATCTATTTTCTCCTCCACAACCCATTAAAACACAAGCCATCAGAACCTATTCATATGTATAAAACTGTTCCTGTAGATTTTTGAATGAATTGTTATGAATCCTAGCCTTTAATTGTGATTTTTTTAATGATTTTGTAAGCTTTACACTCATAATGGAACATATATATATATATATATATGTATGTGCTTCTGTAATTTCAGCAGGTGTCATCGAAGATTTTGTGAAAGATGCTATTGAGAAGCAACACCGACTCCTTATCTATGTTGACATATCGATTTTTGAATGCAGGTTCATTCACTCGTTGCATTTTGCCACCGTTAAAACAGAAGAGATCTTAGGCTATAAGCCTGCTGAAGTAGCAAACTTGGGTAAGCTATTATAACTTTCTAATTGATTGTGATCATTAATTAGATTTTATACAACGCGAGTTCTGTTACCAATAAGTATTGCATAGTATGATGATAGTTTAGAGGCCATTATGTTTAGACTACATACTCGTGTCACGGTGTAGTTACTTGTACTTCTACTTTTGTTGGACTCGCATACAATTACATCATTTTTCAGTCCAATAACCTTTTTTATCACTGACGTAAGATGCAAGCGAAATGTCAAAGGATATTCATTTTCTTGTTTTTCGATAATCAGGCGAATCCACGAATGACACTCTTTACGGGTAACACAAGAATAGCTGGTAAGTTAGGCAGGATCCTCTAGAACCAAAACACTTTTGTCAAATATATTTCTATTACTAATTGTTGTCTAGCGTGTCGATTTCTTTAATTATTTTAAAACATCTATCTTTGCTGTTCAGAATTACACTTTGGGCGACTTTTAACTCGATAAGATAAATACGTAGTAAATTTGGACCAAGATCGACCCATATACGATGGAACAATATTTCCCACCACGAGAGTCATAGTGTCAAGAATACTTTTCTCAATTGTTTTTGGAGCACAACTCCTGTATCGCTGTTAGTATGTGTTTATGTTTTCATATTATACTTTATCTACCTATTTGTTTTCTTTAATATTAAATAGAGCATTGCTAAATCCTCCTACAAAATCATCCTACATATCCTCCTACACACACAATTATAAAATATACATTTTTTTCCACTCATTATCTCTCCAGATCTAAACCGTCAGTTCTGTCACATGTCAGGATCCTGTGTGTAGGATGATTTGTAGGAAGATTATGTAGGAGGAATTAGCATTTTTGTATTAAATAAGGAGTATTGAATAAAATGTGTTTGCCTTCTTATTTTAGGGTGAAATTGGTATTTCGAGATTACAAGTTTACCCTGATGGTAATATAAGTTCTTCTCAATAAGTTATCAATCCCAAACACCCCCTTAAAAGTGGCAACATTGAAAGCTGTTAACGTAATGCATAATTTATGCAGGATTCAGATTCCCAACCCGTCCAAGGGTAACACTGCTACTCATGACACCGGATAGACTTCTACACAACAAGAAGTGGTTGCAATATTCAAATAATTTCCATGTATATGGAAAGAGGTGCGTGTATATTCTTTCTTATGTTGCGTTGAGAAAAAATGTTACCTGCTTCCAAGGTGAAAAATCACCTTTAGTACCGAACACAACCAAAAGCTCGCACAAATACAATGTATAGGAGCGAGAAGAATATGTTGAATACAATGTAACAGGTTTTCCTTAAGAGTTGTTGTTTCTAAAATATGATTCACACTGTATACAAACTAGTATATAAAAATTATACCTCTATTATACAAACTATTATTATATAAAAAGTGGCAACATTCAAAGTTGTTAACGTAGTATAAAATTTATGTAGGATTCAGATTTAGGACACCGGATAGACTTCTACTGATGATGGGACTTTGTTAGACTTCTACATAACAAGAAGTGGGTGCAATATTCAAATAATTTCCATGTACATGGAAAGAGGTGCGTATATATTCTTTCTTATGTTGCGTTGAGAAAACCTATTACCTGATTCCAAGTTGAAAAATCACCTTTAGTACAGAACAGAACCTAAAGCTCGCACAAATACAATTTATAGGAGCGAGAAGAATATGTTTAATACAATGTAACAAGTTTTCCTTAAGAGTTGTTGTTGAATCTAAAATGTGATTCACACTGTATACAAACTATTATATGAAAATTATACCTCTATGTTCACACACTTACCTGGGATGTTTCGATAAGCATGTTTCAGTACCTCAATGTCTCATTTCATAACAAAAAGATCAAAAGAAGGGCTCTCGCAAATTCCTTTAAAAGAATTCTGTCAGTTTACACCACTAGGTGGAACATAAAAATGATTTTATATTCATGAATATTAGTTTTCTACTTCGAGAAGTAGCTGAAAGGCTAGGGAGAATTGGGCAAAAAGAAGATGGTGCAAGCTATGTCTAAATAGAGTTATGCTAGGGTGCGTGAAGAACTAAAGGTAATTGAAGCAAGCTTAACTAGCACAAAAACGTATCGAACTTATACCTAATTTTAACCTTACGTAATCTACTTCATCTTCTCCCACAAAATTTTAGGCAACTTCCATCTTGTGTTTCTTAATCACACTGTATAGGAGCGAGAAGAGTATGTTGAATACCATGTAACATGTTTTCCTTAAGAGTTGTTGCTTCTAAAATATGATTCATATTGTATACAAACTATTACATAAAAAGTATACCTCTATGTTCACACACTTACCTCGGATGTTTGGATAAGCATGTTTCAGTACCTCAATGTCTCATTTTAGAACAAAAAGATCAAAAGAAGGGCTCTCTTAAATTCCTTTAAAAGAATTTTGTCAGTTTAACCCTCTAAGTGGAACATAACAATGATTTTATATTCATGAATATTTATTTTCTACTTCAGGAAGTAGCTGAAAAAGGCTAGGGCGAATTGGGCAAAAAGAAGATGGTGCAAGCTACGTCTAAGGAGAGTTATGCTATGGTGCGTGAAGAACTAAATGTAATTGAAAGAAGCTTAACTAGCACAAAGATGTACCGAACTTATACCCTTATACCTAATTCTAATCTAACGTAATCTACTTCATCTTCTCCCACAAATCTTTAGGCAACTTCCATCTTGTTTCTTTTAATCACATTTCTTAAAATTTAGTGTTCATAAACATCGGATTTTAAACACAATTATTTGTTGTTAATCACAAGACATTTAACTATATAGTGTTCAATGGAATTATATACTTTACTTAGGCCATGCTCACTGTTGGCGGTTGTACAATGAAAAAGGCTAGGGCGAATAGCATCAGACACCATAGCAATCATGTCCACATTATCATTCACCATATTAGCCTCGCGTGGAGTCACCCGCTTTGGCGCTTTGCAATTAGCAGCACGATGACCGGGCTTGTCACAGTTGAAGCAATTTCCTTGGAACTTCTGCTTCGCAATTCCAGCCTTAGGAGCAAGGTACTCATACATCCCTTTGCTCTTCTGGTCATTCTTCTCTTTTCCAAAGCTCTTGCCTTTAGACTTTGAAGAAGACGAACCATGCTCAACCATATTTGCCTTGGCAGAATCAGGTGTATAAGTGTTTTTCTAAGCCAGCTTGTTGTCATCTTCAATACGAAGACGAACAACCAAGTCTTCAACAGTCATCTCCTTTCGCTTATGCTTCAAGTAGTTTTTAAATTCTACCCAGCTTGGAGGTAACTTTTCAATGATAGCAGCAACTTGAAAAGTTTCACTCAAAGTCATACCCTCAGCATGAATGTCGTGTAGAAAAACCTGCAGATCTTGAACCTGAGTTATCACACTCTTTGAATCAACCATCTTGTAATCCAAAAAGCGAGCTACCACTAACTTCTTTGTACCAGCATCCTCAGTTTTGTACTTGCGTTCCAACGACTCCCATAATTCTTTGGCAGTCTTAGTCTTGCAGTACACATTGTACAAAGAGTCCACCAAACCATTCAGAATATAGTTGTGACACAAGAAGTCTGAATTTTTCCATGCTTCAACAGCTTGCATGGCTTGTTGATTTTCGGGTACACCTTCTTTAGGAGGTTCCACCTGAGGTACAGTCTCCTTTAAGAACTTCGCAAGGTTCAAAGTAGTGAGATAAAAGAACATCTTCTGCTGCCACCTCTTAAAATTCTGTCCATTGAATTTTTCTGGTTTTTCATCATGATTAGCAACTGTGTGGGTAACTGGCGCAGCAGTTACTTTCACAGTAGTAGTTGCAGGAATTTCAGGAGTGTTAGTAGACATTCTGAAAGATCAAACAAGATCAAAACACAAACAGTTAGACAACTGTTATAAATCTGTGTATAAGAAATTCAATCGTGATCTTTATATACTTATAGTAGATCTGCTTCAAAGAAACTCAATCTTGGTTTCAATGAATCAGATGCAATCATCCAAAATATCAGTTTAACAGAAACACAATCTTGGTTTCAATAAACTGATTAGAACAACTGCTAAAAAAACGTTAACTGTTAATAAAAATCTGTAAATTAAAACTGATTTCCAGTGAAACTCAATCCTGGTTTCGGCAGAAACAGTTTATAATTAAATCTGATAAAATTATTAATCCGATTTTAATAAAAGTTTTAATTCTGTTAAACAGAATCTGTTTTAAGATTGTAGGAAACGGTGTACACTTTTATTAAAAACAGATTACAAGTAATAAAACCAACAGAATATAAAGACAGAAAATAATAACAGTAATCAAGAAAGTAGTAAAACTAAGACGAGGCACGTGTTTAACACGCTTCCCTTAAAACAGATTCGCCGTCTGTTTCCCAGGGTACAACGTCCAAAGCTGTTGTACAGCCGGACTAAACAAACTTGCCTGAAAGATCACGGAAGCCTTGCGTGTTTCTGATTGACGAGCTGCTGGAAAACGAACTGGTAATGGAGTAAAGAAAAAGTTGCGTTTTTCTGATGATAAAAACTGAATGAGAATGGTTTATTTTATAGCTAATTCATGTCTTGGTCACCAAGACAGAATATATGCTTCTAAAATAATCAGACACACAAATCTGTTAAAAATAAACATGATTTGCATATATTTCACAAACACAGGAAAATTCTGTCTATATCTATTCGTTAAATAGATGTACAGAATTTTCTGGAAACAAAAATCGAATTTGCAGCAAAAAAGATACCGAAATCTGCCGGCACCCAAGCCAGTTTTCGGAGTTGCATTCGTGTCTGCAGGTCGCGCGCTCGTGCACAAGTTCAGTAGCTTCGAACCCGTTTTTGGCCTAGAAATCCCACTTTCTGCACCCCCCCTGCGCGCGCGTAGGCGTGGGAGTAAAAACCCACAAATGAATATTGTAGGGTATAAATTAGGATTTCCTTATAAACATGTTGTCACTTCATGTTTCAAGCGATGTGGGACAAATATTTTTCCAAATATTGTGTTTCACGTGACTCACTTTGAGACACGATATCTCATTCATATTAACTCCATATTGGACATACTTTAGCTCGTTGCGAATCTCTCTTCGAGGAGAACGCAAAGCTACTAAGTAATACGAATATATATAACATATACATATATAAAATTATGTCCAAAGTATTACAAAAACCATATTTTGCAAAACATTTTCCAACACCTTTAACAAAAGAAAAGTAGACATTTTGTCCATGTCTTATCCTTTGATGTCATTTGAATTCCGCCATGAATGAACTTTCTACAGATGATAATGTTTTCTTTTACGCAAGGATCTTGTAGGGTTTAATTTCTACAACCTTGATTACTAGATGCAAAATATTGATCGAAGAACACGAGAGACTTTAAAGAACCGACAAATATATATGCACACAGAATACCTTAAAACCCCTCTTTATTAATAATTCTAATAAAACTACATTGAGGAAAAAGAATTCAATGAACTAGGATCCCTCCTCATTCCTATTCATAGAGATGAGGGGGTGGGCACCTCCTTAAGTCAAATAAGAAACTTCCTATAAACCAACTTAAGAAGGTTAACCAAAATACTTCCTAATACTAGTCTATTCCTAATCTATGTTACAAAGTACACTTAAGTCCATAAACTATATTTAAGTTTACTCATAAATTCCAACAATTTCTACCTTAGGAGTAACATTTAAACATAACCGATACTCAACACCTTTTACCGATGTCGGAAACTCGAACCGGGAACCACCTTGTCGACCAGGCATTTGTACTTCTGTAATTTCCCTAGATTAGCTTCCATAGACTCCTTCACGTTCTTCTTCTCAGCAACATTACCCTCTGCACCTTCTTGACCAGGTACTCCGGTTACCGTAATGTTTACCCCCACCTTTATAACAAGATGTTCATTTTCCTTCTCATTTACCAAGCAGCCCGTGTTTGTATTTTCTTCAGGTTGTTTGTCCTCCAACCATCTTTGAGCCATTACAGCATGATCGTTACTAACATGAAAACCCTCAGCTTCACGACCCTCTTGAGCTACCTGCAGTCCCACTTCAAACCGTATTTAAGCCACTGCAACATGATCATTACTATCCTAAAAAACCTCAGCTTCACGATCCCCTTGAGCTCCCTGCAGTTCCACCTCAAGCCGTATTTGAGCCACTGCAACATGATCATTACTATCCTGAAAAACCTCATCTTCACGATCCCCTTGAGCTCCCTACAGTTCCACCTCAAACCGTATTTGAGCCAATGCAACATGATCATTACTATCCTGAAAAATCTCAGCTTCACGATCCCCCTGAGCTCCCTGCAGTTCCACCTCAAACCAAACACGTTTATCAACCTGTACTCCATGGACTCCTGTTTTAACACGAGGAATAAGTTGTTTGAACCAAACTTGTTTTGAACCTCCATGCTTATGTACATTAAACCCATCGAATCTCTCGATGTTAAACCTAGTTATAGAACTAGCCATTTTTTCCTTTGTTGTTTGCTAAACCTTGTAAAAAACCTCACAATCACAAACCGACAAAGTCCCTTCGGTAATTCGCTAAACCTTGTGATATATTAAACCTCACAATCACGAATTATGAAGTCCCCTTGCTTTATTGATAAAACCCTAAGAGAAACCTTCTTAGAAATCGATCAAACCAAGTAACTTTTCAAAAGAGAACCCTTTCTTACTCAAATATCGATTGAGCCTTGGAAATTAACCTATCCAACAAATCGACAACCCTTGAATCAAGAAAGTAACTGAATCTTTTGAAGTAACCCTTGTCGTACTTTCAATTTTGCAAAACCGATCTCTAATAACCAAAGAAATCTTGCAACCTCGACAAGTCTGGAATCTTCTTTAACCTTGCTACAAACCTTGTCAAGTTTTTTTTAACCAACTTTACCGACAAGCCTCGCAAGCCGTGTGCAATATATACTCGTTGTTGCTAAACCTTTTCTTGGAAATCGAATTAACTAGGATAACCCTAAACCCTCAATTAGAACAAGTAACCCGGTCGTTAACTTGAAAACCCAAGCAAACCACGATTAAAATTGAACCACAAGAAAATATATTTCTTGTGGTTCAATTTTGATCGTAGTTTAATGGACAAACAAAGTATATATAAAGTGTACACATCCAGAAACATAATGAAGTAAAAAAGATGCATAAATAATAAAATGTTATTTTACAACATCCCGCATCGGCTCATGACCTAATATACACATGTGAAGATGGTCATAAATAGAGATGACAAACAATGAATAAACACAAGTTCCTTTACATTTTTACTAGTTGTTTATATCGTATATCGTTTGCTTGGCTATTTGCAATCAGGGATGGTGCAAGTACACAGGTAAAACATTTATGAAATGTCTCTCATTTTATTTTGTGTTGATTTTTTTAATAATTAAAAAATTAACATACAATAATTTGCATTTTAAAATGATATTCGGTTCATCTTCCGTATGCATTCCAAGCTAACGGGACATGAGAAACTATATCATCAAGAAGGCTGCCATGCTCATCCAAAAACACATTCGGTGTTTAGTTGGACATTCAAGCGTCATTTATGCATAATGTTGGTAGCAATAGATCTTGTTGTAACATTGATTTATGGACTCCTTCTGCATCATCAAAGCTCCATATACTCATATAGATGGATAAGCCTGAATTGGAAGGTAACATACCGATCGAAGGCAGTAGTTAATTCTTAATACGACTTTATTTCAGTGTTCGAATTCATTGAAAGAGATGTGATATGTTCAAACAAAAAACTATTTTGCACACGAAATGACTAAATGCCTTTGGTATGTTTATGTTCATTATGAAATAGTCTCATCACTCTCTCTCTCTCTCAGTTTCTGCACATTAAATTCCACTCTCCTTTGTCCCACACGAGTAAAATTGGAAACCGAAAACTGTCCAGCAAATCATGTTATGCGACAATAGGAACCTAATATCAGACACTAGTAGGTAGATAAATAGTGCTTGTTGTCCATCCTCGTTGATCGATCGTTGGTAATCAACCTTTACTTGGATGAACCTCGTTGGTCAATGGATCAAGCAACTCGAGTAGAATTTTGAGTAATAAAATAGTAAGCTCGTAAGCTTGCATGTGTACGATGTTGGAATGCGTAGAAAATAGGCTTTTCACTGTTTGAGACAAAATATATATTAGAGGCATCTAACGTGCACTTCAAACTCCAAGTATCTTGAAGTCATCGTTTGGGTTAATTTTATGTATGAGAGGTTAAGAAGCTTAACATGTTCTCTATCAAACAAGGCTATAGATAGCGTTAGGCGAGAAGCGACAACATGATCAAACATTAAGTTATGCGCGAGACGTATCCACATGATGTTTTTAAAACGTAACATAGAACGAAAATGTATATTTATTGATTTATAAATTCATATCATATTTTATTGTTCTATTAGTAGGGCGAGTATTGAACCCAGACTGAACTAGACCGAAACGATTTAGTCCGGTCTGGTCCGATCTGATCTTTAGTCTAGTCCGGTTTTATTAGACATAATTGTCGGGTTTTGAGTAAGATCAAACCACACAAGACCAGACCAAAGATCGAAATTGTCCATAAACCCTAGACCGATCTGATTGACGGCACAAAATTAAATGATCACCCTTATATATGAGTTATAAACATTAATGAATCATAACCAAAATAAAAAATATTAGTAAGGATACCGCCCCCTCTAAAACCCAACAAACATTGGCGACTACCCTTTTTAGTGAAATGGTCAAGGATATGGAGGTCCACTTTGATATGACTTTGAGGCAGAAAGCGGTTTTTGAGAGTTTACGCGCGTCACATGCTCAGGATTTCCTACTAGCTATCCCTATAGACGGGCTTGGTCAACATATGTCACCAGTGGAATACCGTTCTATTCTTAAGTATCGGCTCATGATCCCATTATTTCCGGCTGATACAATGTGCCCTGTTTGTCGCAAGGCATGTTTGGATTCTTTTGGGGAACATGCGGTTCATTGTAAAGAGCTCCCGGGCTTCAAGTATCGACACGATATGGTTAGAGACGTTCTTTTTGACATATGTAGACGTGCTGGTATCTCCGCCAAGAAAGAAGCACCTGTGAACTTCTTGACTGACCCGGTAGATGGAAGATCCACACTCAGACCGGCGGACATTCTGGTTTTTGGATGGATTGGAGGAAAACATGCATGTGTGGATCTGACTGGGGTTTCTCCTCTTGTGGGGATGAGTAGCCGGGGTTTTACAGCGGGTCAGGCTGCTTTGAAAGCCGCCTCATGCAAAGTGACAAAGCACGAAAAAGCATGCATTGAAAATCAACACGTGTTTATTCCTTTTGCATTTGATACCTTCGGTTTTCTTGCACCTGAAGCGGTGGAGTTTCTGAATAGAGTTCAGCGCGTTATGAATAGCAACGTTATGACACCTAAATCCACAAATGTGGTTTTTACTAGAATTAGCTTTGCAATTCAAAAAGGGCTTGCGGCGCAGCTTGTTGCTCGCTTGCCTTCTATAGTTATGTAATTAAACTTTTAAAAGTTAAAAAAAAAATAATTAGTAAATAAAAGCTAAAATCATAAATATTAAAAAAAATCTCTCATATTTTTCAAGAAACTTACCACATCCACGTCACGCCTAAACAAACACCAAAGTTCATTTCGTAACGAAGACACAACGCTTTACACCTTGTCCCTGCCTTGGCGACGCAACGATGTGCCTTTTAAAACCATGCTATCAAATAGCACAGTTGGTACCCATCGCAAAGAACAAATAAAAAGACTCGTTGGTAGGTATTTCGTATTTATATGTCGTGTTTTTACTTCACGAGACAATTATGCATAAACACACAAACATAAAAAAAGATATTACATTTGTGGGAATGATAAAAAATGAATGAAAAATAAATGCTTTAAACAGATTTTGTACGGAGTAACACATTAATACTCTCCATTAACATTACCAAATACATGAAATAGTTATTAAAATCTCGAGCAACTGTTACGTTCTATCTATGTGGGACAAAATATTCATATATGATAATAAATCATACTACACAACAATCTAAAAGGGACACAGAATCACAAATAGATAATAACATGACAACATAGAGCACCTTAAATTGTCACTTAAGTATATACAAACACATTTAAAAGTGTTAGACGGGTTCAAGTTAAAGTGGTTTGCTTGATTGAATCTCTATGTTAAAGGCTTACATTAACTTTTTTGACACGGCTATTGATATTAATTAGTTTGATCTTTTATTTGTGGTAAAACAATCTATCCATGTTATAATTGTTGAAAAAAATGATAGATGCAAAATGTTTTGTTTTGGACATAATTTTAAAACACTATAACCGGCTTGGTTGAACCGGGTTTTAAAACACTAGGATTGAACCGGTTGAACCGGGAACCGGACCGACGATCGGTCCGTTGTATGCCGGTTTTTTCTTGAAATTCAAATCAGATTCAACCGACGGGTTTCGGTCAACCCGGGTTGAACCATCGAATGAGTAAACCATAGGAGTGGGATGAATGATGAGGATGTTTACGATGCTGCGAAAGATGAATTTTTAGAAGCATTTAAAGGAAGAAAATTTGCGTACACTCACACGTGGAAGATCCGCAAAGAACACCCAAAATTTGCTGGGGCAAAAGCTGCTAATGCGGATGATCAAACTGATATATTCGGTCCTGATGAACGTCATCGACCCGAGGGAAAAATCTCGACCCGCTAAGAAGTCAAAATCTGAGTCAAGTGGGGGCACCGGAGGATCGTCGGGGTCATCGAAGGAAGTACTGTCAAATGCAACGCATAAAAAAATTTATTTCGGCTAAAACCGCGTATGATACTCAACAGGCACTCACAGAGAGGCAGATGGAGTTGGTTGACTTCCAGTTTCTCGCGCTTGATTTCGAATCAATGTCGGAACCAAAGAGGTCGTACGTGCATCGAAAACAAGAAGAAATCATGGCCTGATATCCTCCCCAGGAGTAGTTTATTTTAATTGTTGTGTTTTTAATTTTTCGTAATTTTTTTCGTATCGTTTTTAATTTAATTCCGTATTTGTAATTTTTTTTCCATATTTGTATTGTTGAATGAAATAAAATTTATTTTCTGTGAAAACGAAAAAAAAAAAAAAGAAAAGATAGTGGTAGGGCCAAAGTGATGAAGGGTTGGGTGTGTTGTGAGTGAGGGGTATGTCTTCATGATACTTTACATAAACAACATCGCCTAACAACATCCTTGTGTTATCAATTATCATCATCCCGTAGATCAACTACAACATTTCTTTTGATGTCATCACCAAAAAAACTATTTTAAGTCTTAAATCTTAGATCTACAAATCCCGGCGTGCTTGCTCGAGTAGCGGCGACGGGCGAAGACAGTTGCGGGTAACAAACACCCAGAGGTCGGCGGCGGGCGACGGCTGAAGGCGACGATGGCGGCGGACGACTGTGGGTAACGGAGGATGAAAGGTTATCTGTGATCTTTAGAGATCTTGTGAAATATAAGACAAACTGGATATTTTTTTCTTGTAATTCAAGGAAATGTTTTTTTTGGTATCTCGTTTA
Source organism: Glebionis coronaria (assembly GCA_025667525.1). Lineage (NCBI taxonomy): Eukaryota > Viridiplantae > Streptophyta > Magnoliopsida > Asterales > Asteraceae > Glebionis > Glebionis coronaria. The sequence goes on from CM046877.1 coordinate 10,519,823, forward strand.
AGATCTTCCAGATGGGGTTTGTTATGGCTTGTTGTTAGCGGGGCTAGCGGTTGGCGGTGCAGTCCCAACGGCCGTGGCTTGATGTTGAGGATAAGATGGGGTTTGATGTTGAAGAAAAGATGATAATTGATGATTTTGTAAAGACGGTTGTGTTTTTATACATTTGAGAGACAATTAACTCCAACAAGTGTGTGTTTATAAAGGGTGAAAGCTATAAAATACCATCGTACTTATTAAATTGTGCCGACTTTAAACACTTACTAATTAATCTCGTGACTTTACAATTCTACTTTTAAATTTTTTCGACTATACCAATATTAGAGTAAAATGACAATTTTACCCTTTTAAATGACTAATATACCCTTCCATCTTCTTTACTTATTCTGTTATCTTCATCTTAAAACCATCAATCCTTTCCCTATGCTCGATTTGTGAATGTGCACCAAATCATTCTTTCATGTATACAACACAATCTACAAACCATCAACAAATCATTTCTTTCATGTTTACAACAAACCATCTATAAAAACCAAATTAATCATATCTTTCATCTTTACAACAAACCATCTATAAAAACCAAATTAATAATTTCTTTCATATTTACAACAAGTCTAAATATGCTCGATTTGTGAAAGCGCTGATTTAATAAATCACATATTCCAGGCGTCGATGCACCGGTGTACCGGGATCTGATGGTGGTGGGCATTGGGATCTGATGGTGGTGGGTCTGATGCACCGAGTACCAGATTCTTATGGTGTTGGGGATAGTATCGTCGATGAATCTGTGTTAGGCTTGTGCTAGTGATGTGTTGGTTTGATAAGCCCGACCATTTTTTTCCTAGTTCAGGCCCAAGACCTTTACCAGATTCAATCAAACACATTTATAAAAATCAAACACTGGTATCATTCGGTTAAACGATTGTGTGACAAATCAAGGTACACATTATTGCATATGGTTCTCAGATGCTTATGGAGCAGTTTTGAAGACACGTTCGAAATATAAGTTACATGAGCTTCCTTCTGGGTTGTACGCTTTGGCTTTCCAAAGCTCGGATGAAAATACTCGACGGTTTCTTAATGGAGAGTATGGATTGGTTTCATCAAAAGACCTCAATGTGATTGAGTTTATTTTCAGCGGACTCAACTCTTCATTCTCTATTAACAGAGGCGTTGCTGAGTTTTTGAGGTCATCATATATGAAGTAAATTACCAGAAAGAGCAATAGATATATATATACATATTATATAGTTACTGAAGTCTCTTAAATTCAGAAAGTGGCCACTAGTCAAATGGTGATAAGATCTGTGAAAATAAAGTAAATGTAATTATTTAAAAGAGATAAGGGCAACATAGTCATTTTTGTCTAATATTGGTATAGTCGAAACAAATTTGAAAGTAGAATGGTAAAGTCACGAGATTAATTAGTAAGTGTTTAAAGTCGGCACAATTTAATAAGTACGATGGTATTTTATAACTTTTACCCGTTTATAAATGTGTGGGTATGTTTGGAGTGATAAAGATAATGAGTTTTATTATTGAAAAAACATAGTTATATTATCTATGTGGCTTTCTTTTGTCAATATAAAAAATATTATGAAAAAATGTTAAAAGAAAATAACTTGTAACATGTGTAGGTCAAATGACACATCTTTTATATAATAAAAAAATAGATTATTGAGAATTTTAGTGAAAAGTGTATGTTGCAGAAAAAATAATTGGATTAATCAAATTGCTTGATTTTGACACATATGCAAAATCGAGCGATGTAATTGGTGAAGAAAAGTTAAAATTGAATTTAATTTTGTCAAAATTAAAAATTTTGGTGGAAGATATTGATATAAACAATAAAGATATAGGTGTCAAATTTGTGAAAATAAAATTTTCAAAAAGAATGAGAGGATTAATAAAACTTTAGTGGTTGAAATAAATTAAATGTAATTAAATGTAATCTTATAATTTTCTATATGTTTTTGTAAGTTTAAAAAATAAACAAAATACCCCCTTAAACTTTATACCCTCTAAACTATATATTTCAAAAAAACAACATATATGCTATATTAAAAAAATCAACAAATCATTTGATTATAAATATTCAAATAAAAATAAAAATTATTTTATATTTATATTTTGACACTTAACAAAGTCAAGCAATAATTTATGTAAATAATTATTAACATGAATATTAATATCAAAATGAATACAGTACTATAGACATTGGTGTAATAAGATGAAAATAAATAGACAAGATTATACATATTACAATAGCATGTATTTTTCAAGGTCGTTATATGTTACTAAACACACAATGTCTAGAAAATGATAGCTAACATTTCAGTTAAACAAAGTCAAATTCTTTGTACAACAAATATTCATACAAAATATCAATTAATATTATCACATAATGAAAAATCAAGTAAAACATATGGGTCAATGGACATCGTTAGTCTAGTTAAAAAAATGGACATCGTAAGTATTTATATATTAAAATTTTAATATTATTTTATAAAATAATATTAAACATTACAAATCATGAATTTATAAATCGTGTACGTTTAAGGTTGATTTAAATGGTTTGTTGATTAATAATTAAGATATAACTATTTAAAATAAAAATATCAAAAGGAAAGAGAGTACAAAATTCGAAAAATAAAAAATAAAGTGAATTTATATTAATTTACGCGGTGCACAGTAAAACAATAATATAATAATACATATAAACGTTATATGTTTTAAAAAACATTTATAATATATATAAAACCGCTTTAACGAAATTGTTATTTAACACTGTTAGAGGTTGGGGAGGCCGCCTGCAGACTTATACTAAATGTTTGGGAGGTAAAATGCACATTCACCAAGATGGGAAGGCCGCTTTGGTTTTTGAGCAAACCACCGGGAGTATATCTACATTTTCCTCTTTTTATATTAAACAGTTAGCTCTTAAGTAGTAAATTACTTATATACCTTCCAAACGTATTATAATTTATTTAAATATGTCATTTTAAGTTACTTTATATGTTAATTTTACGTTTAACAACTAATATACCAGACACTTTTATTAAAAACAATACAAGATATAACTCATGTTAACAGCTTTTTAGTAACAATTTACAGCTATTTGTTAACAGCTTACACCTTACAGTTAATAACTTAGAGCTAACATTTTCATTTGCCGTTCTAAAAAAAAAAAAAAAAAAAAAAAAAGAAACTTAGAGCTAATTTTGCCAAACATAACCGTAAACCATCAAATATAGCAAGGAAAAGTCGCTAAATAAAAAATAAAAAGTTAACAATTGATACAAATTTAACTGTGATATCAACTCAGAATTCATGGTAAGAATTCATTAATCGATATCAAAGATAACAATGTACTCATACCAACTTGACTAAGTAACATTCATCTCTCATATAGACTAGCAACAGTTCTGTTCATTGGCCGATATGGGATGAAAGCAAATTTTTTTCTTTTACTTATAAAAGTAACCATCTCTAGCTAATACGGAGTATTTACTTATTACCATTGCTGGACATGTGGGTTCTTTTAAGTCCAAGTTTATCTTTGTTGCAATTAAGTCCAAACTTTCATTGATTTGAAGGTTATCAAGAGCATCGGTCCTATCGGAACAACCAAACCTGACCCGGACCAAGGATCAAGAAGTCCATATCATAAAAACTGAGACCGGATTGAAATGGTCCACCATGGTCCTTTTGGTTTGTTTCGGTCCAATCCTACAAACATAATCGCAAGGTCTTTTGTAAGATCGAATTGGATAACCGATCGGACGTGGGACTAAATAAAAAGAATATCATGGACCGAGGAACGGAACGAAATATGTTCGATTCGTTCCAGTCCAGTCGGTCCGTTTTTCCGATCCAATCAACAGGCGGAAATGCCCGACCCTAGCCCTACTTCTGGGTCATTAAAGCTTCATATAGATATATGAGTCTGAATTGGAAAGGAAGATACCGGAGGCGGCGATAATTAAAACTAGGTTTTTCAGAGTTCATTTGAATGACTTGGTTTGAAGAGATGTGATTTGTACAAAAATATCAATTTACACAAGACGTGACTACATGCCCCTCGCCCTCGAAATGTTTTGATGTTATGAAATAGTCTCATATCCGTCTCTCCGAGCTCATATGGTGTAGCAACAATTCGACAGTGTGTGGTCTCCACTGTCCCAATAAAAGGCTTCACGCTTGCAAACAAGACACATATATAGGGCTGTTCATAATATGGGTCCGACCCACAAAAACTGAATTGGTTTCCAAGTAAAACCGAACTGAACATGTAAACCAAGTTTGGGGTTATAATTGAACCGAACCAAACTACTAACTCACATTTCGGGTTGAATACGGCTTTGGCAATCAGAACAAAAATCAAACCGAAAACGGAACAACCTGAGATCCGAACCAATAAACATCGCTTCACGGATAGAAATACGTTTTGGTTTTAACACTTTTTTTCTTTATCCCAAGTAAGCGACGTAAAAAAATATTTGTTTTGTAGACACTTTTTGGAAACAGAGCGGTTTGTATAACTAATTTGATAAATTCAAAATTAAAAATACAAAATGATTGTTATGTTTAATGGTAGCCTAATTACCATCGTATTTAAACACAACATCTCGTAGCTATTTTCCTTCACTGCTCGATGTCGGATATTCAAAACCCAATTGTTCCTCTCATGCTTTATTTAATATTGTTTCCTTATTGGTTGTTACCATTGTCGGACATAGGGGCACGCTCGATTTCGGAACCGCACGTAACCGAAGAAACCCGCTTCGGTTCTCGAGCCTGGTTTGAATATTTCGGCTTAACCCGATTGGAATCCATCATTTATAAAAAAACATCTGAGAACTTGATATCTTTTTATGTGTTTTACACGTCGATCTACGTACCTTTCGGAATTCTATTCTTTCCCCGTCGAACTGGTTGCAATAATGGCTTTCCAATTGTGGCGAGCCCTTTTTGAAAGATTTACCAACTTGTTTTCTATACTTTTTTTTTGTTATGTATGCAACATGATTCAATGTAAATTGTATCTTTTCGTGTGTAGATGTGAGACTTGCGTTGATGTGAAAAGGTGGATATTTTCTCCTTCTCACCATGCTTACAATCTTTTTTTTTTTTAGGTTATGCTATGAAGATTTTGTTTTCGGACGTAGACCATTCCCATCTACCACCTTCAATCAAGTCTAACGTGTTTTCGGACCTAGACAATCCCGACTCAGACTGAGGATCGAAAAAACCAAATCATAAGAATCAAGACTGACTAGAACAATGCTCGAAAATAACAAAAATTATGGACTGAGAGGACCAGACTTAAATACATTCGGTCCGATCTCGTCGCCTGTCATACTCAGCCCCCTGGCAGGGGCGGAGGCAGGGAGGGGTCAAGGGGGTCGCCCGGCTCCCCGAGCGAAATAATTATAATGTAAATTTTCAAAAAATATTCGGATTTTTTTTAATAATTTGACCTTTTAAGAACCATTTTTTAGTGTATTTCATAAAATATGACTCCCTTTGGCTCCGCCCCTGCCCCTGGTCTACATTGTACCGTATATGTTTGCATGGCAATATGCAATTACTAGTTATTCATTCATGAAATGTCTTTTAGTTTATTTTGTGTTACTTTTTTTTATCAAATTAAAAAATTAACGTTGAAAAAATAAAACACATTGTGAAATGTCAAGTTATTGCCTGATAATACTAAAAAAAAGTTGGTTGTTGTCAAACTGATGTCCATTTTCTAACCGTCAAAGGCTAATAAACGCTTTGATCGTTATACAACGCTCAAAATACCGACGCCACCCGTATCGTGATATCTTGACGACAAATCTTTAATTCTAACCGGGAAACGTTAACCTTTTATAGTGATGTTAAACGTTACCAGGTTTAAAGTTGTTTCAAAAGAAGACCCCCATAAGTTGATATGAAAACATTTATTATAATGTCATTCGGTTTCAACTTGCTACGAAAAGACACTAATTTAGTATAAAAATCTTTCAGTTTGTGGGTGAGTTACATGTGAAGGTATAAACGACACGGACCTTTGTGTGTTGAGAAAAACGTTGAAATATTGGACCTTTGAGCAAGTCAGTCGCCTATTCGTTTGAAGTGACTCCAATGGGTAACTACACATGTTCCCTTGCTCAAAAAATGATCCCAATATTTCAACGATATTTTATTTACCTTTCTAACGAATTCCAAGCTCTCGAGACATGAGAAACCATATGTTTTCTAAGATTGGTGTTTTTCTAAAAGAGTAAATTGCAATGTTTTAAAAACCGGGTTAAACCGGTCGGTTCAACCGGAAACCGGTTGGAGTACCGGTCCGGATATGAGCGGTTTTTAGCAGATTTCATGCCAGATTAAACCGGCCGGTTTTCAACAACCCGGGTTGAACCGGTTTTTAAAACCCGGCTGGGTCAAAAGGATTGTTGTGTATTGAAGTAATTAAATAACTTTCGTTTCCACTAAACTAATGTCTTTTCATTTTCCCATCTTACTACACCCTTTTACTTTTCCACTAAAACACACTGTATCATTAATGATTAATTTATTACTTTTACAATCCTTGATTTATTCTCATCCACAAACAATTATTGTGTGAGAAAATCTTTACCTTTTTTATATTATCTGCATTAACTCTTTTACATTGTAGTTTTTTTGAATTAATGTTGACAAATAACTTGCATTAAATTTGATAGTACGTTAATTTTGTTAAACTGAATGTTTGTTACCTATTTAAGGAAATGTTTTGTGAAACGAGATTTTAAGCTTACCTGCAAATTGTAACTGATCATATTTGATGGCTATATACGTAGCAAATTTTTTTTGTGCCACACATAATCTACAATCTTGGATCCGCCACTGTCTGGGAACATGAGAAACTATGTCGTCAATGACGTCTTTTGTAAGATCAATGGCATGGTTGGTGTTTTCCTCGAAGAGTAAACTGTTATCCCACATCGGCTCATGGCCAAATAGTCACAAGCGAAGATTGCTATAAAATGAGAGGCCGAACAATAGACAATGTATGCTTTGTTCCGTTTTTATTTGGGTTATGTGTTATTTTTATTTTATTTTACAATTATTGGTTGAAATATTTATGAAATTCAATTATTTTTCAGTTGTCAATTTTATTTATTAAATAAAGAATTGATATTTAAGAAAGAATGAATATTTTAAATTGTTTAACTTGTAACAATAACAAAGTGTTGATTAAAATAATGAAACTACATGCAATTCCATTAAAGTTTTAAATGTTCTAGACGAATGTTAATATATTCGTGTTAGTTTTAGAACCCAAATGCACAATTTTCTTTGAACTCCATCGTCTATAGAACAACATGATATCTAAGGCTCACGAGTGCCGCCATACTTGTCTTTTTACATGCGTTAGGAAAGGTTTGTGGAAGGTGTCATCATTTACAGAATCAAAGTTTAAACTGACCAGCCGGTTCTATAAACTAGATTTCACGTTAGATATGGCATAATAACTTCTTTTTTTATTAATAATTATAATTTACATATTAGGGGAAGATAAACGGGCAACAAGATAGCCCTTTTTGTATGCCAAGTCTATTAGATATGACATCAAATATGTCCTCCCAAACACCAGTGTGGACGCGTGGTTAAAAGGTCCCCAACAGATAGGGTGTACTTTTGGCATGCAACTATTGGGGAGATGCACGTATTGATTTTTTATTTCTTGTGTTATTATTTGTATTGATTTTTAATCTTTGCTGGACTGATGTATTTGATTTCTTTAAAAAGAATAACTAAAAAAGATAAATGAGGATGTGTTTGAGATTTTATGAATAAATGAATGAGGATGAAGATGACATATTCACAGAGAGAAATTTAGAAAACAACAAATAAAGAAAAAATTATTATTTTTATTATCAAGGATGTTGGAATTAACAATTTCAATAATTAAGTAGTTGTTAGGGTCTGTTTAGTGAAAGATTAGTGTCTGTTTAGCATAACCCTAATGTTTGTGTTTGTATACCGTTTTATTCACAATGTTAAATTCATTGATAAAATACGTTACAGCTATAAATTGTGTTCGAAAAAAGTCAACGGTACCCCTATGATGTTGGCGTTTGGATTTTCAAGTTGTATCGCATTATTAACAGATCCATTGAATAAACACATCATAAAGAGGACAGCTGGTAAGAATGTTTCCTTGCCTCAAGGTGGTGTAAATAAGTCTATGGCGATGCATAGTTAATAATATTGGCACAAGATAAGCTATAATGTGTTTTAATGAAATTTTGGTCGGAAACAAAAGAGTACCAACATGGCAACAAGAAAAAAAGACTTAAGTAGGAGTGTAGGACAAATAGTTTTTATCCAGACACTTTAAACCGCTTAACACCATAAAAAACTAGCAGGAAAGTAGGACAAGTAGTAAACAATCAATCCAGAACGAATAATTAACTCAAATTCATAATTCTATAATGAGTACACTTGTATATCACCAACCCAACCCTATATCGTAATAATAAAGTAAACGGTCGTTAATATATAACTTTTAAATTTGTTAATTTTTTCAATATGACAACAAGAAAAAAGACTTAAATTATAAAGAAAAATTTTGAGTATCTTTTAAATTTTGACATAAGATAAGTATTTTTTATGTTATTTGCAAATGACGAGAAATGGTTAAATCGCTTTTCGATATATATAGCATCAAATGCGTCGTCCCAACACGGATGCAGATAAGACGTCTCCCAGCCGATAGGAAGCACTTTTGGCATGCAACTATCGGGGGATGCACCATGCACGTCATGATGAAAAACAACGTTACACCCGTTGCGTTTAGGAATCAAAGTCAGCAGAATCCTGAGGAATGTTGCACTTTGTAAAAGGTCATGGGGATGTTTGACATTTGGCTTTGGTTTAATCATAAGTGCCAGAAACTCATGTTATGCGACAATAAAGTACGAGGAAGACTAAATAAATTGTTGTCCATCCTCGTTGGTCGTTGATGATGAACCTTTTAGTTGCTGATTTGCAATCATTTCTTTCGACTTTTCTCGTCGAAGATGTATAACTTTAGTCGTGAAAGGCCATGTGGCTCTTTCGTTACCCAACCATAAAGTATTGACGATCAAAATAATTTATAAAATAGGTCCGCGTACATTCTTAGATTCATGAAATACCTCGCAGTGAACTGACGGAGTTTATTTGAAATCGACTTGATTCAACGCGGTTCGAGATCAAGCAACTCGAGTAGAATTTTGAGTATTAAAATACTTGGCTCGTTAGCTTGCGTGCGTAACAAAGCCTGTGTATGACGTTGGAATGTGTTGAGGAAAATATCTATCGGCATCTAACGTCGACTTCAATGGAAAGTATATTGTTTCGGTTGAATGAAAAAAAAAATGGACGAACAATGAATGAAACAAATAAATTTTGTAACATCTAATATTCACCACCAAATTTATGAAAGAGATATAAATATCCCACCACTGTTAGAGCATGAGAATCGTCGTGTCATTGGGTGGTGTCGTTGACAAAAAGTACTACCAGGTCACTAAAGTGGGCTTTGGCATTAGAATTACTATGGCACTAGGGGAATGATGTGCCATCATAGGAATTTTTTTTTTCTTCAACAAAAATATTTAAAACTTAAACTAAAATTTCATTAAAATTTAAAACCATTACATTAAACTTAAAATAAAAAAAAACAAAAAATTAAAAAATATAAAACTAAAAGACATAAAATTAAAAGACATAAAATTAAAAAACATAAGGCGCCGCCTAGTCTTGAGCTTCATTTTTGGGCCTCGACGATAGCGGCGTCGACCACACTCATACGACTGGTGTCAATTTGGAGGATACGCATGTCCTCCGCAATCCTTTGAGATCGGATCAACCTCCTTAGGTCTTCGCTCTTTCTCTCTCAAGCACGAACAATTTGGCTTCTCGGTCTAATTTGTATTGTTTCGCTATGAACTCTTGGTACGCGGTCGGGTTAGGACCGGAGCTAGCGGTTGAGTTAGAGCTCGTGTAACACCCCATTTTGATAATGGAATGTCACGCGTAATTATGGCGTGTCATCAAAGCATACAAGGGTAAATGTATAAAACATTACATGACCATAGGGATAACCGGAATCAAACATCGGTTCTCAAACATAAGCCCAAAACATAATAAAGCAAAAGAAATGAATGAAAGACTACACAAGCATAAATATATGACGGCAAAAGGAAAAGAAGTCTCTAGCAGCTTCCATCCTATGCACGTCCTCCAAATGCTCGAATCTTTCCTAGGGTACTTGCCGTTTTGGGACATGGAAAGGAAAGTAACGGCTGAGCAAAACGCTCAGTGCACGGATATAGACATAGTATGAAGGACTAAGCATAATAAAGACTTAATAGCAGCGGAAAAGTATAAGTCCTGGAAAACCTGGAACATGTTCATAAAACTGGTTTTATAGTTTGAAAAGCCTTATGTTTATCTTATGAAAACTGTTTAACATATTTTTCCATTAGCCAATATAGGTCATGAAAATCCACCGTGCATGAATACTTGGAGGGGTGACTTCATCATGCAAATTAGAGGGGTTGCCTCTAATTTAATATACTGGTTTTGGGTAGGAGGGATCAGCTCCTTGTGAAGGATGCAAGGCACACACCACATTCACCATGTAATCCTGAATAAAAACATGTAACTAGGATGCACCCATACGCCCCACATGATAAAGATAAATAAATGGCCAAAAGCTGAAGGGACGTCACGAGCAATCACTCCGCCGTGGTGAAGTCATAACATCAGTGCCTCTAATGTTATGGTTATGGTACCTCCATAACTAGGTGAAACTGGTCATGCATGTATATGGCTATAGGTAATCTTAATTAAACATAAGCAATCAAACACATAACTTATACTACGAGAAAACAGTTGGCTGCATACGGGGAATCCTAATAAGGAAAGAATGTCCATACTGAAAGGACGGGAATCCGTACCTTATGTCCAGTGAACGAAGAAGATGAACTGAGAGAAATCCTACTTCCGAATCACTAGTGCAACATAAATACATACGTCAATAAGTATCTGCTTACTAAATACGTAGCTGGTTTTATGTCATGTCTTAGCTTATTTTATTTGTTCTTACCATGTTTTACTGTCTTTAAGCCTTACACTATGTTTATCTTATATTCTGTTTAATCTGATTAAGTATTTCTAGTATTTCATGTATTATAATACTTAGTGTGTAATAATAAGTAAATTTCCAAAAATAGCAGGTTTCCTAAAATAGAAAGTTTTCAAAAATAGAAAGTTTCCAAAAATAGAAAGTTTCTAAAAATAGAAAGTTTCCAAAAATAGAAAGTTTCCAAAAATAGAATTACTGCTTAAAATAGATAAGTTTCTAAAAATAGAAAGTTTCCATAAATAGATTAGCTGCCTTAATTAAATAAGTTTCCATAAATAGATTAGCTGCCTGAAATAAATAAGTTTCCAAAAATAGAAGGTTTCCATAAATAGATTAGCTGCCTTATTTAATTAAGTTTCTAAAAATAGGAAGTTTCCATAATTAGAAATAAGCTGGTTAAATAAGCTAAGTATATAAGCCTAAGTGTTTTCATGATTATTTTCTAAGTCATATGATATAATGTATAGTTTAATAATTATTTCATGTAATTTAATTAAACTATCGGTTAAAATATTTAATTAAAGTATAACATGTCTTTAATTAAATAAGTTAAATACTTAGGTTTAAATATGTATTATTATATATTAATAATATAACCTAAGTCATGTTAATTAATTAATTATATCCATGGTTTTAAAACAATTAATTAATTATAAGTCTTAAATATACAAATACTTAGGTTAATTAATTTCTTGATTATAATAATTAAAATAACCTAAGTCATGTTATTAAATTAATCATATCATTTTATTAATTTAATTTTTACATAAGCTCATAAACATAAAAAAAACTAAACATACACCATGAACCGGATCCAAACTAAAAACAATAAACCGGACATGAAATCGACACCGTACCCCGAACCAACTCGGGGTACCCCGTGTTTTACTGCTGCCGTGGGACCCACACGCACCAACCAAGACCATATGGTCTTGGTGGTGGTCGGCTTGGCCAAACCGAGACCCCTTCGGGTTCGGTGTAGCCTGCGGCCAAAAACAAACACCCCTTAAAACACCTTTTGATTTTATTTAATACCAAATCATGTTAGATCCATGTTTAATTATTAGGTTTTTGTAAAAACATCACATGTTCTTGATTTATAAAAAGATTAAATCAAAATAAAAGGTTTAAAAAGGATTTACCGAATTCGTGGATCAAAAGAACGAAGAACCAACACGATCAATCATTAAAACTTCAAGATCCAAGATCACAAACCACCTCTTGTGGTGTTCTTAAGGTGGCGGCATAAAGAAGAACAAGGAAGAGGGTTTTAGGGTTTTTCTAAAAAATCTTCTATGAATGAAAATGAGTAGTGAAAAATCTCCTAATTTCGTGGTAATGGGGCCCACAAGGGGTAACCGAATGTTTTCCGTGTCTAAAACATTGGTGTGTTCTCGTGTGTTAAGTTATACGTTCGTGATTATTTGTGTTCGCGTTTTAAGTGTTCTCGTTACGTAAATATGGTGATCTAATATATTTAATTACGCTCGTAATAAATATATTTACGTAATTAATAATAGTTCGTGTTTTAATTACGCTCATGATTTCATGATTGCATGTTCGTGATTAATTATTGTCAAATAATTATTACGTGCTCGTGCGTAGTAAATACTTATCGTGTTCTAACACGTACGTAATACGTAAAATCCTAACACGTAATCGTAATCATGTTATATTAGGAAAGTTTAAATCTAGTACGTACGATCTTAAGGGTACTATTCATGGTAAAAGCATGCGGGTTTTACAACTCTTCCCCCCTAAAAAGAATAATTCGTCCCCGAATTATAGATAACGTAACTGAACGAGAAACATACCTGAATCAAAATGAGAGGGTATGTAAGATAAATTAACGTGCAGGTGACCTAGCAGAAAGAACGCGGAACGTGACATGTCTTAAAAGGACATGGAACGTGACGTGGCTGAAAGGACATATCTAATCGATGAGAGAAAACGGATAAAAGTCTGGATGAACTTGTCCGTTTCCAAGTGGCCTCCCTCTTGGAACGGTTTCTTCAGAAGATCTTGTCACTAATGATAAATCTCGGTCCTCCTGACCTTGACTTGGAATACGATGAAATTCTTGGTTATCAACGGAAGGTAGATCCCCTAAATTCGATCGAGGAAAATAAGAGTTAACGTGCTAGGGTAACTGAAACGTTACGATGAAAGACAATCTGACTTAACTGATAACTAGAAACGATGCGCGAGACATAAAGAAACGTAGTACGTGAAATTTTTTGAACGTAATACGTGAAAATTTTTGAACGTGCTACGTGGAGATATGGCGAGTGTAGTATGAGTAAACATATCGTGATCCATGATACGTGTAACATATCTTGATCATGATATAAGAAACGTGGAATGAACATGACATGTGAAACATATCGTGAAGATAGAATATAATGGCGGTAACGCCAAACGCTACAAGGTGAGACATAGAATATGACGAGCAACGTCTATCTGAGGATAGGGAGTTATACTAAACTTGGGTCTGGTCTCTCAAGTTCTTGCAAAACTTCCCAGAATGAGAGAAAAAAAATGAACACAAAATCATAAGCCGAGATACCATCATGAACGTGAATAGTTTCATGAACGCGAGCGCGAAAGCAAGTCGTTGAATTAGAACAAGGACGTGGACGTAAACAAGGAGCACAAATGCGAACCTTTGCCTGTCCCTATAACTGAGGGATTACCAAGTGATCGGATGAGCCTTGGCGTGGAATGTGTCCGATCAATCCGTTGGTTCTGAAATCCGTACGGATGTAAGGATTTTACAGACTTGATCAAACTGTTGGCAATAACACAGATAGCATCTTGCTTCTTCTGAGTTTGCTTTAATCTGGTAACCAAAATCCGTGGAGATCTTGTCCCATTTCAATTCACAATTTCAGATGATGAAAACATCCCAGTTTGTTGGTGTCATATCTTAACCTGTTGGTATGTCAGGTACTTAGATATGAACATAACTGTATCTTACTTCGTAGGACTTGATACATAGGAGTTTGCGAAACTCTGAGTTTCTGAATCTAGACTTCTCCTAGCGTAGGATTTTTTTATAACACCTAATGTAGTGTAGGGTTCTCTCCTTTACGTATAAGCTGAGTCATGGTAAGATTAACCATGCAAATCAATGTGATCCAGCGTGTCACTGTAATCAAACAGAATTGATATTGGAAAATTTTCCAGGGTGAAATTTCTCTTGTCATAGAATCTGCAACATAGTGTAGATATGGTCTTCCTGTTCTCTTCTAGGCTTAGAGGAAATCAGGTTATCCTCAATGAAAACACTGATGAATTTGCTATGAGTTCATGGAAACTCATTCTTATAGTTCCGTTGGAGCATTGATGAGACTAATTCAAAATCATAAATCTAGCATGACCGAGTCGTGTACGAATAGCAGTCATGGACATGTCCTGCTGCTTCATTCGTCACTGTTGGCAGCATGATCATGAGTTCGATCTTGAAAAAGTGATTAACACCATACGGTTGATTAGACATGTTGTCAATATATGGAGGAGAATAACGGTCATGAATGGTGATTTGTTTACGCCGACGGTAGTCGACACATAATCTCATGGTACCGTCCTTCTCCTTGTAAGTTCTTCTGGAATGTATGGGAAGATTTTGGAATAATCAACTGGCTATGCATAAAAGACTTAAGTGGTCGTGTCTTACTGACAGCTAGAAAATTTTAGCGACCATGGCTAACAACACACATGCTTGTAAGCATAGATAATTTGTACAAATTTTCTCGAGGGAAACTCAAGCTGAATGTATTCAGGAGACTGAACATTACTGTACATAATTATGAATCATAGCATGGTGTGCTGTTCATAGTACATAATTAGGATAAAATTCATCTCGTGTCTGTCCGAGGAAATGCGTTAGCAGCTTGGATCTCATCATTAAGCTGAAGGAAAACCTTCGTATACGTGATAATACGAAAGGCGTCCTTCATGGTTATGAATATATGAACCATGGTGAAAGAAATGAAAGTGACATCGGAAACGTGACATTTCTCACTGATGCGCTGATAATGGTATAGAAATTCTTGTGGCCTGATTAATACATGGCACAACAAAATAGATATACCCTTGGAGGGTACCCCGAATTTCTTAGAAATTTTCCATAGTTGGACGTGAGTCATGTGTCTTGACTCGTTTCTTGGAACTATAAGCATGACATATGTCTTGACTGGTGTCTTGACATGTGTCTTCCGGAGGTATACGTGAGACATGTGTCTTGACTGATGTCTTGACATGTGTCTTCAGAAAGTATACGTGAGACATGTGTCTTGACTGATGTCTTGACATGTATCTCGAGATGTGAAACAAATATAACCACAATATAAGGTTATTATGCCAGAATTGGCGGATCGGTTGGACTACTAATCCTTGTATTTCTGATCACGTCCGTGGCCAGAGTTTCGGGTGCGATTTCTAGGATAGTTACTGTCATAGTAGTGGTTACTATCGTCCTGTCTGTCAGTTCCATGATGGTCATTCTCATGACCGTGATTCATGTAACTATTCAGCTGAGTGGCCGGCTGGTACCGGTTTGCACTCATATGGCTGAAATGACAGCCGAATGACGTGTGACATGTAACTAAGAATTAGGGACAATGATTGATGGGAATCGTCTGATGGTGAAGCATCTTCTAGTCCAATTGCTTTGCTCCGACGCCTTTGTCTTCGTCTTGTAGGATCTCCAGGTTGTGAATAGCATCCGCATCTCGTGGCGTCTTCGAACGTCAGCAGCATCAACCTTTAGTAACATCTCCAAGTTATGAGCAGCATCAACAATTTGTAGAGTATTAGCAAGTGGACATATGCCTGAGATGATTCAGAATCGACTAGCGAATACTCGTGCAGTATTGCAAGTGAAATACACATGGATTTAGGTACGTGTAATACATGTTTAACACGGTACATGGAGTACACGTTGAATGCACATGAAATGATCGGTATGGGGTCGATCATTTGTCATAATTTAAGGAAAGTATACCGGTTAAACGGTTAGGAAAACCATCATGATAACCTGGCAGTATTAGCATAGACATCATTATGGTTATAACGGAAACGTTAAAGTGTGGTTACACAAAATTCAACGATGATTCGCCTGACAACATGATCAATGGAAACCAACCATGACTATCATGAAAGCAGGATTCAATGAAATCTAACAATGTCTTGCAGGACAGCGTAAATAACAAAAGAGGTGTAAGACATAATCAACATGAAGACGGAATTATCATGAAGAAACATGAAACCATCTATCATGAAGAAGTGTATAACATAATCAGCATGAAACTGAAGTTAACCATGACAGTATGAAAACATACTTGACATAAAAACATAATAACTTATGAGGGGACATGAA
Organism: Glebionis coronaria; assembly: GCA_025667525.1. Taxonomy (NCBI): domain Eukaryota; kingdom Viridiplantae; phylum Streptophyta; class Magnoliopsida; order Asterales; family Asteraceae; genus Glebionis; species Glebionis coronaria. The sequence continues at coordinate 10,536,370 of CM046877.1, forward strand.
AAAAAAATAAAAAAAATAAAAAAAATTAAGCCAATTTAAATCATGAGAAAAATTTTATGCATGAAAAACAGCGCATGAATGCGTAATGTGGTTTATAAAAACCTTTTATATGTGTGAGGGGACGCCTATGGGTCGCTCCCAAAACAAAAGACATGGCGAGGGGACGCCTATGGGTCGGTCCCAAAATTAAAAGTTTCGATAAAAGCACATGCGACTAAATAGGGCCAGTCCTGTACCAACCATTACTTAGTCATAATCCCTGCAACAATGATTCATGAAACATAAATAAATGAAACTCATATGTCAAAACTTATCAGAAAAATTTTTATGTGACTAATTATGAACTACTGGGGTTCAGTCCACATAGCCACAGTTCCCGAGGAACATTATGCATGAAACAATGACACATAACTAAATATGAATGACGGTTGTCCATCCATATTAGTAAAACAATATCGATGAAAACATCAAAGTTAAAACCTCAAGGTGCTGAAAACATCATGGTTAAAACAACAATGCGAAAACATCAATACGTAGAATAACAGATGTTGGCTTAGGAAGCTCCTGGTGACTACCCACTAGTCACAGGTCAAGTTTTAGAGCCTACAGGTCGAAGCCTTGGCTCTGATACCATAATTGTAACACCCCATTTTGATAATGGAATGTCACACGTAATTATGGCGTGTCATCAAAGCATACAAGGGTAAATGTATAAAACATTACATGACCATAGGATAACCGGAATCAAACATCGGTTCCCAAACATAAGCCCAAAACATAATAAAGCAAAAGAAATGAATGACAGACTACACAAGCATAAATATATGAAGGCAAAAGGAAAAGAAGTCTCTAGCTGCTTCCATCCTATGCATGTCCTCCAAATGCTCGAATCTTTCCTAGGGTACCTGCCGTTTTGGGACATGGAAAGGAAAGTAACGGCTGAGCAAAACGCTCAGTGCACGGATATAGACATAGTATGAAGGACTAAGCATAATAAAGACTTATTAGCAGCGGAAAAGTATAAGTCCTGGAAAACCTGGAACATGTTCATGAAACTGATTTTATAGTTTGAAAAGCCTTATGTTTATCTTATGAAAACTGTTTAACATATTTTACCATTAGCCAATATAGGTCATGAAAATCCACCGTGCATGAACACTTGGAGGGGTGACCTCATCATGCAAATTAGAGGGGTTGCCTCTAATTTAATATATTGGTTTTGGGTAGGAGGGATCAGCTCCTTGTGAAGGATGCAAGGCACACACCACATTCACCATGTAATCCTGAATAAAAACATGTAACTAGGATGCACCCATACGCCCCACATGATAAAGATAAATAAATGGCCAAAAGCTGAAGGGACGCCATGAGCAATCACTCCACCGTGGTGAAGTCATAACATCAGTGCCTCTAATGTTATGGTTATGGTACCTCCATAACTAGGTGAAACTGGTCATGCATGTATATGGCTATAGGTAATCTTAATTAAACATAAGCAATCAAACACATAACCTATACTACGGGAAAACAGTTGGTTGCATACGGGGAATCCTAATAAGGAAAGAATGTCCATACCGAAAGGACGGGAATCCGTACCTTATGTCTAGTGAACGAAGAAGATGAACTGAGAGAAATCCTACTTCCGAATCACTAGTGCTACATAAATACATACGTGAATAAGTATCTGCTTACTAAATACGTAGCTGGTTTTATGTCATGTCTTAGCTTATTTTATGTGTTCTTACCATGTTTTACTGTTTTTAAGCCTTACACTGTGTTTATCTTATATTCTGTTTAATCTGATTAAGTATTTCTGGTATTTCATGTATTATAATACTTACTGTGTAATAATAAGTAACTTTCCAAAAATAGCAGGTTTCCTAAAATAGGAAGTTTCCAAAAATAGAAAGTTTCCAAAAATAGAAAGTTTCTAAAAATAGAAAGTTTCCAAAAATAGAAAGTTTCCAAAAATAGAATTACTGCTTAAAATAGATAAGTTTCTAAAAATAGAAAGTTTCCATAAATAGATTAGCTGCCTTAATTAAATACGTTTCCATAAATAGATTAGCTGCCTGAAATAAATAAGTTTCTAAAAATAAGAAGTTTCCATAATTAGAAATAAGCTGGTTAAATAAGCTAAGTATATAAGCCTAAGTGTTTTCATGATTATTTTCTAAGTCATATGATATAATGTATAGTTTAATAATTATTTCATGTAATTTAATTAAACTATAGGTTAAAATATTTAATTAAAGTATAACATGTCTTTAATTAAATAAGTTAAATACTTCGGTTTAAATATGTATTATTATATATTAATAATATAACCTAAGTCATGTTAATTAATTAATTATATCCATGTTTTTAAAATAATTAATTAATTATAAGTCTTAAATATACAAATACTTAGGTTAATTAATTTCATGAGTATAATAATTAAAATAACCTAAGTCATGTTATTAAATTAATCATATCATTTTATTAATTTAATTTTAACATAAGCTCATAAACATAAAAAAAACTAAACATACACCATGAACCGGATCCAAACTAAAAACAATGAACCGGACATGAAATCGACACCGTACCCCGAACCAACTCGGGGTACCCCGTGTTTTACTGCTGCCGTGGGACCCACACGCACCAACCAAGACCGTATGGTCTTGGTGGTGGTCGGCTTGGCCAAACCGAGACCTCTTCGGGTTCGGTGCAGCCTGTGGCCAAAAACAAACACCCCTTAAAACACCTTTTGATTTTATTTAATACCAAATCATGTTAGATCCATGTTTAATTATTAGGTTTTTGTAAAAACATCACATGTTCTTGATTTATAAAAAGATTAAATCAAAAGAATAGGTTTAAAAAGGATTTACCGAATTCGTGGATCAAAAGGACGAAGAACCAACACGATCAATCATTAAAACTTCAAGATCCAAGATCACAAACCACCTCTTGTGGTGTTCTTAAGGTGGCAGCAAAAAGAAGAACAAGGAAGAGGGTTTTAGGGTTTTTCTAAAAAATCTTCTGTGAATGAAAATGAGTAGTGAAAAATATCCCTTTTCCTTTTTAGTGAAAAATTGATGGGCTAAGCCCATCCCCCTCCTAATTTCGTGGTAATGGGGCCAACAAGGGGTAACCCGAATGTTTTCCGTGTCTAAAACATTGGTGTGTTCTCGTGTGTTAAGTTATACGTTCGTGATTATTTGTGTTCGCGTTTTAAGTGTTCTCGTTACGTAAATATCGTGATCTAATATATTTAATTACGCTCGTAATAAATATATTTACGTAATTAATAATAGTTCGTGTTTTAATTACGCTCATGATTTCATGATCGCATGTTCGTGATTAATTATTGTCAAATAATTATTACGTGCTCGTGCGTAGTAAATACTTATCGTGTTCTAACACGTACGTTATACGTAAAATCGTAACACGTAATCGTAATCATGCTATATTAGGAAAGTTTAAATCTAGTACGTACGATCTTAAGGGTACTATTCATGGTAAAAGCATGCGGGTTTTACACGTACGTAATACGTAAAATCCTATTAGGAAAGTTTAAATCTAGTACGTACGATCTTAAGGGTACTATTCATGGTAAAAGCATGCGGGTTTTACAGCTCGTGCGTTGAGTTTTATTAAGTCGGAATAACCGGCGGGTCGAGGCAACTCATCATGCCCAAAGTGTTCCGGTTCGTCGTCGGTGCCCATTAGACGACATCTTTTTTCTTGAGTTTAGTAGGGATTTTTCCACTTGTGCTTGTCTTTAAAAAAAAGCCACGTACTTCGATGTTTAAACTCACATCCAACGACCATTTCGTACAACTTGTACACCCTTTCCATCCAATCTTGATCGTTCTCACCATTATGAACCGCAGTTTCACTCACCAAATCATTAAACTTTGTAAGTGCGGTATTCATTGGAGTCCACTTGCCTGTTACCATGTTCTTCGTACATATAGCATAACCCGCACTCACGGATTTTTCATTATAGACGGATTGAATTCGGTACCAAAAAATATTCTTTTTCGGATCGGTTCCGGTTTTCAGATCCTCGGACACTTGAATGTAATATTTCACCAAAATCTCCTCCTCTTCTTGTGTCCACACACTACGAAGTCTTTTTTCTTGTGGAGCGACTTCTTTCTCTTTGTTTTTTTCAACACCGATTTCTTACGTCTAGGCTTCGATGTCGGAGTCGGGACCGGCGTTTCTTCATCATTGGTATCTTGAACATCTTCAACATGGTGCAATTCATTCTCGGAGCGGGGTTGAGAAGTTTGATACGGTTGTTGTTGTTTGGTGTTGGTTGTTGTTGTTGTGATTGTTGCATTTGTTGCATTTTGAATTGTTGAAACATCAACAATTTTTCTTGATTTTGGAATTGAGGGACGAAACTAGAATAATAATTCGGTTGGGGGTTCGGATTCAAAGAAGAATCCGTCATTTGGTTGGTTGGGTCGGAAAGCATACCGGAAATCTAATTTTGGTTGCGGTTGGAATTCATTTTATTTTCTATGAAAGAAATAGAGAAGATGAAGTAATAAGAAAGTGTGTGGGAAGTATGAAGTTTTTATATATTATTTATAGGATTTTTGGAAGTGTAAAAATGAGTTTTAGGGTTTTTTTTAAATCCGATCCCCCCAACGGCTAGCCGACCGTTACTTTCAATTTCTTTTTTTAAAAAAAAAGAAAAAAAAAGTAGGGAACCGCGTGGGCTGATAGGTATGGCGCCAAAGCCTTGGCGCGAGGACACGGTGTCCCGCGCCAAGAACTTTTCTCGCGCGGACGTTTTGTGCATGCCTTTGGCATGACGACTCCTCTCGCTCTTATGTTTTATCCATGTGGAACAAAATATTAATGACTCTACAATAATCTAAAAGGGACATAGAATCAGAAATAGATAAGTAACTTGTTTGACAACATAGAGCACCTTAAACTATTTCACTTAACATTATTTCATCTTTTATTTGTAGCTAGAGTTCCTCCAAAACATCACTAATGTTATTAAAGTTGCAGATACACGCGAGCTTCATTTCAGCCCGAACATGGTTACCAAATCAACCTGTAGGCTTGTATGGTTGTATGCCAGATCTAATAATTTCTAAGTGATTTCGAAGGTGCACCCGCTGGGTGTAGTGATGGATGTTAGATATATATTACCATATTTAAAGATGTTTCATTACAAGACCTCGAAGTTGGATGGATGCATTTGGTTATAGTCTCCATGTGAGGGAGGTCAGGAGTTCGACTGTTGTCATTTCCCATGTGGGGGATTTTCCCAGAATTGGCAGCCGGGTTTGAATCCCATCGTAATGCCTTGAAGCCCCTTAATGAGAAACTAGATGGCTAGCATGGGGTTGATATTCTCTTTGTGAGATGATTTGAACTCGGGTCGAAAGACTTGGTGCCTTGATGGCACGCAAGATACTCCGCTGCATCAACCTGCCGTTCAAAAAAAAAACAAGACCTCGAAGTTGGTATGAAAACATTTTCCTTCTAACAAAGTTTTCCAAAATTATCATCATAACTAAAGAGAAAAGATAGAGATGGTTATTAAAAAAGAGCTCCCACAAGCTGTAGCTCCATCTGCAATTTGAAATTGTAAATGACTCGAAATGAAAGTACTGCTTAGACCGCATATAAAAGTCTTAAATCTTCTTGGCGAATGTTACCATAAGTTTATCTAAGAACAAAGTTGGGTGTGTTTGATAGTATGTTTACTTCGATCATTGGTCCTGAAGTGAACCATGTAATTTAGTTTTGTGCATACATGCAATAGGTGTTTGTTTGTATTCGGTTTTGTGATGTAGAATGCACATTTTTTAAAATTTTGAAAGACTCTTGCAATTAGGAAAATAAATAGATGCTTGATACCACATATGACAGTTACAAAACTTCTCGACGAGTGTGAATGAAACATTAAAGGAATCATAGACATTCAAAATAAACCCAGATCGCGTCAAGTTACCCATCATTTCAAATACACAGCATTAAAAAATAATGCCCCAAGACCCGGTTGATATGGAATGGACTCCAAGAATCTTTCAGTGTCATGGCCAGAATCTTTCAACGATATTTTGTGCACTATTGAATGCATTCAAAGCTATCGCGACATGAGACACTATTTCGTCAAGAAGGTACACATGCTCATTCCACAATGACATCTCGAATCGTCTCATGACCCCTTGTGGGTTGTCTTTTAATCAGATGGAATGGTTGAAAACATCAAAACAATGTTGGTTTGTTTTTCAACGAGTAAAATCTTATATTCACATCCCATATCGTCTCATGGCCAAATAGTCACTGGCAATGTTTGTTATAAAATAGAAGGCCACATTCTTGATAATTATATCATATGATCTTGTTGTCCATGTGATTATTTGTTTAACATTTGCTAGTTAAAATTTTTAATAAAGTTATTTTTCTCAATATACCTTAATTTTATTAATTGATGTATTTTGAAAAAAATTGACTTTTATAAATGTTTTTACTTGTTTCTAACAAATTAATAAAAGTTTGATTACAATTATTTCTTTTGATATGTATTTTAAGAAATTGCAATCAAGATCTTGTTGGAAATGAGAAGATCATGTAATATGAGGTCAACCTTTTCGGGAGAACGATATGCACGATATTCATAAAGTGGTTACTCTTTAAGTCTTTGTGTACGTTATGAAGTTTCTTGGAGACCTTCTATGTACGTTGTGAAGTTTTTTGGAGACTTTTTATGTACGTTATGGAGTCTATTTCATTTATGTTATCAAGTCTCACTTTCATGTTAGAATGTTTTTCAAATAGAGTAAGTTGAAACCAATAAAAGTTCGTATAGGTTTTATTTAACTTTATACATAATGTGACAAAAATAACACGGCTATCTACATCCTCTAAGCAAAATAATATCATTGCTTTGTTTTTTCTTAAAAACAGCATATTTCAAACCAAAATAAACTAATTACAAAAGCATCCACTATATTAGCAAGATATTTGAAAATCGCGAAAGTTTTATAAAGGAAACACAAATAATACATTGCGGCGATGTCGGTCTTCTGGAATCTACATCAACCCAATCTCTTAGTTATCTAACAATGTTGGTTTATTACATCCCACATCGCCTCATGGCCAAATAGATAGATTTGTACAGGTTAAGGTGGTTCACCCACCACTTTTTTTTGTCAAAAATAGCAACAGCTTACCTCGTTAAAATCTCGTCTAAACCCGTTTTATATAGTTTGGTTCGGTTTAATCCATGCCAAAGCATAGCAAAAACCCATCTAAACTGGTTTTTGGTTTTGTTCTATGCTACTAGTAGTTGGTTCCATCAGTGGAATTTGTTTGGATGTATCTTAAAAATGCTTATCAACAATGAAAAATTAATGTTGATATGAAACCAAATGGTTGTGACATAATGTTACCAAAAGTTTCTTGTATACATACAAACGTTACAATATATGTTTTGTCTAATCCACTACATAGACCGGCATGAGCTGCATGTTCGAGTTAGTTTCACAACCCCAATGCAACTCCATCGTCTCACTACAACAATCGACTCATTCCCCAACGAAATTCTGATAATTTCCCCAGCAACATGTTGATGGGATAATACTCCCCAGCGACATGTCGCTGGGGAAATGTCGATGGGGTACGCTCGATGAGAAAAAATTCCCTAGTGACAAAATCGGGCAAAAAGCGTTGACAAGTCAAACCTATCGAGAGTTTCGCCAGCGACATGTCGCTAGGGAAATCTTTTTAGATTTTTTTATAAAATGCCTGCACAGCAGGCGTTTTCCAAATTTTTTCAAGAATTTTTTACTGAAAAATCTACCAAAACCTATATTTACTCACCAAAACACACATAGAAAGTAAACTTCCAATACAAATCAACACAAACGCGGAATAAGTTCAAACTTGCACCTAAATATAATATAACGTTCAAATTACTTAAGGATACTAGGGATAAGTCCGGATAGTTAAGGATACTAGCGAAACAAAGGTTCTAATTTAGGATAATAGGGAAACAAGTCAAGATAAACATAAGGAAACAATGTACCATACTAATAAACACATATGCAACACGTCTAGCTCGCGTCATCGCCACCATCCTCACCACCCTCCCGGTCCTCACCAGCATCACACGGGTGACTCCTGCTCCCGCTGGCACCACCACTATCATATCTGGCAAAGTGATCGGCATACCTGTCGTCACTTCTCAGCAGGGTCATCCTGAAATCAACTTCCGCACTCCTGCCAGCGGGTTCCGGAAAGCTCGGCATAGAACAGATGTATCCCGGCAATACCTGACCCACGCCAAGACGGTGGCCACGAAACTTCCCTCCTCGTACCATTTTGTTGAATTCTAAAGTGGTGTGGTCACCCGTTGTCTCGAGCTCCCTCATCCAATCCTGTGTAGTGACAATAATACAAGATAGTAAATATATTAGTCTGGCTGCTAGTTTATTAATCAATGATTCATTAGAGTGTGTATTGGATAGGGTTATACATTAGAAGTTCAATGTATTAGGTAGGGTTATACATTATAGATTCAATGTATTAGATAGGGTTATACATTAGAGGTTCAATGTATTAGATAGGGTTATACATTAGAGGTTCAATGTATTAGATAGGGTTATACATTAGAGGTTAAATGTATTAGATATGGTTCAACATTAGAGGTTCAATGTATTAGATAGGGTTATACATTAGAGGTTCAATATATTAGATAGGGTTATATATTAGAGGTTCAATGTAATAGATAGGGTTATACATTAGAGGTACAATATATTAGATATGGTTATACATTAGAGGTTCAATGTATTGGGTTCAACATTAAAGGTTCAATGCATTAGATAGGGTTATACATTAGAGGTTCAATGTATTAGATAGGGTTATACATTAGAGGTTCAATGTATTAGATATGGTTCAACATTAGGGTTATACACTGGCGAGAAAATATTGGCGGGAAATCACTGGCAGGAAAATGTTAACCATTTCCCTCATTTTTTTATTATAAAAGGAAAACCACACACACTCCTTATGATAACAACAACCAGCAGATCAAACACACTCATACACACACACACACACTTATCATCACAAACACTTTGTTATTATGAATATGTTGAAGCATGAAGCTTTTCTGTGAAGGTGTGGACATGGAGATGTAGTTCTTTGAAAATCGTGGCAACGTAAATCCTTTGGTAGACATTACTATTCTTGTCCAAGTTCACAGGTGGAACCTCCAGTTTCATATGGATGCAAAAATTTTTTATGGAAAGACGAACGCGTCCAACTACTAATCCATTCTCTTGGAGTTTCATGAGCTTTTCTCCTCCAAGCTCTTCTTCTAGACCTTCAATGAGCTTTTCTCCTCCAAGCTCTTCTCCGAGACCTTCAACGATTCCAATTTCTTCTCCAAGCTCTTCAACGTGTGCAAATTGTGTGCACTTGAATGGAATGATAAAGGTACTTGAGTGTACAGTAGAGTTGTACAGCCATGGCGATAGGCACAGTGGATTCAGCTGCACTACTTCCCGACCTTTACGATGACATGGGGAACATTAGTTTGAACTAGTTTCTGATGTATCTGTTTTCGTGTTTATGATTCTATTATCGTTTTAATATCCATGTTTAATTAAGCGCGTGTTTAAGTGTCCGTGTAAAATAAAACTATGTTTAGGCGTGTCTGTTTGTAAGTCTCAATGAACGTTAACAATTTTTAATGAATATTAACAATGAATGTTAACAATTATCAGTGAATGTTAACAATTATTAGTGAATGTTAACTTTTGGCGGGAAAATATTGGCGAGAAAACAATGGCGAGAAAATGTTAGCGAAAAAATATTGGCGAGAAAATTTAACCCATTTCCCTCACTTTTTATTTATTATAAAAATACATATATTACATTAAACTTTATACCTAATTATGGTTAAAAAATAAAGTATCCCCAGCGACATGTCGCTGGGGAAAACATTGGGTTGTCGTTTTATGAAAAAAGCGCGTTAATGAAAACTTTTGGAGGGATTCCTGAAAAGTATCCCCAAAGACATGTTTCTGGAGAATATTCGAAATATTTAACACCATATTTATTACCACTAATCACTTGGCTTAGTGTATGAAATTCGTATCCCCAGCGACATGTTGCTAGGGAAACTTTGGCGGGATAATCTGCCGCTTATATTTTTGTTGAAGTATTTGGTCAAATATTGGTCAATTTTCCACATCGGCATGTTGCTGGGGAAATTTTCGATACAGTTTGGCCAAATATTCAACTACCAAAAGTGCCACTTCGGATTTGTTTTGTCGTTTAGTGCACTTTCTCCAGCAATTTCTCGTCGTTAGGGAAAACCTCGCTGGGGACTGAGTGGATTGTTGTAGTGTCTATAGTACAAAATAGTGTCTAAGGCTCACGAGTGCCACCATGTTTTCATTTTTGATGCATTAGGAAAGGTTTGTGGAAGTTGTCATGACGTATAGAATCTATGTTTAAACTTACCACCCCGTTTTGTAAGTTAGACTTTGTAAAATAACACAATACTGTTTATTGATTGAATGAACATTACAAGACATGCATATGTATTTATACTAAATACATAGCTTAGATAATAAGACATCATAAAACCCTAAACCTAATGACCTCAAGCCCACAAACGGGCATGGGCTAATGACTCGTCTAATACTCCCACGTAGTTTGAACGGGAGTCTTCCGGACGAACAAACTGGATATAATGTTGAAATCACCATTATCTTCTTTTTCTTTGTTTTGAGCGAATCATAATTGTTTTTGGTGGCGTAGTTTCTTATTGCTTGCGGCATCCTTCTTTGTGCGTCTTGCTTTGCCTTTACATGGGAGCGACAATTTTATTATCAACTTTTGTTGTCAACAACAATGATCTTCGACAGCGAACACAATAGATGATGAAGTGAAAAAAAAAATGACTCAACATAATTATTTATTAACGGCTAGGGTTTAGGGTTGTGAATTAGAAGCAAGAAACAAAATCCCAAAAAACAAGAAAGTAAAAAATAACGAGGATTCCTCCGGATCATCGGCATGTAGAGCGATGACCGGAGGATAACAAATGTCGTTAGTGGATCTAACCTACTCTTGATACCATGTAAAATAACACAATATTGTTTATTGTTTATTGATTGAATGAACATTACAAGACATGCATATGTATTTATACTAAATACATAGCTTAGATAATAAGCCATCATAAAATCCTAAACCTAATGACCTCAAGCCCACAAACGGGCTTGGGCTAATGACTCGTCTAATAGACTTTACGTTCGATATAACAGGAAATATGTTGTCCCAACATTGGTGTGGTTAAAACGTCTCCCAGCCGATCGGGTGTACTTCCGGCAAGCACCTATCGGATAGATGTGCGTCTTGATGAAGAGCAATGTTACACACGTCTTGTTGAGATAAGAAAAGTAAACGGTATCCCGGGAAATGTTGCACTTTGTATACCGATTGGCATTTCTTTCCAAATTGAAATTTCGATTGTGTCATTAGTTTTTGAGACTAAGATTTTGATTCGTGGAAGGTCATAGGGATGCTAACTTTTATAGTTTGATATATAAACTTGGTTTAATCACCATGTTAATGCACGGATAAAATAATTTATAGCTATAGAAACTTGACGTGTGTGTCCAATTGAAAACAATATTGTTTATTTCAAAATGTTGTTATGTTGGAATCCCACATCGCCTCATGACCAAATAGTCATAGGCAGAAGTTTCTATAAAAGGGGAGGTCAAATGGTGACAATTGCAAATAATATGATGTTTCACTACATTTTTATATATTTTGTTTGTTTAACAATTGCTAGTTGAAATCTTTTATAAAACTTTATTTTGGAAAGCGTCAATCACATAAAAATTGATGTTTGTTCAAAAGATAGTTTGTTAAATGTTTTAATTTGTATCTAACAATAAAAAAAGTATGAGTCCGGTTATTTTGGATACCTTGTATCCTTTGGATACAAGGGGATCAATCCCTACCTTCCATCTATCAAAAAATCAACAGCCCATATTAAGTTTTATTTTTTAATTAAAAAAAGCAGAGGGGCATTTTTGTCATTTTAAACCCACCCATCCCACCCACCTCCCAAATACATCTCACATCCGTCTTTTATCTCAGATCTAACAAAAACACACACAAAAACACACACACATAAGCTTATTCAATCATCATCTCGATCCAAAACACATACTAAAACATACACAAATAAAAAATCATCAACAAATCGCGTTAAAAATTAAAAAAAAAGATGTCGATGCTATTGAAGAACGAATCACCAGGTTATATCATCATCATTTATATCTTCTTTTTTAGCTTATTTGATGTAAATAAGCTTATTTTGATGTGATTATTGATGTGTTTGCTTTTTTATTAGATGATTAATAGGAATAAGCTAAAAAATTATCATCATTTTTATTATGATGCATTATAAGCTAACTTGTTAGCTTATTTTCATGAATTATAAGATTTTATGGCTTAATCTCGCTGAAAAAATTTAGTTTGACCTGTTAGTGAAATATCATATATGATATATTTTATCATATATGATGTAAGCTAAAATATCATATATGATAAAATATATCATATATGATAAAATATATCACATATGATTATGCGCTTGAAAATTAAATTAAATTTTCTTATTTTTGTAGAGAAGGCTGTTTACAAGGAATGTTGAACATTACAAGCATCCAAAAGGCGAAGAAGCTTATTGAAGAAGTTCGTGAATTTTTATTTTATGTTTAAATGTATTGTTTGTTTTTCCCTTGTAATCTCCTAATGAAGTTTTGACGTATATGGACGATTTTGTAATTGATTGGTATCTTGTACAACGTCTTGTTAATATGGTTTAGCTTTCTTGGTATTATGTCATGATGGTTTTGATAAATTAAGTCATATATGCTAATGCACTATCATATATGATAATGCATTATCATATATGATACTCAAGAAAAACTTGGGTATATTAAACAAAGAATTTGATGAATTCATGATTACAACAAAGAGTATGCACAATTAATAATTAAACACTTGTTCATAATATAAAAAACGTACTTATGAACAGAATCATATATGATAATTCAAACAGAACATAACCTAATGTAAAATCATATATGATACACATCTGATATCATATATGATAACCATTTATATAAAATCAAAAGATGCAAACACCATTATTATTAAAACTACTCTTCTTTATCGACAATAAACTATTGTTAAAACCATTATTAACGGATGAATTCATGAACAACACCTACTCCGTCTTGATCCTTATAACATATCCGTGCACATCCTCTTGTTATAATCAACATCCCTCCCTGCTTACTCCAAATCGGGCAATCACACCACCTCTGTCTGACTGCATTAATAAAAGATAGAAAAGAACATATTATGCAAAAAAAAAATTTAAAAAAGTATTACTCATATATATGATAGAAGGCATGTTTCAAGAGTTTATACAGATTTTCTGAAAAAGACTCATACAAAATCTGTTTTTTCTTACGGTTTCTTTGATATATCATATATGATAGTTATATCATATATGATAACTGATGATATATCATATATGATATATAACTATCATATATGATATATAACTATCATATATGATATATCAAGCTTATGACAGCCCACATCAGTAAACTTAATTTAACTTACATAAAATACCTTATGATTCGTCAAAATAAGCTAAAAAGCTAGCTTATTCATAACTCTTATATAATTTGTAAGCTTATTCACACAACTCCTATCTAATTCACAAAATTATTCATAACTCTCATCTAATTCAAAATCTTATTTAAACAAATAAGCTTATTCACATAAATCGTATAATTAAAAGCTAATTAAAATAATTTGATCAAAATAAGAACAATCAATTGGAAGAATTCGATCAAAATAAGAACTATTAATCAGAATATTTCGTTCAAATAAGCTAGTGACAATAAATTAATAAGCTTATTATAAATCAAATAAGCTAAAAAAATAAGAATATATTATGAGAATACAAACCTGATATGAATTTGTGTTAATTAATTGATTTTTTATGGATTAATGATGATGTTCGTGATGGATTTGTGGTTATACGCTTCAACTTATAGAGAGAGAAAGTAGATCGGGAGGTAGAGAGAAGTGATGTTACGGTGTGTGTGTGTTTTATGAGAAAGAAAGGATAAAATGATTTATATAGTGGCGGGTGAAACGACGAAAATACCCCTGCAGTATAAAATGGTGGTTTAATCTCAGCCATTAGATGGCGAGGAGATGGAAGGTGGAGATGAGTCCTCTCATATCTTAAATAAGTTTGGTATCCAAATGAACTTAAATCAAAAAGTATTCATATTTATTTATAGATATAACAATTTGGATTTTATTTGAAAAGAGAGGATCAACTATAAGAGGGTTTACTTTATAGGATATTTAAGACATACTATTTTTATAGAATAGAAAAAAATGTCCAATGCATGTTTGAGGTGCGGGTATATAAACCTTTCGGTTTAAGTTGTTACAAGTTTTTAATGAGTTTTTATAAGTTTTTCATATGATTAAATGATACTTTAAACCAAGGTTGCAAAAATCGTGAATCACTAGTCGGCTGGTCGACCACCTTGTAACTTGTAATCGTTCTAGGCGGGATTAATCGATAATTAATCAGATTGACATTTTTACCAACTTTTTGTATTTCTGACAAGTTTTTGGGTATTTCTAATGAATTTTATATATTTTCAGCAATATTATTCTTAAAATACAACTTATCATACGTATAAATAGTTAGTATAAGTAATAAACACGAATTAAAATGAGTTTTTGGTATTTCCAGCATAATTTGCAGGTTTTCAGCAAGTTTGACCATCATGGACCACCATTAATCGTCTTTTCATTAATCGGCAAGGTTGAGGGCCTTGTAGCGATTAAATGGCGAATAATCGGCCTTGTAGACCTTTTTTGCAACACTGCCTTAAACAATAATAAACTATTTTATATAAAAATAGTATTACGAGATTATGATAATTAATGGTGAAATGTATTTGCTAATTTGAGTAAAGTTCGTCACAATACTATATAACATGTAAATGTAGAAAATATTCGTAGTTTATATGTTTTCACATTTTCATAAATTATAATAACAATAAATTTTATTATTTTTACATGTACGATTGTATCAAATTAGTTAGCAAAATGATTCGTATTTCATTAAATTTATAATAAAATATATGCATAAAATGATATAAATGATATATATTTTTGAATATTCAAAATTGTAAAAAAAATGAAAGATTTAAAATAAATAGAGATTTGATATTAAACATACTGGACAATTTAAATAAGAAAAATAGCGTAAGTTGTAATTTGGTTTTATAATCTAGTTTTATTGCATGGAAAATTTATATTAGTTTTTTCGCTTGTTATAGAAACGGAAATCGTTCTTTAAATACTCCAAATCCAAAATATGGCGCCACACGTATCGTTATATATGTTTATATTAGTTTTATCGCTTGTTCGAGTGAAACCATCTTTATTTCAGTGCGAACATGGTTAAAATTTAAACCTGCAGGATTGTATGCCATATCTAAAAATGTCTTTTTGATTTTGAATGTGCACCCGCCGGCCGCCGGGTGTAGTGATGATGCTAGATATAAATTAATAAGATCATTATTTGTGGTTGAAAGTTAAAAGTTTCATTTTTATGGAAATAACTTTTATGTTGACTTTTCGATTTGCAACGATCTTTTTGTTGGAGACCTAGAATGTGTGTCTAATTGAAGAAATGTCTTCAACAACATAACTGACATTATGAGTTTGATGACTAACATATCATGTGTCTAACAAGCTTAAGAATTTGTTGTAAATGCTCATTTCACATGGTGTCTTGACATGGTCGCTCCTTATCAAACTGATTGCATGTCCATGAGGATCCCATGATTTTCTTACCCCCCCAGAGGGAAAGGCTCTTCCCTTATTGGGCCTTTTGGGCCAGTTGTGGGGATTCATTAAATCGGATATAGAAACGGAAAATCTTCCTTTTTTTTCCAAAAAAGACGGGAATGGGTATTTCCTTGAGACGTTCCCCAAATAACCATTTTACGCCTTTGAATACGCATAAATCCTTTTATTACGGCTCGACGAAAATCTGGTTCTTCCAAATAACTGATAAAACCCGAATCTATATTAAATTTTGTATAAAGATTACAATTCTTGAAATTTGATTTCTTAAAACATCGTTTGGAATGAGTTAAAAAAGCTATACGTTTAAATTTTCTTGTAAGCTGTTAGAATTTCCCAAAAAGACCTTTTTCGAGTCCTCTTCCGCATATGATTTTGCATTACTAATCTATTACAAGGCTTTTGAGAGGGGAGGTGATTGACACACTTTTCAAATTTATTGGCACACTCTAAATGTTTGTGTTATGCCTATTATACCCTTAATTTTACATACTCCACTAATTAATCACTAATTAATGTAAGGATATATATGTCAACTTACATATAATTTAAGTGTATCAATTAATATTTAGAGTGTGCAAATCATCACCCTTCTGAAAGCATTCAGCAGAAACATAGATTGGGAGGGGGCAGGTGGATTTTCTTTTTTATTTGATAATAGCATCAATATGCGAAAAAAATTAATATGAAAATAATAAATCGAGTATTTTTATTTAGAAATAAGATAATTTTAATGTATTAGAGGGTTGAGTGTAATATTTATATGATGGCATCCCTCCCTTTCTGTTTAAAAGTAGCTACTTTTATTTACAGAGCGACGTGGGATGGCTAAACCCCAATTGATTTTGGGAAAATTCTTTAAATGCCCTAAGACTAGTGGGAGTGGGGTGAAACCCACTCACCTTCACCTCAGCGCCACGTCACCTTTTTTTTTATCAAACTCATCAAAACTCACCCAAACTCACCGCAGGAGGTAATGACACTCACCAAACTCACCCAAACTCACTCCACATCACCCCATTTTTTCGTTAAATATTTTTTATTCATACAATTTTATTACAACACGGGTACACAGAAAATTAAAACACAGTACAAAATTAAAAATAAAAACATAAAAAATTAAAACACAGTACGAAAATAAAAATAAAAACATAGAAAATAAAAAAACAACATTAAAAAAAAACTAATACGGGATATTATAGGCCTCCTTGATTTGAGTTTTGCGCCACTCCGCGACTTCAAGATCACGTCCCGTCAAATGATCTATCTGCTGCATATAAAAGTCCAAGTCTTCCTTTTCCTACTTCTTTCGGGCTATTTCCACTTCTTTTTCCCGGAATCGAATCTCTTTATTCTTCATCTCAAAATATGCGGCATGTTGTTCACCCTGCACAGCAAAGGCCCGTTCTTGTTGTTCACCAAACCCAGACAACATCAACCTAGCCAAAGCCTCGTCGTTTGTACTTGACTCCCCCGAAACTCTGCTCCCTTTAGCCTTAGCCTTAGCTCTGTCCCTTCCCATTGGACGTGGGATCGGTTGCACTTCTTCATTATCAGTGGCATCAACATCCACACTGTTACTTGCATCCATAGAATTTGTATTAAACGAACTAGACCCAGATGACTTGTATCTCTTGCTTACTTTGGAAGTCCTAGCTAATTCGGCAGGCAATTCTTGCTCCTTCCATTTCTCAACGTCTTTCAAAATCTCCCAGCAATGACGAAATTTGAACGGTTGTCCAACTTGAGCATCATAATGCATCAACACATCATTAACCATATCAGCATCCGATGAACCACTTCTAGGCCCCATCTGCATCATTTGACCATAAACACCACAAAAACGAGCAATACAAGGTCGCATTGACTTCCACTTCCCGTTCAAAGAATCATAAGTACGAACCCCGGGTTCCCCCGTTTTGCTCTCAAAGTACTCAAGGATTTTTGTCCAAAATCCCTGCGTACTCATTTCGTTTCCATTAATGTTTTCAGTAGACACGGAAACCCAACCTTTTGTCAAAAAAATTTCCTCCGTTGTTGTCCAATGTTGTTGTCGTTTTGGAGGTTCTTCGATTGCCTTCTTCTTTTGACGTCCCCTAGATAGTGTCTTCTTTGGTTTAGGTTTTTAGACCGTTGGTTGAGTTTCGGGAACGGTTTCCAGCTCGGGAGACCCGGTTTGTTGATACGAAGCAAACCTTGACTTTCAATCGAGTCTGAATACTGCGGGATGTAGCAATCTTGAGTTTCATAGGCGGGTTGTGATGAGGAACCACCCCTATGTGTCTGGTTTACCCCCAAATACCAATAATATATCTTTCGTACTCCTCAAATATTTTAGTATATGTTTAACAGCAGTCCAGTGAAGCTTCCCTGGATTCTGTTGGTATCTACTGACCAAGTTATGAGCAAACGCCAAATTAGGCCTTCTGCATCTTACAACATACACAATAGATCCTATAGCCGAAGCATAAGGCACCTTCTGCATGTAAGCCACCTCTTCGGGTGTTGATGCATCTAACTCATGACTTAATTCATGCTTAACTTTCATAGGTTGAAAACCTTTCTTGGAATTATGCATGCTATACTTCTTCAATTTCTTATCAATATAAGCATCTTGACTAAGACCAATTAACTGTCTTTTCCTATCTTGATAGATTTTAACTCCTAGAATATACGTAGCATCTCCAAAATCCTTCATAGAAAAACATTTACCCAGATAATCCTTAACTTCCTTAAGTCTTGAAATGTTACTTTCCATGATTAATATGTCATCGACATATAAAATTAGGAACACTACATCACTCCCACTAGCTTTGCGATATACACATGGCTCATCACGATTTTGAAATCCGAACTTTTTGATTTCTTCATCAAATCATTTATTTCATTGACGTGATGCTTGCTTCAAACCATAAATAGATCTTTGAAGTTTGCACACGCGTTTTGGATATTTAGGATCAACGTACCCTTCCGGTTGTTGTATATAGATATCTTCATCTAAGTGACCGTTCAAGAAGGCAGTTTTAACATCTATTTGCCATATCTCATAGTCATAGTATGCTGCTATAGCTATGAGAATCCTAATAGCTCGTAAGTCTGCTACCGGACAAAATGTCTCCTCGTAGTCTATGCCAAAAGTTTGAGTAAAACCTTTAGCTACTAAACGTGCTTTATAGGATTGTACTTTACCATCGATGTCGGTTTCCTTCTTGAAAATCCACCTATTTTTCACTACTTTAGCATTCTTAGGTGTATCAATAAGAATCCAAACATCATTGATTTTCATGGATTTCATTTCCTCATTCATCGCAACTATCCATTTTGACTTTTTTGGATCAAGCATTGTGGATCGATAGTTAGCAGGTTCAACAAGATACCCTAATGTGACAACCCTGGTTTTGAGGTTCGTCACTTAGTTTTATTTTGTGCTAGTTACGTGCCTTTACGTGTTTATGTGCTAATTGGTGTGTATAGATTGTGGTTTGGATATCGTTTCCGGTACGGGGTACCTTGTGAGTGAAACGATGTGAGATGATTTCATGTTCATGAGCTCAAATGGTAGTGACTATGAAATGAGATGGTGATATTTAGTGGTTTTACGTATACGTATATGTATTATAGAAAATCGTTTTTTTACGATTTACGGTTTAGCATTTAGAGGTCTCGGATGAGATAATTAGTCATATGGATATTTTTCGGGATGGTTTTAAGTCATTTAGGACTTAGTTATAAAGTTTATTTTAAAATTTGAGATTCTTTTTAAAAGTGTATATTTTACGACTTTTACGGTAAAACGCGTAAATTTGAGTAGCTTTACGGTTTTGAGGTTTTGGAAGTTTTAGGAGCTGATATAAATTAAGGTAAATTAAAGTAATATTAGTAACATAATAATAAATAATAAAAAATAAAAAATAAAAAAAAGGCAATATAGTCGGTTTTAGGCCGATTAAAAAAAAGGAAAGTTTGTAATGGGCTTTGACTAGTACATAAGGTATTATTAAAAAAATACTATAGAAAAAAAGAAGAGACGATTTATAAAAAAAAGAAAAAAAAAACGCAGCCATGGAGGGAAAAAAGAGAAGAAGAAAAATTAGGGTTTTTCAAATCTTGATCTTTGATCAATTGAAGGTACAAGCTTGTTTTAGTATTTGTTGTTATTTAATTAAACATGTATACATCATCTTATGATGGATTTAGGTTAGGGTTTAATTTAAAAACAGTAAATTAATGTTGTATTAATGGTGTTATAATGATTATATAAATTAGGGCTTGTAATTAGTGGGATTAGGGTTAATTAATGAGGTTAATTAAATTAAACCCGTTTTTAAAAAAATGGGCAGAATTTTGAGTCAGTTGTTTTGATCATATTGGGAGTTCTACAAACTCTTATTTTGCGATACAAGTATCCCTGAAAAGGTAATTGAAGTGGCTTTCCAATGCAAGAAACGAGAACTAAATTGGAGGTCGGGAAGTGGGTCAGAAACAGGTTACAACAGTCGGAGGTCAAAACAGTTTTGAAGTCAGCCTGTTTTCTTTTTAAGTTTTGGGTTTTTTGGGGTACTTAGGGTTGCATTAGGATCTTCTAACGAACATAAGATATGGTTTATATATTATAATAAGTATCTGCACTTGGGCTAAGGTTGTAGTTTTGGGTAAGACCCCCTAATCATAACAAATTTTTTGTATGTTTAAAATCAGTAAATCTGGAATGACAAAAGTATATATATATATATATATATATATATATATATATATATATATATATATATATATATATATATATATATATATATATATATATATATATATATATATATATATATATATATATATATATATATATATATATATATATATATATATATATATATATATATATATATATATATATATATATATATATATATATATATATATATATATATATATATATATATATATATCGGGGCCTTAACAGTAGCTTTAAGGTTAGGGCAAGTGGGAGGTGTTAGGTAACATATGTAAGGGCATAAATATTCCCTTAACATAGATCATGGGTGTGTTTAGGTGGGTGTTTGGCTTATAGTTTGGAGACCTAAAACTAGGACTGTTTTTGATAAAATGTTAACGGGATGTGTTATGAAGTAAAACGAGTTAAGGGCTTTAAAGAGGGGTGTAATGAGATGATTAGAGCATATATATGAGGTATATATATGGAGAAGGTTAGATGTCCATCATAGGTTGATGAACCATTTTAGTGTTTGGTTCATGTTTTGATTATGTGTTTTTGGTTTGTTAGTTTTGTTGCTAGTGCGCGGATGTTTGGGGAAGCTCAATCAGGTGAGTTTCATAGTCCCATGTTTACTATTGTTTTTTACTTCCAGATGGGATGGAAGAGACACTGTGTTATGATGTTTATAAATTTATGCTATGAATGTTTGGCGTTGGTAATGGACTTATGTGTGCATACTTATGTGATTAACTGCTATATAATTCTTGATTGTTTATGTTTTGACTTGGTACCAAGGGGATGTTGACAAGGCGGGGCCTTGGGGAGGTACATAGACATGTGAGCATCTATGGGACCAAGGGGTTGTTGACAAGGCGGGGCCTTAGGATTTGGTTCATAGGTGTTTGGATGCCTATGGGAGTATGGTGTTTGGTATGGCTGGGAGCCTGAGTTTTGGTTTAATTGGTTAAATCATGAATGTTAGTTTGTTAATGCATATTAGTATCACATTGTCCATCTGTTTTTAACTTTTGGTTGTTACTCACAGCTTATGGTATGATTTTGGCGTTTGAGTCTAAACCTATGACTCTCACCAACTTTATGTTGACGTGTTTTAGTGTCTCTTTCAGGTGTGAATGTGGTTAAGCTTAAGGATAGAAGTGGCTAGACTTGGATGCCTTAGGATTGCATATAGAAGGAGATCCCCGTTCCTTCTTAGTTTACCTATATGTTTGTTTGGTTTATGTTTATTGTTTGTCTTAGGTAAGTGGTAGGACTGTTACCTACTTACCTAGACTCCTGCATGGTTGAGATATTGTCATGACATTTGTGTCGCCATTTATGACATTATATTTGCATTTTAGTTTTCTCTATAGAGACACCATTTGTTGTGATGATATCCATACGTCGCGCCCCATATTCCGCCATGGTGGGGTGTGACAGAATGGTATCAGAGACAATGGTTATAGAGAATTAGGTTGCCTAGTCGCGTAACCTAGTCTATAGCTTAAGGGTCCCTGCATATAGGCGTCATAGGAGTATGTGTACATTTTACATAAATTGATGTGTTGGGATGTTATTTATTGCGATGATTTGACTAGTATGAATTGAACCATAGTAAGTTCATACTTAGCCACATGCTATTTTCTTTTCGAGTTGTGACTAGTGCGGGTTGAACCATAATCATCCACGCTAGTCATTGTCGTATTTCGCTTAAATTGTACATTATAGTACATAATTTGGTACATGGTAGTTTCTATCTTTTGTTGGGTTATTTTATGTACCCGAGGGATATTATTTTCTTTTGATGTTTAAGTCATGTTCCCTAAGAATCATGTGGTGGTTCGAATTATTAGGAGTAGGTGGATATGAAGGGTTTTAAGTTGTTTCCACTCTTACGGGCGACATGACTTATAACTGATTATGTTTTCGTTTTGGATTTAGTCTAGGCTGTTTTAGCTAGACTATGGATTTCTGTATTCCAAGAGTTTTATTATGTTATTTTTATAGATGGAGTTTTGGACCTTATTGGTTATGTGGTTATGAGCTTATGTGAGTAGATGGATTTATGTGTTATATGTTGTATTGATTCTTATAAGTGTCATCATAAGAGGGAGTGCATTGGGGAAAGGGTAATTGTATAAGTATGGTGGCCAACATAGTTATACAAGTACCACAACTTTAGTGGGTTCTCAAGTATGATTGCATGAAAGAGGGTTAGTACATGCTTCTATACGATGAGATGTAGAATTTGGGTATACGTATAATATATGGGTTTATGTAATGGTTGCCTATGAGATGGCTATTGTTCTTTTTGTGTTATATGTTTTGGGTTATAGTTGTGTTGTGTGATTATGGGGTCACACGATATGGTTTGGTTTTGGAGGTGGGCTTTATGCCTTGTTGTGGCACGGTGAGATGGTGATTACTCGTATGGAAAAACGAGCGTATAAAGCGATTGATTAACTTGACGTGTATGATAACGAGTATGTTTGGGGGATTCAATAGGTATACATATGCGGATGTATATATACTAGTAGATGTTATGTTATGATTTACGGTCATTCAGTAGTTATTATAACTTGAACGTACCTAGTGCTCTCTCGTGTTTAAACAATTTATTAGTACTCGAGTTTGATGGAGTTTCAACGACGTTTTGAATCTTTTGAAGTGTGTCTGGTAGCGTATTCTTTGAGTTTCATATTTCACGTGTACGTTTTAAAATGGTGTTCTTGGTTTTAAGTCTATTGAAATAACTTGGGATTTCTTTTGAGATAATGGAATCTTTTGTGTTGGGTCTTACATTTCTTTTGGTCGGTATATATTGAGAAAAGGGGGGACTTGGAAACCTATTATAGGGTTAGATAGTTGGTTGTATTCGGTAAAATAAGGGTAAGGGTTGGAGTCGTGTTTGAAACAAGATGTAACATAAGATTTCTTTTAATCAACACTTATTTATTTCAAATTCTAAAAGACTTTCTTTAAAATAAAGCGAAGTAAAATTTCTTCTACTTACATAGTTTATATAATTGGGTTTAACCGATTCACGTCATTTATAATTATTAATACAAGGTTAAATTGAGTTTATGAAGATTTCACATACAATTTTATCTTTCATTAATATAAAACTGTTTTGGTCATAACTTGTTCGTTTTTAGAGTTTTTTTAGTGATTCAAAAGCCAAAAATTATGTACTCGGAACGTACTTTTCAAATATTTAGAAAGTATAGTCATGGGAGGTCAGTGGACTGGTTGGAATTGTTGTACAAGTGTCGGGTTCAAGGTTGAGTTTTGAATAGTAGTTTATTTTTTATTTGGGGTGCACAGGATACCTAGTCTTTGGGTTGAGTTTTGAGTTCGTCAAGAGGGTTGTTGTAGATTGTTTGAGTCACATAGATGTGGGGAGGTAAATATATATATATATATATATATATATATATATATATATATATATATATATATATATATATATATATATATATATATATATATATATATATATATATATATATATATATATATATATATATATATATATATATATATATATATTCTTTTGGAAAACTCAATCTTTTGCACGGTTTAAGTAATATGTCGCGGGGCGTAATATGTTTTTGTTGCCATTGGGTGTTTCTTGGATTATTTTTCGTTGTCATGGTTCATTTTGAATTGATACATGTTCTGGGTTTGAGTTTTCTTTTGAGTTTCGTGGTTTTTGACTTGTTTTAATTGGTGCACGTGAAATGTCGTTAGTTATCCATGGGTTTGATTCGTTGATCGTATCTGATGGATTCAGGATGTAGTTTTGGTTACGTATTGTTCGGGAGCGTTGAGGTAGTCATATGAAATACTTGGTCGTGCCTACACGCTTAAGTAGGTGACCATGAGAGAACGATCGGAATACCCTTAGTGGGGAGGAAAGAGGTTAGTAGACGAACTAATGTGATCATGAGGTCTATTAGGAGTGCCAAGGGAGATGAATAGAGATTTGAGAAATCTATGGATATTGGCACAAGTAACGTGCCATAGAGAGTGTTGGAAGGGGATATTGTTCGTAAGGCATGTATGTTTTCTAAAAAAAATTCCTTAAATTTAGTAGGTTTGCCTATTATTTTGAGATAGAACCATGAATAGAGCAAGTAGGAGAAGTGAGAGGAGTTGGAGTTAGTACCTTTCCAAGGAAATTGTTGATGGAATGATTTCAAGAACAAGAGTTGATGGAAATTTGCAACGGATGCAAGGTAAAAGTTGAGTTGCTTAGTAGTAGATTGGATGAGGAAAGCGGTTGAGTGGTCTGATGAGAGGAAGCATTGGTCTTTTAAAATGCGTGTAGAATTTTGCAAATAGCACGAGGTAGGAATTTATTCGTATTGCCGCTGAGAGAGGGTGCAAGGAGGACATAGTTGAAACTACTAAGGATGTTGTATGAACGCTTTAGGTTTATGGTTATGCATTTGGCTTCGCCAAAGCACTAGCGGTTTTCACGGTGTCAATGAGCCAAGTGTGCATGAACGTGTATAAACGAGTTGTCATCGGGAGCATCGACGACATCTTGATCTACTCAAATCTGAGAAGGAGAGTGAGGCGAATTATGTGTTAGTTTTGGAGTGGAGTTATACGTGAGATTTTCGGGTGTGAGTTTTAGTATTAAGTTTACCATGATGAGTAGTTAGAGATGATGACATATCATGGAACCAGCAAGGGGCGAAGTAAAGAAGGATGAGGAAGCATTTTGGAGGCTGAAGAAGTGGATTGGATAATGAGCCGATCTTGGCATTATCGGAAGGACTGGATGAATTTGCGAAGCATAACGATACGTGGAGCAAGGATTTGGACGCGTACAAGGACGAAAAAGAAAGGCGATCGCTTATACGTTGCAGGAACTGAAGATTTGGAAGAACTGGATAGACTTAGTTAGTGGAGCTGGACTGTTATATCTGCCTAGAATGCTAGAGGCATTTGGTGTACGAGACGTGGAGAATGATCTATACGGATCATGAACGTCTCCAACACATATTCAATCATCTTGATTGAACTTTTGACAAAGGTGATGGGTGGAGTTAATTGATGAAAGAAAATTGCAAGGCTAAGTACCATCTGGGAAAGGCAAGCATGGTCGATGAGACATGGAATAAGAAGGATGAGGTGAAGCTGAGACGAACTTGAACTATATGGATGACGTATTTGGGTGGTTTAGATGAAGGATGTAGGTTGCACGAGTTGAGTTGTCTAAAGCAGAGAACGTGTCAACATGTATGTTGCGTGGCTTGGACAACCATATGGAGAAAGGGACGTAGACTATACTTCCTACATAGATAGGAGTAGCTTAGAAAGGGGATATGTAAGGATGAAATTGGTGAAAAGGATACATAATGGGGTGGAGGAATAAGTACGACGAGAGTTGGGTGATAGTCGATAGGCTGACTAATTCATCTCATATTTCAAGAGGAATGAGAAGTCACGTAGTTGAGAAGTTGGAAGGATTACGTGCGGATGTGATGGAATAGAGGGTTTTGCGTAAAAGTTAGCCTAATATGTATGGAATGCCTTATGAAGGATTATGGCAAGGGAAGAGACGATGGGAAGCATCACATTGTGATGTATGGTATGAGTTGAGGAAGAAGAAGGAAGTGTGTATAGAATCGAAGCATGAATGAAATAGGTTGAGATAGGAACCGAAGGTAAAACTTTGGTAGAGCCTAATGAGTAGAATAAAGCACAAAGCAGGCTAATACTGTCGTAGTGTGGAAAAGGAAATGGCACTGACCTATACTGATTGTTTGGGAGGCTTAGTATCGATAATCGAATGGATGAGGAGTTATAGGTGTGATATGCCATAGGGACGAAGGGCTTGGTCTAACTGAGATAATCGTCCTTTTGATGATGTGTATAGATCATAAGTTGATTTGGATTGGAAGAACTAATGGATATGTGAAAGACCGTCATAGGTCACTTTGTAAGTAAATTGGAATTTTAATTAGTTTGGAGTACGGTCTAAAGGGAGTTGATGAACATGATTGGATATGAGTATATCCGGCTAACTGGAAAAGGATAGGCAAGTGAGATATTTATACAACCTTAGGAGTCATACTGAGAACATGAGTGATTGATTTAGAGGGAGCTAGGAAACTCTTTAGCGGTGGCTGAGTTTTCATATAATGATAGTTATCATACTAGAAGTCGATAAGTGCCATTTGAGGCACTATATGAAAGGATAGGGTGAGTTGTCCCCATTGTGGACTAGAGTTGGTAAAAGAGGCTACTAATGTGATAATGATGTTGTGGAAAGGATGAGAGCAACAAGGGATGCTATGTAGAAAAGGAGGAAACCACTAGAGTTAGTGACAAAGTTATGTAGGAAGTTTCACCCATAGTAACGGGTGGTATGTTTTGGTAAAATGGAAGAGTTGATGTAGATTTTGTAGGTCCATTTATGATCTTTGGAAAGATCAGACCATTAGCTTATGAGTATAGAATTACCTGGGGAAAATGAGTTGTATACATGATACATTTCATGTATTGAGATTGGTAAATGTTGTTTGAGAATGCATTGTGCATTCGGGACTTGTGTTAATAAGAGTCTTTGTTTTATCAAAGAGTCATTTGTGAGATTTATTGACTGTGAGGTCAAGAGTTTGGCAATGAGTTTAATTATTTTTGGTTTGTATATGTGGTATTTTGAAACTTGAACTAAAGTTCACGTGGAAATGAGAAGAGTTCATTTAGAACAAGTATTCATGTGATTGTTGGTTGTGTGTTTGATCCTAAGGAGTAAATCTCGGGACGAGATTTCTATTGATGTGACAACCCTGGTTTTGAGGTTCGTCACTTAGTTTTATTTTGTGCTAGTTACGTGTCTTTACGTGTTTATGTGCTAATTGGTGTGTATAGATTGTGGTTTGGATATCGTTTCTGGTACGGGGCACCTTGTGAGTGAAACGATGTGAGATGATTTCATGTTCATGAGCTCACATGGTAGTGACTATGAAATGAGATGGTGATATTTAGTGGTTTTACGTATACGTATATGTATTATAGAAAATCGTATTTTTACGATTTACGGTTTAGCATTTAGAGGTCTCGGATGAGGTAATTAGTCATATGGATATTTTTTGGATGGTTTTAAGTCATTTAGGACTTACTTATAAAGTTTATTTCAAAATTTGAGATTTTTTTTAAAAGTGTATATTTTACGAATTTTACGATAAAACGCGTAAATTTGACTAGTTTTACGGTTTTGAGGTTTTGGAAGTTTTAGGAGATGATATAAATTAAGGTAAATTAAAGTAATATTAGTAACATAATAATAAATAATAATAATTAAAAAATAAAAAAAAGGCTATATAGTCGGTTTTAGGCCGATTAAAAAAAAATAAAGGAAAGTTTGTAATGGGCTTGGACTAGTACATAAGGTATTATTAAAACAATACTAGAGAAAAAAAGAAGAGACGATTTATAAAAAAAAAGAAAAAAAAAACGCAGCCATGGAGGAAAAAAGAAGAGAAGAAGAAAAATTAGGGTTTTTCAAAATCTTGATCTTTGATCAATTGAAGGTACAATCTTGTTTTAATATTTGTTTTTATTTAATTAAACATGTATACATCATCTTATGATGGATTTAGGTTAGGGTTTAATTTAAAATCAGTAAATTAATGTTGTATTAATGGTGTTATAATGATTATATAAATTAGGGCTTGTAATTAGTGGGATTAGGGTTAATTAATGAGGTTAATTTAATTAAACCCGTTTTAAAAAAACTGGGCAGAATTTTGAGTCAATTGTTTTGATCATATTGGGAGTTCTACAAACTCTTATTTTGCGATCCAAGTATCCCTGAAAAGGTAATTGAAGTGGCTTTCCAATGCAAGAAACGATAACTAAACTGGAGGTTGGGAAGCGGGTCAAAAACAGGTTACAACAGTCGGAGGTCAAAACAGTTTTGAAGTCAGCCTGTTTTCTTTTTAAGTTTTGGGTTGTTTGGGGTACTTAGGGTTGCATTGGGATCTTCTAACGAACATGATAGATGGTTTATATATTGTAGTAAGTATCTGCACTTGGTCTAAGGTTGTGGTTTAGGGTAAGACCCCCTAAACATAACAAACTTTTTGTATGTTTAAAATCAGTAAATCTGGAATGACAAAAGTATATATATATATATATATATATATATATATATATATATATATATATATATATATATATATATATATATATATATATATATATATATATATATATATATATATATATATATATATATATATATATATATATATATATATATATATATATATATATATATATATATATATATATATATATATATCGAGGCCTTAACAGTAGCTTTAAGGTTGGGTCAAGTGGGAGGTGTTAGGTAACATATGTAAGGGCATAAATATTCCTTTAACAGAGATCATGGGTGTGTTTAGGTGGGTGTTTGGCTTATAGTTTGGAGACCTAAAACTGGGACTGTTTTTGATAAAATGTTAACGGGATGTGTTATGAAGTAAAACGAGTTAAGGGCTTTATAGAGGGGTGTAATGAGATGCTTAGAGCATATATATGAGGTATATATATGGGAGAAGGTTGATGTCCATTTTGAAAAAGAGATTTTGTGTACCCTTTTTTATATTACATTTAATGTCCTCGACTCACTCGAATTGAAATCCAATTTTATCGTTGCGACTTTATTTGTTTTTGGTTAAAATCTATTTTTGATAATTTTTAACTAATTAAAACTATTTAATATTAAAATCTAATTTTAATATATCTATTTTAAAACTAATTGAAAATATAAAACTAAAACCTATTTTGAAAATAATGACTTTTAAATAAAATCTATTTTGAAAATAAAAATAAAACCTAATTAATTTTAACCTAAAAACTTTTTAATTTAAATCTAAAGAAAATTTAAACTAATTTCAATTTAAACTAGATTAATTAAAATCTTGTAGAAACCTTAAATGAAAAATATAATTTAAAATTAAAACTTAATTAAAAACTCTTTTAAAGACTTTTATGAAAACTATTTAAAACCTAAACTAATTTTAAAAAAGGAATTTAAAATATATTTTTTTTATCTTTTTATTATTTTTATAAAACTGAATAAAGGAAACATTTTAAATAAAATTATTTAATTAAAACTTAATTAAACTACAAACTAAATTAATGCTATTTATTAAAACTGGCAACCTATTAATAAGCCTATATTAATTAATTTACTAGTTAGCAAACACAAAAAGGGTCGCAGAAGAGATGGTTATGTCGTGGGACTGATATGCGAGGGGTCTGGGGTTCGAACCCCAGCCAGACCCAATATTTTTACTATTATTTTTTTCTTTTAGTTTTTTGGAATTTACAGACTAAAGAGTCTGTTCAGCAACAAAAAAAAACAATATGCTAAGGCAGTTCTAACCACAAAATCTCAATAACCACAAATAAGCTGTTAAGAAACAAAATAAGCTATAAACATAAGCAGTTAAAGAACAAGCTAAAAAGCAGATGCAACCAAACCAATAAGCCGAAATAACAAAAAGTCTTAAATAAGCATAACAAGATAATACATAAACCAAACAAATCTGAACATCAGGAAGGTAGAAGCAAATAAGCATATAAAAAGTAATCTAACCATAAGCAGATAATAAGCACCCCCAACAAATCCTAAAAGCAGAATCTAGACTAAAATATAAGCAGTAAGCAGATTATCGAGAAGAGCAAATTATATAAGCAAATAAGCAAAACAACAATTAAACTAAGCAAATAAAAAAAATAATTAAGCTGAAAAATCAAACAGCAATAAACAACTAGTTTATAATAACTAAATAAGCTAAATACCTTAATAAACAAATAAATCTTAATACTACTTAGTGACAAAAAGCAAACAGTGACAAACCGAAGCTCAAACAGATTCAAACCAACTTAAATCCAAATAATTACTAAAACAAAAGCAGATTAATAACTAAAACAGATCTAAACTATAGCATACGAATAAGAAAAAGAACTAGAAACTCAAGAAAAACAAAGAAGATCAAACCCGGTGACGAAACCGTTGAGTCGAAGGGTGAAGCGCTGAGCCCCCTTTGATATCGAAACCGAAACCTCAACACCTCCTTCGAACATCACAGCTTCAACACCAAACGCTTCTTTTCGAACAGTAATAACTCGAACCAAACACATCACAAACCCTCGAACAGATTTCTTTATTTCTCTTTTTTTTTTTTTTTTTTTCCTTTTTTTTTTTTTTATTTATGATAACGAGAACAATAATAGATATATATAAAACGAATTGAATTAAACAGTAACCAAAAATGAGATTGAATTAAATTTAAATAACTTTCTTCATTAATTAAAATAAAAATTACAAGTGCTTGAAAATTAAAAAAAATTACAAGATTTAAACTAACTAATTTTACTGAAAAATAAATTCTAATTAAACCTACTCCTAAATAAAAAAACTGAAAATAAAATAAAGAAAAGCTTATCCATAAATTACAATGAGATGGGGTTTTTATAGCAAAACCCTAAACTTGATGCCCACGGTGAAGGATCACATCCGTTCATTCTTCTTTTCTTCTTCTCTCTTGATCAAACGGTGGTGATTGATTTGGTATCCTCGGATTGCCAGCATGGAATGGAGATTGGTGGATTTGTGCCACGTCAGGATGAGAGGACCACCCTTGGTGGAGGCTGCGAAAAACTTGGGGATTTATTTCCCAAGTTTGTGAATTAACTTTCTAGGGTAAAACCCCTAATTTCAACTGATTAATTTTTGATAAAGGAATTAGGGTTTGGTAAAAAAAAAGATGGAGATGGATTTCGTTTGAGAGAGAAGGAGATGGAATGTGTGGGTAAAATATAAAATGTTTATTTCATATAGTGAGTGGGGTGAGGATAA
The DNA here is from genome assembly GCA_025667525.1 of Glebionis coronaria. NCBI lineage: Eukaryota > Viridiplantae > Streptophyta > Magnoliopsida > Asterales > Asteraceae > Glebionis > Glebionis coronaria. The sequence continues at coordinate 10,567,944 of CM046877.1, forward strand.
GTTGTGAGGTGTAAATGTGAGAATGAGGGTCACGTTTATTTGTGTAAAAATGGGTTTGGTGAGTGGGTATATTTGTTTATGAGATTACACGTTTTCAATAAACGTGTGAGGGGTTAGAGTTTGGGTGAAACTTGACACGTGGGTAGTAGTTAATGGGATTGAGGAATTTGGGGTGAAAAGTTTGACCAGTGTTAATAATTACTTTGTTTGACCGAGAGTTATGACCAAAAAGATGTATAAGTTTGTTCCTCCGTCTCTTTTCTTTTGTAGCATCATGGGCTTTAAGACCCAATAAAGACAAACCATCCGTCTCTTTTCTAAGAATTGGGCCTAGTTGGGCTTTTGAAATAAGAGTGAAAACTTAAAAATCCTTTACTGGGTTTTTGAGCCCAATAACCAATTGTGGGACCCACTTGGCCCAAAATCTTCATAAACGATTAAATCCGCTAAAAACGAACTCGATTTCGATTTTCTCGATCTTTTTCTTTAAGCTCGTTTCGGTTTAGCCGGTCTTCGTGAACTTAGGCACACTTTTGGTCTTTTGACTTGATCTTCGTCTCTTTTTGGACTTTTCTTCAACATTTGACCGTGAAATCTCGTGTTTTTCTCCTCTTTTGATTATTTGTACCTATTTAAACACAAAAACACAAAACCACGCGTAATTCCGACTTTAACGATATAAAACACATGATTAGGTCTTGTTTTTCCTTGATTTTAGTGGCAAAAGGATAAGTGTTTACACACTTATTAAATCCCCTACACTTGACCATTGCAATGACCCCATGCAATGCATTATTTTAAAGCATAAAGTTACATTTTTCTCATAATCAAACCATCTTGGCATTTATTAATTATTACTACTACGGAAAGATAAAAACTTAAAAAGAAACAAAAAATTAAATTACTTTATGAACTTGAAAATTATTGATGGAAGAAACTCGTAAAGAAATCTAAGACTTGAATTAGAGCTTTGGTGTCATGAATATTAATCATCCTCAAGTTTCACGTTCCCCAAACTAAGCTTAAAAACGAGATCATTGTTAATATAAGTTAGCACAACTAACACTTACTCATGCGGTTTAATTATTCACTTAGACCCCCTTATTCCTACGGTGTATCTCTTTTATTTTATTTTTGTCTTAAATGATCACGAGGATGCATTTTTGACTTATTTCGATAATTTATTTAGGCCGAAAATAAAGTAGGACGATTTAATCAATATTTAGCTAAAGGACAAAATCTTTTAAAATGGCTTCTCGAAATCTCATAAAGTTCATATCTTGGCATAACTCGTTTCGCGATTTGAGACCTTTCTCGGACCGATATTTGGCATGTACTTGAAACTTCAAATCTTGAGAGACGTTCTTGAAATTATGGTCTTCTCTTCATTTTGGTATACATCTTCATTAGGAGTGAAAGATGCTTCAAATGTTGACCACGACTTCTTCATTTATCCTCTTCTTTATTTAGGATTTTGATATTCAACGATCCGCCTCCTTTTCGGACTTGGATCTATTTATCCTCATACCTTGTTAGGGTCTTTTTGGATAGACTTCTCCATGATCTTTAGGGGAGTAGTTGCTTTTCGTCGTGTGTCTTGATCCTTCATATTGATTTGGATTAATGATCTTCACATCATCTTAGGATCTTTAGCAAAAAAAGTGAATCCTCATGCCTTGTTAGGGCCTTTTTGGACTCGAGTATCCTCATGCCTTGTTAGGGCCTTTTTGGATACGCCAATCTTCGCGTCCCGCTTCAATAAGTTATGCCTTGGCTATGAACTCTAATTAATACCGAGCAACTTTTAAACGATCTTGTGCTAGAAGCTAAGTAACCTTTTAAATCGTACGACCTTATTTATTGCAATTATATTTATTAACAAGTGATGGGAGAAAAAGCTCATAACTAACTCACATAAGTTAATGAAAGAATACCGAACTTATAATTAACTCTATCATCTCTCGTTCTCCACAATTTAAAATCTCAAGGAATGAGACTCGTGGATGCTTAGCCTAATAAACCAATTAAGGTCTACATGGTTAAGGATACTAGCTAGAGTAAACTCGGATAAGTAAACTCGGGTTGAGTCAAAATATCACGACGGGCCTAATATATCAAAGATATCTAAACTTGTCAAAACCATTTTATTTATTTATTTTTATTTTGACTTTATTCTTTAATTGGAAATTATTATGATGCGATAATAAAAGGAAAGAAAATAAATACTACTAGGCCAAAATAGATCAAAAATTTGAAAAACGTTGAAAAATTTTAAAAATTTTCCGGTTAAATGGGGTCAAATTCATGGAAAAGGCCACTAAAATTCGATAGAAGGCCCCCTACACTTGATATAAACATTGTCCTCAATGTTTAAGCATGTGGGAGAATAAACTCCCCTACACTTAGGACATTGAGTACGTTGTTTAAAATCGAGCTAAGGAAGGGACAACTAAAGTGATTACATTTATTTATATACAAGATTAAATCACAATAGCAAAAACTTATCGAAGGAACCGGGTACACGGGTAACACGGGAACACGGGTCACGTCAAAAGCACCAAAAGTGGATCATCAAAGCACATGTACCTACACAATCACAACACAAAAAACAAACAACCTACACGGCTCCCCCTACACTTATTCTAGAAAATAAATAAAAGATAGATAATCGGGTTGCCTCCCGAGAAGCGCTTGTTTTTGTTAACCGAGTCACGAGCCTGACTCGACCCCGAATTAAATGGTCCATGGGGAAGCCTCGAAATGAATACCGGGATCAAATACCTTATCCTCGTTCCCGGATGAACATAATAAATGAGAGGCAGGAGGATAAGTTATGAAAGGGAGGAAAGTCCGCTCAACATACGAGAAGTATGTGAGGTCATGATCCGCGGGAGGTGGGGTGGGCAAAGCCGTAAAGGTATCAATCAAAGAATGGTCAATGTCACCTCCCGGGTCAAAGCATTCATCCTCATGAACGTGAATCTCTTCGATCAAAGGTTTGTCGTTCCCCTCATTTAGGATTTTAGAAATTCTCTCGAAAAGATCACGATCAAGTACGAAACCATCATTCATTTGTGGGATTTGTTGATAAGTTAAATCCTCACGAATGTGGTAAACGTAATTCTCATTAGAGGAGTGTTTATTAGGTAACTCCTCGAGAATTGGATGAGAATCGATGGTAAAATCAAAAGTAATTGGCGAAGAGGCAAATGTGAATTTGTCAAAATCCGAGTTCTCAAAGTCAATATCAATATCAAGTTTTAAAACACCATTTGCCTTCTCATCAATACCATGATCACATTTAAGCTCATGCGAGAAATCCAATAACACGGGATCATAAAAAGCATCCTCGTGATGGAATTTCTCGATACTTGGTGTATAAAAGTCATCACTAAGGAGTAAAGAATCCGATAAATCATTATCATGGTTTTCAAAAGTCGGTCTTGGTAAAATAGGCGAATCATCCTCATCCGATCCCGAGGAATAATTAAAAATGTAATCGGAATCATAAGATAACTCATCCCTATCTACAAACTCCTTAGGTGTGGGACAACTTATGGGTTCTTCTTTTATGCACTCATACTCCTCAAAATTTGGTTTCTCAAAACAAGTCTCGCAAAGAGGATTTGAAGAAAGCATAAAGTCGTTTGAAGGGGTAGGTGAAGGAGGCATAAAAGAAATGGGGTCATCAACGGGTAATGAAGGCTCAAGAAGAATCTCGGGAATTTCCTCAATAGGTGAGGAAAGAGGAGAGCTAATAGTATCCGTGGGTGTCAACACCGGAGGGTGAGTAAGACTCATGATAGTCTTCGGGCCTTGTCTTTCCTTTATTGGCGGAGAGATGGAAGGATCCACAGTGGGAACATCACTACTAGTAGTGGTGTTAGCCTCAATATCATCACTCAAAGACGGCTCATTATCAAATTGATCTTGATAGGTTTCTAAAATGAGCATGAATTTCCTATCGGTGGACTCTTGCATTTGTCTAGTAGATTCTAACATTTCTTCCATGATTTTCTCATGTTCGGTCAATTTTTGTAGAATCAAGTCCATTTGAGGGTTGTGCATGTCCATTTGATTAAAGTTTTGAAAATTGCCGTTATTTGGAAAACCTTCATTATTTGAAAACCCTTGATTTTGAAATTCCCCATAAAACCGTTGATCATATTGTGGTCGGTCACTATTTGTAGGAAAACTAGGGGAGCCAAAATAAGTATTAGTATCATAACACATACTTTCCTCATTATTAAAAACCTCCTCATAAGTTTTGTCACAATTAAAATAAGCATGAGGCCCACCACAAGTCGAACACTCCTCGGACATAATCTTATAACGCTCTTCTTGCAAGATTTCCCAAATCGGACGATTATCCATGGTAGTGTCGAAACCAAATCGAAATAACAATAATTATTATGCTACGTAATATATTATACTAAAAGAAAAATCTTTTTGTATTTTTTAGAAAAATATATATTTACAATAAAAATCGAAAGAAATCGAACTAAAAAATTAACACTAATACGTAATATATTTGGTGTAATACTTTTAGGAAAAAGTATTACTTTTGGATTTTTTTTTAATTTTTTTTTGGTGCAATTCTTAGGAAAGAAATTGCTTTTGTGATTTTTTAATTTTTTTGTAATTTTAAGTTTTTGATTTTTTATGTTTTTGATTTTTTTTAACAAGAAACGTAACGTTCAAAAAGAACGGATCCCAAAATCCAAACGTCTTCACGAAAAATCGTCAATCGTACGAGCGAAGCGGCAGCGGCGCCATTTTGAAAAAGAGATTTTGTGTACCCTTTTTTATATTACATTTAATGTCCTCGACTCACTCGAATTGAAATCCAATTTTATCGTTGCGACTTTATTTGTTTTTGGTTAAAATCTATTTTTGATAATTTTTAACTAATTAAAACTATTTAATATTAAAATCTAATTTAAATAAATCTATTTTAAAACTAATTGAAAATATAAAACTAAAACCTATTTTGAAAATAATGACTTTCAAATAAAATCTATTTTGAAAATAAAACTAAAACCTAATTAATTTTAACCTAAAAACTTTTTAATTTAAATCTAAAGAAAATTTAAACTAATTTCAATTTAAACTAGATTAATTAAAATCTTGTAGAAACCTTAAATGAAAAATATAATTTAAAATTAAAACTTAATTAAAAACTCTTTTAAAGACTTTTATGAAAACTATTTAAAACCTAAACTAATTTAAAAAAAGGAATTTAAAATATATTTTTTTATCTTTTTATTATTTTTATAAAACTGAATAAAGGAAACATTTTAAATAAAATTATTTAATTAAAACTTAATTAAACTACAAACTTAATTAATGCTATTTATTAAAACTGGCAACCTATTAATAAGCCTATATTAATTAATTTACTAGTTAGTAAACACAAAAAGGGTCGCAGAAGAGATGGTTATGTCGTGGGACTGATATGCGAGGGGTCTGGGGTTCGAACCCCAGCCAGACCCAATATTTTTACTATTATTTTTTTCTTTTAGTTTTTTGGAATTTACAGACTAAAGAGTCTGTTCAGCAACAAAAAAAAACAATATGCTAAGGCAGTTCTAACCACAAAATCTCAATAACCACAAATAAGCTGTTAAGAAACAAAATAAGCTATAAACATAAGCAGTTAAAGAACAAGCTAAAAAGCAGATGCAACCAAACCAATAAGCCGAAATAACAAAAAGTCTTAAATAAGCATAACAAGATAAAACGTTTATAGCTTTTTAAGTTAGTGGCAGTTTACTAATACATTTTGAAACTGAGAATTTTTAAATTCTTTTTATGTCTATTTTGTTCGTTTTTCCTCGACTCACCCGAATTGATTAGCAATTATCGTAACGACTCAATTTGTTTTTGGTAATGATAAATTTGTATTTTTAAGCTAAAATCTATTTAAAAGAAAACCTATTTTAATTCTATTTAATCTAATTAAAACTAATTTAAATAAATCTATTTTAAAACTAATTGAAAATATAAAACTTAACAAGAATAAAAATTTAAATTTAATTTAAACTAATTAAAAATATAAAACTTTAAAACTAATAATGACATTTTAAATAAAATCTATTTTGAAAATAAAACTAAAACCTAATTAATTTTAAACTAAAAACTTTAATTAAACTAAATTTAAATCTAATAAAATTTAAACTAATTAAAAGTAATTAAAAATTAAAATGTATTTTTTTTTTTCTTTTTATAAAAAAAAACGAATTAAAATAAAACTTTCTAATTAAATTTTAAATAAACTAAAAACATATTATTAAACTTAATTTAAACTGACAGAAATTAATTGCATATATTAATCTAAAAACGCAATAAGAAACACAAAGAGAGTGATAGCACAAGTGGTTGGGGCGCTGACTGTTAGACGAGAGGTCAGGGGTTCGATTCCCACCCAGACCAAAGTTTTTGCTAATATATTTTTTTATTTAACTATTTGGAGCTTTTATTGTACAGCCTTTTTGGAAACTTGAAAGTATAGCAGACTATTAGTCTGTTATATCAGCAATAACAAAAAAATAATCAGAACATAGCAGATAAGAAACATGAATAAATAAGCTATTAGCAACAAATAATTTAAATAAGCAGAAAAGAAAAACATAAGGCAAATAAGCAGAATTAAAATGAGCTAAAAACTGAAATAAACATAAGCCAAATCTAACGAGTAAAAGCAAACTTATGCAGCCTAACAATAAGCATAGGGTAAAAAAAACTATCAATTACTACTAGTCAAAACAGAATAGCTTTAAAAGAAACAGATTAAGCAGTTTAAACCTATAATAAGCTGAAACAAATAAGCTAAAAACTGAATAAGCTAATATGACTACTAAAATACAACTTAAATCAAGCCAACTAGTTAAAGTAAAAACTTTTGAATAAAGCGAAGCAAATCAGCAGATTCTAACCAAACAATGAGCAGACTCGACACTAACTTAACATAAATGCAACCATAAAGCAACGAAGAAGCAATATCAAACAAATCCTAATAAGAAACTAACCAAATTATAAACTATAGCAGATTTAACATACTCGATTCAATGACAAACTAAGCAAAATCCAAATAAAACAAATCAAAATGTACTAGAACAAAATAAGCAGTAACTAATGAGCAAATAAAAGCAAACTAGTAGATAACTTAATCAAATAAGCTAAATCGAGCTAACCAAATAAGCTAACGAAAAGCAAGCAGACTAAATATTAATCTAAGATTAACCGTAAAATAAAAAGCGATGAGAAAGAACCGGGTGTCGAAAACCGTTGGGAAGAAGACTGAGGCGCTGAGCCGTCTTATCGAAAACCGAACAAACACCACCTTCGATTTAACACCAATCATCAACAACTCGATCCACAACTCAAGCGATCCACTCGAACAATAACAAACGAACAGTGACTTTAAAAATCTCCAGTAGGGAGATTTATTCTACTTTTCTCTTTTTATTTAATTTATTTTTTATTTTTAATTTTTAATTTTTTTTTTTAATCGAATAAACTTAACAAAACAGTATATATAAAAAAAAGTAATCGAAGATCATAAAAAAAACGAACAGTAATTTAAATTGAGACAGGAATTAAATAATAATAAACTTTTTCATTAATTAAAAATCAATTACAAATACTGAAATAGAAAATTACAAGATTTAATTCTAAACTATTAAAACTAATTTTACTGAAAATAAAAATTTAATCTAAACCCTACTCCTAATTAATTAAAATAAAATGAAAAATAAAGAAAAGCTTATCCATAAATTACAATGAGATGGGGTTTTTATAGCAAAACCCTAAACTTGATGCCCACGGTGAAGGATCACATCCGTTCATTCTTCTTTTCTTCTTCTCTCTTGATCAAACGGTGTTGATTGATTTGGTATCCTCGGATTGCCAGCATGGAATGGAGATTGGTGGATTTGTGCCACGTCAGGATGAGAGGACCACCCTTGGTGGAGGCTGCGAAAAACTTGGGGATTTATTTCCCAAGTTTGTGAATTAACTTTCTAGGGTAAAACCCCTAATTTCAACTGATTAATTTTTGATAAAGGAATTAGGGTTTGGTAAAAAAAAAAGATGGAGATGGATTTCGTTTGAGAGAGAAGGAGATGGAATGTGTGGGTAAAATATAAAATGTTTATTTCATATAGTGAGTGGGGTGAGGATAAGTTGTGAGGTGTAAATGTGAGAATGAGGGTCACGTTTATTTGTGTAAAAATGGGTTTGGTGAGTGGGTATATTTGTTTATGAGATTACACGTTTTCAATAAACGTGTGAGGGGTTAGAGTTTGGGTGAAACTTGACACGTGGGTAGTAGTTAATGGGATTGAGGAATTTGGGGTGAAAAGTTTGACCAGTGTTAATAATTACTTTGTTTGACCGAGAGTTATGACCAAAAAGATGTATAAGTTTGTTCCTCCGTCTCTTTTCTTTTGTAGCATCATGGGCTTTAAGACCCAATAAAGACAAACCATCCGTCTCTTTTCTAAGAATTGGGCCTAGTTGGGCTTTTGAAATAAGAGTGAAAACTTAAAAATCCTATACTGGGTTTTTGAGCCCAATAACCAATTGTGGGACCCACTTGGCCCAAAATCTTCATAAACGATTAAATCCGCTAAAAACGAACTCGATTTCGATTTTCTCGATCTTTTTCTTTAAGCTCGTGTCGGTTTAGCCGGTCTTCGTGAACTTAGGCACACTTTTGGTCTTTTGACTTGATCTTCGTCTCTTTTTGGACTTTTCTTCAACATTTGACCGTGAAATCTCGTGTTTTTCTCCTCTTTTGATTATTTGTACCTATTTAAACACAAAAACACAAAACCACGCGTAATTCCGACTTTAACGATATAAAACACATGATTAGGTCTTGTTTTTCCTTGATTTTAGTGGCAAAAGGATAAGTGTTTACACACTTATTAAATCCCCTACACTTGACCATTGCAATGACCCCATGCAATGCATTATTTTAAAGCATAAAGTTACATTTTTCTCATAATCAAACCATCTTGGCCTTTATTAATTATTACTACTACGGAAAGATAAAAACTTAAAAAGAAACAAAAAATTAAATTACTTTATGAACTTGAAAATTATTGATGGAAGAAACTCGTAAAGAAATCTAAGACTTGAATTAGAGCTTTGGTGTCATGAATATTAATCATCCTCAAGTTTCACGTTCCCCAAACTAAGCTTAAAAACGAGATCATTGTTAATATAAGTTAGCACAACTAACACTTACTCATGCGGTTTAATTATTCACTTAGACCCCCTTATTCCTACGGTGTATCTCTTTTATTTTATTTTTGTCTTAAATGATCACGAGGATGCATTTTTGACTTATTTCGATAATTTATTTAGGCCGAAAATAAAGTAGGACGATTTAATCAATATTTAGCTAAAGGACAAAATCTTTTAAAACGGCTTCTCGAAATCTCATAAAGTTCATATCTTGGCATAACTCGTTTCGCGATTTGAGACCTTTCTCGGACCGATATTTGGCATGTACTTGAAACTTCAAATCTTGAGAGACGTTCTTGAAATTATGGTCTTCTCTTCATTTTGGTATACATCTTCATTAGGAGTGAAAGATGCTTCAAATGTTGACCACGACTTCTTCATTTATCCTCTTCTTTATTTAGGATTTTGATATTCAACGATCCGCCTCCTTTTCGGACTTGGATCTATTTATCCTCATACCTTGTTAGGGTCTTTTTGGATAGACTTCTCCATGATCTTTAGGGGAGTAGTTGCTTTTCGTCGTGTGTCTTGATCCTTCATATTGATTTGGATTAGTGATCTTCACATCATCTTAGGATCTTTAGCAAAAAAAGTGAATCCTCATGCCTTGTTAGGGCCTTTTTGGACTCGAGTATCCTCATGCCTTGTTAGGGCCTTTTTGGATACGCCAATCTTCGCGTCCCGCTTCAATAAGTTATGCCTTGGCTATGAACTCTAATTAATACCGAGCAACTTTTAAACGATCTTGTGCTAGAAGCTAAGTAACCTTTTAAATCGTACGACCTTATTTATTGCAATTATATTTATTAACAAGTGATGGGAGAAAAAGCTCATAACTAACTCACATAAGTTAATGAAAGAATACCGAACTTATAATTAACTCTATCATCTCTCGTTCTCCACAATTTAAAATCTCAAGGAATGAGACTCGTGGATGCTTAGCCTAATAAACCAATTAAGGTCTACATGGTTAAGGATACTAGCTAGAGTAAACTCGGATAAGTAAACTCGGGTTGAGTCAAAATATCACGACGGGCCTAATATATCAAAGATATCTAAACTTGTCAAAACCATTTTATTTATTTATTTTTATTTTGACTTTATTCTTTAATTGGAAATTATTATGATGCGATAATAAAAGGAAAGAAAATAAATACTACTAGGCCAAAATAGATCAAAAATTTGAAAAACGTTGAAAAATTTTAAAAATTTTCCGGTTAAATGGGGTCAAATTCATGGAAAAGGCCACTAAAATTCGATAGAAGGCCCCCTACACTTGATATAAACATTGTCCTCAATGTTTAAGCATGTGGGAGAATAAACTCCCCTACACTTAGGACATTGAGTACGTTGTTTAAAATCGAGCTAAGGAAGGGACAACTAAAGTGATTACATTTATTTATATACAAGATTAAATCACAATAGCAAAAACTTATCGAAGGAACCGGGTACACGAGTAACACGGGAACACGGGTCACGTCAAAAGCACCAAAAGTGGATCATCAAAGCACATGTACCTACACAATCACAACACAAAAAACAAACAACCTACACGGCTCCCCCTACACTTATTCTAGAAAATAAATAAAAGATAGATAATCGGGTTGCCTCCCGAGAAGCGCTTGTTTTTGTTAACCGAGTCACGAGCCTGACTCGACCCCGAATTAAATGGTCCATGGGGAAGCCTCGAAATGAATACCGGGATCAAATACCTTATCCTCGTTCCCGGATGAACATAATAAATGAGAGGCAGGAGGATAAGTTATGAAAGGGAGGAAAGTCCGCTCAACATACGAGAAGTATGTGAGGTCATGATCCGCGGGAGGTGGGGTGGGCAAAGCCGTAAAGGTATCAATCAAAGAATGGTCAATGTCACCTCCCGGGTCAAAGCATTCATCCTCATGAACGTGAATCTCTTCGATCAAAGGTTTGTCGTTCCCCTCATTTAGGATTTTAGAAATTCTCTCGAAAAGATCACGATCAAGTACGAAACCATCATTCATTTGTGGGATTTGTTGATAAGTTAAATCCTCACGAATGTGGTAAACGTAATTCTCATTAGAGGAGTGTTTATTAGGTAACTCCTCGAGAATTGGATGAGAATCGATGGTAAAATCAAAAGTAATTGGCGAAGAGGCAAATGTGAATTTGTCAAAATCCGAGTTCTCAAAGTCAATATCAATATCAAGTTTTAAAACACCATTTGCCTTCTCATCAATACCATGATCACATTTAAGCTCATGCGAGAAATCCAATAACACGGGATCATAAAAAGCATCCTCGTGATGGAATTTCTCGATACTTGGTGTATAAAAGTCATCACTAAGGAGTAAAGAATCCGATAAATCATTATCATGGTTTTCAAAAGTCGGTCTTGGTAAAATAGGCGAATCATCCTCATCCGATCCCGAGGAATAATTAAAAATGTAATCGGAATCACAAGATAACTCATCCCTATCTACAAACTCCTTAGGTGTGGGACAACTTATGGGTTCTTCTTTTATGCACTCATACTCCTCAAAATTTGGTTTCTCAAAACAAGTCTCGCAAAGAGGATTTGAAGAAAGCATAAAGTCGTTTGAAGGGGTAGGTGAAGGAGGCATAAAAGAAATGGGGTCATCAACGGGTAATGAAGGCTCAAGAAGAATCTCGGGAATTTCCTCAATAGGTGAGGAAAGAGGAGAGCTAATAGTATCCGTGGGTGTCAACACCGGAGGGTGAGTAAGACTCATGATAGTCTCCGGGCCTTGTCTTTCCTTTATTGGCGGAGAGATGGAAGGATCCACAGTGGGAACATCACTACTAGTAGTGGTGTTAGCCTCAATATCATCACTCAAAGACGGCTCATTATCAAATTGATCTTGATAGGTTTCTAAAATGAGCATGAATTTCCTATCGGTGGACTCTTGCATTTGTCTAGTAGATTCTAACATTTCTTCCATGATTTTCTCATGTTCGGTCAATTTTTGTAGAATCAAGTCCATTTGAGGGTTGTGCATGTCCATTTGATTAAAGTTTTGAAAATTGCCGTTATTTGGAAAACCTTCATTATTTGAAAACCCTTGATTTTGAAATTCCCCATAAAACCGTTGATCATATTGTGGTGGGTCACTATTTGTAGGAAAACTAGGGGAGCCAAAATAAGTATTAGTATCATAACACATACTTTCCTCATTATTAAAAACCTCCTCATAAGTTTTGTCACAATTAAAATAAGCATGAGGCCCACCACAAGTCGAACACTCATCGGACATAATCTTATAACGCTCTTCTTGCAAGATTTCCCAAATCGGACGATTATCCATGGTAGTGTCGAAACCAAATCGAAATAACAATAATTATTATGCTACGTAATATATTATACTAAAAGAAAAATCTTTTTGTATTTTTTAGAAAAATATATATTTACAATAAAAATCGAAAGAAATCGAACTAAAAAATTAACACTAATACATAATATATTTGGTGTAATACTTTTAGGAAAAAGTATTACTTTTGGATTTTTTTTTTAATTTTTTTTTGGTGCAATTCTTAGGAAAGAAATTGCTTTTGTGATTTTTTAATTTTTTTGTAATTTTAAGTTTTTGATTTTTTATGTTTTTGATTTTTTTTAACAAGAAACGTAACGTTCAAAAAGAACGGATCCCAAAATCCAAACGTCTTCACGAAAAATCGTCAATCGTACGAGCGAAGCGGCAGCGGCGCCATTTTGAAAAAGAGATTTTGTGTACCCTTTTTTATATTACATTTAATGTCCTCGACTCACTCGAATTGAAATCCAATTTTATCGTTGCGACTTTATTTGTTTTTGGTTAAAATCTATTTTTGATAATTTTTAACTAATTAAAACTATTTAATATTAAAATCTAATTTAAATAAATCTATTTTAAAACTAATTGAAAATATAAAACTAAAACCTATTTTGAAAATAATGACTTTTAAATAAAATCTATTTTGAAAATAAAACTAAAACCTAATTAATTTTAACCTAAAAACTTTTTAATTTAAATCTAAAGAAAATTTAAACTAATTTCAATTTAAACTAGATTAATTAAAATCTTGTAGAAACCTTAAATGAAAAATATAATTTAAAATTAAAACTTAATTAAAAACTCTTTTAAAGACTTTTATGAAAACTATTTAAAACCTAAACTAATTTAAAAAAAGGAATTTAAAATATATTTTTTTATCTTTTTATTATTTTTATAAAACTGAATAAAGGAAACATTTTAAATAAAATTATTTAATTAAAACTTAATTAAACTACAAACTTAATTAATGCTATTTATTAAAACTGGCAACCTATTAATAAGCCTATATTAATTAATTTACTAGTTAGTAAACACAAAAAGGGTCGCAGAAGAGATGGTTATGTCGTGGGACTGATATGCGAGGGGTCTGGGGTTCGAACCCCAGCCAGACCCAATATTTTTACTATTATTTTTTTCTTTTAGTTTTTTGGAATTTACAGACTAAAGAGTCTGTTCAGCAACAAAAAAAAACAATATGCTAAGGCAGTTCTAACCACAAAATCTCAATAACCACAAATAAGCTGTTAAGAAACAAAATAAGCTATAAACATAAGCAGTTAAAGAACAAGCTAAAAAGCAGATGCAACCAAACCAATAAGCCGAAATAACAAAAAGTCTTAAATAAGCATAACAAGATAAAACGTTTATAGCTTTTTAAGTTAGTGGCAGTTTACTAATACATTTTGAAACTGAGAATTTTTAAATTCTTTTTATGTCTATTTTGTTCGTTTTTCCTCGACTCACCCGAATTGATTAGCAATTATCGTAACGACTCAATTTGTTTTTGGTAATGATAAATTTGTATTTTTAAGCTAAAATCTATTTAAAAGAAAACCTATTTTAATTCTATTTAATCTAATTAAAACTAATTTAAATAAATCTATTTTAAAACTAATTGAAAATATAAAACTTAACAAGAATAAAAATTTAAATTTAATTTAAACTAATTAAAAATATAAAACTTTAAAACTAATAATGACATTTTAAATAAAATCTATTTTGAAAATAAAACTAAAACCTAATTAATTTTAAACTAAAAACTTTAATTAAACTAAATTTAAATCTAATAAAATTTAAACTAATTAAAAGTAATTAAAAATTAAAATGTATTTTTTTTTCTTTTTATAAAAAAAACGAATTAAAATAAAACTTTCTAATTAAATTTTAAATAAACTAAAAACATATTATTAAACTTAATTTAAACTGACAGAAATTAATTGCATATATTAATCTAAAAACGCAATAAGAAACACAAAGAGAGTGATAGCACAAGTGGTTGGGGCGCTGACTGTTAGACGAGAGGTCAGGGGTTCGATTCCCACCCAGACCAAAGTTTTTGCTAATATATTTTTTTATTTAACTATTTGGAGCTTTTATTGTACAGCCTTTTTGGAAACTTGAAAGTATAGCAGACTATTAGTCTGTTATATCAGCAATAACAAAAAAATAATCAGAACATAGCAGATAAGAAACATGAATAAATAAGCTATTAGCAACAAATAATTTAAATAAGCAGAAAAGAAAAACATAAGGCAAATAAGCAGAATTAAAATGAGCTAAAAACTGAAATAAACATAAGCCAAATCTAACGAGTAAAAGCAAACTTATGCAGCCTAACAATAAGCATAGGGTAAAAAAAACTATCAATTACTACTAGTCAAAACAGAATAGCTTTAAAAGAAACAGATTAAGCAGTTTAAACCTATAATAAGCTGAAACAAATAAGCTAAAAACTGAATAAGCTAATATGACTACTAAAATACAACTTAAATCAAGCCAACTAGTTAAAGTAAAAACTTTTGAATAAAGCGAAGCAAATCAGCAGATCCTAACCAAACAATGAGCAGACTCGACACTAACTTAACATAAATGCAACCATAAAGCAACGAAGAAGCAATATCAAACAAATCCTAATAAGGAACTAACCAAATTATAAACTATAGCAGATTTAACATACTCGATTCAATGACAAACTAAGCAAAATCCAAATAAAACAAATCAAAATGTACTAGAACAAAATAAGCAGTAACTAATGAGCAAATAAAAGCAAACTAGTAGATAACTTAATCAAATAAGCTAAATCGAGCTAACCAAATAAGCTAACGAAAAGCAAGCAGACTAAATATTAATCTAAGATTAACAGTAAAATAAAAAGCGATGAGAAAGAACCGGGTGTCGAAAACCGTTGGGAAGAAGACTGAGGCGCTGAGCCGTCTTATCGAAAACCGAACAAACACCACCTTCGATTTAACACCAATCATCAACAACTCGATCCACAACTCAAGCGATCCACTCGAACAATAACAAACGAACAGTGACTTTAAAAATCTCCAGTAGGGAGATTTATTCTACTTTTCTCTTTTTATTTAATTTATTTTTTTTTTTTTTATTTTTTTTTTTTTTTAATCGAATAAACTTAACAAAACAGTATATATAAAAAAAAGTAATCGAAGATCATAAAAAAAACGAACAGTAATTTAAATTGAGACAGGAATTAAATAATAATAAACTTTTTCATTAATTAAAAATCAATTACAAATACTGAAATAGAAAATTACAAGATTTAATTCTAAACTATTAAAACTAATTTTACTGAAAATAAAAATTTAATCTAAACCCTACTCCTAATTAATTAAAATAAAATGAAAAATAAAGAAAAGCTTATCCATAAATTACAATGAGATGGGGTTTTTATAGCAAAACCCTAAACTTGATGCCCACGGTGAAGGATCACATCCGTTCATTCTTCTTTTCTTCTTCTCTCTTGATCAAACGGTGTTGATTGATTTGGTATCCTCGGATTGCCAGCATGGAATGGAGATTGGTGGATTTGTGCCACGTCAGGATGAGAGGACCACCCTTGGTGGAGGCTGCGAAAAACTTGGGGATTTATTTCCCAAGTTTGTGAATTAACTTTCTAGGGTAAAACCCCTAATTTCAACTGATTAATTTTTGATAAAGGAATTAGGGTTTGGTAAAAAAAAAAGATGGAGATGGATTTCGTTTGAGAGAGAAGGAGATGGAATGTGTGGGTAAAATATAAAATGTTTATTTCATATAGTGAGTGGGGTGAGGATAAGTTGTGAGGTGTAAATGTGAGAATGAGGGTCACGTTTATTTGTGTAAAAATGGGTTTGGTGAGTGGGTATATTTGTTTATGAGATTACACGTTTTCAATAAACGTGTGAGGGGTTAGAGTTTGGGTGAAACTTGACACGTGGGTAGTAGTTAATGGGATTGAGGAATTTGGGGTGAAAAGTTTGACTAGTGTTAATAATTACTTTGTTTGACCGAGAGTTATGACCAAAAAGATGTATAAGTTTGTTCCTCCGTCTCTTTTCTTTTGTAGCATCATGGGCTTTAAGACCCAATAAAGACAAACCATCCGTCTCTTTTCTAAGAATTGGGCCTAGTTGGGCTTTTGAAATAAGAGTGAAAACTTAAAAATCCTTTACTGGGTTTTTGAGCCCAATAACCAATTGTGGGACCCACTTGGCCCAAAATCTTCATAAACGATTAAATCCGCTAAAAACGAACTCGATTTCGATTTTCTCGATCTTTTTCTTTAAGCTCGTGTCGGTTTAGCCGGTCTTCGTGAACTTAGGCACACTTTTGGTCTTTTGACTTGATCTTCGTCTCTTTTTGGACTTTTCTTCAACATTTGACCGTGAAATCTCGTGTTTTTCTCCTCTTTTGATTATTTGTACCTATTTAAACACAAAAACACAAAACCACGCGTAATTCCGACTTTAACGATATAAAACACATGATTAGGTCTTGTTTTTCCTTGATTTTAGTGGCAAAAGGATAAGTGTTTACACACTTATTATCCATCATAGGTTGATGAACCATTTTAGTGTTTGGTTCATGTTTTGATTATGTGTTTTTGGTTTGTTAGTTTTGTTGCTAGTGCGCAGATGTTTATGGAAGCTCAATCAGGTGAGTTTCATAGTCCCATGTTTACTATTGTTTTTGACTTCCAGATGGGATGGAAGAGACACTGTGTTATGATGTTTATAAATTTATGTTGTGAATGTTTGGCGTTGGTAATGGACTTATGTGTGTATACTTATGTGATTAACTGCTAGATAATTCTTGATTGTTTATGTTTTGACTTGGTACCAAGAGGATGTTGACAAGGCGGGACCTTGGGGAGGTACATAGATGTGTGAGCATCTATGGGACCAAGGGGTTGTTGATAAGGTGGGGCCTTGGGATTTGGTTCATAGGTGTTTGGATGCCTATGGGAGTATGGTGTTTGGTATGGCTGGGAGCCTGAGTTTTGGTTTGATTAGTTAAATCATGAATGTTAGTTTGTTAATGCATATTAGTATCACATTGTCCATCTGTTTTTAACTTTTGGTTGTTACTCACAGCTTATGGTATGATTTTGGCATTTGAGTCTAAACCTATGACTCTCACCAACATTATGTTGACGTGTTTTAGTGTCTCGTTCAGATGTGAAATGGTTAAGCTTGAGGATAGAAGTGGCTAGACTTGGATGCCTTAGGATTGCATATAGAAGGAGATCCCCGTTCCTTCTTAGTTTACCTATATGTTTGTTTGGTTTATGTTTACTGTTTGTCTTGGGTAAGTGGTATGACTGTTACCTACTTACCTAGACTCCTGCATGGTTGAGATATTGTCATGACATTTGTGTCGCCATTTATGACATTATATTTGCATTTTAGTTTTCTCTATAGAGACACCATTTGTTGTGATGATATCCATACGTCGCGCCCCATATTCCGCCATGGTGAGGTGTGACACCTACTTCCTCCTCATCATCCTCTGTGTTAAGACATAGTTTGCTTGGCGTACGTACGTTTCTTTTAGACCTACGTGGAGGAATTAATTCCGGTGGAGCTCCCAGACTTTCTAGCTCTATTGGAATTTCTTCGCTAGTATTTTCAGAAGGCAATGTATCTTCTTGAATTTCTTCAAGATCATAATTTCTCCCATTGAATTCTTGATTTACAAGATCATTTCAAGGAAGTTTCCATACCTAGCAACAATAACTTTGTTCTCAGGCGGATAGTAAAAGTAGTAACCCATAGTTTCCTTAGAGTAACCTTCAAAGATACATTTTATTGAGCGTTGTTGGAGTTTATCTCCAGAGTCACGTTTCACATACGCCTCACAACCCCAAATCTTTAAATAAGACAAATATGGCTTTTTGTCATGCCATAGTTCATATGGTGTCTTATCTACCTTCTTTGTGGGAACCATATTCAGAATACGAACATCAGATTCTAAAGCATAATCCCAAAATGATAAAGGTAAAGTTGTAAGATTAAACATAGATCACACCATATCTAATAATGTACGATTTCTCCTTTCGGATACACCATTTTGTTGTGGAGTATATGGAGAAGTAAGTTTCTGAACAATTCTGTTCTCACTTAAATAATCTTTAAACTCTTGACTTAAATATTCACCACCTCGATCAGAACGAAGATCTTTAATCTTCTTTCCTAGTTGCAATTCTACTTTCGTTTTAAACATCTTGAATGTTTCAAATACCTCATGTCTATGCTTAAGTAAAAAAATATGAGTGTCCAGAAATATATATACATTATCTAGTCTTAATCATGAGTGTCCAGAAATATATTTACATTATCTAGCATTTACTGTCCAAAAAATATGAGTGTCCAGAAATATATATACATTATCTAGTCTTAATCATCATATGAACTCAAAGTTAACGAATGTGCATGAAACTTATTACGAAATACATTTTACTCACAAGCGCTACTTTTGACCCATATTACACATTCTGACCTGCAAGTTTATTAGTTGTCCAATTTCCTTCAATCATTTTTCTTAGAATTGTAGACTCAAAATATATTTAGGTACGAATTTTAGAGCTATCGTTTCCATGTTAGCATAACTTCGTACTTAATTTTACATTTAATTTATGAGTTGTTGATAAGCTAAAGTTATAAACGTAGTTATGATTTAACCCTTATGTACTATAGCGCATACCGGAAAGTTATGCGCAAAATTAGACGAAACAAATCATCAATTGCAATAGGTAACATTCATTGACCATGAATGCACTTGTAAGAATTACCTCATTCTAGACAACTATTCCACCTCTCCAGTATTGCATCCTTACGTGCAGGCAGAAAACGCTGACGCTGGTTTTTTCTTGGTTCGTACATCAAGACAACTAAAATGAGAAACGGAACTAATCAGAATAGTGATGGCACGATTCTAATTATTAAAAACAGAAACTATAATTTTTTACTTACATGGTTATGCTCAAAACGGTAAACCTATATATGAACATTTGAGGGGTGTTTGGAATCGACATGTTCTAAAACTCATTCTACTAAAACTCACCGGTTCTCAAACACTGTTCGTATCTATACGCCGTCGAAAAATATCAAAACCGTGGGATTATTTTTAACCAAACAGTCAGTTAAACATGAATTTTTTTCCAAGCAGTCCCTTAACCATCTATGTGTCCAAACAAACCTTTAGATAGTATCTATAGCAAACAATAACGAAAATGGAGAGGTGGGTTGAGAGATAAAGTTGAGGGATAAAGTTTAGAGACATAAAAAAGAAGATATAATTAGAATCAAATTAAAAGATGCCAAAACATAATAATCTGGTGGCCGTAAACTACAACTTCAAAATAACAGTTGCAGAAGGTTATTTTCATTGGCTAGATGAAAGAATAAGCTGAATACACTGACCGCCTGTAACAACGCTACACACCAAAAACCACTTCCAAAGATTTTTTTACCAACATGCCTAGATACAACCGATCAAATTGAAAGATGGTATAATTTACCATGGATAATTGTGGCTGCAGATTAATTGATGTTGTGGCCGCACTCATGGAGGTTGCTGAGGCACGCGGTACCCGACCTCTACCATCCTTCCATTTTTTCACGACAATGCGCCATACTTGAAGGATCATCACATCCAAGTAAACTACAATCAAACTTTACAGACAACTTATGGCCGAACAATCGGCATACGAAGTAATATCCGCAACAATCAGACACAGGTAATCACAATCCAAATCAAGACAATCGACAAATAAAAGCACTAACCTATTTAGGCAACGTTTTTGTTTCTTTGCAAGAGTAGGTGACACCTGATAAGCACATGGGTTCCTTTCTTCGTAGGCTCATAAAAGTTTCATCATTACCATTCATGTTGCTTTATAAGTAGTAAGTGGGTGTAAGAATGCACCATCGTCGCTAAATATAAGTGGTGCCCGAAACCCGTCATGGCTGCAACCAGATAGTCACCCTGCCAAGATACAGGTTTTGGCAAAGCACACTTACGAAAGGGATCCATAGAAACAAAGCATGGCTGCAGCCTCAGAAGGTTGCCTCTCCAAGATCTGTATTGTCTCAGGATTACATTTTTCTATATCGTGTCTCACAACATATACCCAAAAATGGGAAAAAATATACTATAGGCTCAGATATGACACCCTTCAGGAAAACCTAACACATCCGGCATGGATGTAGCCTTCGAAGGTTTCCCTGCCAAGATCCGTGCGATGTCTGGTTTACCCTGGGTGGTCAAGGTCATCACAGCCTTGAAAATCGCACACAACATCACACACAACCAGTTTCACCGCACGCGTTGTACGACGACAGCGAAACCAACGGCGAATGGAATTCTCGAAAGCTGAAAGTATGCAATCACGGAACACGGATCGTAAACACCTGTGTTTATCACTTTATAAGGTCATCAGGCCAATGATCATATAAAAATCGTACACAACCATCAACAATTGAAAGAGTTATGAACCTTGTTTAACATAATACATTGAAAACCCAACAATCAAGAACCCAAATAGAGGATTAATAATATTAGCAAACCTCTAAGCATATTAAACCACATCAACAGGTAAAAAACCCAAAAGACAATAATGGAAAATTACGCAACATGTACCCGTGACATGAACATAGGCTGCCAAAGAAACAAAAAGTGCACTAAATCCTTAATTTTTCAGCAACCGAATGACATAAGGAGTTTCATTCGTCACAAAGAAATCAAAAGGGACCTTAAAAGCGTCACCAACCTACCATCAACGTCGCACAGCGCCGATGGCATCAACGTAAAGGTGGGGGCAACAGACCAAAAGTGCTAAAGCTTTCATCAAAGGGCGCATTGGTTTTCGCGATTCCCTTTTTTTAATCAAAGTTCTAGATCAAACGCATCCGATTAAGAAGGATATATCAAACTATCAAAGTTTTAGATCAAACTGATCAACTTAAGAAACATCTATTTCATATATGTGTTAGGTGAGAGATAGATGAGAGAAACGGTGACCCCCTCTTTTTGCTTTGTGTGTGTGTTTTTGTTATTATAAACATACCAACCCTCAATAATAAACGGCCAGATTTCGTTTTTTACACCAAACTCCCACGAAAAATGGATGAACACCCAATCAACGGTTGAGGGCGATTGCTACTCCCGTTAAGTTTGTGTGTGAGAACCCAATCAACGGCTGAGGTCAAATATTGTTGGTTTATAGAGTTCATAACAATTATTTAAAACCCTAATATGGATCAAAGAGCGCATAGCGGAAGCGATTAACAAGATCATTAATTTAACACAATTATGATTAATCAAGGCTAGGGTTACATACCTTTATCCTAGCAAGATCCACAAGACGACGGAGCAAACGACAACTAGGGTTTATCACGAACACCACCAAGAATATAGTCTAAAGTAAGACTATATCACGTTCTTGTACACACGTGATACGGCGAGTTAACCGTGAGTCTAGCACGAACAAACCGAGCTTCCAAGTCTATGGAAGATCTACCCAACAACCCTAGAGAGGGGCTAGGACTAGATCTAGAATAGCTTATTGAAAATCAAAGAAGAACCCTAATAGGGGTGTTTGGCCGGCGGCTAAAGCAAGAGAAAAGAGAGATGTGAGGTGAAAAATTATGAGGCTTTAGGTTTGTTTATATACACCTTGGAAAACTTCTCTTCCAAGGTTAAACAAGATAAAGCCACAAAATCTTTTCTCCTTATCTTTGTCTCCTCTATTTAGGCCGGATATATACATGCTCCAAAAGAGGTTTCCGGAAATTTTCCGACTCCTTCTTTTAGCTTCTTTAACCTTCTATAACGGTCGTTCAATACTTAACTTTTAATTACTTAACGATCGTTAGCTACGGTTTGATTTAATAAATATAATAAATATATTTAATAAATAAATAAATTAACTCTTCACGTAATGTGTGCAATCCCGTGATCTCGAGTTCGATCCTATCTCACGACTATTAATTTTAAGTCCATAAACTTTCAGCTCCCACTTGGACAAAATTCTAATATCGTGATCACATTGACTAGCGTCTAGTTACACTAGCAATGTCACTAGTACAACTCGAGTAAGGTTTCTTGGACAAAACCTTTTAACGATATATAATCATTATTATTATTATCCTTTCATTTCAAATACAACGTTAATAAGGATATGGATCTCAGTCACTCCTTTCATTAACCATTCTGTTTCTCGTTTACGGATATAGCAAGATCACCAAAACAAATTTGGGTGCGGCCGCACAAATATCTTACTACTCCCCCGAGGGGCCCAGCTGTATTATACTTCAAAAT
This sequence comes from Glebionis coronaria, assembly GCA_025667525.1. NCBI lineage: Eukaryota > Viridiplantae > Streptophyta > Magnoliopsida > Asterales > Asteraceae > Glebionis > Glebionis coronaria. The sequence continues at coordinate 10,590,830 of CM046877.1, forward strand.
AAATTTTGAAGGAAACGAATCCCATTTTGACTACAAGCAAAACTTATGAACTTTGCAACACTTCCGGAAATAATCCTTATAGCTACCAGTTACGTTTAGCGTTAGATTATTCCACAAAAATGCACTAGATCCACGACAGTTTCTTGGTATCTCGGGTCTAAGGATAACTATTTATGATTTACTTGATGACAAAGATCCATAAAGTAAAATCATATAGTTGGGATAAGTCCAATATTTGATCCATCAAATATCATCCAAAATTGACCAATATACTTTCAAGTATACTCTGTCACTATTTTGAATTGTCTTAGTTTAATAATACTCCCATATTATTAATCGACAACGGACATTTAGAAACATCATAATGCTCATGGATTTAAAACATGTAAAATAGGATACAAAATCAAATAACAGAAAAATAAACGAAATTCAATCTTTATTTCATCAATTCAATAATGTCTTACATCCTTTATCCAAATACTAAAAAATAGATCAATGCATAAAATTGGTACATGCGTCATGCCTCTAGTAATGACATTCATACTTGTTTGGCGAAGCATAAAATAACCAATCTTGACCTATTGGAATTTTGAGAATACTTTCTTCAAGAATTCAATTCATTGAAACTCTTGTACATGTGCATCCAAACAATTTGATATTGCAACATAGTATCAAAATTTGTGAAACATCCTTGATCACCAATTTCCTAAACTTCCAAAACACATTTGAAGTTCAAAGTATTCTAATTCTTTAATGTATAATGCAACTTTAATCAACATGTCATCTCCAAAGATCCCATGACTAATATTGAGTGTTACCTTAATTATATCTTTTCAAGTTTTACAACTTGTCATAAAAGATACAAAATACGTTACCATTAATATCTATTATGTAATGTTTGATTCCAACCAAAACCTTCAAGTTTGTTGGCTATGATAATTTGCACAACGATTGACAAATTATCCATCTATAGAATATGGAAGCCGATCCAAGATTTAGGATGTTATTCTATTTCCAAACATATTCCTTCAGAATATTCATTACACAAGTTATTTAATAACTTTTTAGATAGATTAATATATTCAAATCATCATGTATTTTAAGCATGATATAATGACACACATGAAAATTTCTCAAACCAGATTTAGATTTCTTCATGTCCTAAATATCCATGTAAACTTACTACATGGCATATTACGTTGTAATTCCACCGCATAAATAAATAAATTTATTTGTCCCAAGGTTATGTATATCTTATTTTCTAAATCTCCAAAGTAAAGTTTCATCTCAAATCTAAACCAAATCAACATTTAATTTGAATGAAATCTCACTTTCTTACATGTCTATTTGACACATATAATTTAAGAAAATAACCATAATACTCCCACTAGCTTTTAGGAATACTCAGAAACCATCTTATTTAAATTTAAAACCAAACTTGGATTTCAAAATAAACATAAGAATAATCTCCTAGATGCATGCTTTTATCTATTGCATTTGTACTTTTCCAAAGATTTATATTTTGAAGTAATAAACTCATTTCGATTACTTAAGTGCTTTCTCAAGTAGTCATTCAAGAAATAGTTCACATATATCCAAATTTGTCAATTAAAATATGACCATCAAAATCTTTATATATTTAATGTATTTAGGAAAGAATACTCAATCACAATTAATTACTTAAATGTGACTAATAATCTATTCACAATACATACATTAAATATGTGTACAATTTTGTCCATATAGTTTCGACACAAAGATTAAACCACTACAATTGGCGTTTTTCTTCCTTTGACGAAACTCATCTTCAATTTCTAGTCAAACTATTTAAGATAAACCAAATCTAAAATTTGATTACCTTGTTGGACAACATCTATAACAATCATAGTATGAGTAGTTTACCCAAAACAATATTTGGTAACAAATCACAACAATTATTTGTAACTCATAATTCTCAGCATACAAATCAAATATCTGAGATATCCTTGCGGACCTATGACATAAATTCCTTTATCTTGAGAGTTAGCTTTTACAAGCCTTCCTCATGATAATTACTAGTGTATTTTAGAAGATCGTGTATCTTGTAATTTTATCTTTTAAGATCAAAAATCCCACTTGCTTTTAGTAACTTAAAATTACTCTTTAAATACATAGCAAATAGATCAACACTCCAACGTTATCTATATGGGACATTACAAAACACAATGACAGTTCCATACTCTTTATTTTCTAAACAATCCACTTCATAAGTAGTTTAGCAAAATCCGAACTCCATTTAAGATACAACGTGATTCATCACATTCCATATATAATGGTATCTTATTAATCTTCGTAGCTCAAGTCATACTCAACTTTCTAACCTTGATATCTTTTGGAAGAAAAGGAAGATATAGTTATCTTGAATCAATCATCACCATCAAATTGAGAATTTTGATTCGCCTAATGAACATACCATATCAATGATGTATTCCATTTAGGGAAATATTGTATGTCAATTTTAACAATATTTAAGATAAATATATATCTTTAGGCTTACCTATATACCAACTAAATCATCTTAATGGTATAATAGATTTCCTAACCATTTTGCATGCTTTATAACTCAAGTACTTTTAATACAAAGTCACTTCATAAAAGTTATAAGTCCATTACACGTTTTATGTATATGTCTTTAGTGAAATAGAGACAATACATTAACATCTTACTTTATATTATACGTCTTCCAAGACTTTATGTTTGTGACTTTATACAATAAATCATAAACATGTATAACTAAAGTAAATCATGAACACCACTAGGTTTCATTCATCTTTTCAAGTTAATTTACTCCTATACTATTATATGAACACCACTAGGTTTCATTAGTAGTATAAGATTACTCTATGTATCTTATGTCACTCCAGGAATTTGTCCATTTTAAGAAACTCCAAAACATTCCACGCCCGATCTTACGACATGTGGATATTTTACCCTTGAGTTTACAATTTAGTCCAAGCTCTTACATGACTAAATCAAAACAACAAGTGTTTCTTAATGTGAATGATATATATACTTTTAAGTAGTCTTCTAATCATATTGACACATGATCTAACTTTCATCTAATTATTAATTAGATTGTTAGTCTCTTATCTTAAAGATAAGAGAATCATATCTTTATGAGTTGTTTCTTGCACACAATGTTCATTTCTCCCACTTGTGCATGGAACAACCTCATATATAAGATAAACATCACGTCTGACGTTCGTCTATACAAAATATGATTGTGCCACATATATTAGCTTTTACAAGTAGATGTAGAACCACTTAATCAACAAGAATCAGTACATAACTATCTTTGAAGATATTAGTGTCAACAATTCGAAAGTAATTATCTTAGGACATACTAAAGATAACATGGGTTATTACCAAGACAACAAAGCTTGTAACTCCCACTGACTTAGAGAATGTTTTAATAGACTCAAAATCAGTAATACAACACAATTCTCCCACTGAACTTGACAACATTGAAAATGTTTCATAATCGGTGAAAATAATTAGTGTTGTGTTTACTTTCTTACACTTTTGAAAAAAAAACACATTCGTAACAATTACTTATAGTGTTTAAGAGTGTACTCTACTTCGTAAATGATGACTTATCCATCAAATGCTTTTTAACTTGAAAGACTTGACATGCAATTTCTTCCTTAATAGGTCTACCAACCCCACAATGGTATGTAGTGCCTATAAATGGTCAAAGCACAACTACTAGACAAATATGCTAGTTTGCCTTATAACCAATTAGCGGTAACTTTTAATAACTCAAAATATGCAATTTTCTTAACTATTAAAATTTGCTATGAGTTATGGATTTGAATTTGACATTTCTAAAATCCTTATTACTCCTTCTTTACTCATGAAAAAGAGTTTTAGGTTTATCTTTCATTTGTAAATTGACTCTATCCTCAACCATATGGTTTGTAGATCAATAAATGAATAAACCACGTTTACGGTGTAACGTTGCATTAATACATTTGCAAAAGAATTTACAAAATTCAATTTTAGTATTTTCGATAATACCATTCAAGAAAATAAAATTACCCCGGTAATAATAACCATAGTATTTTCCTTGAAAAACTAGAACCCAAATTGACATAATTTCATCACATCAGTTGATCTGCTAGCAATGAAAGTATTCAAGATGGTAACTTGTCGAACAATGATTGACAAACAAATTTGCAATTTCTAGATTTTTAAGGGATTTACATTGCCAAAAGTCATTTTGCATTGTAAACATGTTTCATCCCTTCTTTATGCCTTAAGTTTCCAGGTCTCACTGAGTAACTCAATTAAGTCGACTAATCTAAAGAACATAAAACCTTCATGTGCAATCTTATTCAGTCATGAAGTTTTCTCTCCATTACAACATCGTCCGATATCTTATATGACGACAATTGTAACTTCAAGTGTTCGTCAATTAGAGGGCATATGACTTAAATTTTAGGGTATAGATTTTGGTGTCAAAATCATGTATGGAGAAGCATGCATACATCTCCATAACATAAGTTTAATAAAACGTTTAGTAAACTTTTTGTTGAGACTAAAAGTTCATCATATACTTGCAAGTTGAGGTATTGGTTAAACCAATTAAAGATTTTACACACAACTAAATTCACACCGTACTTTTTCTAGAACTTAGCTAAAGCACAAAGCAATAACCTTATTCATTGTGTTTCAGATGTGAATTAATGTAGTTAAATCAACCTTAAAGAATTATACCAATAACAACCGTAGGTAATTCCAATTTTGACGCACAGGCGAGCCGGGAATTTGGTCAGCGCTAAAGCATAACACCTCCTTCCTTAACCGGGTACATGACCAGCGATGCGTTATACCCACTTTATAGTTTGTCAAAATTGAGTAGGCCGTTAAGTTGCTATTGCAATTCTAATCAACGCAAATCATATGTAATTTAGATCTCAAAATAATTCATTTATTTTAATATGATTTAGTCCATATTAATTTTTCTTGAAAAAATTACCCTTGTTTACAACATACAATTAAAACAAAACGTATGAAAACAAGTAGGTACAAAAAAAACTAAATCATAAACACATAATAACAATTTATATGTGCAATAAATAAATCAAATAGCCACATGCATATGATTTATTCAATAAATAATATCAAATCTAGGTTTTTATATACATATAAAAGTCTTCCCTAATTTTAGATTTATTGAATCAAATAAAGCATGTAGCAAAAAACGTAACAATTACCACATAAAACATATGATCCATGAAAAACATGCATGTTCATCATGGATCTCCCTCATATCTTAACAATTAAATCTCTATGGATCGAAACATGAATTTACACAACATAATAATTAATCATGCAATTCATCAAAATTCCACCCAAATCACTTAACAATTTAAAAAAATCACTACGGATCGTAACCACGCATGACATAACAATTAATTCATGCATACATCTAAAGTTAATTACCATGTAATTTTAGGGTTTACAAAAAAACTTTTTTTTTTTTTATAAAAAATTCGGCATAGCCGATTTTAAAAATAATAAAAAAAAACAAAACCCTAATTTTTATAAAACCTAAAAAACAACATGTAATTTTTAACACAAATCAATATTAGTTAAAAAACTTTAGATCTTGATAATTATAACCATGTTAAAACGGCTCTCTGATACCACTGTTGGTTTATAGAGTTCATAACAATTATTTAAAACCCTAATATGGATCAAAGAGCGCATAGCGGAAGCGATTAACAAGATCATTAATTTAACACAATTATGATTAATCAAGGCTAGGGTTACATACCTTTATCCTAGCAAGATCCACAAGACGACGGAGCAAACGACAACTAGGGTTTATCACGAACACCACCAAGAATATAGTCTAAAGTAAGACTATATCACGTTCTTGTACACACGTGATACGGCGAGTTAACCGTGAGTCTAGCACGAACAAACCGAGCTTCCAAGTCTATGGAAGATCTACCCAACAACCCTAGAGAGGGGCTAGGACTAGATCTAGAATAGCTTATTGAAAATCAAAGAAGAACCCTAATAGGGGTGTTTGGCCGGCGGCTAAAGCAAGAGAAAAGAGAGATGTGAGGTGAAAAATTATGAGGCTTTAGGTTTGTTTATATACACCTTGGAAAACTTCTCTTCCAAGGTTAAACAAGATAAAGCCACAAAATCTTTTCTCCTTATCTTTGTCTCCTCTATTTAGGCCGGATATATACATGCTCCAAAAGAGGTTTCCGGAACTTTTCCGACTCCTTCTTTTAGCTTCTTTAACCTTCTATAACGGTCGTTCAATACTTAACTTTTAATTACTTAACGATCGTTAGCTACGGTTTGATTTAATAAATATAATAAATATATTTAATAAATAAATAAATTAACTCTTCACGTAATGTGTGCAATCCCGTGATCTCGAGTTCGATCCTATCTCACGACTATTAATTTTAAGTCCATAAACTTTCAAATATGAGGCACAACAATACCATCTGTGAAGAAAACGTTGATGGTTTTGATTTTTTTTATTTGCAAACAACAGTGCAGCAAAGAATAAACAAAGAAGTTGTGAGCAGTTTACTGTGAGAGAGGTGAGTATATGTGTGAGGAGAAATAGTATAATATTTGGGATGTGAGGGGATTACTGTTCTTAGGAAACGTGATTCCCCTCTATTATTAAAGATACAATTTGAATTTAAAATATGAGATGTTGTTAGATGTAAACCATCGAATACAATATGGAAAAGTAGCTAAATAAAAACTAAAAACTAAAAACTAAAAAAATAACAACTCATACAAATTTAACTATGATACTGACTCAGACGTCATGATAAGGATTCATAAATCGATGTCAAAGATAAAAATTTACTAACACCAAATTGATTTGGTAAGATTCACCTCAATATTTATGATGATTGACTGATGTGGAACAAAACTATAATTTTTTCTTTTGTTTATAAAAGTAGCACCCAATAGTATTACTTATTACCATTGTTGGACGCGTGGCTTCTTTCAAGTCCAAATTTATCATTGACAATCACTAGTTTATACTTTATATATGAAGGATGCTTGATAAATCATTTTAAAAAGTTAGAGAGTAAAATTACTCTATATTCTATTATTGTTACAAGTCATTTTGTTTTTCATCTTCTCAAGTTATAACCAACTTGAAAGTTGTCAAATAGCTAAACACATTCTTTTATTAATTAGGCATTTTAGTGTCATTACGTGTCATGTATTCATAATGTTGGAAATAATAGTTCTCGTTGCAAATTTCATCTATGTGAAGGTCATTAAGAGCATTGGTCACCGGACCGAAAATAAAGAAAACCACAGACCATAACGAAATACGTTTGGTTCAATCCACTCTCGTCGGTCTATTTTTCTGGTTCGATCGATAGTTGGAAATGCTCGGCCCTACTTGTGGATCATCAAAGCCCAATCTTGAAAGTTGAGTGGAACCAAAAAAGAGCTTCATATAGGTTGATGCGCCTGAGTTGGAAAGTAAGATACAGGAAACAATAATTAAAACTAGGACAAATTATCAAAAATGTCCAATAATTCAGTTTCAATTCTGAAATATGTCCAAAATTTTTTTCCTCGAAAAGGAATACCTTTTTTGGGCAACTAGGAAAACTGGGTGGAGAATGCGCCATGTGTCCTCTATTGCCTTATTTTTTTGGGAAATCTATCATAATTGTCCTACTTTTGAGACAATTGTAAAAATCTGACGCTTTTTGCCCTATATTCTTTGTTTCCCCTAGACTATTTCCAGAAAAACATGTTTTTTGAAGTAAAACTTGAGTTGCTCAAATTTGGTAGACTCTTTTCATAATTAGCCCTTAAAAGTAGCTTTTATTTTAAGGACATTTTTTTAACATATGTAAATGTGTTGGCATTTCTGTGACGAAATAAGTATCTGTGAATTTTTTGACTAATTCGTTAGATAAAAGATCCAAACTTCGATCGGCGGATATTTTAGTTTTTGGATGGGTTTGAGAGAAATATACGTGCTTGGATCTAACTGGAGTTTCTCTTCTTGTGGGGTTGAGTAGCCGGGGGTTTACAACGGATCAGACGGTTTTGAAAGTCGTCACATGTAAAATAACAAAACACGAAAAGTATGAATTGTAAATCAACACGTGTTTATTCCTTTTATATTTGATATTTCGGTTTTCTTTCACCAGAGGCGGTGGAGCTTCTGGAGAGAATTCAACGAGTTATAAATAACAGTGTTTTGACACTTAAATTCAAAAATGTAATTCTTCATATAATTAGCTTTGCAATACAAAAAACATTTGCGTCACAACTTATTGATCGTTTGTCTTCTACCGCTATGTAAGTATATTGTTAATAAAAAAGAAAGTGTTTGGATATGTTTTTTATTAAAGAAAATTCTAATTTTTTTTTTAAATTGTTATGCACATGACCTGACTACATAAGTACATATGCCTTCGTTATGTTTTGATGTTATAAAATAGTCTCATATGTCCTTCTCTCGGAGATTATGCACATTAAATTCCACTCTCCTTTGCCTCACTTGAGAAAACATGGAAAACGGTAATAAGCATGACAACTCAAACCCGACCTGAACCGGATCGATCATAACTGAATCAGACTATTTCAGTCTACGTTTCGGTCGGTCTGATTCGATCCGATTCGATCATACCAAAATTTTGTCAATTATGCCTAACAAGACCAGACTGGACTGCCTAGACCGGGCCATTTTGGTCCGATCTCAATCCGAGTTTCAGACCATTTAAATCCTCGGTCCTGTACTATCCAAATCCGATGCTCAACCCTGAATAAGCTAGATGAACTAATAGCAAGTGTACCTTTTTCAATAACTAAGAGCTCATTTTAATTTCTTTAATACAGTTTCTTTGGATTGACAAGCCTGAACTGGAAGATAACATGTTGGTGAAAATTAATACTAGTTCTGTATGGGCTCATCATAATGACATTAGTTTTTTTGTTCAAGCCGTTTTGTTAATCGTATTATGTTGAACAAAACAAGTGTCATGTCGGTCATGAAAAATGCGTTAACAAAATATATTTGAACTTATAGTTTTTATTTATCTAAGTAATGTTTACGATTTTATCAAATCTTTAAGCTTGAGTTATGACGACAGTGAAAAAGTTTTAAAAAAACTTATTTCTAATATTTAAAAGATGATTGGGTCTGGTGATTCTCTTAACCATTCCCTTTTTCTTAAATGGGTGTGGAGAAATGTTTCTCAAGATGGCTCTCTTTGGTGTCGGATTATGCAAGCTTTTTATGGTTCCTCGATTGGTTCGCACTCGGTTGATACGGGATCGACTTGGTGCTCAATTTTAAGAGAACTACACCTTCTGAGGAGTAAAGGCTTTGACTTTTTATCTCATTGTTGTAAGCGTATAGGGGATGGGAGTAATACAAGGTTTTGGCTCGATAAATGGAAAGGTGTTTATCCTCTTAGGGAGAATTTTCCTCGGTGTTTGCGCTAGAGTTAGACAAACAGATTATGGTAGCTGGCAAACTAAAATCTTGACAGTTCTTTCCGTAGAAGCGTCCGTGGAGGAGCTGAGAAGCAGCAATTTTCTTTGTTACTTTCGCTAATGGAGTTGGTATCTCTCTCTTATTCCCAAGATCGGTGGACTTGTACCCTATCAGGTGATGGTTCTTTTATGGTTCGAGATTTTCGTAATTTCATTGACGACATGTTACTTCCTACTCATCCTGAACCGACGAGATGGGTAAGATATATACCCAGCAAAATTAATATTTTTACTTGGCGAGCACGCGTGATTGCTTGCCAACTAGGATCAATTTGGTGCGTAGAGGTTTTGTTTTGGAGTCTGTTACGCGTCCTTTATGTATTTATTGTGGGGAGGATGTTCATCATGTGCCTTTTCAGTTGCGATTTGGCCCAAGCCGTGTTGCGTAGGATGTGCCGGTGGTGGGAGGTGGAATGGCAGCCGTGTACCTCATTTTCAGAATGGAATTCTTGGTTTTCCTCTATTCGGCTTGCTTGTAATGTTAAGTTTATAGGAAGGTGTCTTTAGTGTAGCTTGGAGGTCCTTATGGGTGCTGCGAAATCGTACAATCTTCGAAGATACTTCGTCGACTAGATCAGTGTTCTTTGATGATATCGTGTCTTTATCTTTCCTTTGGTGTCATGATAGATGTAAAAAAGATATTTTATAGGCAGGATTGGCTTAAAAATCCTCCTTTGATTTTTTGTAATGTTTATTCTAGTGCCTTGCTAGTCAATAAAATTTCGCCGTTAAAAAAAGACACATATGATTACAAAAACAACATATTTTTTTATAAATTTGCAACTTATCACATGTTTTATATATTAAATCAACAACAATAGAAATGTCAATTTTTTTCTTTCACATTAAGATTAAATTTATTTTAGTAAAAATGGTGTAAAAAGAAACATTTAACTTATTTTTTATATTTTTTAATATTTTAGAAATGTATATTTCATATTTTATAAATGTTAATATAAGAAGTAATTTTTTATATATAACATTTATTTAATGCCATTAAATGCTTTGTGTGTTTGTTGTCGCAAATTTTGTTTATTTTGTTGCTTTATATTATTTAACTCTTTAAATTGGAAATGTTCTCAAAATTATATATATACAAAAGTTAAAGGGTTTTTAGATAGATAGTTTATCAAACTTTTCAATTTTATACGCTTAAGCAATCAAATTTTTTTGTTGTAAGTTTTGGGTATTATAGTATACTCCTCTTTTATCCGATACAACAGGTTATATCGGTTGGATCTTGATTCAAAGTGTCTTATTATCGACGGAATTGAAAACTGTCAATGGAAATGGAATTGACCTAGAGATAATCTTGGTGTTTGTAACTCGGCTTATTTGAGATATCTAATGTCTGAGATCGACATGGTTGATTTAACTACGGAAGCGGATACACTACAACAATACTGAACCTAGGGACGCCCTTTTTCTAGGGTCGACTTAGTCGTCCCTAAATTAAGGGGGGACCCACCACTTTTACAAGAAAAACTTGGTCAAAATGGCTGTGGGGACAAAGTAGGGACCACACAACCTAGGGACGACTAAGTCGTCCCTAGGTTAATTAAATGTATTTTCCTATTTTTTTATCTTTTTTATTTATTTAAAATTATTTGAAATTAATATAAATATTTTTTAAAAAAGTTTAAAATTAAAGTGAGACCCACATAACCTAGGGACGACTAAGTCGTCCCTAGGTTAAGTAAATTTATTTTCCTAGTTTTTTTTATCTTTTTTATTTATTTAAAATTATTTAAAATTAATATAAATATTTTTTTAAAAACGTTTATAACAAAGGTGGGGCCCTTGTAACCTAGGGACGACTAAGTCGTCTCTAGGTGAAGGAAAAATTATTTTTCAGTTTTTTGTCACTTGTATTTATTAAAAAAAACTTTATATATATTTAAAATAACTTTATACATATTTAAAAAAAAACTTTATATATATTTAAAAAAAAACTTTATATATTTAGAAAAAAAAACTTTATTATAATTAAAAATAACTTTATACATATTTAAAAAATATATATATATTTAAAAAAACTTATATATTTAGAAAAAAAAATCATACATATTTAAAAATAACTTTATACATATTAAAAAAACTTTATACATATATAAAAAAAACTTTATACATATTTAGAAAAAAATTATACATATTTAAAAATAACTTTATACATATTTAAAAAAAACTTTATACATATTTAAAAAAAACTTTATACATATTTAAAAAGAAATATTTATTTAAAAAAAACTTATACGTATTTAAAAAAAACTTTAGATATATATTTAACACTTAAACACGCGCTTAATTAAACATATATATAAGAAAAAAAAAACACATCACAAACTAGTTAAAACTAAACGTACAGATTAACATATAATAATAAAATACAAATTAACACATTAAAATAACAAATAGATTACTACTCAAAACTAAGATTTTCCATTTCATTTAAAAGCTCATGAAGTATTGTAGCCGATTGACATGCGTGGTCTTCAGGATGCCTTTCCATTTCTAGTCTTGTCTCTAGCATCTTTATCTTTAGATCTTTGATCTTGCAATTAGAGCACTCAGTGGGTGCAGATTGAGAAGGACCTCTAGAAGAACTTGGATGTGAACCTTGAGGTGTTGAAGATCCAGGGGAAGATCTTATACGGAGTTCGAGATCAAAATCATCCTTCCATTTAAAATATTTACATCCATAATCATCTGTTTTTGGCTGTTACAAAGTAAACAAATAACATGACATGTCATTTTAATAATCACACGTATTACATAACTAAAATATTTGATTGTTTACCTTCGAAAGAGGACATGCATAGTAAAGTTTACCAAAGCTATGAGGTTGATGTGACTGTCTCAACACAATATATCTCTTTCTACATGTACACTTATAAGCTTCAAGCGGATCCATCTTATGCAAAATCGGGTGGCGGTGGTGGTGAGTTTGGTATGAGAGGATAAGAGTTTGTGAGGATAAGAGCTACCATAAATAAAGATAAAAATTTAGGGTCGACACATTTAGGGACGACTTAGTCGACCCTAGCTTTCTCGCCAACATTTTCCCGCCAACATTTGATCACTTAAACATGCTTAAGCTCAGTATTTTTAGCTTAATGGTCACCTCAGAGCAATAATAACATATTGTCTTACACTGTTACTGTATAACCGTAACATATGGACTCATCGGTTAAACCTATAACGTATAACCCTAGCATATGGACTCATCGGTTGAACCTATAACGTATAACCGTAACATATAGACTCATCGGTTAAACCTATAACGTATAACCGTAACATATGGACTCATCGGTTAAACCTATAACGTATAACCCTAGCATATGGACTCATCGGTTGAACCTATAACGTATAACCCTAGCATATGGACTCATCGGTTGAACCTATAACGTATAACCCTAGCATATGGACTCATCGGTTGAACCTATAACGTATAACCCTAGCATATGGACTCATCGGTTGAACCTATAACGTATAACCCTAGCATATGGACTCATCGGTTTAACCTATAACGTATAACCGTAACATATGGACTCATCAGTTTAATCTATAACGTATAACCCTAGCATATGGACTCATCGGTTGAACCTATAACGTATAACCGTAACATATGGACTCATCGATTAAACCTATAACGTATAACCCTAGCATATGGACTCATCAGTTGAACCTATAACGTATAACCGTAACATATGGACTCATCGGTGGAACCTATAACGTATAACCGTAACATATCGACTCATCGGTTGAACCTATAACGTATAACCGTAACATATGGATTCATCGGTTGAACCTATAACGTATAACCGTAACATATGGACTCATCGGTTAAACCTATAACGTATAACCCTAGCATATGGACTCATCGGTTGAACCTATAACGTATAACCGTAACATATGGACTCATCGGTTGAACCAATAACGTATAACCGTAACATATCGACTCATCGGTTGAACCTATAACGTATAACCGTAACATATGGATTCATCAGTTGAACCTATAACGTATAACCGTAACATACGGACTCATCGGTTTAACCTATAACGTATAACCGTAACATATGGACTCATCGGTTGATCCTATAACGTATAACCGTAACATATGGACTCATCGGTTGAACCTATAACGTATAACCGTAACATATCTACTCATTGGTTATTAATTATTACACACTAAGTATAACGTATATTTTAATATAAATTATAATAATTTATTTTGATTTTTATTATTAATTTATATTACTAATTTTATTACATAGAAGGTATAATGTATTTTAAATGTATGAAAAACACCTAGGGACGACTTAGTCGTCCCTAAATATCAAAGAAAGTCGTCCCTAAAAAAACCCTCCAACACTTAGCAAAATTTTGGGAAAGTTGAAATTTTTTGTGAAAATTTAAATAACCCGCTTTGGGTTTGAGTTTTCCCGGTTTACACCTAGGGACGACTTAGTCGTCCCTAGGTTCAAATAGTCGTCCCTAAGTTTCATTAATAAACGAAAAAAAAAATATTTATAATTAACCTAGGGACGACTAAGTCATCCCTAAGTTACAAAGCGTGAGTCGTCCCTAGGTGTAAATTTCAGTAACCTATCTTATCTTCATCTCTCATTCACACATTGTTAAACAAAAAAAAACGCGCGACTGCTACACCACCACCACCGTATCATCTCCACCACACATTGCTACACCACCACCATCGTATCATCTCATTCACACATTGCTACACCACCACCACCGTATCATGTCCACCACTTCAACTCATCACCACCACTAATCCGACCCATCACCACCACCAATCTGACCCATCACCACTAATCCGACCCATCACAACCACTAATCCGACCCATCACCACCACCAATCCGACCCACCACCAGCAATCCTTATAAAGGTAATTTTTCTATAATGTTTAATTTTTCTATAATGTTTAATTTTTATATTATGTTTAATTTTTCTATAATGTTTAATTTTTCTATAATTTTTAATTTTGGGTGATAATGTATAATGTTTTTACGGTAGAAACACCACCACCACCGCGATGATGGTCATGTAGTCGGAACCACCACAACCACCGCAGTCGGCAGTAGCTACCACCACATGCAGTCGGCAGTCGGCAGTAGCCACCACCACTAGTTTAATTTTTCTATTTTTGAAGGTAATTTATTTTTCTATTTTTAATTTTGGTATAATGTTTAATTTTGGTGTATAATGTATAATGTTTTTATGGTAGCAACACCACCACCACCACCGTTGCGGCAGTCGGCAGCAACACCACCACCACATCAGCAGCAGTAGCCATCACCACCACCGCCATAACAGTAGCAGCAGCAGTAGCCACCACCACGAGAGGTGGGTGTTTGTTTTGGCTTATATAGGGATTTTGGCTTAATATAATTTTAGCTTAATATGAAATAGGCACGAGTTTATGATTTCGGATTATATTTAGGGCTTAACTGATTTAGGCTTAATAGATTTCAGCTTATATAGGCATAAGTTTAATTTTTTTGATATGTTTGTCGTAGCCGAGACCCGAGTCACAGCCGAGTTAGCGGGGAACCAAGTCGAGAACTGAGACCCGTGTCACAGCCGAAAAAAAGGTAATGTTTTTTTTAAATTGTTGTGGTGGTGTTTGTTTCAAATTATAAATTTTTTTGGAAACCAGCTAATTTAGGTTTTCTTTATTTTATGTTTGTGTTTGGTTAGCACCAGGACAGTCGGGACAACTTCCTCATCCGGACCTCTCTTTCTATCTTTGCTTATTTCAGTCGTGACCGAGGTGTGTAATTAATATTATGCATATGTTTATTATATTATATATATATGATATATGATTGTTAGTCTTTTGTAGTAAATAATTTTAGGAATATTTTAGGATTTTATCGATTAATTTCGGAAAATTCCCGTCCGAAGTTAATCAACCTATAGAAAACCCGTCCGAAATTAGTTTATTAGGAATTAATTTCGGAAAGTTCCCTGTTTGGGACTGCTTTTTGATTCGTCTCATTTAGGATATGAATGCCTATAACTGGTTTATTATTTGAGATGATTTCAACAGTGTTTCTCCTTTACTCCTACAAATATGTCTTTAAACACATATTTGGGGAGTAGAGGGGAAATGCTGCCGAAATTTTCTCAAATAGTAAACCGGTTATACGCATTCATATATGGGACGAAACATTCAAAAGGTGGGTTAGGATTGCCTTCCATAGTTGCACTAGGAAGAAAAAAAAGAGTTCATATTCATTTTGTTAGTATGACATTTTACGTATAAAAAAAATAATTTATCTAAGTATGTTTATTTGCAACGCAGTTATGACAATTGATAAGAGTTGGACCACTGTAAACAATCGTAATTCCAATGAGTTTTTAGATGGTCTTTTTGGATTCATCCAGGATTGTGAGAAATTTTTGCACCCCATCTCACAAAAGCTCCGTTGCCCATGTAGTCGTTGTTGTAAGCGTGAAACGTTGGTTACCCTCGGCCAACTTGAGGCACACATATCCCAATTCGGGTTTGACAAACGTTACACCACTTGGATATATCACGGTGAACCAATTCTTCAGTTACCTCCACTATTACCACATTCACCTGATCGAATTCACATGGATGCATTCTTCGAAGATATTTCTGCAAATAATATTCCAAATCCACCATCTGAAACTACACCCTCTCAAACTCCACCAACTCAAACAACCGATCCTCAACCAACCCAAACATCGGGTCCTAGTAACGAGTTTGAAGAGTTACTCGCTAGGTCTGCCCAAAAGTTGTACCCGGGTTGTGATATGACCACATTGGAATTTACATCAGAGATTTCGCAAATCAAGGTTTTACACAAAATAACTGATGTCGGGTTTAACAAAATTCTAGCTCTTCTCCAAAAGGCATGTTCCCCTAGTAAAGGATACAATTTCCCGTCTTCATACTATGAAATAAAAAAGACATACAAAAATATCGGGTTAGGATACGAATCGATCCATGCTTGTATAAGTGATTGTTTTTTATATTGGGGATCACCGAAAAACAAGGTCAGGCACACTTGTCCAATCTGTAACGCGAGCAGATGGAAAAACCCAAAGAAGAAAAAGGGGACGCAATTAGTTGCCAACAAGGTGGTGCGTTACTTTCCGATAACACCTAGACTACAACGTATGTTCAACACAAAAGACATAGCAAAGTGGATGACTTGGCATGCGACCGGACAGTCTAAGGAAGACGGTAAAATGAATCACCCCTGTGACGACAAAGCATGGAAATATTTTGACATGATGAAACCTGAGTTCTCTTGTGACTTTAGAAACGTTCGATTAGGGTTGGCTGCTGATGGTTTTAATCCTTATGGCATGATGAGCCAAACTTACAACATGTGGCCGGTTATATTGACAACATACAACACACCACCGTGGATGTGTTTGAAAGAAACTTCATTAATGTTGACGATGTTAATTCTCGGCCCTAAATCAGCTGCAAAGGACATTGATGTTTACTTGCAGCCTCTAATTAAAGAACTTAAATATTTATGGGAGGGAGTCTGGACGAAAGACGCTACTACGGGTACTCATTTCAAAATGAATGCGGCGGTTTTATGGACCATCAATGATTTTCCAGCTCGAAGTAGTTTGTCTGGGTGGACTGGGCAAGGGTGCCTCGCATGCCCTACTTGTAATGTTGACACTCCATCGATGCGTATCAACAGCAAAATCGTTTATGTTAGTTACAGAAGATGGTTAAGAACAAATCATCCAGATAGGAAAAAATCCAAGGAATTCTACGGTTTTCCCGAAAATAAGCCTAAACCAAGAAAGTTTTCAGAACTTGATATCCAATTGCAGATTAGTAAAGTCTTTAAACGTAAATCGGGGAAACATAAACCAATTCTCAAAGAGAACCGCCCCCATAATCGAGATGTTGAATTGAACTGGAGTAAGCGTTCTATCTTTTGGGATCTTGAGTATTGGCCCTTTTTCTACTAAAACACTGTTACGATGTCATGCACATCGAAAAGAGTTTTCTTGAGGCTTTACTGAATACCCTGTTACAGAACAACAAATCCAAAGACACGCCAAAGGCAAGGCTAGACTTGGAAAAAATGGGAGTTCGAAAGGAGTTGTGGTTAGTTAAAAAAGATAACGGGAAGTTCGATAAGCCTTATCCAAAGTTCTCTTTCACTCCAGAAAAAAGAAAACTTTTTTGTAAATTCATTAAAGGAGTCAGACTACCTGATGGCTTTGGATCCAACTTCAAGAAAAAAGTGACCGCTGATGATGACAATATAATGAACTTGAAATCTCATGACTCTCATATAATGATGCATCGGTTACTTCCTTATGGAGTGCAACAATACTTTCCCAAAGACGTTACAAAACCTATAATCGACATTTGCTTATTCTTTAAGCAGCTTTGTGCTCGAAGTTTGACTGTACAGGACATGAAAGAAGCTAAAAACAAATTGATCATTATGATGGTTAATTTAGAGCAAATCTTTCCTCCTGCTTTTTTCGACATAATTACTCATTTGGTTATACATCTACCCGATGAGGCTATTCTAGGTTCCGTTACTCGCGGCAGGTGGATGTATCGATTTGAAAGATACATGAAAAAGCTAAAGAATTATGTACGAAATAAAGCAAAGCCTGAAGGTTCTATTGCTGAGGGTTATGTTGCAGAAGAGGCATTAACTTTTTGTTCGCGTTACCTTAAGGATGTCGAGACGAGATTTAACCGCCTTGGCAGAAATGAAGACGATTTACCTGGACAACCAGATAAATTTAAGGTGTTCCGGACCGTATGCACACCGACGGGTGGAATCAAACCAACTCGTATGACTAATGACGACATGCAGGCAGTTACGTGGTTTATACTTAACAACAGTCCTGAAGTCGAAGCCGACATCTCGGCTTACAGCGAGTATGTTTCTTCCTTTTTTTATAATTTTGAAAATTCTTCTTTCTCGATGAATTCTGCTAATATCATGAACCTTTGCAGAGAGGCGCCTGATAATGTGGAAACGAGTTTTCCTGCGTGGTTTAATAACAAGGTAAATACATTAGATATATTACCTTGGAGTTATTCCTCATCTAATAAACCTTTTTGTATCTCTTTTTTGTAGACTCGTGAAAAAAAAGTGAGTGTGGGCTGTAGTGACGAGTTATTCTCTTTGGCATGTGGACCTATTAGTTCATGTACATACCCCTCTTGCATAGTGAACGATGTGAAGTTTGTGGTACGTGAACGCGATATACTTCGTACCACTCAATGCAGCGGAGTTTCAACACCCAGGGTTGATGGAGAGATGTATTATGGTCAACTCGAAGAAATTCTGGAGCTCACTTATATCGGCGACCGCAAGGTTTTGTTGTTTCGATGTAAATGGTTTGACACAATTAACCCTACCAATTGCACCAAACGCAACAGACGTTCTTACACTGAGCAAGGCAGACATCATATTTTGACCGATAGGCTATTTCACCAAAATAACCCATAGATTTTCCCGACACAAGCAACACAAGTATTCTACCTTGAAGACCTTGCTAGAAGACCGCTTCATTGGAAGGTCGTCGAACAGGTTTATCATCGAGATGTGGCAGAGTCCGATGAAGATGTTATACATGGTAGCAGTTCATCAGATGTTACACTGTCTGTTGCTTTGCCTAATTTGGGTATTACGGATTTGAGTGTAAATGCTCAACCAACGGAAGTGGACGCCCCACCGGTTGATGATGATATTATTAATATTGAAGATGAGGTAGTTGCACACGTCATTGGTGATGTTGATGATGATGATTTAGTGTCGGATGATGATGAAGTGAACCTTAATAATGATGTTCAAGAAGTTTTATCTAGCGATGATTTTGAAGATGACAATTGATATTAAGTTGTATTTTGAATGAAACACTTGCTATATGCTTTAATGTGTAATTTTTTATTTGTAAACGATTGTTATATGCTTAAGTTGTAATTTGAATGAAACAATTGTTATACGCTTAAATGATGATGAGTTGTTTTTATTTGTTCAAATATGTGATTTTGTATTTTAATGAAAATGTTTTTATATGTTAAAATGTTTATATTGATATGAATTTGTGTATTAGTATTGATTCGTTAATTAAATTGTGTGTAATTTTGTTTTTTAATGAAATTTTTTTTATATGTTAAAATGTGTATACTGATAAAATGTGAATACTGATATGAACTTGTTATTTTACAGATGGCATGTGTAGCTCCTAGATCACACGGCGGGGATGCTGGTGGAAGTCCACCCAGACGGCCCACACGTCATGTACCGGCCGAGTGTCAGCGTAAGAAATCATTATATTTTTTTATAACACTGATATTTATAATTTATGTCACTTGAATTTTTACGAGTAAATAACATATCTTTTGTAGGTTCAAATCAACGGTTTGAGACCAACCTAGGAGAATTAAGGAAGGCGTACAGAGATAATCACGAAAAACCTTTGACAATTGGCTTTGAATTTAAAGATCTGCAAACCTTCCATTTTCTGGGCGATTACGCATCTCTGTTGTCTCATTTTATGGGGGAATTAGTCCGGAGACTTCCCCTGAACTGCGAATGGGACGAAATTCCAGAATCTGATAAAGCTCATATTTATCCTACAATTGAGGTCAAAATTGTTTATTTTACTTATATTGTTATTGTTATCGTCATTTAGATATGTGTGTTATGTTTAATTTGTTTGTTTATTTAAATTCATATGTTTTTATGTAGACATATTTCGACCTCCGGCCATGGTACAATGATCGTAGTGAGGTGGTGTGTGGCACTGGTGTGTATGAGGTGTCGACTCGGGTTAGGCTTGCGTTGGAACTCCAACTGAGGTTGCTGTATATAAAATACAAGAACAGGATCAAGAAAGATTTTATTCGAAATATGAGACGCCCGCACTGGCACAAGAACATGTACCGCCGGAGAGTGTGTGGGACAATAGAACCGAAGGTGAGTGGGCTGACTTGGTTGAGTGGTGGTCAGAGCCAAAGAGTGTGGCAAGAAGTCAGGTTAATACTGTTAATCGTTCCAAAAACACGGTACCGACCACTCAAGGCAAAAAACCATTCTCCCGAGGAAGGAATGAATACGTAAGACTCTTTATAATTTTTGTGATTATATTTAAAAGCGTTTATATTGTTTATTTATTATAGCTCGTTATTAATTTATTTGATATTTTACAGAAAGTCAACGAAGGGGTCTACGAGGACCCGGTTGAAACATGGAGGAAGGGGCACTCAAGTAATGGCACGTTTAAAAGTAAAGAAAACGAGGAAAGATATGTAAGTAATATATAACTCTTTACATGCCTTATTAACTAATTTCATTTGTTTTAAACCGTTTTTTTTTTCTTTCCCAACAAAAGATGAAAGACCTCAGTGACCAAGTGAAAGCCAAGGTCGTCCCGCACTTGTCTGATAAACAAATAGTGGGTGAAATCATGCCAAGTCAAAATAAGCAAAATGTGTCGGGAAAAGGCAGAAAGTTACCGGGTGGTGCCAATAACACTTCTCGCAGGTTATATATCATCAATAAAACAAAATGTAAATCAATTGTTCATATTTATGTCTTGTTGTATATAATGAAAAGTTGTTGTTGTAACTTATCGCAGGCGGGGTGCTCCAGCTCGACCAGATTTTCCCTCTCGTAGTGAATTTCAGGAAATGATGAAACGAAATGAGCGATAGATGGAGCTGATGAGGAAAGAGAATCAGGAGGCACAACAACGGGTTTACTTGGCAGCGTTAAAGGCAGATGCAGTGCAATAATATACTCAGACGTCGTACCAGCATATGGCGCAATATTAGAGTCAATTGGGTGAGTTTTTCCAGAAGTACAACTCATCAAATACTGATCACCCAATTAACCCTCCTACTTTTGTACCCCCGCCCCGACCCTTTGTTATGCCCACCCTAGCTCCTGATTGGGCTCATTTAGTCCAACCCCCTATCCTTGGGCACAACCAGTGCAACCTCCTTCCATCGACCCATACCGACCATCTTTGCCCGACAATCTCCAACCACTCCAACCTCCCTATACCGGCACTTATCCTATTGCTCCCGTCACCAACAATAACACATTTAACCATTGTTATTGTCCCACCACACACTCGACTCATGAGATCGGCTCTACTTCACATTCCATACCCGGAGGTTCTCGTGTAATCATAAATCCCCATCAGCATGATTACCGGTCCGTTGACGAGTTGGGTCGAGATAGGAATGTACAAAACAGTGGTGACGACTTATCAGGCGATGACGAGGGGAATGACGAGGGGGATGACGAGGGGGGACGAGGAGGGTGACGAGGAGGGTGACGAGGAGGAAGGTGACGAGGGGGTGACGAGGAGGAAGGTGACTTTTCACCTAACGAGGATGCGGAGTAGAGGTTGTGGTAGTATTTTTCTTATTATGCATGTTTAATAAAGTTTGAGACTTGTAGCGTGTGAAACATTTGATTTAGGATTGAATAAGTGTATTTGATGACTATTGTATTGTGATGTTGGATAATTTATCTTAATATGGTATTGTAACGTTTATTGATTTGTTATTATTCTGTATTTGTCGAATTCTGCCATTTTGAATTGTGGATTTTGTCCGGAAAAAGTTCCGGAAAAAATATGGAAACTACAAAACAGCCCAGTTTTTTTTAGCCCCAGGTACACCTAGGGACGACTTAGTCGTCCCTAGGTTAGTCAATTTCCACCAGGTTTTAAACCTAGGGACGACTTAGTCGTCCCTAGGTTTCAGTATTGCCCAGTTGTCAAAACCTGGGGACGACTTAGTCGTCCCTAGGTTTTGAATACCTGGGCAATATTGAAATCTAGGGACGACTAAGTCGTCCCTAGAATAATAATTAACCTTTTTTTTTCTGAAAATGTTTTTATGAATTTTTATAAATAAGATTTTATTAAAAATAATAAAAAAAGGAATTTTTATGAAAATTTTAAAAAAGATTATTTTTATTAAAAACCTAGGGACGACTTTGTCGACCCTAAGTTTCAAAGACAAGTCGTCCCTAGGTTAGTCAATTTATTCAACGTAGTGGGTAGTGGGACCCACCGAGTCGTCCCTAGGTTACAAAGAGGTGTTCGTCCCTAGGATTCTAGAGACGAATTTTTAGGCACTAAATCCTAGGGTCGACTTAGTCGTCCCTAGGATTTTAGGATCGAAAATGGTCCTACCTAGGGACGAATAAGTCGTCCCTAGGCTTCAAAATTGTTGTAGTGATACTTGTATTTGGTGGTTAGCTAACATTGGCATGTTTACGGTTGGAGATACACGTCGTATTATTGACGATAAGCTCCTTCCATCATTGGTGTCATCGAAGTCATAAAATTCTTCCGCGTAAAGGTAATATTTTTTTGTGGAGATTGGCATTGGTCGAGTTGCCTAATCGGTTGAATCTCTCATCTCATGGTATGGATATTCAATTGATGGCATGTCCTATTTGTAACGGTAATGTGGAATCGTCCTTTCATACTTTCTTCGAGTGTGATGTCAGTTATGAGTTATGGAGTTTAGTTCGTAACTGGTGTGTTGTTCCATTTCCATCGTCTACTTCTCATGAGCAAATGAGAAATTGGCTAGGTTCGTGGAAAGTTTCAAAAGAAAAGAAGAAACGTATGTCTACTATTTTTGCTTAAATTGTTGATGGATTTGGAGGTATCGTAATAGTGTCACTTTTCCCACATCCGATGAGGAAAGTGTCATCTTTGATAATATTCTCATATTTTTTTTTCGTTGATCAAATATAGAGGCAATATGTCTTGTACTTGGGTAGATTGGTTAAAAAATCCATTGTATTTCTTGCGTCTTGCTAATTATTTTTTTAATAAATCTTCGTTGTTCAAAAAAAACTGAAGACTAAAACCGTGTACATTTACGTTATCCCAAAACTGGTAACCATGATTTGACCGGGTTTCTTATTATATTTAGAAACTTATCAGCGATTTTACGAATTTGTTTACAATAATGAAAATTTAGTTTGTTTGAATTCGTATAATTATCCTCAAGGATACTCTTCTCAAATATTTTCTCACAATCATATTTTTTACACATAAATACCTATTACCTATTTCCTAATGGTCAAGGAGGTTCATCTACACTCAATTTGGGTTATCCAAACGATAGTCGTCTTGCTATTAGACGGCTCGCAACGTCGAGTCAAAAATCTTGATGCATATATAAAAAATCTATTAGCTTCATTATTACTAAACACAACTTCGCATTGTATTCTTAACATACCATTTTAATTAACAAATTTTTTTAACAAAAAAAATACGACACCTTACCATTCGAGCTCCAAAACAACATAATGTGTGCGGTGATTCATCACAACAAAATACAAATCATGCTACGTCTCTCATTCATCCCGTTGGCGGTGAACATCTTGTTAGGTAATACCCACTCCTATAGGCATTCTCCAAGAGGCAACACTCCGTAATCTTCGCAAAACAGCAAAGCATAAGGAAGGTGGCAATGAGTGTGTAATACCGACACATGCGTATGATATGAAAATAATAGAGGATGTGAGTGAGGATGCACGTAGCGCTAAGTGGTTGTTTTTGCGATATGGAAACCTTTTTCAATAATGGGAAACTTCAAAAGGTTTTAACAGTAACTAAGTCTTGTACGCTAAATACGTTGGGTGAGCTAACATTAACACGAAAAAAAAAAATCCTCCTGGTATAATTTATGGTGTGATCCATCATTAAGTCCTTAAGGAGCATAGTTATGAAAAGCCTATCACCATTTGAGCTATTTCGACACTTTATAATGTTTTAGTATTTCATCTAAACCGGCCTATTATCTTATCATCAGATTGATAAAATATGGTTAAGGTTTTCCGCAAATTTGTAGTTTATAAATATCTAGGTTCAAATTTTTCATGTTTTTGTGTTTAATTATCTATGTAACCATTTTAATTTATGATTTGGCATTGAGGGTAACTTGATTGAACAAGAACAACTTTAGTAACTTTAGTAGTTGTCACACTCGCTTAAAGTCAACAAAAAAAAAAAGTTGTGTAACTTAGCCTAGCAAAGTTTGATTGCTCGGTATCCTATTTATCTAAACAATATATAGTAATAATATTAATATTAATATTAATATTAATGTCTTAAATCTAGTGGGTCTTATATATATGTTAACGCTATCCATTAGATCTATGTCGGCCTTAATATTGCATCAATCTAGATGTCATTTGAGTTCTACCCCGAATGAACTTTTTAGGAAATATTGGTTTTTGATGTAATAACTCCCTATGTTGCACGGGGACGGATACAGAAACGGGGACGGGGACGGGTACTTAGAAACGCCAATGTCCCAAGATACAAGAAACGGGTACGGCTAGAAACGTTTATGTTTTTTATTAATTTCTAATAACATTTAATTATTTTAACTAAATAATATAGTTTATAAAAATATTACAAATTTGTCTATATTCATTTCTACTGCTCCTACATTTAAGTACTAGTAACTAACAAGTATAATGTATAATTAAATCACTGGCCCATTTGCCTAATTTGGCCTATATATATACAATATTAATAAAAAATAAAAACCATATGCATCTCATTTTAAATCATCCGCAGCTTTCACCCTCGTCTCTCTCTCCTTCACAAGTCATTAAACACTTCACCGGAAAATGTCACTATTTTTTGGTCGGAAAACACCACCGGAAACGTGTCAAAAGCTTAAAAAAAACGTTTCCTTGTACGTTTCTTCTCAAGCCTCGACGTTTCTGATCATCATGAAACGTTTCTTCTTTTTCGGAAACGTTTCCGGAACGGACACGGCACCCAAGAGACGTTTCCGTGCAACATAGATAGCTCCTTCATATTGCATCAATGTAGATGTCTTGGATGCTACATATGATAATGATTTCTTTTTCACAACGATCTTTTAGTGGCGAGTTGGAAATCTGTAATGGTTCTCTTAATTATCCTTGTCACGTGTCATCGTAAAACCATCTTTAATAGACAAAGTATAAACGGTTATTTTTCCACATTTCAAATTGGCTCATGGCCTAATAGACACACGTGAATATGCTTACAAATAGAGATGCCAAACAAGGAATAAACATATGTTCCTTTACATTTTTACCAGTTAAAAACATTTATGAAATGTCTTTGATTTTATTTTGTGTTGATTTTTTTTATTAATATAATAAACTAACACCCAATAATTTGCATTTTAAAATGATATTTTGCTCACCTTTCCAATGCATTCCAAGCTATCGGGACATGAGAAAATATATCGTCAAAGCGGCACACATGCTCATCACACAATGACATCTCAAATTCGTGTTCGCCCCTTGCGGGTTGTCTTTATGTCGATGGCATGGTTGAAGACAACGTTGGTTTGTTTTTCAAAGAGTAAATTCTTATGTTCATATCGCACATCGCCTCATGTCCAAATAGTCACAGGCAAAGTTTGCTATAAAATGGGAGGCTGCATACTAGAATATCATATAATCTTGTTTATACATTTGTAATATGAAATATAAATACAATTGTTTATTTATGCATTTGAATATAAATACAATTGTTTGTTTATGCATTTGTAATATGAAATATAAATACAATTGTTTGTTTATGCATTTGTATTATGAAATATAAATACAATTGTTTGTTTATGCATGTGTTTTACGAAATATAAATACAACATTCCTATACGTACCAACTACCAACGAGTGTTTTTATTCATGCTTTGCGACAGGTAACCCTTTATTGCATTCACACGTTCAGTTTTTTTGATTTGCTAGTAGATGTTGCTAAATAAAATTGCATTCACACGTTCAGTTTTTTTTAAATAAATAGTAGTATATTTTACAAAGTAATGGAATTTTTAATTCCTATATGTTTTCAAAAAGTGCATTCCCAAGAAGTAATTAAGACTTTCAATTCCAATGGCAAAAAGAAACATTTTAGTATCCCATGTTACGCTATAAAACACTCGTCCATTCCATAACACTTTTACATATTTCCAACAAAAAAAATGAAGTCAAAGAAAACAAAAATGGCGCACAAGAATACACAGAGACTCAGTCAATTGATTCCTACTCTTTTAATTGAGATTATCATCGAAATTCTGTTGAAGCTTCCGGTCGAATCCTTGTTACGATGCAAGTCTGTCTGCAAAGAATGGTACTCTATGATATCCGACAAATATTTCATCAAAAAACATTATAGCTTATCTAGTACCAATATGAATTTTGCACATCTTGTTTTCATAAATCGTAATGATTCACATACAGTGAAAAGGTGTCCCCTCAATGATGTTTTGTTCGATAATTCTATTAATAATGCAACCGATTGTTTTGCAAATCCGTATAACAGCACTTTCATTTATCCTAGAATTGGAATTGTTGGTTCCTGCAATGGATTCTTATGCATTATTTATAATTATATGTTGTTTATTTACAACCCTAGCACTAGAATATTGCATAGGTTAGATTATTGTTTAAAAGGTCGAATTCAGGATTTTGGTTTTGGGTATGATGAGTTGAATGATGACTATAAACTTGTTGAACTATACAAAGAATGCAAAGTGAAGATATACTCACTCAACTGGAAAATGGAAGAACATCTGTGATTTTCCTAAAGAATATCATTTGAAAGGTCCTGTTATATTTTCAAGTGGAGCTCTTCATTGGGTTGAGAATACTTCACATATCAGAACTCAGAATAAGTGGAAGATACATTCTTTAAATTTAGCAAAGGAGACTTATGATGAAGTTTTGCAACCCGAGTATGATGAATGTGATGATATGTCGTTGGAGTTTGGGGCCTTTGGACAATCGCTGTGTATGCTTTGTAACTATTTTCAAAGTGCTGACTTATGGGTATTGAAAGATTACGGAGTGAAGGATTCTTGGACTAAGTTGGCTTCTATCCTCTAATGCATCACGTTTTGAATAATTATTCTTATTTAAAGTTTTCGGATCCCTTGTGTATTTCAAATGATGGAAAAGTGCTACTGAAGTTTGGTGGTAAATATTTTGTGTTTGACTCCAAAAATATCTCATTCACGTTGGTCGAGGGGATTGATGCAAACTATAAACCATGTACGTTTGTTGAGAGTTTGGTTCCACCAAGTTAAGCACTTGGGATATGTAACAGGTTAAGGAGTTCGCGTAAGAGACTGAGGAGTTCACGGGTAAGTTCATGAATAATTGGTAGTACGTGGTTTAATAGTTTGTGAAAACACTCTTATTAGTCATGACAGAAGATCTCGTTACCCCTTTGGGCTTATTGTAGCTTTTATTGTTTTGTGGCAATTTTCTTCCATGTTTTGAATTACTCAGACCACCTTCCATTAAAGACAGTTTTTGCTAGAGTAATTTTGTTTAAGGTGTGTGGTAATGATCAGTTTCTAGATAATTGACCAATCATCCTGATGAAATCGGCGTCTTCTTCTATGGAAGCATGACAATGGTGGCAACAAAATGTGATACAATTTTTTTACATGCAATCCGAGATTAACTTTTATACAAATATGCAAATGTCTGTAATATTGAAAAAATCTTTGATGTTTCAAAAACGGGTACTGAAGTGTCCAGGTCTTCAACATATGTGGATGCCAATCGAAAAACTTAGTAGCATTGAATTATCTTCTCTAGCTGTAACCAACTGGCTTAGCTCCCCTCTATATAAACGCATTTAAAGTTCCTTCGTCTATCTATGTGGGTTAAGTAAAATCAAATTTCAGTTTTGGAAACTGTATCATTCGATACAAACTCCTCTTTGAACATATCTTAGTTCGTTGCAGACATAATTACGGTGGAGCTGGAGGTAGGCTCATTTCGGATTGACATGGTTATAATTTTCTTTTGCAAGCACTATCGAGCAATTTTTGTGTGTTCGTAGGGTAATGGGTCAAACCGGTAAAATTTACGGGTTGAAACAGGGGGTTGACCCACACCCTTTTTGTCCAAAAGAGCAGCAATTGATAATCAAAGTTGCAATGTATAATTCACTAATATTTCTCCCAGTGATGAGAAAAATGAATGTGGTACAGATAGACAACTGAGTTGATCAGAACTTGGGACCTTAAAAGGCTCCGACTTTGGATCCGAAGCTTTCTTCAACAATCCATGATTAGCCGTTTTTCTTTGCCTATTTTCACAAATCACAGGTTAAAAACGAAATTAATATTTTGAACTTCATATAGTTCCAGAGTCATATTGTGATTCTGAATTACCTTTAGCTATTTGATTCTCCGTATTCTCATTTGAAAAACTACCATCGGTTGCATTTGAGGTATAATCATGCTCCAATTTAGACCCTGCTAAGATTTTGACTAGCGGAATGAATTTTGGTCATCGAAGTCAACAAATTTCATCTTTTTCCTTCTGACTTTGTTGCTTCAATGAGAATCTGTGGACATTCTATCAATCCTTTTCAGATCACCCTCATCAATGTCACTCAGGAATCATACTCGTCTTCGTCTTTGGTTTTATAGTTTCTATTTATATGATTAGATGATTTATTGCTGTTAGAAATGTTGTGAATAAAATAAGGTGTTAAGGGTCTGAATCACCTGTACAAAAGTTTTGTTCGGTTTGTGATCGAGTTTGTGACTGAATCTCCCTTTATTTGGAACTGGAGAGAGACTGAACTGATACTGTAGGGTTGCGAAAGTTTTGGTCTTGAACCGATACTATAGGAAAGAAGTTAGTCATAAGTCGGTATTCCAAAATTTTGTCTTCACCAGGGTTAGTTGTAAATTGAAACCGATACCTATGTTTCAGTTTTCACGTTCTTTAAAATTATTTATTTTGATTTTCTCCCACGCAGAGCTGTATTTGGACTGTTGAACATTGCACAACCGTAATTGCATGCATAAGTTGCTGCGCGCTTCAGTATTTTACTATGATTGATGCAGATACTTGGAGAACTCTCATACTCCGTAACTAAAGAGAACTAAGAGAGTTGGTTATCAGATAAGAGAGCTCTCATAAGGAACTGGTCCATCTGCTAAGTCGAAATCGGAAGTGACAACAACTTTGTCACATCTAAATGAATGAGTGATTTGATCATTATTGAACTGATTATAGAATTATGAATTTGAGTTACTATTGGTTGTAGTAGAAGGTGACATTGTGTTTGAACTGCAAACAAGCCAAACGAAATTGATTGGATGTAGGAAAAAAATTGGTGTTTGGATAAATTGTTCAGTTGCTTATCTGCCGGTCTTTTAAATGCAGATCCTAAACTTAACCTGGTAATCACATAAAATTAACCTGCTTAAGCAATACTAAACACCTAAGGTATGAGCTATCTGTAGGATAGGCTTGTGCAGAACTGTGCACAAACAAGAAAACCGAAACAGGATCAGCACTGGTTATTTACGTCCAGTTCTCAGTTACTTTGCCTGGTAAAGTTCAAAACTGGATTTTTGATTCTTTTATTCAAAAGAGATGAAATTTTTACGCAAGTATTTAAACATAAATGGTGAAAAACCAGTCAAACATAAATGGTTAAAAAACCAGTAATGCAACAGTTACTAAAGAGTCTGGTCCGTTCTGGACCAAAGCATACCCTTAGTTTTTTGAATGGATTAGGAGATATTTGGTTGTTGCTGGTTTTTAGAGCAAGTACTAGCACGTAAACTTAACTTGATTAAGCAATACAAGACACCCTAGGAATGAACTTTTAGTAACATAGGCATACAAATCCAAATATCAAAACCCTGACTACCGGTGGCTATGTAAGCCCAGCTCTTGGTCGGTAGATAAGAACGGTTCAGTTGAAAACCAGACTTTAGCTGTAGGAATCTATACCTTTAACTGTTTATGCAAATATACCTTTAATGAATGAAATGAAACTGTTTATGCAAAAGTTAAACGTGAATCACTAGGTTAAGCCCAGTTTTACACCGAACTGGTTTAAATGTTAAGGAAACTGATACTAAACAGTCTAGATCTCGTATCTAGTATTGTGTTATTAATAGTTTTCGGTTCAGGATGGGTCTCAATCCGGTGCGGTTTTGGACCATTGCACACCTAATTGCTTGTATGAATTACATATAGGCTGTTCCTTCGGCATGATTGATGTAGATGCTTGTCATTTAGATAATTAGATCGATGTGTCATGAGTTAATTGATCATTGTCGAAGTTGATTTTAGTAGCAAGAATTAAAAGGTAAATGATGATCAGATATTGATATATCAATGAACTGACTATATAACCATGAGTCACAGTTGCCTTCTCAGGTTATAAGAAAATATATAAGTTGCTTAAACGGGGTCTTGGCATTGTATATTTCCAAGGATGATTACAGATTTATAGGCACAATGAACTAGATTTTTTCTTTATGTTATATTACGTGTCTGTTTAGCGTATGTGGCATTATGTTAGCTATAGGATCATTGATGCTTAATTGTTCAAACTTGCGGACTTTACTTGTCCGTCGGATAACATTTTTGACAGTAAGTCACCATAGCATGACCATCAGAAGCTATTTATTATTCTGTATTTTCGGTGGTCAGCCTTTGATGTTGTCATGTTGGATTTGACAAATTACGAGTGTCTTTTGGGGGTTTTCCCATATTGTGAACTTGTGATTGCTACTTTGCTAGAGTTGCATTGGACACACTGTTTCTCATTTTACAGAAGTTGCTAAGCTCTTCAAAACTCTTTTAAGATTTTGACTAGCGGAATCATTTTGATCATCAAAGTCCACAAATTTCCTTTTGTCCACTGACTTTTTTTCTTTGGTTTTATAGTTTCTATCAATGCTTTTGAGATCATCCCCATCACTGTCAATGCAGGAATCATACTCATTTCGTCTTTGGTTTTATAGTTTCTATTTATTTGATTAAATGATTTATTGTTGTTAGACATGTGGTAGAGTTGCGAAAGTTTTAGTCTTGAACCGATACTATAGGCAAGATGTTAGTCATAAGTCAATATTTCAAAAGTTTTAGTCTTGACCAGGGTCAGTTTGTAAACTGGAACCTAATCTAATTTTCAGTTTTCACGTTTTTTAAAATTATTTATTTTTGTTTTGTCCCAAGCAGAGCCGTATTAGGAGTGTTGAACATTGCACGTCCCTAATTGCTTGCATAGTTCGGAATGGTATCTAGCTTGCTGCTTTAGTATTAACTATGATTGATGCAGATACTTGGACTAGGATATGATATTGACTGCAAATTACCATAGCATGACCATTAGAGGCAACTTATGATTGCTAATGACAATGACTCATTATATGTAAATGACTCATTTTGTGGCAACTTTGATTAATACGAAGGTCATTGATTTCCTTATAAATCTTGTCCACGCAGTTAAAAGAAAGTGCCGAGAAGCACAGGTGTTGCAAAACGAGAGAAAACAAGATCTTATGGATCATCAAGGTTCCATGTGGATTTGATTAGACTGAATTGAAAGGTAAGATGCCGTAAGTGATAGTTAATAGTTGTTTAGGAGTTCATCTTAACACTCCAGAATTTCTTCTCAAAGCCTTTTTGTTAGTTACAGTATAGTTAAATTGCCTATATTTATATTGACATCATATCAGCAAGAATTTGGTCTTGAACATTTTGCTCATACAATATAAAAAAAAGAGTAAGTATAGTTAAATTGATGTAAATACAAAATGGTAAAAACCAACTTTTCATGGTATCAAATAAATGAGCTCTCATAAGTAAATGGTCCATCTGGCAAGTCGAAATCGGAAGTGACAACAACTTTATCACATCTATAATGAGAGATGGTTGATTAGAAGAACAAAGTTCACCATAATTTCCATGTTTTTATCAACGAGGCCTAATGAGAGTGACTTAAAATGAATGTACATGCTTGAGACCACCGATCACAGTTCCCAAACTTCCGGAGTGAGGTGAATGAAACACTATTGGAATCATACGCTACCAAAATCAACCCAAATCGTGTTAGCACTTTCCCATCATTTGGAACGCACAGGCATTCAAGTTTTATCATGTTTTGGCCGATATTTGTACAAACATCGTCTAGCATCATCAAAATTTAGAATTACAGCTCTTGCAAGTATGACATATAAGGTACAGAACCATAGTGTCTTAAATACAAAGGACTCCTAATTGGCAGCTCAACAATTGTTCGTGTGTGTGACACCCTAGAATCGAGGTCATTAACGTTACCCTAAATTACGCTAATTTTTGAAATTTTTAATAAATTTTAATTTCTATACTTATAAGTATTTTGGTTAAAGCCGATGTTCGAGGTTATAATTTTTACGTTTGACGATTTAAGAAGGACGATGACGATTACGATCCCGAGGGATGCCCAATTTTATATAATTTTTGACGATTTATCGATAATGTAATTTTTCGAGAATTTTATTTACGGTTCGTGTTAAGTTGAGTCGGGTGAGTTTTATAGCCTTCCGAGTACATTTAAAGTATCCCAAAAATATTTTGGAGCGTTCGGGAAGATTTCCGACTCCCGTAAAATTTTCAAAATTGACAAATGAGTCGAACCCGCAAAGTTTTGAGGACGTTTTCTACTTAAGGCCAAAAGAAACTAAATATTGCCATTTGGTCCCTCCCAACCCACCAAAAAGGCCAAAAGTGACACACACACAAACACATACAAAACTTTCACCAAAAATCAAACTCTCTCTCCCTCCTTGCTCTCTAAAGCCGACGGACACCCCAAACCACCAAGAAAATTCACCAAAAATCTTTTTTCCACTTGATTTTCCTAAAAACTAAGGTTAGACCACATCTAATTTGGTCATTCCCCACATTTTCATGTGCTCAAATCCCACATGCACTAACAAAAATTTTCCAAGATTTTTCAAGATGATCCAAATTCGTTTTTGTGGCTAAATGTTGTAATGCATGTTGATTTTATGAGTAATGGAAGTATAAACACCAAGAAAACCCACCAAAATCAATTTGGTTGTGGTGATTGGGGCACCCAAACCCCACGGCAATGGGGGTGTTTGGGGAGCCATGGTGGTTGTTGATTTTGAGTGTTGTTCTTATGTTTGGTTTATTGTTTTAGGATGTTTTACATAGGTTTAATTAGTTGCATGTTCATTTCTTTGAATTTTTGATTTTGAGATTGGTTGATCAATAGGGGTAGGACTGAATTTTTGTGTTAGGATATGTTTGGGAAGGCTTAGGATGATGTTTAGTGGTGGTTAGAAGGCTTGGAATCGAGTCTAAGTGCGTTTTTGGTATGGTCATTTTTAGGCAGAAACATTAGGTCCATTTCATAAAAATTATTTTTTTTTCAGGTCTTGAAAACTAAATGTAGTTATAGAGGGTCTTCTTAGCTTTAATTTGGTATAAGGTAGAGCCCGTGACTCAAAACGAGCTAAAAGTTATGACATTTTAAAGATCGGGTACCGGGAGACGAGGACTTTCATAATCCGAATTTGTGCAAAGTTTTAGTCAAATCCCGAGGGTCACAAGTATGAATTGGTAAATGGTCAAGGGTCAAAATTTGGTCCCAAACCTGTGTAAATGAGTCTATATGTTGACTTAGGAGTCAAAGAAGTCAAAGGTACTTTTCATATAGGTCAAAGAGGTCAAAATTGGTCGAAGCGCAATTTCAGCCCGTAAAATGTAGTCGTGGAAAAGAGTTGCGTAACGGGTCGTAAAAGTAAAAACTTTTATTGGGCTTAAAAACATGTTATCTACAGGTCTTATAGGATTTTTGGAAATTTTGTCAAATTTTATAAGTGTGGTTAAACAAGGTAAAACAGCCCGTACTTTAGTCAAGTACCGGCGATAATGAGTAAAAATGGATAACGTAAGTAATGAGAACGAATGGTATAAAATGAGTGATGCTTGTTGTTTTTGTTTTTGGCGTGAGTTATACTTGTCCTAAGTGACTAGTATATATGTATTTTATACAGTACCGTAAAGTATTTAAATGAGATTACTCATTACGCGTTATTTGTGATAGGTGTTGATTTAACCGGGCATCCGTAACATCGTCAGTGATCATCCCTCGAACTACCGACTACTTAAGATATAAGGTGTGAATTTATAGCCTCGCTTATACTTATTTCAAATTGTTTTACCCGCGAGGGAAATGCATGCTAGTTTTTAAAAGGAACGTATATCATGAATGATTGTTAGACCCGAAAGTTGCCTTAGAAATTGTGTTGAGTACCAAAGTTGCAAAAGTCCCTAAAATCATGAACTATTAACTATTGTCCTGCCCTCGAGTAGGGGGAAATAGCCGCTTATGCAATTTGTAGTACTACGGGGTTAACGACCCAATGCTAGCCGAGAAGCTGTACTTTTAGTAAGTTCTGCGGTAGATTATTTTGTATGAGAAATAAGGTATAATTGCAACTGATGCCTTTAGAAGGGGCACTGGTTTCATCTGAATCACGCCGGTACTTATTACGCGGGTGATTGAGTTAACGGATTAGTGTCATGAGCTTAAACACAATTTTCAGTATCCTGATTATAGTTTGTTTGATCGACAAGACTATAAATGATCACGAATGGTTTTTATTATATATACGTTCAAATGGATTGTAAAACCTATGAATTCCACTCAACGTTTTCGTTGACCAAATTTTTGGCATGTGTTTCAGGTAACCGCTGAGGTGTAGGATGGAGCATGCATGGGATGGATGTTGTGTGTATGGCTTGGAGTCCGCTTGTTTTTCCCTCCTTTTTCTACTTAAACATTTTAAGTTTAATGTTATGTTGTTGTAAAACTGAAGTTTTTGGGTTGAGATTCATGGGGACCGAAAACGCTAAACTCTGTGTACCAAATTGGGGTTGGAAAAACCGTGGACATGTATCATCTAAAAATTTTAAATTTCAAGTTTTAAGTTGACGTCTTTTTAGCGTCGTTTGATATATCTTGTGTACAATGAATACTGTGTAGCACCCATTGTTGTAGTTCCGCTGCGCATAGCAATTGTGGGGGTGTTACAGATTGGTAATCAGAGCCACGAGTTATAGAGAACTAGGTCGTTTTTGAAAATCCTAAACTATAACTTTTGGTGTCGTAAGAAAGGGTCCAAGCACACACAACTATCCTGCATGGCTCCGGTAAGATTTATTGTTGTATTTATGGCATTTGACGTATACTTTTGAGTAAAGTATATATGTGGGTAATTATTACGTAAGTATGGAATTACTATATGTAGACGTTGAATTTTATGTGAAATATCCGACATCGTAATTTTTGTATTAATCATGCATGAGCATCATATTATTACATTTCGGGCATATGTACCACCTTTGCATTGCATTTGCATGCATGTATTTATAATTATTGTATAATTACTTATGTACCCTCCGAAATTCGCTGTTATTGCAGGAATGGCCGAGGTACCGCCCAACGATAACGGAAACGATTACGTCGTAGGTCACGAAGGGGGACCGTTTCCTCCGAACCCGCCGGACAATGATAATGGATGGATCGCTCCAGAAGACGAAATAGGGCCGGAAAACGACAATGGCGAAAGTGAGGTGGATAATTTCAGCATGAGTAGTGACGAGAGTGAGGATTCCGAAGAAGAGCCTGAGGAGCTAATGGATGATGGCATTCCCGAGGATGCTGTAGGCCAGACCGAACCTGATTTGTTTCAATCCCCGAATTCGCCGAAGGGTTATGAGGTACCACCGACCGGTCGTTATGAGCAGCAACCCTTTAATCGCCCGATGGAAAATTGTAAGGATTATTTGAGAACCGTGCCAGGATTGGTTAGAGTAAGTAATGGGAGCAGTGGAGAGTCCGGCAAGTCATCCAAGTCGCCATCGATTCATGAGAATATTGCAAGGGTCTACTTTCCGAGACCGAGACACTACTGGGATCCCGCAGGTCGTTTGGGGAGGATGGAAAGGTTGATGTATGAGCGGTTTGTAGTCGAGACTAGGGTAATTAAGAAGTTTGATAAGACTGAAAGGGAACACCAAAGATTGTTGGAAAGGACTGCAAGAGTGGAGTATGACGGGAATGTGAATAAAAGTGACATCAACAGTTTAAAATCAATGGTTGCAAATTTAAGTGCTAGTCTTGACCGTGTGAGGGAAGATCAGATGAGGTTGTCGAGGATGCAGAGTTGGGAGCATCGTGTGAGGGATTCATTGCCCCCGGATTGGAGATTCGTGGACGATTTGGAGATGGAGGCGAATGACTTCATGATTCAGCCGCCTACTAGAGGTGCTTGTATTACGGTGGGAAGTCAGGTAGCGATTGAGTGTGGATCCACATCAGGGACGAAAAAGGAAATGGAATGTGGGCCAGATGATAAAGGAAAGAGAAAAGTGGATGATGTGGATGAGGACGTTAGTGATGAGGAAACCGAGGAAGACGACGACGAGCCGCCATCCAAGAGGTAGTGTGGATCACCACATGCCTAGTTACTTGTTTTGTATTTTCTTTGATCATTGTAATAGAACTATTTTAGACCTTTGTATGATGGTATTATGACGAGAAACTCAAGTACTTGATGTTTTGTGGTGAACGATTGTAGTGGCAATACTTGTCACGATTTTGGTTAATTATCAATACAATCTATGTTACCTTTCATGATCTGTGATATGTCTTAAATTTGATCTTTTGTGGTGTGAATTGATGAATATTAGTAACTCCGTAGTGATGTGTCGTTGTATGTATTTTATGTTTGGGAAACTTGATATGAATACTTACATTGTTTTTCTATTTTCCTTGTCTTGCAGAAAGAGATATTCGATAACACCATGCCTCCAAAGTTGACTGCCGATCGTGTTAACACCATGATACAGGAAGCTATAGCAAATGCGTTGGAAGCGGACCGAGCTGGGAGAAATCAGGATCCAGGAAGGAACGCGGGGAGACAGCAAGCCCCGAGGGTGTGTACCTATTCTAGCTTTATGAAGTGCGGTCCCACGCAGTTCTGTGGAACGGGTGGAGCTTTAGAACTTAGACGATGGTTGGAAAAGGTTGAAAGTACGTTCGAAATCAGTGGTTGTGCAGAAGCGGATAAAGTAAAGTTTGCAGCTGCTACGTTTCTCGATGATGCGTTAAGTTGGTGGAATACCCAGGTAGCTACGGTTGGATTGGCTGTAGCGAATGCAAGGACGTGGAATGCGACAAAAGCTTTGTTGACTAAGAAGTTTTGCCCAGAGGAGGAATTGGGGCAATTGGAGGACGAATTGAGGCATTTGACCTTGAAGAATAACGATATAGCTGCTTACACCAGGAGATTCAATGAGTTAAGTCTTTTGTGTCCGGACATATTTGCCAATGATGCCAAGAAAATGAAGCAGTATATTAAGGGTTTATCTAGCAACATCAAAGGTGAAACAACTTCGTCAAAACCTGGAACGTTTGATGAAGCGGTTCAAATGGCTCACGCTTTGATGGACGTTAAGCTTCAGGACAAGCAGAACTACATTGCTGAAGGCAACAAAAGGAAATGGGAAGCGCCATAAAGTAATCAATCCCAAGGCCAGAACCGAGGTGGAAATCGGAACAACCATGGGCCGAACCGTAATCAGCAGTTTAATCAGAGAAGGAACGAAGGGATGAGGGCAGTGACGAACCCTAGAGGTGTGAAAGTGAATCCCCATTGTGGAAAGTGCAACTTGTATCATGTTGGAAATTGCCCGCCTGCATGCGGCAAGTGTGGAAAGGCAGGTCATAGGACTTCTGGTTGTCGAACGGGAGGAGTAGCCACTGGGGCTAATGCTATTAGGATGAGGGGATGTTATAGTTGTGGAGAAAGGGGTCATGTGCAAGCGAATTGCCCGAAGGCAGGAAACAGGCGGGGAGGCAACAATGCGGCTGCTGTGTATCAAGTGGGAACGGCTGATAAACCACAGGGTCCCAATGTGGTTACCGGTACGTTTTTGCTAGACGCTTGTTATGCTAGTATTTTATTTGATTCTGGCTCCGACAAGAGTTTTGTAGACGTTAGATTTAGTCGTCATATTGATAGAGAACCGGTGTTGTTAACGACTAGTTATAATGTTGAATTAGCCGAT
This sequence comes from Glebionis coronaria, assembly GCA_025667525.1. NCBI lineage: Eukaryota > Viridiplantae > Streptophyta > Magnoliopsida > Asterales > Asteraceae > Glebionis > Glebionis coronaria. Next base: position 10,629,347 of record CM046877.1, read on the forward strand.
GGAAAAATTGTTAGCACAAATTCTATACTGAAAGGGTGTACCTTGAAGTTAGAAAATTACGCTTTTAAAATCGACTTGATGCCTATAGAGCTAGGATCGTTTGACGTGATTGTGGGAATGGATTGGCTAATGGCGCATAGTGCTACGATCGTCTGTGGTGAGAGATTGGTTCAGATTCCGCTGAGGAATAGGGTTTTGACGGTAAAGGGAGACGAATGCACTTCTCGTTTGAAGGTGATTTCGTGTTTGAAAATGATGAAGTACGTAGAGAGCGGATGCGATGTGTTTTTGGCACAAGTTTCGAGCGATGGTGATGTAGAGGCAAGGATCGAAGAGGTACCAGTTATTTGCGAGTATCCGGACGTTTTTCCAGACGAGTTGCCAGGTTTACCGCCTACCCGTGAGGTCGAGTTTCGAATTGATTTAGTGCCAGGAGCTGCGCCAGTTGCACGTGCACCTTATCGCTTAGCACCATCTGAGTTAAAGGAGTTAGCGGATCAATTGAAGGAATTGATGGACAAAGGATTTATTAGGCCGAGCTCATCACCTTGGGGAGCGTCAGTGTTGTTCGTAAAGAAGAAGGATGGTTCGTTTAGGATGTGTATCGACTATAGGGAACTCAATAAGCTGACGGTTAAGAATCGGTACCCATTGCCGAGGATTGACGATTTATTTGATCAATTGCAAGGTTCCAGTGTATACTCAAAGATCGATTTAAGATCAGGGTATCATCAACTGCGTGTAAGAGAGGAGGATATTCCTGTAACTGCCTTTCGTACGCGGTATGGACACTTTGAATTTCGAGTGATGCCGTTTGGGTTGACGAACGCGCCTGCTGTATTCATGGATCTTATGAATCGCGTGTGCAAGCCGTATCTAGATAAGTTTGTTATTGTTTTCATCGATGATATACTTATTTACTCTAAGAGTAGGGAGGAGCACGAGAAGCACCTAAGAAAGATTTTGGAGTTGTTAAGAAAGGAGAAGCTGTATGCAAAATTCTCTAAGTGTGAGTTTTGGTTGGAATCAGTGCAGTTTCTAGGTCATGTGATTGATAGTGAGGGAGTTCGTGTAGATCCTACCAAGATCGAAGCGATCAGGGAATGGTCAGCACCGACGACGCCGACTGAAGTTCGACAATTTTTGGGTTTAGCTGGGTATTATAGAAGGTTTATCGAAGGATTTTCGTTGATTGCAAAATCATTGACAAGGCTTACCGAAAAGAATAGGGTGTACGAATGGGGAAAAGAGGAAGAACTTGCTTTCGAAACGCTCAAGGATAAGTTATGTTCCGCGCCGATTTTATCATTGCCTGAAGGGACCGAAGACTTCGTAGTGTATTGTGATGCGTCTCGTAAGGGTTATGGAGCGGTATTAATGCAACGTGAAAAGGTGATAGCTTACGCGTCGAGGCAATTAAGTAAGAACGAGGAGAACTACACGACGCACGATTTGGAATTAGGAGCGGTAGTTTTTGCGTTAAAGCTGTGGAGACACTATCTGTATGGGACAAAGTGTGTTGTATTCACTGATCACAAGAGTTTGCAGCACATTTTAGATCAAAAGGAGTTGAATATGCGACAAAGACGATGGGTTGAACTATTGAGTGATTATGACTGCGAAATTCGCTACCACCCTGGAAAGGCGAATGTTGTAGCAGATGCACTGAGTAGGAAGGAACGGGAGAAACCTTTGAGGGTTAGAGCTTTAGTGATGAGTGAGAGCGTTGACTTAACCGAAACCATACTGAAGGCTCAGGAGAGAGGATTAATGAAAGGGAATGTTGAAGCCGAAAACTTGGGACGAATGATGAAACCTCTTTTCGTGATTAGGTCTGACGGACTGAGATATTTTGAGAATCGGATTTGGTTACCACTGTGTTCATCTGAGGAAGGAAAGCCTGGAGTTCGAGAATTGGTTATGAATGAGTCGCATAAGTCGAAGTATTCGATACATCCTGGATCGGATAAATTGTATCACGACCTGAAGAAAGTTTATTGGTGGCCGAATATGAAGGCAGATATTGCTCGTTACGTTAGTAAGTGTTTGACGTGCGCGAAGGTTCAGGCAGAACATAAGAAACCATCTGGATTGTTGGTACAACCAGAGATCCCAGAATGGAAATGGGAGAAAATCGCCATGGATTTCGTGACGGGTTTACCTAAGACTCCTAGTGGATGTGATATGATATGGGTAATTGTGGATAGGTTGACGAAATCTGCTCATTTCTTACCTATGAAGAAGACGGACAGCATGGAAAAACTCGCCAGCGTGTACGTGAAGGAGATCGTCTGTAGACATGGAGTGCCGTTATCGATCATTTCGGATCGCGATAGTAGATTTACGTCGGAATTTTGGAAATCGCTTCAACGTGCGATGGGCACTGAACTGAGTTTAAGCACGGCTTATCACCCGGAAACTGACGGCCAGAGTGAACGAACGATTCAAACGATGGAGGACATGCTCCGAGCATGCGTGATCGATTTTGGAGGAAGTTGGGAACGCCACTTGCCTCTGGTGGAATTTTCGTACAATAATAGTTATCATGCGAGTATCAAAGCGGCACCGTTCGAAGCATTGTATGGAAGGAAGTGTAGATCGCCCGTGTGTTGGAGTGAAGTAGGGGAAAGTCAATTGACTGGACCCGAAATGGTATTAGAAACGACAGAGAAGATTGTGCAGATCAAGAACCGACTACTTGCTGCGAGAAGCCGACAGAAGAGTTATGCCGATAACCGAAGAAAACCGTTGGAGTTTGAAGTTGGGGATATGGTTATGCTCAAGGTATCGCCGTGGAAGGGTGTAATTCGTTTTGGGAAGAAAGGAAAGTTGAGTCCGAGGTATATTGGACCGTTTAAGATCGTTGAACGAATTGGACCAGTAGCGTACAAGTTAGAATTGCCGACCGAGCTTAGTGCTATTCATGACACGTTTCACGTATCGAACCTGAAGAAGAGTTTGGCGGACAAGGAATTGGTGATTCCTTTGGACGAGATTCGACTAGACGACAAAATGCACTTTGTGGAAGAACCTGTGGAAATAATGGACCGAGAGGTTAAGCGGTTGAAGCGTAGTAGGATTCCTATTGTGAAAGTCCGATGGAATTCTAAGCGTGGACCGGAATACACCTGGGAACGTGAGGACTTTTTCAAGGAAAGGTATCCTCATCTGTTCCAGTAAGACGAAATGTGAGTACAAGAAGAGGCGAGCGCCGGGACGTCGCTCTCTTTAAGGAGGGGTGGATGTGACACCCTAGAATCGAGGTCATTAACGTTACCCTAAATTACGCTAATTTTTGAAATTTTTAATAAATTTTAATTTCTATACTTATAAGTATTTTGGTTAAAGCCGATGTTCGAGGTTATAATTTTTACGTTTGACGATTTAAGAAGGACGATGACGATTACGATCCCGAGGGATGCCCAATTTTATATAATTTTTGACGATTTATCGATAATGTAATTTTTCGAGAATTTTATTTACGGTTCGTGTTAAGTTGAGTCGGGTGAGTTTTATAGCCTTCCGAGTACATTTAAAGTATCCCAAAAATATTTTGGAGCGTTCGGGAAGATTTCCGACTCCCGTAAAATTTTCAAAATTGACAAATGAGTCGAACCCGCAAAGTTTTGAGGACGTTTTCTACTTAAGGCCAAAAGAAACTAAATATTGCCATTTGGTCCCTCCCAACCCACCAAAAAGGCCAAAAGTGACACACACACAAACACATACAAAACTTTCACCAAAAATCAAACTCTCTCTCCCTCCTTGCTCTCTAAAGCCAACGGACACCCCAAACCACCAAGAAAATTCACCAAAAATCTTTTTTCCACTTGATTTTCCTAAAAACTAAGGTTAGACCACATCTAATTTGGTCATTCCCCACATTTTCATGTGCTCAAATCCCACATGCACTAACAAAAATTTTCCAAGATTTTTCAAGATGATCCAAATTCGTTTTTGTGGCTAAATGTTGTAATGCATGTTGATTTTATGAGTAATGGAAGTATAAACACCAAGAAAACCCACCAAAATCAATTTGGTTGTGGTGATTGGGGCACCCAAACCCCACGGCAATGGGGGTGTTTGGGGAGCCATGGTGGTTGTTGATTTTGAGTGTTGTTCTTATGTTTGGTTTATTGTTTTAGGATGTTTTACATAGGTTTAATTAGTTGCATGTTCATTTCTTTGAATTTTTGATTTTGAGATTGGTTGATCAATAGGGGTAGGACTGAATTTTTGTGTTAGGATATGTTTGGGAAGGCTTAGGATGATGTTTAGTGGTGGTTAGAAGGCTTGGAATCGAGTCTAAGTGCGTTTTTGGTATGGTCATTTTTAGGCAGAAACATTAGGTCCATTTCATAAAAATTATTTTTTTTCCAGGTCTTGAAAACTAAATGTAGTTATAGAGGGTCTTCTTAGCTTTAATTTGGTATAAGGTAGAGCCCGTGACTCAAAACGAGCTAAAAGTTATGACATTTTAAAGATCGGGTACCGGGAGACGAGGACTTTCATAATCCGAATTTGTGCAAAGTTTTAGTCAAATCCCGAGGGTCACAAGTATGAATTGGTAAATGGTCAAGGGTCAAAATTTGGTCCCAAACCTGTGTAAATGAGTCTATTTGTTGACTTAGGAGTCAAAGAAGTCAAAGGTACTTTTCATATAGGTCAAAGAGGTCAAAATTGGTCGAAGCGCAATTTCAGCCCGTAAAATGTAGTCGTGGAAAAGAGTTGCGTAACGGGTCGTAAAAGTAAAAACTTTTATTGGGCTTAAAAACATGTTATCTACAGGTCTTATAGGATTTTTGGAAATTTTGTCAAATTTTATAAGTGTGGTTAAACAAGGTAAAACATCCCGTACTTTAGTCAAGTACCGGCGAGAATGAGTAAAAATGGATAACGTAAGTAATGAGAACGAATGGTATAAAATGAGTGATGCTTGTTGTTTTTGTTTTTGGCGTGAGTTATACTTGTCCTAAGTGACTAGTATATATGTATTTTATACAGTACCGTAAAGTATTTAAATGAGATTACTCATTACGCGTTATTTGTGATAGGTGTTGATTTAACCGGGCATCCGTAACATCGTCAGTGATCATCCCTCGAACTACCGACTACTTAAGATATAAGGTGTGAATTTATAGCCTCGCTTATACTTATTTCAAATTGTTTTACCCGCGAGGGAAATGCATGCTAGTTTTTAAAAGGAACGTATATCATGAATGATTGTTAGACCCGAAAGTTGCCTTAGAAATTGTGTTGAGTACCAAAGTTGCAAAAGTCCCTAAAATCATGAACTATTAACTATTGTCCTGCCCTCTAGTAGGGGGAAATAACCGCTTATGCAATTTGTAGTACTACGGGGTTAACGACCCAATGCTAGCCGAGAAGCTGTACTTTTAGTAAGTTCTGCGGTAGATTATTTTGTATGAGAAATAAGGTATAATTGCAACTGATGCCTTTAGAAGGGGCACTGGTTTCATCTGAATTAAGCCGGTACTTATTACGCGGGTGATTGAGTTAACGGATTAGTGTCATGAGCTTAAACACAATTGTCAGTATCCTGATTATAGTTTGTTTGATCGACAAGACTATAAATGATCACGAATGGTTTTTATTATATATACGTTCAAATGGATTGTAAAACCTATGAATTCCACTCAACGTTTTCGTTGACCAAATTTTTGGCATGTGTTTCAGGTAACCGCTGAGGTGTAGGATGGAGCATGCATGGGATGGATGTTGTGTGTATGGCTTGGAGTCCGCTTGTTTTTCCCTCCTTTTTCTACTTAAACATTTTAAGTTTAATGTTATGTTGTTGTAAAACTGAAGTTTTTGGGTTGAGATTCATGGGGACCGAAAACGCTAAACTCTGTGTACCAAATTGGGGTTGGAAAAACCGTGGACATGTATCATCTAAAAATTTTAAATTTCAAGTTTTAAGTTGACGTCTTTTTAGCGTCGTTTGATATATCTTGTGTGCAATGAATACTGTGTAGCACCCATTGTTGTAGTTCCGATGCGCATAGCAATTGTGGGGGTGTTACAGTGTGGATCATGTAATATTACTTGTGTGCATTATGTTTTTACATTATTTTTTTGTCATGTTGCTCTAGATGATATGTGTTATTCTTTTTACCACAGCTATCATATTTTTCCTCTCGACCAAAAGTTGTAGTATGTGGGAAGGTGTGCGGGTGATTTGTTATAAACAAAAAATGCAGAACAGTCAAATAATGATCCGTCAAATCATCTGTGTTAATCGATCAAGGGTTCAACACATATACTAGATATACGACGATTACAATAAACATGCTAAACATATGTTGAAGCCAAACTAAAAAAGTTGGAACGAAAATGCTGAAGTATTTAGTCATTTCAGGTAGAGGATTGTTATGAATTCAAAGAACTGTATGATTATAAAAACAAAGTAAGATATCAGCCTATAAGTTATAACACACATTTGAGCTGTTAGGGTTATTGTCATAGCGACTGTTTGGATGTGCGTTGAATAGAATAATCGTAACAGTTCTTGTTGCAGGCTCTTTGTTTTCACGTCTAACTTATTGTTGAGTCTACATTTAGAATTCATTATTTCGAAATGTGAAATAGTTTTAAACGATCATAATATAACAGAACACCAGTGAGTAAACTACATGCTAACCTCTAAAAATATAAAAATAATCTCATTAAAAAGTAAGGTGGAGTTGATTAATAAACATGACTGCTTTAGAGCATCAAAACTCAGACACCTTCAATTGGTCTAAGTCAACTGTATCACATAACTCCCTAGAACATAGCAGATAAAGACCGTTAACATAGTTAATAATACACCAACAAATATCGGAAACAGGTAGAAGTTTTTTTTGGGTAACCAGGGTTCTGAACTTTTGGCTGACGCCGCACATACTCAAACAGGGAAAATCCCTCCCCTTATTCAGGAAGGTTGGTGTGGCTGCTAGTATTGGATCAAAGTTCAATAAGCCTTATTCGCTTCAGATTTCCTGAAAGAACAAACATTCGGTGTGTATGAGCTCGCAATCTGATGTTGATACAAGAACGAAGATGATGAAAATTTTGATCAGACTCTTTCCTATTAACTGTATATCGACATTTTATTTTCCTTTGTGGTCTAAAGAGCAAAGATAGAACACATATCAGTGATGGTCTCAGAAAGGAAATTGGTTATCCACATTGATACTTGTTGGCACATGTCATATAGAATCACATCATGTTTAAACAGACTCCCGATCCCGATGTAGTACTGGTTTTTGTATCACCATAGGTGACAACGTCAGTTGCATAAGCGCGTCTCTGCCTACTAATCCACCAAGACTAAATCATAAGCACCAAAACAATATTATTCCTACCAATTCAAATTTCTTCGCATATGTATAAACTAGTGTTACATATTAGCTCAATGCAATCATTACAAAACATTAAGAATACTTTATTAGCAGCGAAGTGATTGTTAAAGTTCAATAAAATTATGTGTTTGTACATAAATTGCAATTATTTGAATTATATTATGCTAAATGAACAAGTTATTGTTATTAATAACTAATCTGTAAATGAAACAGGGTTGGAAGAGCAAAATTCACCTTAATCTTGAGTGTCATTCATATCTGCAAGGCCTAAAGGCGGAAAAGGTGAAACCAAACTCTCAACAATAATGCAAGCAGCACGACACTCATTGTCAATCACCAAAGATGAACTATCTTTTGAATCATAGACTAGCAAATTCAGCCCAGACTTTAACAACAGTTTCCCATCTTCTGAAATGCATATAGGAGACCAAATATTATAACCCCACCAATGATAACTATCCGGGATGGAAGCCAACTTAGTCCACGAATCATTCACTCCATAAACTTTCATTACCCATACATCAACCACATGACTTTCATAATAATTATAAAGAACACACAACCATTCTCCTAAAACCCCCAATTTCAAATAGTTATAACCCTTACCATACGCTGGCTGCAAAATTTCACCACAAGTCTCTTTTGCTAAATTAAGAGAAACTATCTTCCATGAATCCGACGAATTACTTTTACCAGCCGCCCAGTGAAGAGATCTATTTAAAAGCGTACCATCGTCTAACGGACGAGCACATGGAAAATTACCGATTTCCTTCCACTTTCCAGTTTTTGATGAATATATTATAGTAGCCATTTTAGGCTCTATTCCGGTTATAACAACTTTGTAATCATTTGACAACTCATCATACCCAAAACCATAACAAACCTCCGAATAACCATGTTGATAAGAGCATGGCAATAAATATGATCTCCTAGTAGTCGGGTTGTAAATAAAGATACTATAATCAGCATCCCAAACTAAAAGGCATAATAACCCATTACAAGACCCAACAATCCTAATGCTTGGAAATTGCGGTAGTTGCAACGGATTTTCAAGTAGTAAAGAGTTACTAACACATTTATCAAACATCACATTAGAAAGTGGGCATACTTTGAAATCGTTAGAGTGTTCAAAAGTATTGTAAATAAGTTGATATTTTATGTTGTTGGTACAAGATAAGCTATAATGTGATTTAATAAAATGTTGGTCGGATATTAACGAGTACCATTCTTTGCAAACGGACTTACATCGTAATAATGATTTGACTGAAGCCTTCAACAGGATTTCGCGGATGATTTCTTGTGGAAACCAATGACTTATTTTTTTTGTCGTCATTCTTTATTTTTTAGGGTTCTTCTAATGTCAGGGAAAAGTAAATAAGAAGTATGAGATCTATAATCATTTCTTATTGTTAATTGTAGAGGCGGCAATACATGCAAATGGGCCATGTGGGTATTATTTTTTTATGGACTTTTGGCCTAAATAGACAAGATAGCCTTTTCTTAATTGGCCCAGTTAATGTTACACATATAATTAATTGATCGATCCTTCAAGCTTTAATAATACGACTTACGACGCATGCAAACTCAAAACGTATTTTTTTTTTAAGTCTATGACGAGGACTTCCCACCGCCTCTAGGACGAGTGGACTAATCTCCCGCAGGATTTGCTCGGTATCTCGATGGGTAGTATCCCTCCCAATTGAGATTGCATATGTGATGGCCAAAGGCTCCAACAGATAACAGCTAGAATAAGCCCAAAAGGGTAACCTGATCTTCTGTCATGACCGTTTCGAATAAGAGTGTTTTCACAACCTCTTGGACCACTCATTAACTTCACCGTCAACTCCTCAATCTCTTACGCGAACTCCTTAATATGTTAAAAACTGATCCCTTAGAGGATCAAATCAGAAGCATACAAAAATTGATCCCTTAGAATCATAGACAATATTAATCAACTATGTGATAAAGAATTATGCTACATTCATATATTCTATATGTAAAGCATCATAGCTAGTTTATGCTTGCAAGCACAATCGAGCTAGTTTATGCTTGCAAGCACAATCGAGCAAGAATTATGCTACATTCATAAAAGGCTCCGACTTTGGATCCAAAGCTTTCTCTAACAATCCATGATTAGCCGTCTTTCTTTGCCTATTTTCACAAATCACAAGTTAAAAAAACAAATTAATATTTTGAACTTCATATAGTTCCAGAGTAATATTATGATTCAAAATAACTTTTAGCTTTTTGATTCTCTGTATTCTCATTTGAAAAAGTACCATCGGTTGCATTTGATTTATCGTTATGCTCGCCCTGCTAAGAATTTGACTAGCGGAACCAATTTTGGTCATCGAAGTCCACAAATTTCATCTTTTTCCCTCTGACTTTGTCGCTTCAATGAGAATCTGTAGACATTCCATCAATCCTTCTAAGATCATCCTCATCACTGTCACTCAGGAATCATACTCGTCTTCGTCTTTGGTTTTATAGTTTCTATTTATATGATTAGATGATTTATTGCTGTTAGAAATGTGGTGAATAAAATAAGGTGTTAAGGGTCTGAATCTGTGAATCACCTGTACAAAAGTTGCGTTCGGTTTATGATCAAGTTTGTGACTGAATCTCCCTTTATTTGGAACTGGAGAGAGACTGAACTGATACTGTAGGGCTGCGAAAGTTTTGGTCTTGAACCGATACTATAGGCAAGAAGTTAGCCATAAGTCAGTATTCCAAAATTTTGTCTTGACCAGGGTCAATTGTAAATTGAAACCGATACCGTAGTCTAATTTTCAATTTTAACGTTCTGTAAATTACTTATTCTGGTTTTGTCCCAAGCAAAGCCAATATTTGGACTGTTGAACATTGCACAACCCTAATTGCTTGCATAAGTTGCTGCTTCAGTATTTTACTACGATTGATGCAGATACTTGGTCTTTTGGATAGAATATCGACTGCAAATCACCATAGTATGACCATTAGCAACAATTCGTTTTTCTGTATTTTGTTTTGTTGATAACTATGCTTCTCGGTTTTCTTAAAATACATTATATTGTTTGCTTCACTTGTTAATAATTCTAGTATGGTGTTAAGTATTTGATGATGGATTAGCCAACTTATGATTGTCTTTTGCGGGTTTGCCCTTATTTCATCTACTAAGCAGTTTACTTAAACTTGTACAGGTTTTGTATATGTCGATGGATACTTACCTGCAAGGTTTGTTTGTTCTCGCTAATGATCCATCATCCGAAGTACGGAAATTGGTAAATAATTTCTACTCTTTGTATTAATTGTGGCATGCAGATATTAGTTTTCTGTTCGGCATAGAACCTCCTTTCCAACTTATACTAAGAATGAGGTTCATTTATGGAACCCATTCCTACTCTTTTTCGTCTTGCTGGCTGTCTTACAAGTGTTTTCATATATGTCTTTTCCAAATACCAACTAACAATGGCCCATCTTTTTAGAAAAATGGTATGCTGCTTTGCATCTTAAATAGATTAAATATGCTCTGATCAGCCGCAGTTTTTGTGCAACGTATATACATTTTTACTTATAATGACCTGTGCATTTTCTTTTCTTCTTATATGTCTTTCTGCTTCTCTGGTTCATGCTTTAGTTAAGCACTAGTTATCAGCATTAATGATAATTACTCACGTGGTGTATAGGTTTGTTCGGCTTTCGTTCAGCTAATTTAAGTTCGTCCTTCGTTCCACGAGGTGGGATTTTGTTTTATTGAATACATGCTACAATTGAACAAGGAACCTGACGATGAAGTGTCACTTGAAGCCTCTGTTAATTCTTTGCTTGTTGCTTCACGTCTTAAGCAATTTGCTTGTAGCTATAAACTCTTTGTGCTCTCTGAAGTCTGAACAAATGGTGTGCCAATTATAAAGTAGCCACAGGAAGTCTTTTGTATTTTAAAACAAAAGCAATATAGCAGTTACATGGGTTACATATGTGGTGCATACAATTACAATATTGCAGCAACGTATTTCTGTATCCTATCCATCTTAAACATTAATTTTGCAGGAGTGCCTATTGTGAATCTCACCCCTACACTCCATACATAACATTGCAATAGTTGTTCTGAAAAAATAATATTGTAATAATAATATACATGAGATTGCAATTATTTAACTTATATTCTGCTAAGTGAGCAAGCTTTGGTTACCGACAATTAACCTGCAAATGAAACAGAGTTGGAAGAGCAAATTTCACCTTAATCTTCATCGTCATTGTTATCAGCAAGATCTAAAGGTGGAAAAGGTGAAACTAAACTCTCAACAACAATGCAAGCATCCCTACATTTACATTCCCTCTCAATCACCGTGACTGATTTATTATTTAAATCATAGACAGCCAAATTCTCGTCGTATTGTAGCAACAGTTTCCCGTCGTCTTCATAGACACAAAAAGGAGCCGAAATATAACCCCACCCCGAAGTATACGAGATGGAAGGCAACTTAGTCCAAGAATCCTTCATTCCATAAACCTTCATCAGCCATACATCCAACACGCAACTTTTATAATAATCACAAAGAACACACAACCATTCTCCTGAAACCCCCAATTCCTTAAAGCAAACACCTTCATCATACACCGGTTGCAAGACTTCGCCATAAGTCTCGTTTGCTAAATCAAGAGAAACTATCTTCCACATATCCAATGAATAACTTTCAACCACCCAGTGAAGAGCTCCATTTAAAAGCTTACCATTATCTGATGGACCAATATTAGGAAAAGGACCAATTGCCTTCCATTTTCCAGTTTTTAATGAATACATCATAGTAGCCTTATTATGCAGAATGTTGGTCATAAAAACTTTGTAATCATGAGACAGCTCATCATACCCAAAACCATAATGAACCATCGATGATTCAGTTTGCTGAAAGCATGGCAATAAATTCAGTTTCCTAGTAGTCGGGTTGTAAATAAACAGAGTATTATCAACATCCACCAAAAGGCATACTAATCCATTACAAGACCCAACTATCTTAAACCCGTAGGGTCTAGGTGGTTTGAATGGATTTTTAAGTTGTATCGCATTATTAACAGATCCATTAAACAGCACATCATAAAGAGGACAGCTATTAAGATTGTTTCTTTGCCTGGTGTACATAAGTCTATAATGATGATTGTTAATGTTGTTGGTATAATGAGATTTAATAAAATCTCGGTCGGAAATTAAAGAGTACCATTCTTTGCAAACAGACTTACATCGTAACAATGATTCGACAGAAGCCTTCAACAGAATTTCCCCGATGATTTCTGGTGGAAACCAATGACTGATCGCGAGTGCCATCGACTACTTTTTTTTTAGGGTTGTTTGAATATCAGGGTCTGAGATTTATAATTGGGCGGCAATACATGCAAATGGGCCATCTGGTATTATTATAAGTGGCCCAGTTAATTAAATAGCGTTGTTTGAAAATATACTGTTTGCTTCATTTGTTCATGCTCTTAGCAATTAGTAAATCTTTGTTGGTTGCTTAATAGGATGTGTAATTGCTTTATAAATCTTTTTAGGCGTAAATCGCCCTTAAATAGATTTGATCAACCTTGAACTGAATCATCAAGGCCTAACTAGATATTGAGATGTATTCACGTAGTTATGGGAGCTATATATGTTTTAATAATAATAACGCCTAACAAGATACGTGTGTAGTTATTTGTCTTTGGTAAACAGGAACGATGCGTAATAACTAGATTTTGAGTTGTTTTTTACATCTTTGATCTGCAATGACAAAAAGCTAGTCTTTGAACACAAGAGCTGCCATTATTTTAGGATCGGGTGACGAGTTGCTTGTCATTATATAGCTGATAATCGGTGAAATTGATAAACGGGCTCTGATATATTTGTTGAAATATCTTGGTCATAGTTCACTGTATAGTATTTTCTGGATTTTAAGGTATTTTAGTTTCTTGAGAATTTTCGGCTTGCGAGTGTAGTATTGTAGAACTTGAAAACTAGTTTGTTGATTAGCTGATCCGATACGGTATAATTTGTTGCTCAAGTACTTACTTTGTTCTGATTTTTTATTTTTGGCAGATGCAAATCTTTGTTAAGACCCTCACTGGCAAGACAATCACTCTTGAGGTCAAGATCTCAGACACCATCGACAACGTTAACGCTAAGATTCAAGACAAGGATGGAATTCCTCCAGATCATCAGAGGTTGATCTTTTCTGGTAAGCAGCTTGAGGACGGTCGTGCTTTGGCTGATTATAACATCCAGAAGGAGTCAACACTCCACCTTGTCTTACGTCTTCGTGGTGGTATGCAAATCTTTTGTTAAGACCCTCACTGGTAAGACCATCACTCTCGGGGTCAAGAGCTCCGACACCATCGACAACATCAAGGCTAAGATCCAAGACAAGGAAGGAATTCCTTCAGACCAGCAAAGGTTGTTCTTTGCTGGCAAGCAGCTCGAAGATGGCCGTACCCTTGCCGACTACAACATCCAGAAAGAGTCGACCCTCACCCTCCATCTTGTGCTCAGGCTTAGAGGAGGTATGCAGATCTTCGTCAAGACTTTGACTGGGAAAGCAATTACTCTTGAAGTTGAGAGCTCCGATACGATCGATAATGTCAAGGCCAAGATCCAAGACAAAGAGGGTATCCCACCAGACCAGCAGAGATTGATTTTTTGCTGGTAAGCAACTCGAGGATGGACGTACCCTTGCTGATTACAACATTCAGAAGGACTCCACTCTCCACCTTGTCCTCCGTCTTCGTGGTGGTAACTGAATTGAAGTTCTTTTCTTGTTCGTGTTTGTTTCTTTGTGAATGTTCTATGCGTTGGGTCTTTGCAAGCGTTATGAACAATGTGGTACTCTTTTGATTCCAAATAACAATAATTCTGTTTGGTGACTCTATAAGTTTTTGTGACATGTGGCTTTGTTTTGGTTGTGTGTGAGCTTCTGATATGTCTTATTGCCTGCATAAACATAGTTTGATTTCATTATGCCTTATTGGTTTAACGTAAACCTAGTTCAAGTGTGCTAAGTGTTGCTTTGATATGCTTGTGTTCGAGCTTATGGTTATAGTGTCATTGGCTTGGCCCTAACCTAGTTCAAGTGCGTTCACTGTGGCCTGAACATGATAATTGTTGGTGCACTTGAAATGGTTGGCTCTGGCTAGGCTTGATATAATATTGGTCATAAACACTTCTATTTGGTAAGTTGGTTGCTCCATTTAGCAACACATAGTTTAGGCGCTAAGTTGCTTTGATTTTGCAGTAATGTTTGTTACAACAAACTGGGCGGGCACAATGACGTTAGATCTTGTCTCAAGTAAATCATTGAGTTAGGGTCAATAAGCTTCAATGCCGAGGATAGTGTTAGTTGTAGGTTTAGATATTCGGCATCCTTTTTGTTTGACATCTTTAGGTTCTTTATTTTCATTTGCACTTTGGTTTGTTACATTTGTTCAAGTAGTGTGATGCTAGTCATGGCTACTGTCTCGGGTTCTTCTCGATGATGGTAATTCAGAGCAAAATAAAGAGAGCGGGAAGGGTGTTTATTATATTCAACAGTCATCAAGCAAAATGAACCGTAGGTTTTGCTGAAGTATTGAACCAGCTTTGCTAGGTTAAGGTTTAACATAAAGCGTATGAAATTATATATCCATCAAAAGTCAGGGGCGTCTGTGCGTTACGCATATACGTCAGTTTTTGTCTTGATTCTGTGCTTGGACAGTTGGTTTTCACAACGTCTCACTTCATCTTTGACTGGTACCAAATGGATGCCTTTGAAACGATCCCCATGTTATATAAAGCTAGGCAAGTAATTGCAGAGGTAAATCATAAGTAGACCAATTTCTTATTAAAATGAACTTGTATCTTAAACAGACATCAAATTATCATAATTTGTGCCTAGCTAGCTGTATTATCATCATTTAGCCTAATGGAAGAGCATTTTAACATTCAATCCGCAAGAAGTTTCATTTTTCCCTCTTTTCACCAAAGAGACATATGGAAGGCACATTGATTGTTTAATACTTGTCCTACTTACCGAAGATAAGAGGTTCCAGTGGTTGGGATAGAACTACTTGTTATTAGAGCAAGACAGCTTGCTTGAGCAAATCCCACAGACCCACCAGAATGTAGATTTGGAATAGCACACTCACACAATCACACGTTAATGAGATGAAAAAGTTCTCTGATTGCATACTAACTACTACTGCTCCTAGGTCATGGCTTAGCTAAGGAATAGGTACATAAAGATACCCACTTTCATCCTCAATGCCCGGTCACCAAGTCAAACTACTTTATTTACTCAAATAGTAAAATACTAATTCAAGATTAAACCAACACAGAAAACCGGAAGGAACATGGAAGGACCTTTTTTTGTGGGACAGGCTTGTGCAAAACTCTGCACAAACAGACTACTGCTGCTGGTCATGTACGTGCTGGACGTTAGTTGTAGGATTATTTTTTGCATTAATGAACTGAAACGATTAGGCAAGAACCCAACTTGAATCACTAGTCCATAAGTTTTCTCCAGTTTAGGATCGAACTAGTTGTGAAAGGTAGGTGAATCGGTTTTGACATACTTGAATATCGGCTCAGGTTTTTTTTTTTTTTTTTTTTTGGTAACCGTGATTTCCGACTCATTGGCCGGTTAATCCACGGGGTTTGAGCCCACCGCCACAGGTTGGGTCTCAATACGGTCTAGTTTTGGACCCATTGAACACCTAATTTCTTGTATGGAACTTGAAAAGGTATTTAAGTTCTTGCTTTATTCTGACTAATGTAGATGCTTGTCTTTTACATGAATGAGTGATTAGATCATCATAGGATTGAATTTCCATCTTAGTACATCACTCCAAATATTCGAGAATCAGGGTGTTCTAAGAATTGAACCCTTCAACTACTTTGAACACCTGAAGATAACATACACCCAAGTTTTCAAACACTTAAAACGCTCCTGACACCATACAAGCCATGTGTCCATATCCAATTCATAAATGTTGTAAGAGCCAAAGTCCATGCTCCTTGAGGCGGCGAAACCTCAACATTTACATAGGTGGTTCCTCTTTAGTTCATGCTCCTGCTTAAGCACTTTTTCAAAGAAGTTAACCATTAAGAAGTTTATAACTTCATCCTCCTTTCAGCAGGTACAAGCACATCCTTGGGATGATATATATGTGCTTCAGTCCCCTGAATGTTCAGCTTTCCACATTGAACTCAGCTCCCAAGTTTCCTCAGGAGGGAGTTGGGTGTCCTAGCATTCAGTGACTAGAGTGGACTTTTAAACCCATCCCTTTACCAGACTTTATAACCAAGTCTCTAGCCAATCCCTTCGTCAAGTGATCAGCTAAGTTTTGTTGAGACCTCACAAACTCTATTGAAATTACCCCATTCGTGATCAACTCATGAATCATGCTATGTCTAACACCTAGGTGTCTAGACTTGCCATTGTACATCTGGCTATATGCCTTAGCCAATGTAGCTGCACTATCACAACGGATAGAAATGGGTGCCATAGGTTTGACCCACAATGGAATCTCAAGAAGCAAGTTTCTCAACCATTCAGCCTCTTTACCAGCAGCTGCTAGAGCCACAAATTCAGATTCCATTGTTGAACCAGTAATGCAAGTTTGCTTCTTGGATGCCCAAGAAATTGCACCACCACCAAGAAGGAATACCCAGCCACTTATGGATGAATTATCCTCAGTATTGCTGATCCAACTTGCATCAGTGTAACCTTCCAACACTGAAGGATCTCCAGTATAAGACAAACAATAATCCATTGTTCCTTTCAAATACTTTAGTACCCTCTGAATTGCTTGCCAATGCTGAGTACCAGGATTACTAGTATACCTACTCAGTTTACCTACAGCAAATGCAATGTCAGGCCTAGTACTAGTTATGGCATACATCAAGCAACCAATAACCCTAGAATACTCAAGCTGGGAGACAGCCTGACCATTGTTAGGCATTAGTTTCTCACTTGTATCCATAGGTGTACTTACTGGAGTACAATCAAAGTGATTGAATTTCTTCAGCACCTTCTCAATGTAATGAGACTGAGAAATTACAATACCATCACTTTCATGTTTAATCCTTATGCCAAGGATAACATCAGCCTCCCCCATGTCTTTCATGGAGAACTTTGATGACAAAAAATCCTTTGTCTGATCAACCTTAGCTTGGTCAGTACCAAAGATTAACATGTCATCAACATATAGGAAAATGATGACTCCTTTACCAGATTCATCAAATTTGCTATATACACCTTTTTTAGCTTGGTTAAGTGAATAACCATTAGACAAAACCACTTCATCAAATTTCTGGTGCCATTGCTTAGGTGCCTGCTTCAGTCCATATAAGGACTTAATCAGTTTACACACCTTACCTTCATGACCAGGCATGATGAAGCCCTGAGGTTGGTTCATATAAACCTCCTCATCCAAGTCACCATTCAAGAATGCTGTCTTCATATCCATCTGATGAATAATCAGATTATGAATACTTGCTAGAGCAATCAGCATTCTTATGGTACTGATACGTGCTACTGGAGCATAAGTATCAAAATAGTCTATCCCTGACTTTTGTTTAAAGCCCTGAATGACTAACCTTGCCTTGAACTTTTCAATAGTTCCATCTACCTTCATTTTCCTTTTGAAAATCCACTTGTTGGAATATTAGTAGTAAACTTAAATATAGTTTAGGGACTTAAGTGTACTTTGTAATATAGATTAGGAATAAACTTGTATTAGGAAGGTGTCTACCCCCTCATCTCTATAAATAGGGATGAGGGGGGATCCTAGTTCATTGAATTCTTCTTTCTCAATGTAGTCTTTATTAGGGTTATTAATAAAGAGGTAGTTGAGGGTATACCGTGTGCATATATGTTTGTCGGTTCTTTGTAGTCTCTCGTGTTCACTACTTGTGCTCGATACAACTCGCGATCTAGAGGTTCCGCGTTATCGAACTTCGGGTTTGTTGTCGGTATCGTACAACAAGTGGTATCAGAGCCAAGTTAATTGTTGCTCTCGAAGATCAGTGCTAGGTCGAGGTGACGAGTTCGTTGGGTGTCGAGGTAAAGACTTTCGAATCGTTCGGTTAATTAGCGATCGGTTTTGGGATTTCAAATTCGTTTTTGGAGTAGCGATCGGTCAACGAGAGAAGGAAGTATACTCCACGTGAGGGTTGTTTGTTTATTAAACAAATGGTTACTTAATATTAACATATATTAAATCTTACGTGGAGAGAACTTAAGACAACGAATAAATACAAAGAGAAGTCGTTGTTTTATTCCATGTGATGTGGTTTTTAAATCAGGTGAATTACATGTAAATAACAACATACTACAAAGGTGACGAGAGATTTAATCTTTTAATAATTCGATTATGAGGTATGATCTTTAGGTTTTAAAGATTATCTGGTTCGAATATATTAAAAGTTTGTTGTTGCGGTTTTTCTTCTTGTGGAACAAAGTTTCGGTCGTGGTTTGCTTGTGGTTTCAAGTTTACGATTGGGTTTGCTTGTTCATGATCGAGGTTTTAGGGTTTCTAATAAATTCGATTTGCAAGAAAGGTATTTTCTTGTGGTTCAAGTTTTGATCGTGGTTTGCTTGGGTTTCAAGTTAACGATCAGGGTTGCTTGTTCATGATCGAGGGTTTAGGTATCTAATAAATTCGATTGCAAGAAGTGTATTTCTTGTGGTTCAAGTTTGATCGTGGTTTGCTTGCGTTTTCAAGTTAACGATCGGGTTGCTTGTTCTAATCGAGGGTTTAGGGTTATCCTAGTTAGTTCGATTTGCAAGAGAGGGTTTACGCAACAACGGGTATATTGCACACGACTTGTGAGGCTTGTCGGTAAAGTTGGTTAAGAAACAACTTGACAAGGTTTGTAGCAAGGTTAAAGAAGATTCAAGACTTGTCGAGGTTGCAAGATCTCTTAGGTTATTAGAGATCGGTTTTGCAAAATTAAAAGTACGACAAGGGTTACTTCAAAAGGAGTCGGGTACTTTCTTGATTCAAGGGTTGTCGATTTGTTGGATAGGTTAATTTCCAAGGCTCAATCGATATTTGAGTAAGAAAGGGTGTTCTTTTGAAGGGTTACTTGGTTTGATCGATTTCTAAGAAGGTTTCTCTTAGGGTTATATTGATAAAGCAAGGGTTTTTCTTTATAAACGGGGACTTCGTATTCGTGATTGTGAGGTTTAATATATCACACGGTTTAGCGAATAATCGAAGGCACTTTGTTGGTTTGTGATTGTGAGGTTATTCACAAGGTTTAGCAAACAACAAAGGGATAAAGAAAAAAATGGCTAGTTCTATAACTAGGTTTGACATCGAAAATTTTGATGGGTCTACTGTACAAAAGCATGGAGGTCATAAACAAGTTGGGTTCAAACAACTTGGTCCTGCTGTTAAAACAGAAGTCCATGGAGTACAGGTTGATAAACGTGTTTGGTTTGAGGTGGAACTGCAGGGAGCTCAAGGGGATCGTGAAGCTGAGGTTTTTCAGGATAGTAATGATCATGTTGCAATGGCTCAAATACGGTTTGAGGTAGAATTGCATGGAGCTCAAGAAGATTGTGAAGCTGAGGTTTTTCAGGTTAGTAACAATCATGCTGCAGTGGCTCAAAGACGGTTGAAGGATAAACAACCTGAAGAAAAGACAAACACGGACTGCTTGGTAAATGAGCAGGAAAAGGTACACCTTGGTATAAAGGTGGGAGCAAACATTACGGTAACCGGAGTACCTGGTCAAGACGGTGCGGAGGGTAATGTTGCTGAGAAGAAGAACGTGAAGGAGTTTATGGAAGCTAATCTAGGGAAATTACAGAAGTACAATGCCTGGTCGACAAGGTGGTTCCCGGTCCGAGGTTCCAACACCGGTAAAAAGTGTTGAGTATCGGTTATGTTTAAGTGTTACTCCTAAGGTGGAAATTGTTGGAATATTAGTAGTAAACTTAAATATAGTTTAGGGACTTAAGTGTACTTTGTAATATAGATTAGGAATAAACTTGTATTAGGAAGGTGTCTACCCCCTCATCTCTATAAATAGGGATGAGGGGGGATCCTAGTTCATTGAATTCTTCTTTCTCAATGTAGTCTTTATTAGGGTTATTAATAAAGAGGTAGTTGAGGGTATACCGTGTGCATATATGTTTGTCGGTTCTTTGTAGTCTCTCGTGTTCGCTACTTGTGCTCGATACAACTCGCGATCTAGCGGTTCCGCGTTATCGAACTTCGGGTTTGTTGTCGGTATCGTACAACACCACTTGTTACCAAGTGGATTACAACCTGGAGGTAGATCAACCAACACCCAAGTGTTGTTTCCCATGATGGAATCCATCTCATCATTGATTGCTTCTTTCCAGAAAGCAACATCCTGGGACTTCATTGCTTCATCAAACGTTTTGGGATCATCCTTAACATTAAAGCAATAGTAGTACTGGTCAGAGACCTCATCCCTTGTTCCTTCAACTAGGTATAGTTGAAATTCAGGCCTAAAATTCTTTGGAGTCCTATGCCTTGAGCTTCTTCTAAGCTCATGCTCAGGTTGCTGAACCACAACCTCATCAGTGACCCTTTCAGGTTCCACTAAAACACTAGTGTCCTCAGCTCCTATAGGAGTCCTAAGGCTTGGTCTAGGGACTGATGAGAACCTAGTCTCATCAAAGTTAGCATCCCTTGATTCAATGATTGAGTTTATTGAAACTGAATCATTAGGTTAAATAACATAGAACCTATAAAGCCTTGGAATGCTCAGCATATCCAACAAAGATGCATTCAATGCCTCTTTCACCCAAGGTTTTCACCTTTGGATCAGGGAGTCTTACAACAGCCCTACAACCCCAAACTTTGAGGTAGTTCAAGTTTGGTTTCCTTTTAGTCCAGAGTTCATAAGGGGTAATCATGTTCCTTTTATTAGGAACCCTATTTAATAAATAGCAAGATGTTAACATAGCTTCTCCCCAAAACCCTTGACTCAGTCCTGAGTAGGACAACATGGAGTTAACCATCTCTTTTAGTACTCTATTTTTCCTTTCTGATATACCATTTTGTTGTGAAGTATAGGGGGCAGTTGTTTCATGGATTATTCCAACAGACTGAAAATACTGAGTATTCATGTACTCACCTCCCCTATCAGTCCTAAATCTTTTGATTTGGACTCCTTGTTGTAATTCAACTTCAGTTTTAAATACTTTAAATTTATCTAATGCTTCATCCTTAGTATGTAACAAATAAACATAGCAAAACCTAGAAGCATCATCAATAAATGTTACCAAGTATTTCTTATTCCCTAATGAGGGAGTAGCATGCAAATCACATAGGTCACTATGGATTAGCTCCAAAACTGTAGTTTCACGTTTTACATCCTGAAATGGTTTCTTAGTAATTTTGTTCAGCATACAAGTCTGACACTTATTAGTGTCCATGTCAAAAGCTGGAATTAACCCATCCTTAGACATATCTTGCATCCTCTTATAGTGGACATGGCCTAGTCTAGCATGCCATAGTGATGAATCATTCAGTTTAGTAGTAGTCACCAAGACAGAATCAACATTTATACTAGAATCAATATTAAGCCTGAACATTTGATTACTCAAATAGCCAAAACCAATAAACACACCATGTTTAGATAAAACAAATTTATTAGATTCAATCACTTGTTTATAACCACAATTATTCAAAACACTACTAGAAACCAAGTTCTTCCTAATATTAGGACAATGCAAAACATTAAACAAAGAAGCAATCTTTCCAGAACTAAACTTAAGATCTACACAACCACGTCCAAGCACTAGGGCTGTTGACTCATTTCCCATTTGAAGAATAGATCCATCATTCATTGACTCATAAGTCTTGAACCAACATCTATCTTTACACACATGTACTGTTGCTCCAGAGTCAACCCACCACGCAACATCATCATCCTGCACAAAATAAGCTTCAGATACATATGTAACATAATAAATCTGGAGAGATTCATTAAACATATTCTGACCTTTTGTGCCTGTTCCATTAGCTTGGTTGCCAATGCTAACACCTTTGCAATCCCTTTTGAAGTGTCCAGGTTTCCCACACTTCCAACAAGCCACTGATGACTTCTTGTTAGGATTAGGTTTGGTGTTATCATGATGCTTACGTTTGCCCTTGTTGTCATTGTACCTGGTGGAGTTGTTATGCTCCACCATATTGACAACAGATGAACCAGCAACATTGTTGCTCTTTGGCTTTATCACTTTCATGCACCCTGAGGGATTCCTCAATGCGCAAATGACTGCCCAACTCAACAAGAGTTAACTCCTCCTTCTTATGTTTCAAGGTGTGCTTGAAATCTTTCCAAGAAGGAGGTAGTTTGTCAATGACACATGAGACCTGAATGGTCTCATCCATGTTCATTTTATGTTGTGTAAATCTGCCAAGTATTCCAAGAAGTTCATTGTATTGTTCCATGACTGGTCTTGAATCAGTCATTTTGTAATTTGTGAAATCACTCACAAGGAACTTCTTACTTGATGCATCCTCAGCCATATATTTGGCTTCCAAGGAATCCCATAGTTCTTTAGCAGATTCAACATTTTGGTAAATATCAAATAAAGAATCAGACATACCAATGAGAATTATGCCGCGACACACATAATCATCATTCTCCCATTTGCTCCTTTTCCTCAGTTCATCCAAAGTAGCATCATCACCACCATCAGGAATGGGAGTGGTCAGCACGTACACCACGTTCATGGTAGAAAGAAGAAAGTGCATCTTCTTCTGCCATCTCCTAAAATCAACCCCTTCAAACTTGTCCAGTTTGGAGAAGTTAGCCACCATATGCTTCATTGCCGCCGCCATTGATTATCACAAAATAATCTTCTTTGATTGTTGGGGTTTACTTCGTTCCAACAGGGTGAAGATAATCAATAGCCTAACTACGTACCAATGAATGGTTACCGGATATCTCTTGAAGTCGTGTAATCACTTTCCAAAGAAGATTATTCGACCCTATGCCTGGGTTAACACGAATACCTCCTTGGGATAAAACCAAGAGTTAGTTCTTGTTTTAGGCACAAATCAAGAACTCTGTGCGTGTAAGTGTTTCCTGTTTTCGTGTATCTCATCATGCAAAATATGATCACTATTTATAGTGATCTATTCCTTAAGGAATGTAACTCCTAGTCAAAGGTATTAAGAGCATTAATTGGCCTATTAATCTCATAATTACATTCATAAAGCATAGTGGTTACATGACCATAAACCTGGTCATCAAGTCAATATTCAACCCTCATTAACTGGTCAAAGAGGTTACAAAGACTTTGTGCATCACCAGGAGCAACGTCCTAACCAGGAGCAGCATCCTAACCAGGAGCAGCTTCCTGGCCAGGAGCAACTTCCTGACCAGGAGCAGCTTCCTACTGATATCACAACCACTATATTGAGTCCAGGGAAGTAAGGGACTTAATGGGTGTACACTCCGTACCTCCAAACCCATTTACAAGTATTACCCGTTCCCACAATTGCACTAAATTTCCAACAAATATATCGTCAAAGCGGCACACATGCTCATCACACAATGACATCTCAAATTCGTGTTCGCCCCTTGCGGGTTGTCTTTATGTCGATGGCATGGTTGAAGACAACGTTGGTTTGTTTTTGAAAGAGTAAATTCTTATGTTCATATCGCACATCGCCTCATGTCCAAATAGTCACAGGCAAAGTTTGCTATAAAATGGGAGGCTGCATACTAGAATATCATATAATCTTGTTTATGCATTTGTAATATGAAATATAAATACAATTGTTTGTTTATGCATTTGTATTATGAAATATAAATACAATTGTTTGTTTATGCATGTGTTTTACGAAATATAAATACAACATTCCTATACGTACCAACTACCAACGAGTGTTTTTATTCATGCTTTGCGACAGGTAACCCTTTATTGCATTTACACGTTCAATTTTTTTGATTTGCTAGTAGATATTGCTAAATAGAATTGCATTTACACGTTCAGTTTTTTTTAAATAAATAGTAGTATATTTTACAAAGTAATGGAATTTTTAATTCCTGTATGTTTTCAAAAAGTGCTTTCCCAAGAAGTAATTAAGACTTTCAATTCCAATGGCAAAAAGAAACGTTTTAGTATCCCATGTTACGCTATAAAACACTCGTCCATTCCATAACACTTTTACATATTTCCCATAAATAAAATGAACTCAAAGAAAACAAAAATGGCGCACAAGAATACACAGAGACTCAGTCAATTGATTCCTACTCTTTTAACCGAGATTATCATCGAAATTTTGTTGAAGCTTCCGGTCGAATCCTTGTTACGTTGCAAGTCTGTCTGCAAAGAATGGTACTCTATAATATCCGGCAAATATTTCATCAAAAAACATTATAGCTTATCTAGTACCAATATGAATTTTGCACATCTTGTTTTCATAAATCCTAATGATTCACATACAGTGAAAAGGTGTCCCCTCAATGATGTTTTGTTCGATAATTCTATTAATAATGCAACCGATTGTTTTGCAAACCCGTATAACAGCCGTTTCATTTACCCTGAAATTGGAATTGTTGGTTCCTGCAATGGGTTGTTATGCATTATTTATGATAAATATTTTTTTATTTGCAACCCTAGTACTAGAATATCGAATAGGTTATCGTGTTGTTTCAGAGCTCGAGACTGGCAGAAATTCGGTTTCGGGTATGATGAGTTTAATGATGACTATAAAGTTGTTGAACTATTATACAAAGGCTAAGTCAGGATATGCTCGCTCAAAACTGGGAAATGGAAGTATATCTCTGATTTTCCTAATGAATATCGTATGAAAGGTCCTGGTGTATTTTCAAATGGAGCTCTTCATTGGGCTGAGAATAGTTCACCTATAGGAACTCCGAAGAAGTGGAAGATACATTCTCTAGATTTAGCAAAGGAGACTTATCATGAAGTATTGCAACCCGATTATGATCAAGATGCTATGCATATGGAGTTGCAGTTGGGGGCATTTGGACAATCGTTGTGTGTGCTTTGTAACTATTATAAAAGTCATTGGGACTTATGGGTATTGAAAGAGTATGGAGTGAAAGATTCTTGGACTAAGTTGGCTTCCATCCCGTTGAATCATATACTGCATCACTTGGGGCGAAATTATTTTTATTACATTTTTGTGGTTCCTTTGTGTATTTCAAATGATGGAAAACTGGTAATGAACGTTGGTGGTGAATATTTTGTGTTTGACTCCAAAAATATCTCATTCACATTGGTCGAGGGGATTAATGTAAACTATAAGCCATGTACGTTTGTTGAGAGTTTGGTTCCTCCTAATTATGCACTCGGGATATGTAACAGATTAAGGAGTTCGCGTAAGAGATTGAGTAGTTCACGGGTAAGTTCATGATTGAATGGCATTCTGTGGTCCAAGAGTTTGTGAAAACACTCCTTTTCGAAACAGTCATGACAGAAGATCCCGCTACCCCTTTGGGCTTATTGTAGCTTTTATTGTTTTGTGGCAATTTCCTTCCATGTTTTGAATTACTCAAACCACCTTCTATTAAAGACAGTTTTTTGCTAGAATAATCTTGTTTAAGATGTGTGTTTTGCATTTACTTTCGTTCAATTCCAGTTTTTGCTAGAATAGTCTTGTTTAAGGTGTGTGGTAATTATCAGTTTCTAGATAATTGACCAATCATCCTGATGAAATCAGCGTCTTCTTCTATGGAAGCATGACAATGGTGGCAACAAAATGTGACACGATATTTTTTTGACATGTAATCCGAGATTAACTTTTATACAAATATGCAAATGTCTGCAATATTGAAAAAATATTTGATCTTTCAGAAACGGGTACTGAATTCTCCAGGTCATCAATATATGTGGGTGCAATCGGAGTAATCTTGAAGCTAGAACGCTCATTGAGCTTTAAATAAATCCTACTAGCATTGACTTATCTTCTAATTGTATGCTTTTATTTCCGTCAGCACTTAAAGTGAGGCAAATGTAACCCTCTTATACTCATTGTTTTTAGACTAACAGCAGCTATTACCAAAACTGAAACAACCCGACCGATAAGACCTTATTACCCGATAACACCCCTACTTGCATGTGTATTATGTGTTATAATCGGACATGTATGAGCAACAAAAATCTTTGAAACCAAGCCTTTGGAAAAGAGGAAAAAAAATATCGATGAGTTGGGTCAAATAATAAAAAAAAAATTGACCCTATTTATGTGTTAATCATGTATAAGCTACAAAATTTGAGAAGCTCACTGCTCCCCTCTTTATACACGCATTTAAAGTTCCTTCGTCCATTTATGTGAATCATTCAATACAAACTCCCCTTTGAACATATCTTAGTTCGTTGCAAACATAATATTTTGAACTTCATATAGTTAGGAGTCTTGTAAATCAGAATTACCTTTTCAGATCATCCTCATCACTGTCACTCAGGAATCATACTCGTCGTCGTCTTTGGTTTTATAGTTTCTATTGATATGATTAAATGATTTATTGCTGTTAGAAATGTGGTAAATAAAATAGGTGTTCAGGTAAGAAGTTAGTCTGAATCACCAGTAGAAAAGTTTTGTGCAGTTTATGGTCGAGTTCGGTACTGAATTTCCCTTTATTCGGAACTGGAGAGAGGCTGAACTGTTACTGTAGGGCTGTGAAAATTTTAGTCTTGAACCGATACTACAGGCAAGAAGTTAGTCTTAGCTCACTGGTCAGTTGTAAACTGGAACAGATACTGTATGATTGTCTTTTGTGCGGGTTTGCCCTTATTTCACCTATGCTGTGATTGCTAGTGATAGTGTTGCCCTGAACAGACTCTTTTCTCATTTTCTAAAACTTCGTGATGCTACACGATGGTTGATGACTCAATACGTGTAAATGAACTCTTTAGAACTTTACTTTAATGTAAATTGCTATCCCAGTGACTGTTAGTTATCCATGATCAGTAAAAATATTGTGATTGCAGTTAAAAGAAAGAGCTGAGAACTCAGATATCACAAAATGAGAGAAAACGAGATCCTGGAGAAGAAGAAAGAGAAGACTCAGCTTACGGATCATCAAAGCTCCATGCGGGGATTGATGAGACTGAACTGGAAAGTAAGATATCGTAGGAGATAGTTAATAGTTCTTTATGAGTGATTCAATGATGTTGAATCAGACTCAATTGAGATGTTAGCCATGAAACATGTGATTCAATGATTCTTTGAAGAGATGTTGCTTTATTATTTGTTATTAATATTAGTGTTATGTCAAGTGCTACGAGCTTATTTTAGTTGCCTTAATAAGGTGATTAAGAACCCTAAAATGGGTTAATTTGAGTCAAATGATACTTTTGAGCAAATAGAAATGATCAAATCACCTATACGTATATCGATCATACTCCGTAACTAAAGAGAAATAACATAGTTGGTTATCAAATAAGAGATCTCTCATAAGTAATTAGTCCATCTGCTAAGTCGAAATCGGAAGTGACAACAACTTTATCACATCTATAATGAGAGATGGTTGATTAGAAGAACAAAGTTCACCATAATTTCCATGTTTTTATCAACGAGCCTGAACGAGAGTGACTGAAAATGGATGTACATGCTTGAGACCACCGATCACAGTTCCAAAACTTCTGGAGTGAGGTGAATGAAACACTATTGGAATCATACACAAAATGAAGCCAAATCTTGTTAGCACTTTCCCATCATTTGGAACGCACAGGCATTCAAGTTTTATCAAGTATTGGCTGATGTTAGTACACACATGTACAAACATCGTCTAGCATCATCAAAATTTAGAAATACAGCTCTTCCAAGTATGACCTATAAGGTGCAAAACCATGGTGTCTTTGAATACAAATGACTCCCAATTGGCAGCTCAACCATTGCTCGTGTGGATAATGCATATTTGCTAAAATTGATTGATTTGAGAATCAACGCTCAGACACCTTCAATTAGTCAATGTCACTGTATTGCTTTCACAAATACAACTCCCTAAAACAAGTCCATTTAATTTATGCAGCCAAATAGTCTCAACCCAAAAGAGCGATTATGACAGGATAAGGTTGATATATCTGTCTCAATATAAATGGCAACCAAGAACACAGTTGATATATGCCAGAATCTTTTATCAACAAACGTTTCAGTTCATTAAGAATACTGGAAGGGCAGTAACATACATCTGATTAAGGGAAAATAAAACGAAGAAAGTAGAAGGATTTCATTTGTTCAGCTACTAGAGTTTGATTACAGCTCATCAACGTTCTTGGCTTAAGCAAATCACACACTCTAGGAAGGAACCTTTTGTGGGACAGGCCTTTGTAGAACTCTGCACAACCAGAAAACCCGGACCCGGACTACTGTTGGCCATGTACTTGCAGTTTTCGGTCGGTATGTGAAAAGAAGAAACTGTTCCCTTCAAACATGGACGTTAGTTGCAGGATTATTTTTTGCATTAAAAAGAACTGAAACGTTTATGCAAGAACCAAACTTGAATCACTAGCCCAAAAGTTAAAACCAGTTTAGGAACAAACTAGTTTTGAAGGGTAAGTGAATCGTTTTGAAATATTTCAAATATCGGTTCAGGTAGGGTCTCAATATGGTCTAATTTCGGGCCATTGAACACCTAATTTCTTATATGGACTAGAACTTGTTGGCCATATAGGTTCTTGCTTTAGTCTGACTGGGTAGGTGTGCTTGTCTTTTACATGAATGAGTGATTTGATCACTATTCAACTGATTATAGAATTATGAATTTGAGTTACTATTGGTTGTAGTAGAGTGTGACACTATGTTTGAACTGTCTAAACTGCAAACAAACCAAACGAGATTGATTGGATGTAGGAAAAAAATTGCTGTTTGGATAAATTGTTCAGTTGCTTATCTGCCGGTCTTTTAAATGCAGATCCTAAACTTAACCTGGTAATAACATAAAATTAACCTGCTTAAGCAATACTAAACACCTAAGGTATGACCTATCTGTAGGATAGGCTTGTGCACAACTGTGCACAAACAAGAAAACCGAAACAGGATCAGCACTGGTTATTTACGTCCAGTTCTCAGTTTCTTTGCCTGGTAAGGTTCAAAACTGGATTTTTGATTCTTTTATTCAAAAGAGATGAAATTTTTACGCAAGTATTTAAACATAAATGGTGAAAAACCAGTCAAACATAAATGGTTAAAAAACCAGTAATGCAACAGTTACTAAAGAGTCTGGTCCGTTCTGGACCAAAGCATACCCTTAGTTTTTTGTATGGATTAGGAGATATTTGGTTGTTGCTGGTTTTTAGAGCAAGTAACTAGCACGTAAACTTAACTTGATTAAGCAATACAAAACACCCTAGGAATGAACTTTTAGTAACATAGGCATACAAATCCAAATATCAAAACCTTGACTACCGCTGGCTATGTAAGCCCAGCTCTTGGTCGGAAGATAAGAACAGTTCAGTTGAAACCAGACTAATTGCTCGTATGAATTACATATAGGTTGTTCCTCCGGCGTGATTGATGTAGATGCTTGTCATTTAGATAATTAGACCGATGTGTCATGAGTTAATTGATCATTTTCGAAGTTGATTATAGCTGCAAAAATTAAAAAGTAAATGATGATCAGATATTGATATATCAATGAACTGACTATATAACCATGAATGACAGTTGCCTCCTCAGGTTATAAGAACATATATAAGTTGCTTTAATGGGATCTTGGCATTGTATATTTCTAAGGTTGATTATAGATTTATAGGCACAGTGAACTAGATTTGTCTGTATGTTATATTAAATGTTTGTTTAGCGTATGTTGTTGAAGCAAATTTGTCCGGCTAGGCTGCTACTAGCGAATTCACTTCGGTCACAATGATAATGTGCAAGTATCTTGGTCTCGAACCTGAAACACAAGGTAGCACACGTTAGCCTCGTCCCAGGTTTGACCCCGAGACCATGCTCCGGTGTGAGAGTAAGTTAATGTCACGAGAGTGGTATCCGGTGTGGAATACCGGAGAGTATGATTATATAAATGGTGAGTAGTTATTGCGAAGTGAAGTATGTGTGTTAAATGTGGGGGTATTTATACTACTTTGTAGTGCATACCTGGATGTGTGGTCACATCAGTAGACTAGGCACCCAGTCCTAGGTAACACAAATCCCTGTAATCAGTGGATTTGTTTCCCCAAGGGCGACGGTGCTTCTCTTTACCCGCTGGGTAGACGAAGGCCCCCTGGATAATACTGTGGGTTGCTTTTACTTTCTCTTGACCCTAGGTTTAGCCATTTAATGCTCCACTGCCATAATATCAGTCATATTAAATGCAGGTGGGTTTCGGTGCCGTTGAGGGGAAGTGTATGTGTCCGGAGGCCTTGGCCGGAGACATACGCGAACATGTCCCCCCAGTATCATAGCGTTAGGGAAAGCTGGCGGTGTGATACTATAAATGCTTAGCCCGAACAGTAACGGGTCTAATAAATGCGAATCGCCCTTCTGGTCTTACATTAATGGGTTTTGTCTTTTGGGTTCCTGCATTGTCGGCCACTAGGGCTTTGGTCTTCGCTCCATGACCAAAGATCTGCTTCCACGTGTCCACCCTCTTTTCAACGGTGGAGATTGTTTATGGGAACTTGTGCCACGTCTCTTCAATGTCCCCCTTCTCCATATAAATAGTTTCCTCTTTTCATTTTTACCATATATTTCTTATTTCTGTCTCCGCCATTGTTGTTCTTCTTTCAAGGTTTACCTTTTCAGCAGGTGCATTTCTTCCCATCCTTCTTTTCTCAATTTTTGTTATGTCTAGTGACGATTCCGAGGGAGAGGCTTCCTTTCGTGACCTTAAATGCGATATGCATATTAGGGTTTTGACCTTAACTGATGATAACCTCGAGAAGATATGTAGGAAATATCTCATTCCGGACGAGCTTCGTCCTCGTTTGCCTGACCCACTTCTTACCATGAACAACCTTCTGGATCGTTTCATTGGCATCTATGAGGATTACCTTAAACATGGGGGACTTCGCATTCCTTTTTCCACTTTCTTCCTATCTGTGATCCGTCATTTCCTTGTACATATTTCCCAACTGGTTCCTATGAGTGTTAATCGTGTTATTATGTTCGAGATTCGTTGCCGAAGCTTAAATATCTCTTGTACAGTGAACTTGTTTCGTGAAATGAATTTGATAAAGTTAAAAAGTGAAATGGAGACGATGGAATTTATAAGTGTGTTAAATGGAGACGGTTGGAGCTTTTTATTAAAATGAAAGTCGAGCTTTTTATTACTGTACTATTTTTTAACAATGTATTTTTTATAAGTTAAAAAGTGATTTTGAAAATATATTTTGGGTGGGAGTTGAAATGCATTCTATTTAACTCAAATGTATTTTTATAACGTGTGGTTTCGTCGTTACGATATAAATTATGACGTGGGTTTTAGACGTGGCGTGAGAAAAAGTGTTAAAAAAGATATGACAGGCAAAGACGTGGACGAGTGTTTTTATTCAACTTTGATTTTATTTTTTTACTTTTTTATGAATAAAATTACATGTAAAAATATAAAAATATAAGTTTAACCTTATTCATTGTGTACTATAACGTTATTTTTAATCTCATTCTCTGTAAAAACTGTATAAATATAAAAATAATTTAATATTTTTGTGACACCTTAAGTCACGTCTTAAAACGCAAAAGTTTCGCATTAACTGCAAAAACTTGAAGTTTAGCTTTACCGCCACGCCACGCCTTACAATATTTAGAAACTTGATTTTTTAGTGTGATTTACATAAATTAATGTATTTTGATTTTAGTTTTTGGTAATAGTTTTGTTTGGTTTAAATTCCGCACTCGATTTAAGTGTTTTGCCGTAATTATGTTATGAATTATCTGACATAAAATTTTAAATAATGTAAATTATTACACTTATTTAGCTCTAGAAACCTTATAAATTAACGAAACTTATAATTTTCTAAAGACAAACTCGCAAATAAATTAACATTTCAAAATACCACAAGAAATTTTAGAAACAAACATGTGATCGTGTAAGGCAAATTTAACCATGTTACGAAACACTTCACAGTATTTCAGTTTGCAAATTAAAATGGGCTTAACAAAACCTCATTTTATCACACTATTAAACGTCCGTCGGAATTTCCTCGCAAAAGGATTCAATTCCAACAGATTACCGACAGAATGTTCATACATAGCTAATATTTAACACTTTCCGACAGAATAGCGAGAGGTAAAAAAAGTTGTCGGTAGTCCGTCGGAAAGTGGACGCAATATAATTTATTCACCGACGGATTTCCGTCAATATTTTTATCCCTCGGAAATCTGTCGAAAAGCTGTCGGAAAATCGTAGCAAAAAAATGACCACAATATCGGTCACTTATATGTCGGAATTTCCTCGGTAATTTGCGAGGGAAATGTATCTGTCGGAATTCCGTCGCTATTGGTCTATTTTCTAGTAGTGATATACAACGATTACAATAAACATGCTATGATATGTTGAAGCCAAACTCAAAAAGTTCGAACGAAAATGCTGAAGCATTTAGTCATTTCAGGTAGAGGATTGTTATGAATTCAAAGAACTGTATAATTATAAAAACAAAGTAAGATATAAGCCTATAACACACATTTGAGCTGTTAGGGTTATTGTCATAGCGACTGTTTGGATGTGTGTTGAATAGAATAATCGTAACAGTTCTTGTTGCTGGCTCTTTGTTTTCACGTCTAACTTAGAATTCATTATTTCGAAATGTGAAATAGTTTTAAACGATCATAATATAACAGAACACCAGTGCGTAAACTATGCTAACCTCTAAACATATAAAATGATATAATCTCTTAAAAAGTAAGGTGGAGTTGATTAATAAACATGACTGCTTTCACTACAACAAAACAAGTATTTAGGGTCGCCCTTTTTCTAGGGTCGACTTAGTCGTCCCTAGATTAAGGGGGGACCCACCACTTTATCAACAAATTCTTGGTCAAAAGGGCTGTGGGGAAAAGTGGGGACCAGAAAACCTAGGGACGACTTAGTCGTCCCTAGGTTAAATAAACTTATTTTTCCCTTTTTAAATCTTTTTTATATATTTAAAATTAATATAAATATTATTTATTTAAAAAGTTTAAAATGAAAGTGGGGACCAGAAAACCTAGGGACGACTTAGTCGTCCCTAGGTTAAATAAACTTATTTTTTCCGTTTTAAATCTTTTTTATATATTTAAAATTAATATAAATATTTTTTATTTAAAAAGTTTAAAATGAAAGTGGGGACCAGAAAACCTAGGGACGACTTAGTCGTCCCTAGGTTAAATAAACTTATTTTTTTATCTTTTTTATTTATTTAAAATTATTTAAAATTAATATAAATATTATTTAAAAAAACGTTTAAAAAACGTATAAATATAAATAATTTTAAAATTAAATTATTTAAAATTACTTTATACATATTTAAAAAAATATATGTATTTAGTTAAAAATAACTTTATACCTATTTAAAAAAAAACTTTATATATATTTAAAAAAAATTTATATATTTAGAAAAAAAATTATACATATTTAAAAATAACTTTATACATATTAAAAAAACTTTATACATATTTAAAAAAAATTTATACATATTTAGAAAAAAAAGTATACATATTTAAAAAGAACTTTATACATATTTAAAAAAAAACTTTATACATATTTAAAAAAAACTTTATACATATTTAAAAAAAACTTTATACATATTTAAAAAAAACTTTATATTTATTTAAAAAAAACTTTATACATATTTAAAAAAACTTTATATTTATTTAAAAAAAACTTTAGATATATATTTAACACTTAAACACGCGCTTAATTAAAAATATATATTACAACGATAATAGATTCATAAATAAGAAAAAAAACATCACAAACTAGTTAAAACTAAACGTACAGATTAACACATAATAATAAAATACAAATTAACACATTAAAATAACAAATAGATTACTACTCAAAGCTAAGATTTTCCATATCATTTAAAAGCTCATGAAGTATTGCAGCCGATTGACATGCGTGGTCTTCAGGATGCCTTTCCATTTCTAGTCTTGTCTCTAGCATCTTTATCTTTAGATCTTTGATCTTGCAATTAGAGCACTCAGTTGGTGCAGATTGAGAAGGACCTGTATAAGAACTTGGATGTGAACCTTGAGGTGTTGAAGATCCAGGAAAAGATCTTATACGGAGTTCGAGATCAAAATCATCCTTCCATTTAAAATATTTACATCCATAATCATTTGTTTTTGGCTGTTACAAAGTAAACAAATAACATGACATGTCATTTTAATAATCACACGTATTACATAACTAAAACATTTGATTGTTTACCTTCGAAAGAGGACACACATAGTAAAGTTTACCAAAGCTATGAGGTTGATGTGACTGTCTCAACACAATATATCCCTTTCTACATGTACACTTATAAGCTTCAAGCGGATCCATATTATGCAAAATCGGGTGGTGGTGGTGGTGAGTTTGGTATGAGAGGATAAGAGTTTGTGAGGATAAGAGCTACTATAAATAAAGATAAAAATTTAGGGTCGACACATTTAGGGACGACTTAGTCGACCCTAGCTTTCCCGCCAACATTTTCCCGCCAGCATTTACCGCCAACATTTCCCGCCAATATTTGGACTCGTAACATATGGACTCGTCGGTTGAACCTATAACGTATAACCGTAACATATGGACTCGTCGGTTGAACCTATAACGTATAACCCTAACATATGGACTCATCGGTTGAACCTATAACGTATAACCCTAACATATGGACTCGTCGGTTGAACCTATAACGTATAACCGTAACATATGGACTCGTCGGTTGAACCTATAACGTATAACCCTAACATATGGACTCGTCGGTTGAACCTATAACGTATAACCGTAACATATAGACTCGTCGGTTGAACCTATAACGTATAACCCTAACATATAGACTCGTCGGTTGAACCTATAACGTATAACCGTAACATATGGACTCGTCGGTTGAACCTATAACGTATAACCGTAACATATAGACTCGTCGGTTGAACCTATAACGTATAACCGTAACATATGGACTCGTCGGTTGAACCTATAACGTATAACCCTAACATATAGACTCGTCGGTTGAACCTATAACGTATAACCGTAACATATGGACTCGTCGGTTGAACCTATAACGTATAACCGTAACATATAGACTCGTCGGTTGAACCTATAACGTATAACCGTAACATATGGACTCGTCGGTTGAACCTATAACGTATAACCCTAACATATGGACTCGTCGGTTGAACCTATAACGTATAACCGTAACATATGGACTCGTCGGTTGAACCTATAACATATAACCCTAACATATGGACTCGTCGGTTGAACCTATAACGTATAACCGTAACATATGGACTCATCGGTTGAACCTATAACGTATAACCCTAACATATGGACTCGTCGGTTGAACCTATAACGTATAACCGTAACATATGGACTCGTCGGTTGAACCTATAACGTATAACCCTAACATATGGACTCGTCGGTTGAACCTATAACGTATAACCGTAACATATGGACTCGTCGGTTGAACCTATAACGTATAACCGTAACATATAGACTCGTCGGTTGAACCTATAACGTATAACCGTAACATATGGACTCGTCGGTTGAACCTATAACGTATAACCGTAACATATAGACTCGTCGGTTGAACCTATAACGTATAACCGTAACATATGGACTCGTCGGTTGAACCTATAACGTATAACCCTAACATATGGACTTGTCGGTTGAACCTATAACGTATAACCGTAACATATGGACTCGTCGGTTGAACCTATAACGTATAACCCTAACATATGGACTCGTCGGTTGAACCTATAACGTATAACCGTAACATATGGACTCGTCGGTTGAACCTATAATGTATAACCCTAACATATGGACTCATCGGTTGAACCTATAACGTATAACCCTAACATATGGACTCGTCGGTTGAACCTATAACGTATAACCGTAACATATGGACTCGTCGGTTGAACCTATAATGTATAACCCTAACATATGGACTCGTCGGTTGAACCTATAACGTATAACCGTAACATATGGACTCGTCGGTTGAACCTATAACGTATAACCCTAACATATAGACTCGTCGGTTGAACCTCCAACGTATAACCGTAACATATGGACTCGTCGGTTGAACCTATAACGTATAACCGTAACATATAGACTCGTCGGTTGAACCTATAACGTATAACCGTAACATATGGACTCGTCGGTTGAACCTATAACATATAACCCTAACATATGGACTCGTCGGTTGAACCTATAACGTATAACCGTAACATATGGACTCGTCGGTTGAACCTATAACATATAACCCTAACATATGGACTCGTCGGTTGAACCTATAACGTATAACCGTAACATATGGACTCGTCGGTTGAACCTATAACATATAACCCTAACATATGGACTCGTCGGTTGAACCTATAACGTATAACCGTAACATATGGACTCGTCGGTTGAACCTATAACGTATAACCGTAACATATAGACTCGTCGGTTGAACCTATAACGTATAACCGTAACATATGGACTCGTCGGTTGAACCTATAACGTATAACCGTAACATATAGACTCGTCGGTTGAACCTATAACGTATAACCGTAACATATGGACTCGTCGGTTGAACCTATAACGTATAACCGTAACATATAGACTCGTCGGTTGAACCTATAACGTATAACCGTAACATATGGACTCGTCGGTTGAACCTATAACGTATAACCGTAACATATAGACTCGTCGGTTGAACCTATAACGTATAACCGTAACATATGGACTCGTCGGTTGAACCTATAACGTATAACCGTAACATATAGACTCGTCGGTTGAACCTATAACAAATTAAGTATAACGTATATTTTAATATTAATTATAATAATTTATTTTGATTTTTATTATTAATTTTATTACATATAGGGAAGATATAATGCAAAAATCTCTTGAAAAACACTTAGGGACGACTTTGTCGTCCCTAAATATCAAAGGATGTCGTCCCTAAAAAACCCTCCAAAAACACTTAGCCAAATTTTGTAAAACTTGAAAAATTTGGGAAAATTTTAAATAACCCGCTTTGGGTTTGAGGTTCCCGGTTTACACCTAGGGACGACTTAGTAACTAATTTCATTTCTTTACAATCGTTTTTTTTTTCCCAGGAAAAGATGAAAGCCCTCAGGGACCAAGTGAGAGCCGGTATAGTCCCGCACATGTCTGATAAAGAAATAGTGGCTCAAATCATGCCAAGTCAAAATAAGCAAAATGTGTCGGGACAAGGCAGAAAGTTACCGGGTGGTGCCAATAACACAACTCGCAGATTATATATCCTCAATAAAACAAAATGTAAATCAATTGTTCATATTTATGTCTTGTTGTATATAATGAAACATTGTTGTTGTAACTTATCGCAGGCGGGGTGCTCCACGTCGACCAGATGTTCCCTCTCGTAGTGAATTTCAAGAATTGATAGAACGAAATGAGCGAGAGATGGAGCTGCTGAGGAGAGAGAATCAGGCGGCGCAGCAACGGGCTTACTTGGCAGCGTTAAAGGCAGATGCGGCGCAACAATATAGTCAGACGTCGTACGAGCATATGGCGCAATATCAGAGTCAATTGGGTGAGTTTTTCCAGAACTACAACTCAAATACTGATCACCCAATTAGACCTCCTACTTTTGTACCCCCGCCCCGACCCTTTGTTATGCCCACCCTAGCTCCTGATTGGGCTCATTTAGTCCAACCCCCCTATCCTTGGGCACAACCAGTGCAACCTCCTTCCATCGACGCATACCGACCATCTTTGCCCGACAATCTCCAACCACTCCAACCTCCCTATACCGGCACTTATCCTATTACTCCCGTCACCAACAATAACACATTTAACTATTGTTATCGTCCCACCACACACTCGGCTTATGAGATCGGCTCTACTTCACAATCCATACCCGGAGGTTCTCGTGTAATCTCAAATCCCCATGAGCACGATTACCGGTCCGTTGACGAGTTGGGTCGAGATAGGAATGTACAAAACAGTGGTGACGACTTATCAGGCGATGACGAGGTGAATGACGAGGGGAGTGACGAGGAGGGTGACGATAGGGAAGGTGACTTTTCACCTAACGAGGATGCGGAGTAGAGGTTGTGGTAGTGTTTTTCTTATTATGCATGTTTAATAAAGTTTGAGACTTGTAGCGTTTGAAACATTTGATTTAGGATTGAATAAGTGTATTTGATGAATATTGTATCGTGACGTTGGATAATTTATCGTAATATGGTATTGTAACGTTTATTGATTTGTTATTATTCTGTATTTGTCGAATTCTGCCATTTTGAATTGTGGATTTTGTCCGGAAAAAGTTCCGGAAAAAATCTGGAAACTGCAAAATAGCCCAGTTTTTTTTTTACACCCCAGGTACACCTAGGGACGACTTAGTCGTCCCTAGGATATTACCAGAAAATAAAAAAAAACATATTTATTACCCTAGGGACGACTTAGTCGTCCCTAGGATTAAAAATGCCCAGGTGTCAATACCTGGGGACGACTTAGTCGTCCCTAGGTATTGAATACCTGGGCATTTTTAAACCTAGGGACGACTAAGTCGTCCCTAGGGTAATAAATTTATTTTTTTTTTATTTTCTAAAAATGTTTTTTTTAATATTTATAAAAAAGATTTTATTAAAAATAATAAAAAAAAGAATTTTTAAGAAAATTTTGAAAAAACATTTTATTTATTTATAACCTAGGGACGACTTTGTCGACCCTAGGTTACAAAGAAGGTCGTCCCTAGGATTAGTCAATTTTTTCAACGTAGTGGGTTGCGGGACCCACTAAGTCGTCCCTAGGATACAAAGAGGGGTTCGTCCCTAGGATCCTAGAGACGAATTTTTAGGCACAACCTCCTAGGGTCGACTTAGTCGTCCCTAGGAGTTTAGGGTCGAAAAAGTGCTTCCCTAGGGACGAATAAGTCGTCCCTAGGGTTCACAATTGTTGTAGTGTTTAGAGCATCAAAACTCAGACACCTTCAATTGGTCTAAGTCAACTGTATCACATAACTCCCTAGAACATAGCAGATAAAGACCGTTATCATAGTTAATAATACACCAAGAAATATCGGAAACAGATAGAAGTTTTTTTTGGGTAACCAGGGTTCTGAACTTTTGGCTGACGCCACACATACTCAAACAGGGAAAAGCCCTCCCCTTATTCAGGAAGGTTGGTGTGGCTGCTAGTATTGGATTAAAGTTCAATAAGCCTTCTTCGCTTAAGATTTCCTGAAAGAACAAACATTCGGTGTGTATGAGCTCGCAATCTGATGTTGATACAACAACGAAGATGATGAAAATTTTGATCAGACTCTTTCCTATTAACTGTATATCGAAATTTTATTTTCCTTTGTGGTCTAAAGAGCAAAGATAGAACACATATCAATGATGGTCTCAGAAAGAAAATTGGTTATCCACATTGATACTTGTTGGCACGTGTCATATAGAATCACATCATGTTTACACAGATTCCCGATGTAGTACTAGTTTTTGTATCAACATAGGTGACAACGTCAATTGTTTAACCTTTTCAGCCTACTAACCCACCAAGACTAAATCATAAGCACCAAAACAATATTATTCCTACCAATTCAAATTTCTTTGCATATGTATAAACTAGTGTTACATATTAGCTCAATGCAACAAAACATTAAGAATACTTTATTAGCAGCAAAGTAATTGTTAAAGTTCAATAAAATTATGTGTTTGTACATAAATTGCAATTATTTGAATTATATTATGCTAAATGAACAAGTTATTGTTATTAATAACTAACCTGTAAATGAAACAGGGTTGGAAGAGCAAAATTCACCTTAATCTTGAGTGTCATTCATATCTGCAAGGCCTAAAGGCGGAAAAGGTGAAACCAAACTCTCAACAATAATGCAAGCAGCACGACACTCATTGTCAATCACCAAAGATGAACTATCTTTTGAATCATAGACTAGCAAATTCAGCCCAGACTTTAACAACAGTTTCCCATCTTCTGAAATGCATATAGGAGACCAAATATTATAACCCCACCAATGATAACTATCCGGGATGGAAGCCAACTTAGTCCACGAATCATTCACTCCATAAACTTTCATTACCCATACATCAACCACATGACTTTTATAATAATTATAAAGAACACACAACCATTCTCCTAAAACCCCCAATTTCAAATAGTTATAACCCTTACCATACGCTGGCTGCAAAATTTCACCACAAGTCTCTTTTGCTAAATTAAGAGAAACTATCTTCCATGAATCCGACGAATTACTTTTACCAGCCGCCCAGTGAAGAGATCTATTTAAAAGCGTACCATCGTCTAACGGACGAGCACATGGAAAATTACCGATTTCCTTCCACTTTCCAGTTTTTGATGAATATATTATAGTAGCCATTTTAGGCTCTATTCCGGTTATAACAACTTTGTAATCATTAGACAACTCATCATACCCAAAACCATAACAAACCTCCGAATAACCA
Source organism: Glebionis coronaria (assembly GCA_025667525.1). Taxonomy (NCBI): domain Eukaryota; kingdom Viridiplantae; phylum Streptophyta; class Magnoliopsida; order Asterales; family Asteraceae; genus Glebionis; species Glebionis coronaria. The sequence goes on from CM046877.1 coordinate 10,670,239, forward strand.
TGTTGATAAGAGCATGGCAATAAATTTGATCTCTTAGTAGTCGGGTTGTAAATAAAGATACTATAATCAGCATCCCAAACTAAAAGGCATAATAACCCATTACAAGACCCAACAATCCTAATGCTTGGAAATTGCGGTAGTTGCAACGGATTTTCAAGTAGTAAAGAGTTACTAACACATTTATCAAACATCACATTAGAAAGTGGGCATACTTTGAAATCGTATAAGTGTTCAAAAGTTTTGTAAATAAGTTGATATTTTATGTTGTTGGTACAGGATAAGCTATAATGTGATTTAATAAAATGTTGGTCGGATATTAACGAGTACCATTCTTTGCAAACGGACTTACATCGTAATAATGATTTGAATGAAGCCTTCAACAGGATTTCGCAGATGATTTCTTGTGGAAACCAATGACTTATTTTTTTTGTCGTCATTCTTTATTTTTTAGGGTTGTTCTAATGTCAGGGAAAAGTAAATAAGAAGTATGAGATCTATAATCATTTTTTTGTTAATTATAGAGGCGGCAATACATGCAAATGGGCCATCTGGGTATTATTAGTTTATGGACTTTTGGCCTAAATAGACAAGATAGCCTTTTCTTAATTGGCCCAGTTAATGTTACACATATAATTAATTGATCGATCCTTCAAGCTTTAATAATACGACTTACGACGCATGCTAACTCAAAACGTATTTTTATTTTTTTTAAGTCTACGATGAGGAGTTCCCACCGCCTCTAGGACGAGTGGACTAATCTCCCGCGGGAGTTTGCTCGGTACCTCGATGGGTAGTATCCCTCCCAATTGAGATTGCATATGTGATGGCCAAAGGCTCCAACCGATAACAGCTAGAATAAGTCCAAAAGGGTAATCTGATCTTCTGTCATGACCGTGTTGAATAAGAGTGTTTTCACAACCTCTTGGACCACTCATTAACTTAACCGTCAACTCCTCAATCTCTTACGCGAACTCCTTAGTATGTTAAAAACTGATCTCTTAGAGGATCAAATCAGAAGCATACAAAAATTGATCCCTTAGAATCATAGACAATATTAATCAACTATGTGATAAAGAATTATGCTAAATTCATATATTCTATATGTAAAGCATCATAGCTAGTTTATGCTTGCAAGCACAATCGAGCAAGTTTTGTGGGTTAGTAGGGTAATGGGTCAAACTGGTAAAATTTATGGGTTGAAACAGGGGGTTGACCCACACCCTTTTTGTCCAAAACAGCAGCAATTGATAATCAAAGTTGCAATGTATAATTCACTAATATTTCCCCTAGTGATGAGAAAAACGTATGTGGTACGAGAACTGAGTTGATCAGAACTTGCGACCTTAAAAGGCTCTGACTTTGGATTTGATTCAACAATCCATGATTAGCCATCTTTCTTTGCCTATTTTCACAAATCACAAGTTAAAAAAACAAATTAATATTTTGAACTTCATATAGTTCCAGAGTAATATTATGATTCAAAATTACTTTTAGCTTTTTGATTCTCTGTATTCTCATTTGAAAAAGTACCATCGATTGCATTTGATTTATCGTCATGCTCGCCCTGCTAAGAATTTGACTAGCGGAACCAATTTTGGTCATCGAAGTCCACAAATTTCATCTTTTTCCCTCTGACTTTGTCGCTTCAATGAGAATCTGTAGACATTCCATCAATCCTTCTAAGATCATCCTCATCACTGTCACTCAGGAATCATACTCGTCTTCGTCTTTGTTTTATAGTTTCTATTTATATGATTAGATGATTTATTGTTGTTTGAAATGTGGTGAATAAAATAAGGTGTTAAGGGTCTGAATCACCTGTACAAAAGTTGTGTTCGGTTTATGGTCGAGTTTGTGACTGAATCTCCCTTTATTGGAAACTGGAGAAGACTGAACTGATATTGTAGGGCTGTGAAAGTTTTGGTCTTGAACCGATACTAAAGACAAGAATTTAGTCATAAGTCAGTATTCCAAAATTTTATCCTGGCCTGGGTCAGTTGTAAATTGCAACCGATACCATAGTCTAATTTTCAGTTTTCGCGTTCTTTAAAATTATTTTTTCTGGATTTGTCCCAAGCAGAGCCGTATTTGGACTCTTGAACATTGCACGCCCCTAATTGCTGGCATCGGTTAGAATGGCGTCTGAGTTGCTCCTTTATTATTTTACTACGATTGATGCAGATACTTGGTCTTTTGGAAATAATATCCACTGCAAATCACCATAGTATGACCATTAGAAACAATTTGTTTTTCTGTATTTTGTTTTGTTAATAACTATGATTATCCGTTTTCTAAAAATACATTATGTTGTTTGCTTTACTTGTTAATGATTCTAGTATGGTGTGTTAAGTATTTGATGAGGGATTATCCAACTTATGATTGTGTTTTGCGGGTTTGCCCTTATTTCATCTACTTTACTTAACCTTGTATAGGTTCTTTATATGTCGATGGATACTTACCTGCAAGGTTTGTTTGTTCACGCTAACGATCCATGATCAGAAGTACAGAAATTGTTAAATATTTCTACTCTTTGTATTAATTGTGGCATGCAAATTTTAGTTATCTGTTAGGCATAGAACCCTTTTTAACTTATACTTAGAATGAGTTTCATTTATAGAACCCATTCCTAGTCTTTTCGTCTTGTTGGAAATTTAGTGCAATTGTGGGAACGGGTAATACTTGTAAATGGGTTTGGAGGTACGGAGTGTACACCCATTAAGTCCCTTACCTCCCTGGACTCAATATAGTGGTTGTGATATCAGTAGGAAGCTGCTCCTGGTCAGGAAGTTGCTTCTGGTCAGGAAGTTGCTCCTGGTCAGGAAGCTGCTCCTGGTCAGGAAGCTGCTCCTGGTTAGGACGTTGCTCCTGGTGATGCACAAAGTCTTTGTAACCTCTTTGACCAGTTAATGAGGGTTGAATATTGACTTGATGACCAGATTTCTGGTCATGTAACCACTATGCTTTATGAAGGTTATTATGAGATTAATAGGCTGATTAATGCTCTTAATACCTTTGACTAGGAGTTACATTCCTTAAAGGAATAGGATCACTATAAATAGTGATCATATTTTGCATGATGATAGATAGAAACAAGAAACACAGAAACGCATAGAGTTCTTGATTTGTGCCTAAAACAAGAACTAACTCTTGGTTTTATCCCAAGGAGGTATTCATGTTAACCCAGGCATAGGGTCGAATAATCTTCTTTGGAAAGTGATTACACGACTCCAAGAGATATCCGGTAACCATTCATTGGTACGTAGTTAGGCTATTGATTATCTTCACCCTGTTGGAACGAAGTAAACTCCAACAATCAAAGAAGATTATTTTGTGATAATCAATGGCGGCGGCAATGAAGCATATGGTGGCTAACTTCTCCAAACTGGACAAGTTTGAAGGGGTTGATTTCAGGAGATGGCAGAAGAAGATGCACTTTCTTCTCTCTACCATGAACGTGGTGTACGTGCTGACCACTTCTATTCCTGATGGTGGTGATGATGCTACTTTGGAGGAGATGCGGAAAAGGAGCAAATGGGAAAATGATGATTATGTGTGTCGCGGCATAATTCTCAATGGTATGTCTGATTCTTTATTTGATATTTACCAAAATGTTGAATCTGCTAAAGAACTATGGGATTCCTTGGAAGCCAAATATATGGCTGATGATGCATCAAGTAAGAAGTTCCTTGTGAGTGATTTCACAAATTACAAAATGACTGATTCAAGACCAGTCATGGAACAATACAATGAACTTCTTGGAATACTTGGCAGATTTACACAACATAAAATGAACATGGATGAGACCATTCAGGTCTCGTGTGTCATTGACAAACTACCTCCTTCTTGGAAAGATTTCAAGCATACATTGAAACATAAGAAGGAGGAGTTAACTCTTGTTGAGTTGGGCAGTCATTTGCGCATTGAGGAATCCCTCAGGGTGCATGAAAGTGATAAGCCAAAGAGCAACAATGTTGTTGGTTCATCTGTTGTCAATATGGTGGAGCATAACAACTCCACCAGGTACAATGACAACAAGGGCAAACGTAAGCATCATGATAACACCAAGGCTAATCCTAACAAGAAGTCATCAGTGGCTTGTTGGAAGTGTGGGAAACCTGGACACTTCAAAAGGGATTGCAAAGGTGTTAGCATTGGCAACCAAGCTAATGGATCAGGCACAAAAGGTCAGAATATGTTTAATGAATCTCTCCAGATTTATTATGTTACATATGTATCTGAAGCTTACTTTGTGCAGGATGATGATGTTGCGTGGTGGGTTGACTCTGGAGCAACAATACATGTGTGTAAAGATAGATGCTGGTTCAAGACTTATGAGTCAATGAATGATGGATCTATTCTTCACATGGGAAATGAGTCAACAGCCCTAGTGCATGGACGTGGTTGTGTAGATCTTAAATTTAGTTCTGGAAAGATTGTTTCTTTGTTTAATGTTTTGCATGTTCCTAATATTAGGAAGAACTTGGTTTCTAGTAGTGTGTTGAATAATTGTGGTTATAAACAAGTGATTGAATCTAATAAATTTGTTTTATCAAAACATGGTGTGTTTATTGGTTTTGGCTATTTGAGTAATCAAATGTTCAGGCTTAATATTGATTCTAGTATAAATGTTGATTCTGTCCTGATGACTACCACTAAACTGAACGATTCATCACTATGGCATGCTAGACTAGGCCATGTCCACTATAAGAGGATGCAAGATATGTCTAAGGATGGGTTAATTCCAGCTTTTGACATGGACACTGATAAGTGTTAGACTTGTATGCTGAATAAAATTACTAAGAAACCATTTCAGGATGTAAAACGTGTAACTACAGTTTTGGAGCTAATCCATAGTGACCTATGTGATTTGCATGCTACTCCCTCATTAGGGAATAAGAAATACTTGGTAACGTTTATTGATGATGCTTCAAGGTTTTGTTATGTCTATTTGTTACATACTAAGGATGAAGCATTAGATAAATTTAAAGTATTTAAAACTGAAGTTGAATTACAACAAGGAGTCCAAATCAAAAGATTTAGGACTGATAGGGGAGGTGAGTACATGAATACTCAGTATTTTCAGTCTGTTGGAATAATCCATGAAACAACTGCCCCCTATACTCCACAACAAAATGGTATATCAGAAAGAAAAAATAGAGTACTAAAAGAGATGGTTAACTCCATGTTGTCCTACTCAGGACTGAGTCAAGGGTTTTGGGGAGAAGCTATGTTAACAGCTTGCTATTTATTAAATAGGGTTCCCAACAAAAGGAACAGAATTACCCCTTATGAACTCTGGACTAAAAGGAAACCAAACTTGAACTATCTCAAAGTTTGGGGTAGTAGGGCTGTTGTAAGACTCCCTGATCCAAAGGTGAAAACCTTGGGTGAAAGAGGCATTGAATGCATCTTTGTTGGATATGCTGAGCATTCCAAGGCTTATAGGTTCTATGTTATTCAACCTAATGATTCAGTTTCAATAAACTCAATCATTGAATCAAGGGATGCTAACTTTGATGAGAGTAGGTTCTCATCAGTCCCTAGACCAAGCCTTAGGACTCCTATAGGAGCTGAGGACACTGGTGTTTCAGTGGAACCTGAAAGGGTCACTGGTGAGGTTGTGGTTCAGCAACCTGAGCCTGAGCTTAGAAGAAGCACAAGGCAGAGGACTCCAAGGAATTTTGGGCCTGAGTTTCAACTATACTTAGTTGAAGGTACAAGAGATGAGGTCTCTGACCAATTCTACTATTGCTTTAATGTTGAGGATGATCCCAAAACATTTGATGAAGCAATGAAGTCCCAGGATGTTGCTTTCTGGAAAGTAGCAATAAATGATGAGATGGAATCCATCATGGGCAACAACACTTGGGTGTTGGTTGATCTACCTCCTGGTTGCCATCCACTTGGTAACAAATGGATTTTCAAAAGGAAAATGAAGGTAGATGGAACTGTTGAAAAGTTCAAGGCAAGGTTAGTCATTCAAGGCTTTAAATAAAAGTCAGGGATAGACTATTTTGATATTTATGCTCCAGTAGCACGTATCAGTACCATAAGAATGTTGATTGCTCTAGCAAGTATTCACAATCTCATTATTCATCAGATGGATGTGAAGACAGCATTCTTGAATGGTGACTTGGATGAGGAGGTTTATATGAACCAACCTCAGGGCTTCATCATGCCTGGTCATGAAGGTAAGGTGTGTAAACTGATTAAGTCCTTATATGGACTGAAGCAGGCACCTAAGCAATGGCACCAGAAATTTGATGAAGTGGTTTTGTCTAATGGTTATTCACTTAACCAAGCTGACAAATGTGTATATAGCAAATTTAATGAATCTGGTAAAGGAGTCATCATTTGCCTATATGTTGATGACATGTTAATCTTTGGTACTGACCAAGCTAAGGTTGATCAGACAAAGGATTTTTTGTCATCAAAGTTCTCCATGAAAGACATGGGGGAGACTGATGTTATCCTTGGCATAAGGATTAAACATGAAAGTGATGGTATTGTAATTTCTCAGTCTCATTACATTGAGAAGGTGCTGAAGAAATTCAATCACTTTGATTGTACTCCAGTAAGTACACCTATGGATACAAGTGAGAAACTAATGCCTAACAATGGTCAGGCTGTCTCCCAGCTTGAGTATTCTAGGGTTATTAGTTGCTTGATGTATGCCATGACTAGTACTAGGCCTGACATTGCATTTGCTGTGGGTAAACTGAGTAGGTATACTAGTAATCCTGGTACTCAGCATTGGCAAGCAATTCAGAGGGTACTGAAGTATTTGAAAGGAACAATGGATTATTGTTTGTCTTATACTGGATATCCTTCAGTGTTGGAAGGTTACACTGATGCAAGTTGGATCAGCAATACTGAGGATAATTCATCCACAAGTGGCTGGGTATTCCTTCTTGGTGGTGGTGCAATTTCTTGGGCATCCAAGAAGCAAACTTGCATTACTGGTTCAACAATGGAATCTGAATTTGTGGCTCTAGCAGCTGCTGGTAAAGAGGCTGAATGGTTGAGAAACTTGCTTCTTGAGATTCCATTGTGGGTCAAACCTATGGCACCCATTTCTATCCGTTGTGATAGTGCAGCTACATTGGCTAAGGCATATAGCCAGATGTACAATGGCAAGTCTAGACACCTAGGTGTTAGACATAGCATGATTCGTGAGTTGATCACGAATGGGGTGATTTCAATAGAGTTTGTGAGGTCTCAACAAAACTTAGCTGATCACTTGACGAAGGGATTGGCTAGAGACTTGGTTATAAAGTCTGGTAAAGGGATGGGTTTAAAAGTCCACTCTAGTCACTGAATGCTAGGACACCCAACTCCCTCCTGAGGAAACTTGGGAGCTGAGTTCAATGTAGAAAGCTGAACATTCAGGGGACTGAAGCACATGTAGATCATCCCAAGGATGTGCTTGTACCTGTAGATCATCCACGAGACTTGAATGGTCTCATCCATGTTCATTTTATTGTTGGGGTTTACTTCGTTCCAACAGGGTGAAGATAATCAATAGCCTAACTACGTACCAATGAATGGTTACCGGATATCTCTTGGAGTCGTGTAATCACTTTCCAAAGAAGATTATTCGACCCTATGCCTGGGTTAACACGAATACCTCCTTGGGATAAAACCAAGAGTTAGTTCTTGTTTTAGGCACAAATCAAGAACTCTATGCGTTTCTGTGTTTCTTGTTTCTATCTATCATCATGCAAAATATGATCACTATTTATAGTGATCCTATTCCTTTAAGGAATGTAACTCCTAGTCAAAGGTATTAAGAGCATTAATCAGCCTATTAATCTCATAATAACCTTCATAAAGCATAGTGGTTACATGACCAGAAATCTGGTCATCAAGTCAATATTCAACCCTCATTAACTGGTCAAAGAGGTTACAAAGACTTTGTGCATCACCAGGAGCAACGTCCTAACCAGGAGCAGCTTCCTGACCAGGAGCAGCTTCCTGACCAGGAGCAACTTTCTGACCAGAAGCAACTTCCTGACCAGGAGCAGCTTCCTACTGATATCACAACCACTATATTGAGTCCAGGGAGGTAAGGGACTTAATGGGTGTACACTCCGTACCTCCAAACCCATTTACAAGTATTACCCGTTCCCACAATTGCACTAAATTTCCAACACGTCTTGCTGGCCGTCTTACAGGTGTATTCATATATGTCTTTTCCGAATACCATCTAACAATGGCCCATTTAAAAAAAAGGTATTCTGCTTCGCATCTTAAATAGAATAAATATGCTCTAATCATCCGCAGTTTTTCTGCAACGTATACATTTTTACTAGCTTATAATGACTTGTGCATTTTCTTTTCTTCTTATACGTCTTTCGGGTTCTTTGGTTCATGTTTGAATCACAATTATGCTTTTGTTAAGCGCTAGTTATCAGCCTTAATGATAATTACTCACGTGGTGGATAGGTTTGTTCGCCTTTCGTTCAACTAATTATAAAAACAAAGTAAGATATAAGCCTATAACACACATTTGAGTTGTTAGGGTTATTGTCATAGCGACTGTTTGGATGTGTGTTGAATAGAATAATCGTAACAGTTCTTGTTGCAGGCTCTTTGTTTTCACGTCTAACTTAGAATTCATTATTTCGAAATGTGAAATAGTTTTAAACGATCATAATATAACAGAACACCAGTGAGTAAACTATGCTAACCTCTAAACATAAAAAAATAATCTTTTAAAAAGTAAGGTGGAGTTGATTAATAAACATGACTGCTTTAGAGCATCAAAACTCAGACACCTTCAATTGGTCTAAGTCAACTGTATCACATAACTCCCTAGAACATAGCAGATAAAGACCGTTAACATAGTTAATAATACACCAAGAAATATCGGAAACAGGTAGAAGTTTTTTTTGGGTAACCAGGGTTCTGAACTTTTGGCTGACGCCGCACATACTCAAACAGGGAAAAGCCCTCCCCTTATTCAGGAAGGTTGGTGTGGCTGCTAGTACTGGATCAAAGTTCAATAAGCCTTATTCGCTTCAGATTTCCTGAAAGAACAAACATTCGGTGTGTATGAGCTCGCAATCTGATGTTGATACAACAACGAAGATGATGAAAATTTTGATCAGACTCTTTCCTATTAACTGTATATCGACATTTTATTTTCCTTTGTGGTCTAAAGAGCAAAGATAGAACACATATCAATGATGGTCTCAGAAAGAAAATTGGTTATCCACATTGATACTTGTTGGCACATGTCATATAGAATCACATCATGTTTACACAGATTCCCGATCTAGTACTAGTTTTTGTATCAACATAGGTGACAACGTCAATTGTTTAACCTTTTCAGCCTACTAATCCACCAAGACTAAATCATAAGCACCAAAACAATATTATTCCTACCAATTCAAATTTCTTTGCATATGTATAAACTAGTGTTACATATTAGCTCAATGCAATCATTACAAAACATTAAGAATACTTTATTAGCAGCAAAGTAATTGTTAAAGTTCAATAAAATTATGTGTTTGTACATAAATTGCAATTATTTGAATTATATTATGCTAAATGAACAAGTTATTGTTATTAATAACTAACCTGTAAATGAAACAGGGTTGGAAGAGCAAAATTCACCTTAATCTTGAGTGTCATTCATATCTGCAAGGCCTAAAGGCGGAAAAGGTGAAACCAAACTCTCAACAATAATGCAAGCAGCACGACACTCATTGTCAATCACCAAAGATGAACTATCTTTTGAATCATAGACTAGCAAATTCAGCCCAACCTTTAACAACAATTTCCCATCTTCTGAAATGCATAAAGGAGACCAAATATTATAACCCCACCAATGATAACTATCCGGGATGGAAGCCAACTTAGTCCACGAATCATTCACTCCATAAACTTTCATTACCCATACATCAACCACATGACTTCTATAATAATTATAAAGAACACACAACCATTCTCCTAAAACCCCCAATTTCAAATAGTTATAACCCTTACCATACGCTGGCTGCAAAATTTCACCACAAGTCTCTTTTGCTAAATTAAGAGAAACTATCTTCCATGAATCCGACGAATTACTTTTACCAGCCTCCCAGTGAAGAGATCTATTTAAAAGCGTACCATCGTCTAACGGACGAGCACATGGAAAATTACCGATTTCCTTCCACTTTCCAGTTTTTGATGAATATATTATAGTAGCCATTTTAGGCTCTATTCCGGTTATATCAACTTTGTAATCATTAGGCAACTCATCATACCCAAAACCATAACAAACCTCCGAATCACCATAGCATGGCAATAAATTTGATCTCCTAGTAGTCGGGTTGTAAATAAAGATACTATAATCAGCATCCCAAACTAAAAGGCATAATAACCCATTACAAGACCCAACAATCCTAATGCTTGGAAATTGCGGTAGTTGCAACGGATTTTCAAGTAGTAAAGAGTTACTAACACATTTATCAAACATCACATTAGAAAGTGGGCATACTTTGAAATCGTTAAAGTGTTCAAAAGTTTTGTAAATAAGTTGATAGGTATAAGATAAGCTATAATGTGATTTAATAAAATGTTGGTCGGATATTAACGAGTACCATTCTTTGCAAACGGACTTACATCGTAATAATGATTTGACTGAAGCCTTCAACAGGATTTCGCGGATGATTTCTTGTGGAAACCAATGACTTATTTTATTTGTCGTCATTCTTTATTTTTTAGGGTTGTTCTAATGTCAGGGAAAAGTAAATAAGAAGTATGAGATCTATAATCATTTCTTATTGTTAATTGTAAGGCCGCAATACATGCAAATGGGCCATGTGGGTATTATTTTTTTATGGACTTTTGGCCTAAATAGACAAAATAGCCTTTTCTTAATTGGCCCAGTTAATGTTACACATATAATTAATTGGTCGATCCTTCATGCTTTAATAATACTACCTCCGTCTCATATTAACTGTCCACAATGGAATATTCTAAGTCTTTGTTATTGAAGTTTGACTATAAATATTTGTATATGTTTTATATAATAATTGATGAAAGTTATAAAAATAGATTCGGTTTTAAAATGTATTTTCATTGATATAATTTTCATCAAGTATTATATAACACAAATAAAAATATTTATAGTCAAAGTAGAAAAAAAAACTTAAAAAATCAAAACTGGACACTTAATATGGGACGGAAGGAGTACGACTTAGGACGCATGCTAACTCAAAACGTATTTTTATTTTTTTTAAGTCTACGATGAGGAGTTCCCACCGCCTCTAGGACGAGTGGACTAATCTCCCGCGGGAGTTTGCTCGGTACCTCGATGGGTAGTATCCCTCCCAGTTGAGATTGCATATGTGATAGCCAAAGGCTCCAACCGATAACAGCTAGAATAAGCCCAAAAGGGTAACCTAATCTTCTGTCATGACCGTTTCGAATAAGAGTGTTTTCACAATCTCTTGGACCACTCATTAACTTAACCGTCAACTCCTCAATCTCTTACGCGAACTCCTTAGTATGTTAAAAACTGATCTCTTAGAGGATCAAATCAGAAGCATACAAAATTGATCCCTTAGAATCATAGACAATATTAATCAACTATGTGATAAAGAATTATGCTAAATTCATATATTCTATATGTAAAGCATCATAGCTAGTTTATGCTTGCAAGCACAATCGAGCAAGTTTTGTGGGTTCGTAGGGTAATGGGACAAACCGGTAAAAATTATTGGTTGAAACAGGGGGTTGACCCACACTCTTTTTGTCCAAAAGAGCAACAATTGATAATCAAAGTTGAAATGTATAATTCACTAATATTTCTCCCAGTGATAAGAAAAATGAATGTGGTACAGATAGATAACTGAGTTGATAAGAACTTGGGACCTTAAGAGGCTCCGAATTTGGATCCATGTTGAATTATGCTGGGTATAATCTGCTTGTTAACATGTGCTTATTCCTTTTTACTTACTGCATGATTAGTATGTTTCAGGGATCTCTTTTGGAACAAAGGTATTCTTGAGGGCCTCTCTATTTTTGGAAGATTACAGCTGGAAATGAAGAGGCTTATAGCTGGAGGGATGCTTATGTAAAATCAGTGGCTATTTATCTCTCCCCAAGAGTCGTGCTTTAGACAAGATCAATCATCATTTACTCACAACGTCTCTCTCAAATCACTACATCTCTCAATCCTGTCTAAAGTCTTACCTTTACAATCTTTTGTAACTTCCAGTATTGAGATCTATATCTCACAAGAACAATCGTTGTATACTTATTAACAGTAGCAACAATAAATCTTCCGGCTTGGCTAATCAAGCCGACCATTGTGTTTTATTGTGGTGTTTACACAAAAGTCTTATCCTTTCTAACATGGTATCGGAGAGCTATTGGTTGTGATCCTTCCCGTTTAACAGGCCTTCTCGTGAAACCCTGATTTTACAAATTGGGGTTTTGTCAATTAAAGGACCCTGGTGCCTGATTCGGTCGAGGCTGTGTTTCTACGCTGGTAAAATCTATTAGAAACCTTAAGTGAAGGTTTCAATAGATTGGTGATTGTTTGGGTTTGTTGGTTGGATCTAATTAATACCCTAAGTGAAGGTTTCATTAGATTCTGGTATTCTGCTCCGTTATCTCTGATCAGAATTCGAATCTGTTAGTCCCTCTTACTCACCCTGTCTTCTTATATCTTGGATTGGTAAACCACGATATAAACATGGATTATTGTGTTTTTTTAAAAAATATCTTTTTGATCTTGGACTCCAACCCTTTATCCACATAAATAATTTTTCTGCTTACTGATATTGGTTTGGTTTATGTTTTGTGTTTCTTGTGTTTAAATCATCTGTTGTTTTGTTTTAATTCTATTATCTCGTATTGGTTATGTTATTTGTCTGCTGAGGTTTTCATTATCTTTGAAAAATGTCTGGTGATGATTCTGATAATTCAAATAAAGGTGGACCATCTGATCTTAACCTTAGTGTTTGGTGACCCCATATTTTTGCATCCTAATGACACCAGTCCAACCCCTCTTATTAATTTTAAATTGACGGGTACGGATAATTATAATATGTGGAGTTGTGCTATGAAATTTGCCCTAAGTAATAAGAGCAAATTAGGCTTTATTGATGGAACATGTAAGAGAAAGTCTGATAACCCTGTTCTTGCTAACCAATGGGACTTGTGCAATTATGTGGTTGTGACTTATTCTAAACTCTGTTAGTTCTGAACTTTATGCTGGTTTGATTTATTCCAAAACTGCCCTTGATATGTGGACTGACTTAAAAGACACCTATGATAAAGTTGATGGATCTATGATCTTTAATCTTCATAAAAACATTAACTCTTTAAGTCAAAGTGGGTCATCTATATCTGAATATTATCATAACCTCAATACTTTATGGAAACAGATTGATGCCATGATTAGTCTTCCTACTTGTACTTGTAAAGCTGCGGAACATTATGAAAAACATGCTAATCAACTCAAACTTATGCAATTTCTTATTGGGTTAGATGAAGTCTATCAACCAATTAGGAGTAACATTCTCACAAGAGACCCTTTCCCATCTGTGAAAACTGCCTTTGCAGTTGTCTCAGGAGAGGAGTCTCATAGGAATGTGAGTTCTATAGGCAATACATCAAAAACACCTTCTACAACTGCTTTTGCTGCCAAAGTTTTTAATAACAAAAATTTTGTTAAAAAAGGAAATGAGAACAACAAAAGCTTTGTTAAAAGAGGACCTAACCCATATCTGAAGTGTACTAATTGTAATAAAGATGGTCACACTGTTGATAGGTGCTTCGATCTTGTTTGTTGGATATCCTCCTAATTATAAGAAACAGGGAAACCAAAATCGAAATAAATTCAATGCTAATAATGTTGCTTCTGATCCTAGCCCTAGCATTACCCCCACCATGTCTTTCTCTAATGAACAGATGCTCAAGCTACTAAGTCTCATCCATGACAAGTCTGTTTCCAGCTCTGTTGCTAATATGGCAGGTACTTTTTTTAATGGAAGTGTAAAATTCAACATGAATTTTGAAAAATACTTTAATGGAAAATCCAACTTTATATCTGGGAACATAAGCACTGGTTGGGTTTTTGACTCTGGTGCAAATTTCATCAAAATTTCTAAGCAATAGGGTTGATGTGTCTAATCTTGGCTTAACGGTTGGTCACCCTAATGGCACCAAAACAAAGATTGTTAAAATTGGGGATATAAAACTTAATGATTATTTTACTCTTTTTAATGTCCTTGTTATACCCGAATACACTGTGAATTTGTTATCTGTTCATAGACTAGCCAAATACAGTAAATTCTTTGTTGGTTTTAATGAAAATAAGTGTTATATTCAGGACTTGAAAATAAACATGATAGTAGGGACTGGTGAAATGAATGGTGGCCTGTACTTGTTTGATGCTACATGTAAGCAATTTGTTTCAAACTCATTTGCTAATTCTTATGTGTCTAACACCCTGTGAGGTGTGCCATAACAACTCTACAACTCCATGTGAGGTGTGCCATAAGGCCAAACAAACCAGAGACCCATTTCTATTAAGTGACCATAAATCTACCCAGATTGGCCAAATTGGTTCTTTTGGATGTCTGGGGCCCTATAAGGTCACCAGCAAAGAAGGTTACAAGTCCTTTCTTACCATGGTTGATGATTACTCTAGGGTTGTATGGGTATATATGCTTAAGAGTAAAGATGAAGTCTTTTTAGTATCGAACATTTTGTCAACCTTCTTTTAAATCAGTTTGATGTGAAAGTTAAAATTTTGAGAAGTGATAATGGGAGTGAGTTTGTTAATAATAAAATGCAAATTTTTTGAAAAGATAAAGGAATCATTCATCAAACATCTATGACTTACACCCCTCAACAAAATGGGATTGTAGAAAGAAAACACGGACACCTCCTGAATGTGGCTAGGTCTCTTATGTTTCAGAGGGGATTACCTCTTTATCTTTGGTCTGATTGTGTTTTAACCGTTGTCTATTTAATTAACAGGCTTCCATCCTCCGTCTTAGCTGGTCAATCTCCTTATCTCCTTGTGTATGGGAGAAATCCTACACTCTCTCACCTTAGGGCTTATGGTTGCTTGTGTTTTGCAAAAGTTTTAAACAATAATGACAAGTTTTATTCCAGGTCTGAAAAATGTGCTTTCATAGGGTATTCTAATGAAAAAAAGGGTTATAAACTTTTTAGTCTTGAGTCTAAAACTGTCATATTTTTAAGGGATGTAAAATTTTATGAAACGGTCTTTCCTTTTAAGATAAAACAAAAAGAAGTCTTAATTGATACGGGTGTCACCACAGACCTAAATCATAAAAACTTTTTTGATTTTGAGCACCATAACCCTAAAATACCCTATGATGAAGGGAGAGTGCCTTCTAATGATGATGGCACAGATTCTAGTTCTCCCAGTGAGAATGATGATGAAACTGTTGCAACGTCGATAGAAGAAAATACACACCCTGAGGGCAGTCCCGAAAACCTAAATCACTTAGATGAGAGTGAGTTCTTTGAGAACAATGAGGAGATTGATCCATCTGATCACATTGATTATGATGATGTTGTTGAGACAGTAAGGAGGTCCTCTAGACAGTCAAAACTTCCTACTAACTTAAATGATTATGTGATTGATGGTAAAGTTAAGTGTGGGCTAAACAAGGTAGTTAATTGTTGCAAACTATCCAAAGAAAATTTTTGCTTCACTACTGCCTTAAATAAAAGTTTTGAACCTAGTAGATATAAGGACGCCATTACTGTCAATAACTGGGTTCAGGCCATGAATAATGAAATGGAAGCCTTGAATAGAAATCACACCTGGGAAATCACCGACCTTCTCAAAGGAAGAAAACCAATTGGGTGTAAATGGATTTATAAAATCAAATACAAGGCTAATGGTGAAATTGAGAGATACAAAGCTAGACTTGTTGCTATGGGCTATTCTCAAAGAGAAGGCATAGATTACGATGAGACTTTTTCTCCTGTTGTTAAAATGTCAACTATTAGGTGCCTTATCTCTGTTGCTATGAAGAATAAATGGCCCTTATGGCAATTAGATGTTAACAATGCATTCCTGTATGGTGACTTAGAAGAAGATGTCTATATGACTATTCCTGAAGGTTATAAATGTAGGGATAACAAAGTCTGCAAACTAAAAAAATCTTTATATGGGTTAAAGCAAGAACCCAGAAAGTGGAATGAAAAACTTGTAGGTGTTTTATCTGAATGTGGCTTCAAACAAAGTTCCAATGATCATTCCTTATTTGTTAAAGCTACTAGTTGTGTGTTTGTTGCCTTACTTGTTTATGTTGATGACATTATAATTTCTGGAAATGATGCCTCTGAAATTGAAAGTATCAAGGCTTTTCTAAGCTCTAAATTTCAAATTAAAGACCTTGGTAAATTAAAATATTTCTTTGGGATAGAAGTAATCAACTCTGAAAATGACATTTGCTTAACCCAAAGGAAATATTGCATCGAGTTATTGCAAGAATTTGGTATGCTGGGTTGTAAACCTGTGTCGGTTCCAATGGAACCCAACACCGTCCTAAACTTTAAACCGAGTGAGGATGATCCTCGTTTGATTAACATCACTGCGTTTCAAAAGTTGCTTGGAAAGCTTATTTACTTAACCCATACTAGACCAGACATCTCTTACTCTGTCCATTGTCAGTCTCAACACATGCATGCTCCTCTCAAGTCTCATCTAGATTCTGCATTTCATGTGTTAAGGTATCTAAAAGGTTCTCCTGGTAAGGGTTTAAGGTATGTTTACAATTCTGATCAATTCACTGATGAAATGCTAGGGTATAGTGACTCTGACTGGGCTAAAGACCAGAAAATCGGTATCCGGATATTGTGTCTTTCTTAATAGGTGTCTCATATCCTGGAAAATCAAAAAACAAGCAACTCTTTCCAAATCATCAACTGAAGCAGAATATAGGTCCATGGCCTCTGCTTCTTGTGAAATTATATGGATAAAAAAATTTCGAAAGACTTAAAAGTGAATGTTTCTCTCCCGGTGCCGTTATACTGTGACAACAAATCTGCTATCCAGTTGGCTAACAATCCCGTGTTTCATGAGAAATCTAAACACCTGGAGATAGATGTCCATTTCATTAGAGAAAAAATTGTAAGAGGTATTATTAAAACTGTGAAAATTGGGTCTCTTGACCAAATTGCATATATTTTAACCAAGCATCCTCTTATCCACATCCATAAGACTCTCTCAACAAAACTTGGGTTATTTGACTTGTTTAACAATCAGACTAAGGGGGGATGTTGAATTATGCCGGGTATAATCTGCTTGTTAACATGTGCTTATTCCTTTTTACTTATTGCATGATTAGTATGTTTCAGGGATCTCTTTTGGAACAAAGGTATTCTTGAGGGACTCTCTATTTTTGGAAGATTACAGCTGGAAATGAAGAGGCTTATAGCTGGAGGGCTATTTATCTCTCCCCAAGAGTCGTGCTTTAGACAAGATCAATCATCATTTACTCACAACGTCTGTCTCAAATCACTGCATCTCTCAATCCTGTCTAAAGTCTTACCTTTACAATCTTTTGTAACTTCCAGTATTGAGATCTATATCTCACAAGAACAATCGTTGTATACTTATTAACAGTAGCAATCAATAAATCTTTCGGCTTGGCTAATCAGCCGACCATTGTGTTTTATTGTGGTGTTTACACAAAAGTCTTATCCTTTCTAACAATCCAAAGCTTGTGCTGGCTCCTTAATGAAAGCACCAATTGATATGACCCTCTCGGGAAGTATCGGGATAAGGCACCACTATAGCGTGTGCTGGCTCCTTAAGAATTAGAGAAGAGAAGACTTAGAGACATTTGTTGATTTACTTTGATTGACTGATTACAATGATAGACATGGTATTTATAAAGCATACTAATAAAACCCTAAACCTAAAATAGTAATGGCCCATTCGGCCCGACCCACACAACCACCGGGTGTATTATTCCCCACTCCTTCGAATCCACCTTGCCCTCAAGGTGACGTTCTGAAAAGCACACTTGATTCGGGATCCCATATCCTAATCATACCACAACCTCTCCTTTCACTCCAGCGGTTACGCTGCCTTCCGCGACCATAAGCAACGCCCTTTTTCCTCTTCCTCCTTCCGCTACCTTAGACATAACACAATACCATTCTTCCACCTTCCGCTGCCCAATCACTAATACTCCCCAGTCCTTCAAAATTCACCTTGTCCTCAAGGTGACACGAAGAAGAATATGCCAATTGGGAGTCCGAAATCCATTCCGACACATTCGGTTGAACATAATGGATGCGCCAAATATTTAAGAGCTCATGAACATCACCGATACCAATTCTTTTCCATAGTTGGAGAGTTAGCGATTTTTCATGGTCAACCAATAAATTGAGTGAATAATTATTTTCGTTGTCCATTATTCCCTTAGCTCGTGTATCCGGACAGAAGCTTTCAAATCATCACCACCATCCTTAAGTACCGATATCATTTTATTCCACTCATCCTCGACAACCTCACACACTTCACCGCCATCCACAAGAAATTCATTAACGCTCCCTGTATTTTCCGAAAACTCGTCAAACTCGTTAAGAACTTCCATGCTTCTCACATTTCCCTCACTAATATCAAAAACATCATCTTTCGCGCCACTGACCTCAACAACACTAACATCTTCATTAACATCTAATGACCCCTGAACCACGGGTGGAGCTTCTTCATTTGGCCAAGATAGAACGACACCTAATTTTTCTCTAATGCTAAGCTTTTTCCCTTCAATTGCCGCAAAACGAGACTCCATTATACGGGCTAAGGAAAATGCTTCCTCTAAAGTTGTAGGGGCTGACCTTGAAATTGCATATTGTAGGAGCGGTTTAAGTCCACATATATAAAAATATATAAGTAAATCCGTAGACATCTCTGTAACTCCCTTTGCAAGTATCAAAAACTTACTCTCATAATTGGCCACCGTACCCTTCTGCAACAACTTAGATAGCGCGTCCCAATCCCTATTGCCCGATGCCATAGCAACCGAAAAACAATTAAAAAAATATTTTTTTTAATTTTTTTTCCGGATGAACAGTACCGATGAACAGTACGCGATGAACAGTAACCGGTGAACAGTATCGTCGGATGAACAGTGTCGTCGGATGAATAGTACCCGTCTGATGAACAGTAGCGTTTGATGAACAGTACCCGTCTGTGAACAGTACCGCGAACGAACAGTTTTTTTTTCTTTTTTTTTTTGATTGGAATCTTAGATCAAAAATCCCCCAACGAATTGAGGGCTCTCAATGAAAGCACCAATTGATACGACCCTCTCGGGTAGTATCGGGATAGGGCACCACTATAGCGTGTGCTGGCTCCTTAAGAACGAGAGATGAGAAGAACTAGACATTTGTTGTTGAACTTTAACTTGATTGACTTGATTATATGATTACAGGAAACCTTAAATACTAGTTAAGGGATAAACACTAGAATAAACGATAAACATAAAAGATACTAAACATATATCCTAAATAAATAAAAGATATCTTGGTTGTATCATTCTCTAACAATCCATGATTAGCCGTCTTTCTTTGACAAATTTCACAAATCACAAGTTTTTAAACAAACTAATATTTTGAACTTCATATAGTTCCAGAGTAATATTATGATTCAGAATTACCTTTAGCTCTTTGATTCTCTGTATTCTCATTTGAAAAAGTACCATGGGTTGCATTTGAGGTATAGTATCATCATGCTCCAATTTAGACCCTGCTAAGATTTTGACTAACGGAATCAATTTTGGTCATCGAAGTCTACAAATTTCATCTTTTTCTCTCTGACTTTGTCATGAGAATCTGTAGACATTCCATCAATCCTTTTCAGATCATCCTCATCAATGTCACTCAGGAATCATACTCGTCTTCGACTTTGTTTAATAGTTTCTATTTATATGATTAGATGATTTATAGCTGTTAGAAATGTGGTGAATAAAATAAGGTGTTAAGGGTTTGAATCAGCGTACAAAAGTTATGTTCGGTTTATGATCAAGTTTGTGACTGAATCTCTCTTTATTTGGAAATGGAGAGAGACTGAACTGCTACTGTAGGGCTGTGAAAGTTGTGGTCTTGGACCGATACTATAGGCAAGAAGTTAGTCATAAGTCAGTATTCCAAAAATTTGTCTTGACCAGGGCCAGCTGTAAATTGAAACCGATAACATAGTCTAATTTTCAGTTTTCACGTTCTTTAAAAATAAATCTGGTTTTGTCCCAAACAGAGCTTGCATAGGTTAGAATGGTGTGTCAGTTGCTTCTTCAGTATTTTAATATGATTGATGCAGATACTTGGTCTTTTGGATAGAATATCGACTGCAAATCACCATAGTATGACCATTAGAAACAGTTTGTTTTTCTATATTTTGTTTTTTTACAACTATGTTTCTCGGTTTTCTGAAAATACATTGTTTGCTTCACTTGTTAATGATTCTAATATGGTGTTAAGTATTTGATGATCGATTAGCCAACTTATGATTGTGTTGCATTCTCTTTTCTCATTTTCTAGAACTTCGTGATGTTACACGATGATTGATGAATCGATACATGTCAATGAACTCTTTAGAATCTTTATTTTAATCAAAATTGCTATCACAGTGACTGTTAGTTATCTATGTTCAGTATAAATATTGTAATTGCATTTAAAAGAAAGAGCTGAGAAGCTTAGATATCACAAACTGAGAGCAAACGATCATCAAAGTTCCATGCGGATTGACGAGACTGAACTAGTAGGTAAGTTAGCGTCGGCGATAGTTATATTAGGTTGAATAGACTCGATTGATTTGAGATGTTAACCAAAAGTTGTAGTATGTCAGAAGTGTATTCAACTATTCATGTTAAACAAGTTATAATGCTGATTTCCAAATTTTTGGGGATATGCCTTCTTTGTATATGGCATTGCTGGTGGTATTCTTATAACAAGGATATTTAAAACTCTGTTACTTCAGTTTTTTTTAGATTGAATGACTAATAAATTCGAGGTACTGTATAAATATAGATTTGTGAGGATATACCTCAAGTCCTGGATGCTCAAAGTCCTGGATCATCTGAAAGGCCAATTGATGTATTTCTACCAAGATTACTCCTTGGTAACACTATATTCTTGTTATTCTAATTACTTGACACACACACACACACACGCACACACACAGAGTCTACAAAGTTCTTGTAATTTTGTTCATCATTATATAGTCAGAAGCTGTGTTTCTTTTTCTACAGGCATCTCAATCACCACACACCTCTCTTAGAAATCTTGCATTGGGTTCTGTAAATCAGTATATAATGTTGATGCCACCACTGCAGATAGTACTAAGCAGTTTACTTAACATTTTACAGAAATTGGTAAATATTTCTACTCTTTGTATTAATTGTGGCATTCAAATTGTAGTTATCTGTTCGGCATGGAACCGTTTTTAACTTATACTAAGAATGAGTTTCATTTATGGAACCTATTCCTAGTATTTTCGTCTTGCTGGCCGTCTTATAGGTATATGTCGTTTCCGAATACCAACTAACAATGGCGCATATTTTTTTTTTAAATGGTATCCTGCTTTGCATCTTAAATACAATAAATATGCTCTAATCAACCGCAGTTTTTTTGCAACGTATATAGTTTGTTTTATATTTCTTTTCTTCTCATACCTTTCGCATCCTTTTTATTATCTATGGTTTTATTATTCATATTATTCATCTTACTGCTTTTTTGATCAATGTTCCAACAGGCATTGTGTATGTTTAATCTCATATATACTGCTCTCCATGTGATAAGTTGCTATGCAGCCACACTTGCGTAATGTTATTGAATACATGCTACAAGTGAACAAAGACCCTGATGATGAAGTGTCACTTGAAGCCTGCGAATTCTGGTAACATCTGACTATTCTAGGCAATTTGCGTAGTGTTGTTGCTTCACATCTGACTATTCATAAGCAATTTGCTTGTAGCTATAGCCTCAAGCCGTATAACATCTCTGAACACATGGTGTGCCAGTTAAAGCCACGGGAAGTCTTTTGTATGTGTTATAAATACATTGTCAATCTTCATTATGTAATCACAAAAACATTCAATCAATATATCACATCTTTCATTATTAGACGGTTATGTTATGGCCCAAACACGATTGTGGGTTTGGGTCCATAGGGTTAGGTTTGTTTGTTCAATAATATAAGCCATGTATGTGTTATAAATACATTGACAATCTTCATTATGTAATCACACAAAACATTCAATCAATATATCACATCTTTCATGGTATCAAGAGCAGGTTAGATTCACCAAAACAAAATTGCCATCCTCCGGTCATCGGCCTACATGTCGGTGATCCGGAGGGATTTCTTTAATTTTGCTTTATTGTTTTTCTTTCATTAGGTTTCTTTTTTTTCGTGATTTATGCAAACCCTAAATCCTAGCCGTCAAAAAAATGTTGAGTGGCTTCAATCAACCATTTTTTTTCTTCATTATATATTTGTTCTTATTGTCGGAGATCTTTGTCGTTGACAACACAAGTTGGTAATCAAATTGTCGCTCCCTTCTAAAGGCAAAGCAAGCCACGCAAAGGAGGATGCCGCAAGCAATAAACAACTACGCCCCCAAATACAATTATGCTTCCGCTAAAAAAACAAAAAAGAAGATGAAGAAAAGAAGATGCGGTTCTCAACATTTATTCCAGCTTGAACGTTCGGAAGCGTCCCGTTCAAACTGCGGGGGAGTATTAGACTGTTATGTTATGGCCCACACCCGATTGTGGGTTTGGGTTCAATAAGCCATGTATGTGTTATAAGTACATTGACAATCTTTATTATGTAATCACATAAAATATTCAATCAATATATCACATGTATCTTTTAGGATCATGTAAAGAATGACCATGGGTATATTTTGCTTTAGTATGAAGAGGAATGTCTAGAATTTTATTATCTGTCATTCTGGCATTACCAAATAACTCAGCAATATACTTGGATTAGGACTGAAGATAAAGTTTTGTTGATGAAGAGCCCTCAATACCAAGAAAATAACGTAGTAAACCCAAATCATTCATAGCAAACTAACGATACAACTCTGCCTTTAACAATTCAGTTCCATTACTATCATCTCCCTTAATAATTTTATCATCAAGCTTTAAAAAAAATCACACAATCAACATATAAGCTTCATCACAAATACATAGTTAATGGTTCCAATTGTGAATAATTTTTTTGAATGGCAGTTTGGTGCAGGTGAGTATCTTGCGTGCCACCGAGGCACCAAGTCTCTCGACCTGAGTTCGAATCATCTCACGAAGAGAATGTCACCCCCATGCTAGCCATACACTTTCCCATTAAGGGGCTTCAAGGCATTACGCTGGGATTCGAACCCGGCTGCCAATTCTGGGAAAATCCCCCATATGGAGAGTAGCAGGAGTGAACCCCTCACCTCTCACACATAGAGACTATAATCACATGTATTCATCCTACTGAGCTGGACTTCATTTGCTCCAATTGTGAATAATTATCCATCACAAAATCTTCATCAATAACGTGTGTATCTAGGTGTATTGGATTGATAGGTTATATTAGACTGTGGTGGCCATGGTTGACATAGGATTTGTGGGTGTTTGGTTATTATCGACTTCTAGTCCCACAACTGAATTTCTCCTGGAGTCTCTGGGAACACTTTGACCATGTTATGAATGTTGCTAATGGAAGTATCACCCCTACCTCCATTGTCATTGAAGAAACAGAAGTATCGAAAGAATATATACAAACAAAGACCGTGTGAAGTTGTTTCGGATCGTGGGTTCCACGGATATGCTAATGATTACACAATGTATTTACCTTTTCAAAGCATACTCATGTCGCAAGCTAGATACTTCTAAGAACTATAGGTGGCCTGAAATAGGACAAAGAAACACGGATAAGTTAGTGAGAGAGCATGAGAATAAGTTAGCAGAATATCCATGAACAAGTTTAGAGATAGAAAGTGAAAATAGGGGTGATGATATACTTGGAATGAGTGAATGCTAAAGGTATTTCTACGCAAACCGTGTGATGTACCTAGAGGCTGCCAAGTATCTCAGCCATATTGGCTAGATGAAGAATATACTCACCAAACAATAAGAGAGCTTCGAGCATAGGCTACGAGGTCGTGTCCATGTACGTTTGGTGCACACATAGGAATATAGGAATCCAATTGCTAGGAGTAAGGCCCACACATTATTCTCTGTTGTCTTTTCTTTCTTGAATGTTAGGATCTCTCTAAGAGTCAAGCTTCATGTGATGGACTTATGTGTATTGACGGGTTCCTTTACGTTATTGGGACCCATATTGGGAGTTAGTTTACTTTGATTCTTCTGTAAAACCTCATTTGAAAGAGTAGCATCTGTTGCATCTGAGGAATCATCATGCTCCTGTTTAGACCCTGCTAACCTCTCTTAAGCTCTAGCGGGGTAATTTTGATCATCCAAGTCCACAAATTTCTTCTTTTACCCTATGACTTTGTCGCTTCAATTAGAATCAATAGACATTCCATCAATCCTTTTGGGATCATCCTAATAACTTTCACTCAAGAATCATACTCGTCTTCGTCTTTTGTTTATAGTTTCTATTTATATGATTTAAATAATTTATTGATGTTAGAAATACGGTGAATAAAATAAGGTGTTATGGAAAGAAATACGGTGTTAACTATTTGATGATGGATTCGCCAACTTATGATTTTCTTTTGAAGGTTCTCTCTTATTTCACCTATGTTGTGATTGCTAGTGATAGTGTTGCATTGGATACTCTTTTCTCATTTTCTAAACCTTTGCGATCTACACAATGATTGATGACTCCATATATATAATGAACTCTTCAGGATCTTTACTTTGATTTAAGATGTTATCCCAATGATTGTTAGCTATCCGAGATCAGTATGATACATTATCAATTGATTTTACCTTCAACACAAAATTATCTATCGGATAACATTCGGACTCGAATAAGTAAATTCTGGAACAGCTACCGAAGGCAATGTTTCTAAATTCTGTTCACTCATTCAGTTATCAACCAAACCGAGTACTTTTGGTTTAGTTAACTGTTTCATATCATCCAAAAAGTTGGTGGGCAGGTCGTTTTTCGCCAGTTAAGGCTGGTTCTGGAGACTAAGACCTAATTACAAAGTCAACTTTATTGCATTTTTGTTAAACATGACTGATGTGAGAATCAAATCACAGACACCTCAATTGGTCAAAGTCATTCTATTGCATTTGCATATACATATACAATTTCCTAAAACAAGTCTATTTATTCAACCAAATAGGCTTAAAAGAAAATGAGAATTGACAGAAAAGGTTGATACATTTGTCTCAGTATAAATGGCAACATGGTTTTTCAGCAAACGCTTAATCCCATTAATACTGGAAGGGCAGAGTAACATACGGAATTTATTGATCATTACATATAATTCAATTAAGATATTGTATGAAAGTATGATTTCTTCTATTCTCCTGATTAAGGGAAAACAAAAGTACGAAAGTAGAAGTATTTCTTTGTTAAGATACTAGAGTTTGATTAAAGCTGGACGTTCCTGGCTTGCAGGTTTCTTCATAAGCATCTATAAATTTAAAACACTCCGGAGAATTTAATCCTTTCCTGAAAGGAAAAATATTCAGTGAGTGTGTTTTGTGAATCTAATGTTGATGTCGACATACCAGACAGTGAAAAATTAATCAAATTATATAGATACGGTAAAAACTTTTGTATCTAATATATATCTCTTGGAAGAGAGAAGAGAAAAGACAGAACTCATGTAAGAGGTTTAAGGTTTCAAAAAACAAAAATTTGGTTAGCCACATCAATGACAAGTGCAATAGTAATGTTTTAGACCAATAAGTCAAGACCGGTCCTTTTTGCGTAGTAACCTACTTTATGAACTATTTAAGCCTAATCCGGTATACTCAATACTTTATGAACTATTTAAGATTTGCGTAGTAAACTAATTTATGAACTATTTAAGTATCTGATCTATTAAACTGAAAGCACATACTCAATGAGAAGGGACATCATTACCTTGTATCCGAATCGAACATCTTCGTAAGTCTCGTATGAGCCAATAGTAAAATCCAACTTAGAGTCCTTGAGAAGATGATAGATGCATGCAGTTAGAACTATATACAAATTGGTTATATAATAGAGTATCGTGTGTACTGACCAACTCCATCGAGACTATATCGGAGACATAATAGTCAGTTGAGAGGAAAGCATCAGCCTTGCTAAGTAACCGTCTCTTCAAACTACAAGATTGCAAATGCTTATATTAGGTGTCGTACTATCACATGCATATGAATCAACAAAAGTTTAATCACGAATGTACCTAGCATTCAACATTTCGAGTTATACATATCATCACTTCATGATATTATGTCATAAAATATATGTGTGGTATACGGGTTGCAAAATGATCCGAAAGGGATATTAAACCATCTTTTAATGTCTCGGATGTACAAAAAAGAACTACAACGGCTGAAACTGAATAAAAGAAAAACGTGATGGTACTTTTATGCAAACAAATATTAACAAATTTAGTATAGATGCTTATGCATAAAGATTATGGTTTAAATAGTTCATAAAAATTGAAAATAATTATGAGTAGTCTGCTTCTATCGATACACTCAAACTAGGGCTTTTTAATTAACAATGAAATATCCTAATTAGCAATCACATCAGGAAGTTTAGATTTCTGCTATTCATTCTCATTCAGGTAAGATTACAATATTTCAAACCTCCAATATTTACGAGATACACCTCATTTACTAATTGCATTTAATGACAAAAGTAATTGAAATTAGTATGCCAAAAACACTTTATTATCATTTATCTCCAAGCTCTCATCTTCTGTGATAGAGTATATAGTAACCTAAAAGTCTTTAAGAGATTGTATTGAAAATTAATCAACTAACATATCTAAACCTGAAAGAATAGATGCACATACAAATACACCAAAACATGTAACTAAACCTATAAAATCAACAGTAAAAATCATAATTTTCAGTTAGATCCCTAACATATATACAAACTGAATCACATAATTACATAGTACAACTAATAAACCTAATTTCCAACAACAATAACAAAAAAAGACAAACTTGAATCAAAATACAATCAATTAACAAAAAAATATTACCGGTGTGAGATCATATGAAGAAGGGCGACACGGATTTTATATGCAATAGAACTTTTTACCGTCACTAACGATGGCACTGGATCTGTTAAATAACGGACCAATAACCCCGTAACAGAAGAATCAAAAGTTGGAATTTTATGATTAATTGGAAGTTAGAGAAAAATTGAACACCTTTTTTTTGATGTTGAAGACACGTGAAGAGATAAGGTTTAGGTTTATGTGGTCCAAGTGAAAAAGAAAAAAAGCAAAGTGAAAATAAAAGGGGGAAAAGTCCCGCTCAAAATTGGGAAAAAATCAAAACAAATAAAGCCATGTTTTTATTTATAAAGCAGGGCTCTATCTTGTGGCCAAATTAGACCCTGTTTTTTCATTTCATATCCGGGCTTTATGCCTTTTATTTTTAGAAAATGCTTGATAGAGCCCCTTTTTTCTTATAAAAGGGCTCTTTTAGGGGGGCTTTATTCCAGATTTTGTAGTAGTGAATGCTGAAGCATTTAGTCATTTCTGGTAGAGGATTGTTATGAATTCAAAGAACTGTATAATTATAAAAACAAAATAAGATATAAGCCTATAACACACATTTGAGCTGTTGGGGTTATTGTCATAGCGACTGTTTAGATGTGTGTTGAATAGAATAATCGTAACAGTTCTTGTTGCAGGCTCTTCGTTTTCACGTCTAACTTATTGTTGAGTCTAAATTAAGAATTCATTATTTCGAAATGGTAAATAGTTTTAAACGATCATAATATAGCAGACAAAGTAAGGTGGAGTTGATTAATAAACATGACTGCTTTAGAGCATCAAAACTCAGACACCTTCAATTGGTCTAAGTCAACTGTATCACATAACTCCCTAGAACATAGCAGACAAAGACCATTAACACAGTTAGTAATACATCAAGAAATACCGGAAACAGGTAGAAGTTTTTTTTTTGGGAGGTTTCTGAACTTTTGGCTAACGCCGCACATACTCAAACAGGGTAAAGCCCTCCCCTTATTCAGGAAGGTTGGCGTGGCTGCTAGTATTGGATTAAAGTATAATAAGCCTTCTTCGCTTCAGGATTTCCTGAAAGAACAAAGATTCGGTGAGTATGAGCTCACAATCTAATGTTGATACAACAACGAAGATGATGAAAATTTTGATCAGACTCTTTCCTTTTAACTGTATATCTGCATTTTATTTTCCTTTGTGGTCTAAAGAGCAAAGATAGAACACATATCAGTGATGGTCTCAGAAAGGAAATTGGTTATCCACATTGATACTTTTTGGCACATGTCATATAGAATCACATCATGTTTAAACAGACTCCCGATGTAGTACTGGTTTTTGTATCACCATAGGTGACAACGTCAGTTGCATAAGCGTCTCTGCCTACTAATCCACCAAGACTAAATCATAAGCACCAAAACAATATTATTCCTACCAATTCAAATTTCTTCGCATATTTATAAACTTGTGTTACATATTAGCTCAATGCATTACAAAAAACATTAAGAATACTTTATTAGCAGCGAAGTAATGGTTAAAGTTCAATAAATTTATGTGTTTGTACATAACATTGCAATTATTTGAATTATATTACGCTAAATGAACAAGTTATGGTTATTAACCGGTAAATGAAACAGGGTTGGAAGAGCAAAATTTACCTTAACCTTCATTGTCATTGATATCTACAAGACGTATAGGCCAAAAGGGTGAAACCAAACTCTCAACAACAATGCAAGCATCAAAACACTCACTGAAAATCACCCAAGATGAACTATTTCTTGAATCATAGACTAGCAATTGCAGCCCACACTTCAACAATAGTTTCCCATCTTCTGAAATGCGTAAAGGAGTCCAACTATTACCCATCCAATTATCAGAATACGGGATGGAAGCCAACTTAGTCCATGAATCCTTCACTCCATAAACCTTCATCACCCATACATCCACCACACAACTTTCATAATAATTATAGAGAGCACACAACCATTCTCCTAAAACCCCCAATTCCAAATAGTTACGACCCTTACGATACCCTGGCTGCAAAATTTCACCATAAGTCTCTTTTGCTAAATCAAGAGAAACTATCTTCCACGAATCCGACAGAGTACTTTTACCAGCCGCCCAGTGAAGAGATCCATTTAAAAGCTTACCATTATATAACGGACGAAAATAAGGAAAATGACCAATTGCCTTCCATTTTCCAGTTTTTAATGAATACATCATAGTAGCCATATTCTGCTCAATATCGGTCACAACAACTTTGTAATCATGAGACAGCTCATCATACCCAAAACCATAATAAACCCTCGATGACCTAGTTCGTTGAAAGCATGGCAATAAATTCAGTCTCCAAGTTGTCGGGTTGTAAATAAACAGAGTATTATCAACATCCACCGAAAGGCATACTAATCCATTACAAGACCCAACTATCCTAAACCCGTAGGGTCTAGGTAGTTTGAATGGATTTTTAAGTTGTATCGCATTATTAACAGATCCATTAAACAACACATCATAAAGAGGACAGCTATTAAGGTTTTTTTTTTCCTGGTGTATATAAGTCTATGATGTTGATAGTTAATGTTGTTGGTACTAGATAAAGTATAATGTGATTTAATGAAATTTTTATCGGATATTAACGAGTACCAATCTTTGCAAACAGACTTACATCGTAACAATGATTCGACAGAAGCCTTCAACATGATTTCTCGGATGAGTTCTGGTGGAAACCAATGACTGATCTCGAGTGCCATCCACTATTTTTTTTAGGGTTCATTGATTTACAAATTTTTTATGACCAAACTGTAAGATACATGCAAATGGGCCGTCTGGTATTACTAGTTTATGGACTTTTGGTCTAGATGGGCCGGAAACTGGCCCAGTTAATATTACACAAATACTGTTAAGGAAGCTGAAAATTGTTTTTCCTATGCTAAATCCAGATGAGGGTAAAATTTTCACTGCGTAATGTATTTATATTAAAGGACTTAGGAACATTTGATAAGTTGTTTAGTTTTGATTAATTTTTGTATGTTTCGTTTGTTTCTATACGTTTTTTGAAAGCTTTTATATGTTATTTGTATCTTTCTTTACGTTTCATATGAAAAGGTATGCAAACTAATAAAAACGTAGAAGTATATGTAAACGTATACAAAGAAAAAAAAATAGAAAAATGTGACAAAAAACCCGTAAAAGAAAAGGTATAAATTGTTTGAGAAAGTGCGAAAATGTGTGAAAAAAAGAAAAAACCTGTTCATCAAGTGTTCGAGCTCCGGAGCAGGCTCTCACTCAACTCAGCTCGTTTCGACCCTAATTGGAGCTAGTCAATATGTACAACCCAGCCAAATATGTTTGTTCTGGTTATGTGTTTAGGAAGCGATATATATTGGTGTAGTCATTATACAATCATGAATTGTGAATTTGTGTTATTATTGTTTATAGGAGAAAGTGACACTATCTTTCACATGTTTAAAGTGCAAACAAACCGAACAGAAATCATTGGATGTAGGAAAAAATATTTGTTTTTTTGTATTGATCTGATCGTTCAACACTTGTCCAGCTAGTTTCTAATGCGGATAGGCGGTTCGAGTGTTTGAGTGGATACTACTTGTTATTCGAGTAAAACAACTTGCTTAAGCAAATCCTACACACTTCAGGAAGTAACTTTTAGTGCACAGGCTTGTGCAACTCTGCACAATCCAGAAAACCGGACCCGGACTAGGACTGCTGCTGGTCATGTACATGCGGTTTCGGTCGGTATGTGACAAGAAATCGTTCCCTTCAAAGCTGGACGTTAGTTGTAGGATTATTTTTTTGCATTAAAAAGAACTGAAACGTTTATGCAAGAACCAAACTTGAATCACTAGTCCCAAAGTTAACTCCAGTTTAGGATCGAACTAGTTCTTAAAGGTAAGTGAATCGGTTCAGGCTGGGTCTCAATATGGTCTAGTTTTTGGTCCACTAAACACCTAATTTCTTGTATGGATTATAGAACTTGAAAATGTATATAGGTCCTTGCTTTAGTCTATGTAGACACTTGTCATTCACATGAATGAGTGATTTGATCATTATTGAAGTGATTAAAGAATTATGAATTATGTTTGTGCTGTTTAAACTGCAAACAAACAAAAAGAGATTGATTAATGTAGGAAAAACTGGTGTTTGGATAAATTGTTCAGTTGCTTATCTAGCGTTCTTTAAAAATGCAGATACGCAAATGTTTAGGCTAGGGGGAGTGGTGCAAAAAAAACTCACCGCCACGTCAGCTCCACCTCAACTTTCTCTTTTCTCTCACTAACCCACTCAAAACTCACTTTTCAAGGTTCTTAAGGAAAAAAAAACCCACCACCAGCTCACCTCCACCTCATCTTTCCACTATCACTTTTACCTTATTTATTCATAAACTAAAACTTTTATTTCATAAAATAAAATACGATACACGGATAAAATAAAAACGTATAATACTGAAAATAAAAACATACAAAGTAAAAAAAAAACTACCACTCCAAATTACAAATTGTAACGCTCTTTGATTTCCGCCCAGCGTTGCAAACGGTATGCCAATTGTGGCCCAGCCAAGTGATAATAGGGTGTCATATAGAAGTCTATCTCTCGATCCCTCCTTTCGATTGCTTCTCTTCTTTGGGTCTCGGCTGCAATTTCCAATTGCTTGGCTTGATTTTCCAACTCAAGACGACGACACTCCAACTCTTTATCTTTCATTTCCAAAAACTTAAGCCGTTCGCCTTTGCCCGCATTGTGAAACTCGGACACCATCAACCTAGCAAACTCTACTTCTTGGGACTCAACCGATGAACGCGACGACTGACCTTTTTTCTTCCTCGCAGCAGCAGCTTTGGCTTTATCCCTGCCTACAGGTCGTTGTCGTTGAACACCACTGGTTTAACTGTCGTCAACACTTTGAAAAGAAGCTGCATCCCCTGACTCCGATGTCTTCGATCTCTTGCTGCCTTGGCTTTCCTCCTCCTGACTCCATCTCACCCCTCATAAATTTCTGACTACCTTTCAAAATTTCCAAACAATAACGATACCTGAACTTCGAGTTGTGTTCAATTTGATAGTCCTCACATGCTCTATTAATGTAAGTCTCATCGTCGGCTCCACTCACAACCCCCATTTGTATCATATTGTTATACACTCCAACAAACTTACACGCTTGAGGCCAGATCAGCTTCCATTTCTCGTTCACGCTGTCATAGGTTCTTTTACCGTATACCTCTGTGTTGGTCTCCAAGTATCGCAAAACCTCGGTCCAAAAACCTTTAGAATTCCTACCGTTTCCATTCGCGCTATTTTCAGAAACGGATACCCATCTTTTACACAATTCGATTTCTTCAACGTGTGTCCATGCAGTTTGCCGAGATGCGTCTGGAGCCTTTGGAGCTTGCCGTCCTCTAGACGCTCTCGACGAAGTTGGAGTTGGGATGGAAACTTCAACCGTGTCATCTAGAGGCCCCTGATATGACCCCGAGAAAGATGGCCTGTATCCTTCCTCACTATGAAAGGAAGGTACAAGAGAGGTGGGTATGGGAGAGTTGGGTATGGGAGAGGTGGGTATGTTGGCATGGTGTTGTGATGACGAACCACCAACATAGTTATTAAAATTGTATGGGTTTTGTGAACAAAAATCTTGAAAGCCGGGAGTTTGTGAGAATTGGGTAAAATTATAAGGGTTTGGGTAAGGTAAATTTGGGTATGAGCCCGGAACCGTTGGTTGTATCGGTGTCGACATAGGGTTACGGTAAGGTTGGTTTGGATATGCTTGATGATATGGGTTTGGTTGTCGATATGGTGACGGGTTGTTAAGATCAAAGGTTCCGGTAGCGGTAGGTGGAGAGGCGGTCGAATTTCTACGTGGGCGGCGTTTGTCGGATTGGGTGTTTTGTTGGCCGGACATTGTTGTTTTTAGGAAGAAGATGATTTTTTGTTAGTAAAGAAATAAGAAGATGAAGATGAAAAAAAAAGTAGTGAAAGTGGGGATTAAATAGAATAAATTCGGGATGAAAATTAAAGTTTTGGGGTAGTGTGAATGGTGAAGAAGTCACCTGTAGCGAGTTTTTTGTGCACTGGGAATTGTAACCCACGCGTGGGTTTTTACGGTGGGAAAGTGGGGTTCTTGGTAACCCACGCGTGGGTTTTTGCCACCTGTAACCCACGGGTGGGTTTTAATCACCACTCCCCCCAGCCTTAAGTGATTGTCTGTAAATGCTCATTTGAAAAAGTACCATCTGTTGCATATGAGGTAGCATCATGCTCCAATTTAGACCCTGCTAACCTCTTTTAAGCTCTAGCGGGATCATTTTGATCATCGAAGTCCACAAATTTCATCTTTTTCCCTCTAACTTTGTCGCTTCAATGAGAATTTATAGACATTTCATCATCCTTTTCAGATCATCCTCATCACTGTCACTCAGGAATCATACTCGTCTTCGTCTTTGGTTTTATAGTTTCTATTTAGATGATTTTTTTAACGGCAGTTTGGTGTAGCGGAGTCTCTTGCGTGCCAACGAGGCACCAAGTCTCTCGACCCGAGTTCAAATCATCTCACGAAGAGAATATCAACCCCCATGTTAGCCATCCAGTTTCCCATTAAGGGGCTTCAAAGCATTGCGCTGGGAGTCGAACTCCTGACCTCCCACATATGGTGACTATACCGGAAACAGGTGGAAGTTTGTTTTGGGTAACCATTGTTTCTGACCTTTTGGGCGACGGGTATTGGATTAAAGTTCAATGATCGACCTTGAAAGGTTGGTGAAAACCACGACAGGGAATCACGTTGTTGTCACCATATTGATCATCTTCTCCTAAGTATCTTACTTGAATCTCGCTTCTTTTTCGAGATTCACCTTCAATATGAACTCTATGCGCAAAACACAAACAGAACCAATACATTTTTCTGATCCAAGATTAATCCTTGTAGGTTCTGTTTGGAAAATCACGCTTCACGACCCTTAATTAAGTCTAACTTTAGCAGAGCCTAATTTCGTTTAATATATATTGGAAGTGTAAGTTGGATTGATGTGTAACAAAACTATTCTTTCAAAGATGTTAATAAAATAGAACAATAATCACGAAACAAAAGAACATAAAGATACTTCACAAAGTCACTGAAAAAAACTGGCAACCATGACTCCATGAACACAGTTAACATATGGTAGCAGGTTCATCAACAATTTTAACGTCATTAACAAATACTGGAAGGGTAGTAACATACATCAAAGTGATGGAACTAAAACTAGTTAGAAGTATTTCATTTGTTACTGCTACTGGAATTAAACTAAAGTCCAACGGGCGTTCTTTGCTTGAAATTTCTTCGTTTCATCCATAAATGTTGACTAAGACTCCAGGAAGCTAGATTGAGTTGATCTATGTTCTAATTTTGCTTCATACAGATTAATTTGTTGATTTTATTTTGTGATTTAGTAATTGGAACGAAATGATTAACTTAACTATAACATGATGTATTTGAGAACAACCATATGATTAACTTAACTATTTAATTTTTTGTTTACAACGCATACTTAAGATCTGTAATTGGAACGAAATAATTTACATAAAAAAAGGGTAAATAGCATAAAAAGGTACTCATCTTATATCAAAATTCAATTAAAGGTACTCAACTTTTTTTTTCTCAATTTAAGGTACCGATCTTTTTTCTTGTTGCAATGTTGGGACAATAACAAATTTAAAGGTTATATATTAATGACCGTTTACTTTATTATTTCATCGTTAGTCCTTTATATTAACGAAACTTTATAATAACCTCAAAATTCGGTTTTTTACACTTTTTGACTGTTTTCTATATTTTTCGTTTGATTTTTACCATTTTTATTCAAAACGGTTGAATATGGTAAAAGAACGACGAATGTTGTAAAAATGGACCAAAACGATTAAAAACAAACGAAAACGGTAAAATTAAACGAAAAAAGGTGAAAAACGGTCTAAAACTGTAAAAAAACGAATTTTGATTTTATTATAAAGCGTTATTAATGTAAAGGACTAACGATACAATAATAAAGTAAACTATCGTTAATATATAACCTTTAAATTTGTTAATTGTCCAACATTGCAACAAGAAAAAAGATTGATACCTTAAATTGAGAAAAAAAAAAGTTGGGTACCTTTAATTGAGTTTTGGCTTAAGATGAGTACTTTTTTATGCTATTTACCCAAAAGAAAATCATCATTGACAAAATGAAAACAAAGATGGCAACATGCCAACATGTGCAGTTGACTAAAGTCTGTGCCAAAAGTAATTTGTCTTGAGCAATAAAGCATTTTCTAAATTCCTACAACTATTTCTAAATACAAATCAAGCAAAGCATATATAAACACATAAATAGGTTTACTTAGTTACAAAGCTACGAAAAGTCAATTGTATACAGGTGTTTCGTTGCATCTTTGTTCAACGTGCGATAAATTGTAGATCCGATAGACAAAATACCAATAGACATAATAGAGTTTCCATTGAATATTAGGAAGAAAATGGTATTGACTTAATAAAATTGTTTCGCTATGGTGACATGGATTAACAATCCTTAAACAAGTACAGTTATAGTTATGAAGTTAGTCTAACCCACATATTGTTGTTATTGTGGTTTATCATACGCGATTCCCTGTCAGTATGTCGCCTAGAAAACCATCCCTGAACATCTTCCATAGGCATATTTAGCTAAGCTCTGTAACGACCCAGATGGAAGAAGTCTAAGAAAAATAGACTCGTATCGAGTTTCATTTAGGCGAGGTTCGTAACTGAGCTCTGCAACGACCCAAGCTTGATCCAATTTCTTGCAGGTTCACAGAACAATCACTTTCCTATTGTAGATCTGCACACAAGACAACAAAAGTCAGCAAATGAAATATAAAGGAGTAAAGGACAACAAATAAACATGAACAACTCTAAATAAGGGTTACTTACCAGATTCAAGCACCCATCAGAGTTATGAAAGTAAGCTAAATCAGGAGCGACATCGATAAAATAGAGTAACATTTCGAAATACTGATTCAACATTTGGATGGATGTATTAGAAAAAGTGTATGTGTGTGTATTTTGGTGTGAAAGGATAGGATTTGGGTGGATGTAAAAGAATGAGATAAAATAAAGAGGGAAAGGGAGGAAGAAATGGCGGGAACAAATGGCGGGTAAAGACATGGCGGGAAAAGGGAAAATTTTGGACGATGTATTATTTTGTGTTTAGGGGTTGTTTATTTTATGAGGAGAATGTTTCAATCATTTTGTTACTATGTCTTACACTTATATAAGGGGTTGTTTGGTTTAATTGAAAGAGTTGGAATGTGTTGGAATTGTAATTTGTGGAATTGTAATGAATTAAATCTGAAATGTGTTTGGTTGAATCTCAACGTAAAATAATTCAATTTTTTTTATAAAAATTAAAAAATTAATAAAGAATAATAGTTAAAATAAAATAAAATAAATTAAAATTAAAATTAAATAAAATAAAATAAAAGTATTATTTTTGTTATTAAAATAAAAGAATAATAATTTATATTATTTTAATGTTTCAAAAGTATAATAATAAGAAATATTATTATTAATAAAATATTAAAATAAATAATATTAATAATAATTGAAAAATAAAAATAAATAAAAAATAAAATAAATATATAAACATAAATAATTAAAAAAAAAATATAAATTAAATATTATTAAATTTATAAATAATAATAATAAATAATAGTAATTAATAATAATAATAAAATTATTATTACTAATTTTTTAATATTTTATTATATAATAAAAATAAATTTTATTTTTGTTATATTATTTTAATATAATAATAATAATATAAATACAAAACTAATATATAATAAAAACATTAGATATTAATAAAATAATAGTAAAATATTATTATTATTATTATTTATAAATAATAATGATGATAATAATAATAATAACTATCATTATAATTATAAATATGATTATTTTAATTATTTTTTATTTTTATTATAAAATCGCTTTAAATAAAATAATTATTTTTATTATTATTTATTTAATTATTTAATTATTTATTTATTTAATTATTTTTCATGTCATTAACAGATAATAAAAAACAATCAGTTTTAAGAGGAAAAAAAAAGTAAAGTAATATCAATATAGTCTTTCGACGGTTATTGGTTCAACATTGTTTTTCACGGGTTATTGATTTTAATATCGTTTAGAAGGCTGTACGAAGAGGTTGACACGAAGTCATACATCTACTTAAGGTAGAGAAGATATTTTTAAAATGACCTTTTACCATGAAAGGAGCGTAAGAGTGATAATAAACTGATTCAATAAGTTTTAAAAGCGTTTTTTTATCATTAATATGTAGTACTATTTTCGTCTCAGAATAAGGGTTCACATTTGACTTTCGGATATACTTTTTTTTTTATCTTAAATAAGTTTTTTTTGTGTTGTGTAATATTTGATTAGAATTATGTTAATAAAATTACGTTCACATATATCGATTGTAGTTGAATTTATCACCAAATTATTGGTTCAGTCAAAGTGTCTCCTCCTCACAATTCAATGCATACAGAGGCTCCATGGATTCTAGAGAAGCTAGCTTTGATGGATTTTGGAGAGACCAGGCTTGTTTGAGAATGTTAGTCCCAGCAATTCCATCCTATGGATATCTTTTACTGGTTCTGAGGACTTGAAGGTTTATGCCAGTCTCGATAAGTCCTCCACCAATTTTGAAGTTGCAGCAGGTGTGGTGACCTTCGGTGTAAGACATTCTCCTGAGCTTGTGATGAACAAATACACCATAAGGTACCACTACTAATAAACCAACCTCACACACTTTGCATAAGCTATACACATACTTACTAAATTTCAATTTTAACTGTCGGGACATGCTTGGGGGGCTTACAAAACTGTATACATTCAGAAAATACTCCACTGGCGGTGACACCAGGAACAACATATCTGCTTCTATGGTAATTAGTTGTTCACTCGATGAAACCCCCCTCCCCCCTCGTAGTTAAATCTTTATAACAATTAAGAATGTGTAACAGATTGACGGTTCGAGGAGTCAGATGTTAATCAAAGAGTGAATGTCAACCGGTCAGGATCACTGGTGTTCTGGTCCACTGTCTCAATGAAAGCTTTTGATGTCATGAGCCATGGCCAAGGATATCCAGAAGATCCCGTGCTGATATCAGGATTTTCCATCACCACCAATGGTCACACAGCCGCTACCAATACAGGTGGTTCCGTTATTACACTGGTGTTTCCGAAGTTGGTTGAGGGCAACCAGCCATTGCAGGAAAAAAGGCAGTAGTTGATAGAGTCGATCACTTTTGCTATAAATCAGACTGTAGAAGGAGGCATTGGAGAAACATCAACCACCTTCTCCTGGAGGTATGTATATATACAACACTCATTGCGTTTTGCAATAATGAAACTCCCTCACTTATTCCATCTGGAAATTTTCTTTTCTTGTACTTTGTTTTGAATCATCTTACTCCATTGCATCACTACCCGAGGCCATCATCTTGTGGGCCATTTGCTTTCGCATTAGACCTTCTTTTTCAAGCAGTGCAAGCTCATTTGAACCAGGGGTGGTTTTGACATTAGCCACTTCCTTTTCATAGAATACTTTAAGGGTTAATTACCAAAATAGACCACTTTTTAAGTGGATTTGCCAAAATACCCTAAGCGACTTTAAAGTTCCATATATAGACCAAGCGACCTCAAGCTACCTTATTCAACCTTATGCTACATTAAACTACTCTAAGCAACTTTAAGCTACCTAAGCGACTTTAATATTAAATTAATAAAATTACTATTCATCCTAAGAAAGTACTCTTTTTGTGTAAGAAATGTGTAAGTGTACTTTTTTATGCTACTTTTATTTTAATTAATTAAAATTGAATTTTATTTATATTATAATTAAAAAAAACTATTTTATATTATGTAAAACTGAATTTATTTCTATGCGACTTTCGGTTGCACAGTGATTTGCACAGTATTTTTGCCAGGGATTTTGAACAGTATTTGCACACTAGGTCTGCCACCTTTCACCCAACCAACACATTAATCTCACCACATTAATCTCACACTAACACATTTCTCTCAAAGGATTTATGCTACATCTGACAATCCATCCACCGTTCATCTCCAAACCTTACCCCAATCCTTACCCCAATGACCCAATCCTTACCCCACTATTCATCATTCAAGAAGTTTGATAATTGTTAATCTGCCTAATTAATATCGATATCCCCAAATCTGTATCGATCTTTGATAATGTGCAGTTTCAATCCGGTGTAAATCAATTTCGTAATAGAGATGGATCCAATGGAGATTGGTCCAATGCCGAACTATGACGCGAAGGTAAGCCTTAGATCCAAGATGAAGTTTTTACCTATAATCAAGGCTAAACTTATACAAAACCCTGCACGCCATTTATGTTTTAGAAACACTGTTTTTGGTCCATGGTTAGATGTTATTAATGACCAAAATGACAACCACTTGCTCAATTATATCCTACAACAACAAGAAATTGTAGATGTTCCCAGTACCGATTGTCCCCCTTTTATCTTTAACATTGGTGGTCATAATCTTAGTTTTGGACGAAATGAGTTTTGTTTAGTGACTGGTTTTAGGTGTGGTGATGTATCTTTAGCATATAACAAAAATAGCTCATTTTGTTCCCGTGTATTTCCTGAAAAAAAACGGTTAAATGTTAAGTCTAGAGAGTTATTGGAGATTATTCAGAATGAAAAAAAATGGGCTGAATTAGAAGATATGGATGCAGTTAGGGTTTGTTTCTTGTTTCTAGAGGAGGTTGTGTTTATGGGGCGTGGGAAGTTTTTAAATATTCCAAAGCATGTACTTTGTCTTGTTGATGATATTGACGCATGGAATGAGTATCCCTGGGGAGAATTCATGTGGCAGTATTATTATGAGAGGACATTGAATTTGGTTCCGAGATATGCTGCTAGACATTATAAGAGCAACACCCCTAGTATGAACATGGGAACATATAATCTCAATGGCTTTCAATGGGC
The DNA here is from genome assembly GCA_025667525.1 of Glebionis coronaria. Taxonomy (NCBI): domain Eukaryota; kingdom Viridiplantae; phylum Streptophyta; class Magnoliopsida; order Asterales; family Asteraceae; genus Glebionis; species Glebionis coronaria. Next base: position 10,710,426 of record CM046877.1, read on the forward strand.
CCTCAAGGTCATTTGTTCTACCTTTTTTATTAAAGTGATAATGCTGCCAAACATGCCCAACATTTAAAGTTAGCTTTTGTTTTGTTTATGCAGATGTGGATACTAGAAACATTCCCCAATAGCCATATTTGGTGGAGACAAGTACCATGCAGAATTCCACGTGGATTTGGTTGGACAAATGACAGGAGGTTTCGTAAGATTGATTACCCCTTGCTCTTCCCACATGTAAAGTGTTTATTTCACTGACAATATTATATACCCTTTCTTTTTATTATTTTATATTTACATCATTTAATTATTATGTATTAGGAGATTCTCCCTACGTTTGTGCTCATTCCAACTGAAGAAGAGTTGAGGCAGACATGGCTTATACGCAGTATTGCTTTCTTCCGTGGAGACGAGGTTCTGTTTATTCAAGCTGTTATACCGATTGTTCCACAGCATGGTGACATTCTACCAATAGCTGTAGATGGTATTATACCTAATGAAGCACAGAATGATGGGGTAGTACCTTTAGCTGTAGAAGCGGTTAACCATCATGTGATGTTGGGTCCTCAATTAGATGAAGTAAGATTGTCACCCGTTCGTGAACCAGAAGATCCTCCATCATCTAATGTACCGAGCAATTCAAGTGTAAACCTAACCGATTCCCAAGGGTTACTGGATAATGTTGACTCAATATTTCAAGTTGTCCTTGATGTAAAACCAGATTGGGCTGGAAGGGTGGGCCACCTGAGATCGCAGCTAGTTGAAACCTTATTAGGTCCAGATAATACCCACCAAACACAAATTGTGGATGTATGTGTGATCCAACTTTATTTGTTTACTTTAATATATTATGGATCATTAACCTTGTTTGTTTACATACTAATTTTCTGGTTATTTCAGCAGTTGAAAGGTGATAATGTTGACCAGAATCGCAAGTCTGAAGGTTCTTCTAATGACGAAAACATAAATGACTCCAATGTTGCTGAATGTCGTACATCTGAAGTTATTGTGAACGCAGATCTTGTAGATGATTCCATAACAACAGAAGATTATGTGATTGAGGATAACTTGTTTTTTGATGGATCCAAACAGGGGTCTATGCAACAACTACTAAATGCAGTTGAAGATCTTGAATTGCCTATGGAGGTGATAATTACTGATTCCTTTTCCTATGTCAGTATACATTACTTTCTCTTTAAGACAATATCTTATGTTAGTTATTCATTTGTATATTTGTAGGACAACAATGTTATGGATCATAATTTAGGAGTGGATGGTAACTTTTGTTTAGATCCTACTTCTATTAGATTAGAAGATGAGAAGCAAAACAATGCAACAGAAGTTTGTAAAATTGACGGAGAAACCACCTTCGATTATGATATGAACGATGTTACCCACATGGTGAATAAGTCTGATAGGTCAGAACACACATATGTTCATGACTTGGTGTTTGATAATAATTCTACAACTTCTAAGGGAACATCATCTTTTAAAGAAAGCACAGATACTACTCCGAAGGTACGCTTTGTCTAAAATATTACTTCTCTAATATATGTAGAATTATCAATATATACGTGAGCTAACATTGATGTAATAATAATTTATGCCTTGTAGCCTAAAGTCCGTGATTTGGATCTGTTTTTAGCTGATTATAACCATGTTCAGAATACATCTTCAAGCCATGTAACTGAAGATGGGAACTTCATTGGAATACCTTCCTTGGAAACGGTTTTTGCTAATATTGGAAGAAAGAAAAAGCCAAGTAAGGCTTTCCAGGAACCGTATGAGCAGCAATGTCCCACCACACCTATTCCAAAAAAGAGGCGTAAAATTTCAAAACCAAATTCGATGAAATTTGGACTTGTAGATGAAGACGATGTTGTTGTGCCTACCCGTGAATATACCCGTACTGAAGTTATACCATTCGTAGAGGTGATCCATTTATAATTGAAACTACCTGTATCATACGATTACCCTTATTAGTATGTGCATATATTAATTGAGATATAATTCTTAAAGGTATTATCCCGACCCAAAAGAAGTAGCCCTTACAAGGTTAGTGTTCCAAGTTTTATAAAAGATATGTTTGAAGCAAAAAAACAAGGGAGGGCAATAAAACTCTACCAATTAGCATGGGATCCATATGGACTGGTTGCCGATGATCGTGTATGGTTACCTTTTGTTGGTTTGGATGAAAAGAGAAGAGGTTGGATGATAGATTATGTAAGCATATGTTCTATGTTTATTAAAAATTTAATTCATACTTAGTAAGGTCCTTGCTGTTTATACTCATGTGATTCTTATGTGCAGCACTTGGAATTATGGACTCAGTTAATGTGGTTTGGTAGATTGGATTCTGCAAATTGGGCTGTTGCTGGCCCATATTTCTGTCCAAATATTATGGGAGGTAGACGGCCCATTTCTGATCCAAGACCTACAAAGTACAGGGTCGGTTGGGCAGATGTGGAAAAGGTTAACACTATTTTATCCCTTTTGAATGATATAACCAACCAAGCTTATGTTATACTAATACTATTGTTGGGATAAATACAGGTATTTATCCCTTTGAATGAACCCGAAAAACATTGGGCATTGGGAGAGCTTCACGTTCGGTCAGGTGTTTTTATAATTTACGACTCAATGGCACCAAGAAAGAGGCAAAAACATCTTCCAATACAAGAGAACAGGAAATGGTGGTTGGAAATGAGGGAAAAAATGTCCCAAGAATTTCCAGGGATTTTGGACGAGGCTGATATGTTGAAGTGCAAAGGATTGACCTTAAGGGATTACAAAATCAGCTTTAGGTTTGAAGAAAATGTTCCTCAACAAGGTAATGCATTAGGAGACTGTGGCATCTGGGTATGCATCATGTTATACCGACTCATCAACAACATTCCACTAGACCTAGGTGATCACACTCAGCTACCTTTGGCCTATCGTGAACACATGCTCGATTACTTTTGGAAATACAAGGTAAGTTTCAAGTTACCCACTAAGGAAGATTTTTAGGTGTTTTATCATTTTCTGAACAATATTTATGGTCTGTAATAAATTAAGTAAGCCTAACTTTAACTTTAACCTCTGAACAATATGTATGGTGTGTAATATTCCTTATGTTATTGTATAATATTATCTGTTACTTAGGAATTAAATTCTTAATGTGTTAATTTTCAACCCTTGCCTTAACTGTGTACATATGGTATACCTTTATGATGTCCTTAGTATGCGAATTTGCATTGGGAATAGGTTGGCTGTAACATCAGTCAGGGCATTTATTTTTCATGTACTTTCTATGCGACTTATTTTTTGAGTATGTAATACTTACCCATATGCATTAGTTTCAATAAAAACCACACATTCTGGCTTAGACTCTTCCTTGTAATTTAGTTTATAATCATGCCAAGGCGTAGTACAACTAAATGACGCCTAGAGTTTGATGCATTACAGTCAAAATTAGTTAGCAACACCAAAACTGGCTTAGACTCTTCCTTCAATGCTCATTTGACGACACTCCCAACACGATTAACTACGGTTGAGCCAACCGCAGCAGAAATAGCTAGCAGGAGACTAAGAACTATAAATGGGAAAGTTGTTAGGATGAGAGGAAAAGGAGATGGCTCAAGATCTTTTAGGTATCGAGATGGCATTAAACCAATTGGGTTTGGTGTTTCTTGGGATCCGGTGGATGGAGAGCCTATGCTCGGAGTAAGTGATCAATGTTATTGCATGTACCTGTTTAATGTTATTTTATAACCATACTTACTATTTTAATAACTTATTTGTTTATTTCAGAATGCTATGGGATTGCCTGTACCAGCTTGGCCACTTGATATTACACCAGAAGACTGTAGGATCCATGCTGAAAGACCTGAACCTGTTGTTCTACACTCACCTTATCCAGTACCAATTTGTATGCGAGAGGCTGCTTATCTAAGGGGACTAAATGAAAATGCGGAAGACATAAACTAATAATAGCTATTATTTGTATGTTTGAAAGTTGCATAAAATGTAATAAGTAGTATTTGTAGGTTTCATGGCAATTACATAACCTTTTGTAGAACAAATGGTTAATATCTTTAATGTATCTGTACTTTTATTGCATGCATTTAAGTTGAAATGATGTACCATCCAACTGTTACTGTACAATATTGTGCCTATATTATCACTTACTAATCTCCATACAATACAAACAGAAACCAGTAACTAAATCACCTAATACTAAATTGAAATGGCAAACTCATCAGCTAACCAACCCATCTCTGGTCGAGTTGTCAATGAGATGATGACACTGAGTGGTGAATCAGACATTCACAAGTGCATGAAATTCTATTTCTTGCAGCAAGTGACTGAAGAAAAAACTTTTGCTAACACCCTTCGTGATCAAGTTTCAGTTATAATGGCTGGCATAACAAAATTGGACCAAATGATTGCTGAGTTGGAAAATGTAACTGATCTAGTTTTAGTTTACGACCCTTTGGATTGTTTGAAGGAATCAAGAACCACTGAGAAGGAGAAGCTTGATTCTTTGAACAGGTTGATACAGGAAATTGAGTATGGGATCCGCCAGAAAGATGGTCATGCCTGTATGATGGATTTGTGTATTGATGCTGATTTTGATGTTGAAGAAAATGACAATGACGATGAAGAAGGTAACTGAAAGACCAGTGCAGTGTAGTAAGATGTATCCAGTATGGTAATCCTACTTGTGCCTATCTTCCTAGTAGTTGATGTAATGTGATGCTGGAAATTTCCTTATACTAAATAAATTCCAGCAAGTATGTTTTATATGTTTTTAATGAAATCTTTGATCCGTATCGCACAATAATATTTCAATATATTACAAAACATGAAATACATGGTTCATAGATCATATAACAGATCTTAAAATACAAAGACATTTTAAAGAATGAAAAGTGAACAATGCATTACATAAAATAAGTAATTAAAAAGAACAACCAACTACAAATTAGCCATATCTTCAGTCTTCGATTGGAAGTAGTAAGCAAGTTGATTGTCTGCTCTAGTTGATTTCTGCCTCTAAGTAGCCCAGGGATAATGATTCTGGCTCTAAGACACATGGGTGGATCAACCCATGAAAAGAAGTCACAGACAGAAGTTAAACAACAACGAAACCTACGTCCAGGGTTAGCATTGGTCCAAGAAGTCCTAACTGTGGTAGGATTTCCACAGAAGCAACTCATTAAGATATCTCTCGTAAGTAATCAAGCAAGTAATGTGTCTAGGACCACACCCATAACCAATTTTTATACTACTTTTATGAAATTAAAAAACAATATACTTGTACTTTCTATCCAACTACTAATAGCACATTCACATTAATGAAATGTACCTTCTAGAATTTTTATTTTATGCGACTTGCATTAAATTATGACTAGTGTTCCTCATCCAAGCCTTGTACATATTTAAGCCTTGTACATCAATGTTTAATCTAATACAACCAACTATGAATAACCACAACAAATTTAAATTAAGGCTGGAGTTTCAGGGTTCGAATAGGTCTGTCCTATTGCCTAAAGATATCCAATACCAATACCTATATTGTTATTGTAAGAATAAGTTTTCAATCGGAGTTAATGAGATCATAAGTTTATCATACATAGATGAATCCGAAACAGTTGAGTTAATAGATGATGAAGACCTAGAGTGCTTCGTTCATGATTTCATTTACAACAGTCTTGAAGCTCCTAAGATGTTTATATCTATATCTAAGGTATCCAATACTTCATCTTTCGTTTCAAAAGATTTTGATTTAAATTTACCATATTTGGGTGAAGGCACCATAAATACACCTACAAATGATGATCATGGCTGGAATCCGAATACTTTCATACATAACCCTGACCCTCCTTCCATCCCTTTAGAGAACCCACTTTACAAGAATAAGCATCCAAATATTACTCCAATTAGATATGATGTAGGACATAGATTTGATAATAAAAACGCATGTGTGTATCAGATTAGTTTGCAAGCCATTGTGGAAGGCTTTGAGTTCCGGGTTATTAAGTCATGTAAAAAACGGTTTAGCGTTCGTTGTGCACAAGAATGTTGTTCATGGCGTGTATATACAACGAGGTTTAAAACCAGTAATTGTTTCTTAATAACAACCGTAAACAACTACCACACTTGCTCTAAAACACAGCTTTTACCAAATCATCGTAACGCTTCAAGAACATTGATTGGTCAAATGGTTTTAGGAAAATTAAAAGATACAAGACGGGTATACAGGCCTAAGGATATACAACAAGATTTTAACGTTGATTGGAAGGTAGACATATCATACAAACAAGCTTGGGGGGAGACATGTTGCATTGAATCTGTTGAATGGTAGCCAAGGAGGATCATTCGAACAGCTACCTATTTATTTTCATAATGTTAAGTTGGCAAACGAGGGGACAGTTACCCACACAGAGACTGATGAGGATGGCTGTTTCAAGATGTGCTTTATTGCTTTTGGTGTAGCTGTAAGTTAATGTTTTTTTATTATTTAATTACTTAAACACATTATGAGCAAACACGTCTAACCTATTATGTTTTACGTCCACCAGATTAGGAGCTTCGAATCATATATGAGACCAATAATAAAGATAGATGGCGCACACCTTAAAGGTACATATCTTGGGACTAATTTGCTTGCTGTGGGAATGGATTCAAACAACCAAATTATACCAATAGCAACAGGTGTATCACAAGGAGAGACAGTCGAATCATGGTCATGGTTTTTGACAAAACTGAAAGAATGCATAGGAGAAAGACCGAATATGGCTATCATCTCAGATAGGCACGTTGCTATTACAACAGTATGTGCGAATGTTTTTCCAAATGCCTTTCATGGGTATTGTTGTCGACATATTTTGATGAACTGTAAATTGAAATCCAAGAAAATGAATGGTCTATTTTGGAAAACTTGCAAGGCTTACTTGGTCCAAGATTTTCAGAAATCACTAGATGATATTAAAGCGGTTAAACCAGATGCTTACAAGAAGTTAGTAGACGCTAGTTTTGAGAAATGGTCAAGAGCACATTGCCCAGGCAAGCGCTACAATTACATGACCTCAAACTGCGTTGAATCAATCAATGCTTTAACAAAGACAGTCAGGAAGGTTCCTATAACAAAGCTGATGGACTTCTATAGAGACCTTATACAGAGGTGGTACTTTGAACGTAGATACTATGGTGCAGGTATGAAAGTGTGACTTCATATTTTAATTTATTATATATATATATATATATATATATATATATATATATATATATATATATATATATATATATATATATATATATATATATATATATTCACAACTGCTGATTCATAGTTCCTAACATTTTAGTTGTATAGATGAACCAGCAAACGACGATTTGTCAACATGGGCTCAGGCAAAGATAAACAAAAGAATGAGAAAAAGTGCCTCATGGACGGTATATGGTATAGACAAGTTCAAGGTTTATCAGGTGAAAGAATATAACCGAGTGTACATTGTCGATTTGGTGAGGGGTGTATGTTCATGCCTAAAATGGCAATATTCAGGTTTGCCTTGTGGTCATGTGTGTGCTATGGCAAAACATGTTGGCTTGAGTAACTGTAACCATTGGGCGAAAGCGTGGTTTTCACAAAGAACTTTGAAAGCAATATACCAAGAGTTGGTTTACCCGCTTCCGGATCCATCAATGTGGGAAGTTCCGGTTGACTTGCAAGTGGTTAAGCCACCGGCTTTGGTAAAACCACAACCAGGTAGACCAAAGGATGGAGCAAGGATACGCTCACAAGGAGAGGGACCTATAGATAACAGATGTTCAAGGTGTGGTAGCACGGGGCACAGTAGAGATGGTTGTCATACACCATTGCCGAGCCAAGTAAGTCATAATTTTATCATAAATAAATATATATATATTATGTTTACATATATTGACTAACATTCACATACACATTTTTGTGTTTCAGGTAAAAAGTCAATCCCAGTATCCTACAAATAATTCACAGAATGGTCATAATGATTCACTGAATGTAGCAGAACAAGAGCCCAATCAAGTTCACTTAGATGACATGGACGTATAGATGTTATCAGTGTGTCCATGCAATGTTTGGCAACCGTTCCCTTATTTCATTGTACTAAGCATGTTTATTTGTTAATTCTTCTTCATTTCTTATAGGTTACATGGTACGTTTAAACAATAACCTTATGCCTAAAATAAAAGTTGGCTAATTGTTCACGATAACACAACGCAGTCTGTATAGGATCATCAACTAGCAACGATAAGCCATGTGCTAAACGGTACAATAAAATACATACCCACACTCCGCAATCGCCATAGAGTCCTCCCTGCTTAGGAATGTCCTGGGCAATTGTAAACGTTATCTGGTATGTTGTATGGTCAATTCCCTTAGCAGCAAATAAGTCTTCATCGGCTAGAATTTTTGGTAAGCGTACCTACAGAAATATTGTATTCTTACTTAGTGTTAAAAAATATCATCATGCAAACGAGAACACAAAATTATTTAAATATTATTTAACCTTTAAGCATTCCTTTGTCCTTAGATACCAATCGTAGTAGTCAAATTTGTTATTGTCGCCAGTATCGTAGAAGGTTACTAAACCAGATGGAATATCAAACTCCGCTAGGAACCAGTGTGTTCCAGGTTGGTTAATAGGTATAAAAACCCTATCAACCTCTGACCATGGCTTACTATATCGTTGCCCATTCACGTACCATAGAGGCATTCCATTTTGAAGTAGCAGCTGCACAAAGTAAGGGCTGACCATGGCCCAATTTGCGTCATGTTCTCGCACGTGCCACATGTAATCCACCCAAAGCTCAATATGCTTATACCGGAAAATTGGATTACATTAATACAAGTTAGATTGAAAATTAATGAATGAATTAAACCCCAATGTATAACTAGTTAAATAGTTTCCGTTTGTTACCTCATCCATTAGATAACCTTGTCTAGGAAGATCCAAACAGACTAAAGATTCCCAGAAACGTCTATCAACAGTTACTTCATTAGACCAAGGAAATTTTGAACGCAAACGCCCAGGCCGTCCAAGATAAAGGTCCAATTCATTGCTTATTGAAATTATGTGTATGGCATTGTGGCTACGTGAAAGATTCTATAATAATGGAAAATAAAATAAGTTAGGGAATACATCAATAACTAGAAACCAAAATGTACACAGAACAAGGTATGTGAAATACCTCAATCCAAGGTCCGACATCTTGTAATCCGTTAGCCATGTCTAAATCAACGACACCCGATACTTCACTGATTTTTTGAAATTTCTGTGATACTGTTGCCCAATCACAATTGCGGTCTGGTAATAATTGTGACCTTTTTGGAGGACGGCATTCGGCAAAAGATTTTTTCATATGATTAGAATTTCTTAATATGTGCCGCCTACTCTTAACGTCCATCTCCCATTTTTTCATAACCTCCCGTGACCTCTCTTCTGCGAGCAAAAGCTGTTTCTTCCTTTCCTTTTTAATTTTCTGCTCATGAGCATACTGTCGTTCCTCCTCTACCAGCTTCCTTTCCTCCTCTGAAATGCGAACCATTAATTCCTCTTCAATGAAATATTCCTGTGATTAACAATGGTACAATAGGTAATCATGTATATTTGCGTGTAATGATATATATCATTAGGTTATCAATGAATATAATTGTACCATGTCATTTTCTTCTTCAATCCCGTGATCTGCCGACATCGACACGCAATCATCATTGGCGCATTGGAGCAACTGACTATAAATGTTATTAAGAACTGCGCACAAATCTTGGTTTTGTGATTTGAACTTTTCACTAAATGACAATGAAGGCGATACTCCATTCTTCGTAAAACCAAGTACCTATGTTAATTTTACCAGTATGAAAACATATTAAACGTCTGCAAATATTTAAATGTCATGTTGGTAACAAAGAAGAAAAACCTACCAGTATGATAACCTCAAGTTTGTATATGCGATTATTCAACTCTTTTATAAGACAGTCCTTTATACGGCTTTCCTTTGATCTAGGAATATTGACATCAGAAATAGTGATCCTCTCACATACACTATTGCGTTTACGGCTTGCAGCAAGCTTTTGGAAATACGCATCGTACGCATCTGCTTTTCTTTCTGGAACCTTAGGTATGTATGATTTCAGATACTCACAGGTACTTGAGAACCATTCCGTTTTGTACTCAGTTGATGTAGGCCTTAGCTCTTTGATAACCTTTGCATCCTGAAACCATATGTATAGTTTAATATCCAGAAATATTATGATCCCTTAAAATTTGACTATTCAAAATAAATATTACCTTCCCAAATAAAGTCAAAAAATCTGATCTTTTCAAAATCTTTTTTTTAGACCACGCAATTCCTCTGGGTGTAATGTCCGAGACTTTATTCCACCAGTTTACACTATGCAGTAATGACTCCATAATCCAGACCTAAAAAGGTTTATTTAATTTTTAACAAAATAATAATAAAAACAAATAAAAAATGATTTGAAAATTGTGAACAAAATCATACCTGAAATGACCATACAAAACCAGACAGTGTGTAACTTGGCACATAATTACGAGACTTAAGCAACCCTTGAATGTGCTCATCCTTGTGATGGGCCACAACATTGACTAACTCCTTATACAAAGTATCCCATATATGCTCGCCCCAAGGAAAAGAATTTCATGCTTCCAAATTCTCAATTAACTTAAATAATATGTCATCAAGTTCATTGGCCAACAAGCGACCCATAAATATTACTTCCAACATAAACAAAAGACATAACCTAACCGCGTCTACGTCACTAAATTTAGAAAAAAACTCCTCATCCTCAACAACACCTACTAAATTTAAATTAGTTATCGGTAAACCAACTTTATGCGGGAATACCCGGTTTCTGAATGTCATATCAAAGGCGGTATATGCGCTAAGAGTTTCATGTCCAAACCTGAAACCAGTTATGATGCTAAACTCTTTGCGTCCAAAATGTAGTGTCAAACCGTGGATATTATATAATAACGGCATATCGTAATGCGAATCGCTAACAGTACACTGTTTCTGTAGGATAAAATCTAGCATATGAACCTCCTGATTAAAATACACAAAGTCTATCCACGGCCCAAAACAGGTGGTGCTAAACAGTTTCCTCCGCTTTACATCCAATGAGTTTTTAATAAACTTAAAGTACTTCAATTTACTTCTTATATACACTTTGGCTTCATACTCCTAAAATAAAACAAAACACCGATAAATATGTCTCACTAAATAATATAGATTTATCACAAGGAAAGGAAAGATACATAACGGAAAGTTTTCATTAATAGATAGCATGGAATCATACAATGGAACAGAAGCAAATACATTCATTCTTAAATAGAAAGGCCTACATATATTGGCCTACATTCATACTTAACATATATTGGCCTACATAGTCTAACACACGGTAAACTTAAGGAAACATGACAGAAGATTTGTGAGAGAGCACATGGTTGATATAGGAAAACAAGTCACTTGGGGCAAAGGGAGGCCATCATAGACATTCTTTTGAGAACCTGGAGCTGAACATGGTTTATTGCACCCAACAAGGCACGGATCTTGCCAAGATCATTGTTGTTGATCTCCTTTAGAAACTTTGAACAATCATATGCTACACTGCTATTAATGAAGCAGTCTATTTCTGATATTAAGCCACAACGCTCGTTCACTCGAGCACCCAAGATTTCGGCTATGTGATTAAACTCATGCGCTATCAAATGATCTTTGTTATTTTCAGATTCCAATAGAACAAGCATCATGTGCCTGATGTCATTGGAGTTTGCAATGATGGAAAGCTCATGTAGGGTAGACATTTTTTTTCAGGTTAGGGTTTGATAGTATATGAGTGTATGAGTCCTAGTAAGGCCATAACCATCCTTTTTATAGATGCATGTTCAACTAGTTGTCAAAAGGAATATATTAAATGCTTGGCAAGACTACATCAGGCTTTTTGGCATGTAATATATGGCAGACAACTTCCAAATTCTAATTTTTGCTAATTTTGTAACAAAATGCCATTCTAAAACAAACTGTATATTTTTAAGGTTCCCAATAAAGGAAATTTAGTATGCCTATTCAATATCAATCTAAATCTATTTTTCCCAATTTTGTAACAAAAGGCCAAACTAAAAGAAACACCAAAACTGTCTTCTTATACAGTATACTTAAAAAAAAATTTAAATAATCAGACTTCTAATTTATATAATGTTAAAATTAAATTGTCTCTAATTAATACAAGTTGGTAACAGCAATAAATTGATTGCAGTGAAAGTCGCATAAGTCTATAAAGGAAGATGGTGGTTTAACGTTATGTCACCATTAAATTACAAATCAGATAGTACAATGGATTCAATACCAATATATATGCTTCAAAGATCCTAAATCATATTTTAAACAACAATAATCTAATCAATTTTAAATTTATCTAAAATTAAAGAATATTAAGAGACGAAAACTGTTGAATTACTACTAACCTGTGCCCACAACATTGTTGGATTGAACTACGATAAAGACGGATTAACAATATGAATGATCTAAAAAAATGAATTTGTCGTTGGATTTTCTGGGACTTGGAGTTTGATTTCCTGGGTAACAGTTATGAATGGGGGTTAAGATGGTCGATGGATTCTAGGAGATGGATAGGTTATGTTGTTAGCGATGTATTCTAGATCTGCATGGTCTGGGCTATAATGAAAATGGGGGTGGGGTATTAGCCAAATGTACAAGTCAATATTATAAATGTACAACTTACTAATCCATTTATTTTTATATTTGTTAAAAATAAATACTATAAAAAAATTATTAATTTATAAATATTATAAACTTTTATATTTAATTATAAAAGTACAAGTCGCTTAAATTGTACACTTACACATTCTTACACAATAGTGACAAGTCGCTTAAAGAGTACAATGACACATTCTTGCACCAAAAGCAGAAGTCGCATAAGTTTAATTAAAGTAGCATAATATTTTTAATATTTAAAATATAATAAAAATATGTTACAAAAATAATATAATTAAAAAGTTGCATAATAAAATATTCTGAGTCGCATAAAAAGGTACCTTACACAATTGTACTTGTTTCTTACACAAATAGTACTTTTTTTGGAAAAAACACAAGTCGCTTAGGTAGCATATGGTAGCATGGGTTGCATAGTGTAGCATAAGTCGCATCGGTCTATTTTAGGAAAATGTCAAAAACATGGGTTATTTTGGCAAAAAGATTTAATTACAAGTCTATTTGGGTAATTATCCCATACTTTAAACTCAGACATATATCTCTCGTCATTTACATCAACTCCAGACTCCAAATAAAACGACAATACCGCATCTGGTGGGACTAACCTCAGCAGCTCATTGCAACTAGTATGTGCAGAAAAACACCCAAACACTGTCATTGCCAGATGAACTAGTATGTGACCAAGTCCCGCCACAAAAGCAGCTAAATTTAGTTTGCATTTTGACAATTCAGAATCATTGCCAGATAACAAAAGTGATTACAAAAACAAAATGTTAAATTGAATGAGATATTTTGTGGTGCATTCAAAAATCACAATCTATGAGAAGTTAAATTACTCTGTTTTTAACAAAAGTTAAAATCTAAAAATCACATTTTGGCCACTTACTTCTCGGTCAAGTGGCCTGTCTAGTTTTTGGCTTTCGCTTACCAAAAGTTGGCTATTTTTTCCGCACACTAAAAAGAAAAAAGTAATAAGCTGAACAGGTGTTCAAGAAGCAGCATAAAGTAATTTGACTTGAATTAGGAGTAGACATGCCATTTCCATTTTTCTGGGTCATCATCGTTTTGGGTACTAGAAAAGAATCAGCAGTAGAATGGCCATTTCTGACTTCTGGGGTCGGACACATGTTTCTGTCTTGCTAACCGAGAAGGGAGCAAAAGGAATTGACTCTTGACATGAGAGTTCACTCGTATGAACTATGAAATGATGTCAATTGGCTGTCACCAAGTAGGAGCTCTGAAATTTTGTCTTAATGTATCTTTCAGGTAACTGTGGGCAGCTGATTTGCTAGAATACGGTAGGTTCCGAGATATATTTTGCTCAGAAAAAGTGTTTCATACTAAGTGAACACGGTCAGAAGTTGGAATGGTCTGCTCACTATCTTTCTGCCCGTCGATAACCATGGATATAACTGATAAATAAACACCAAATAGAGATAAATGGACTGAATACGGTTGTTGCAAAGCTGCGTGGACAACCTACCAGGTCAGACCGATGGAAAGTCCCCCAAGTGTATTTCTAACGCATACAACCTAGACCACCCTAGGATTGTTCAGTTGCTTATCTGCATACCAACCACCCTAGGAATGAACTATTTGTAGGATAGGCTTGTGCAGAACTCTGCGCAAACCAACAAGACTATTTACATCCAGTTCTCAGTTTCTTTTCCTGGTTTAGTTCAAAACTGGATTTTTGTTTCTTTTACTCGAAAAAGATGAAATTTTTACGCAAGTAGTTAAACTTGAATTGCTAGCCAGTAGTTAACCAAGATAATATGTATAGAGCAAATTTCACCTTAATATCCATCAATAATATCACCAACGCCTCAAAGCCGCCCGGGGTGATGCAGAAAACAGAAGAATATGCAAACACAAAACAGTGCATAACACTTAAACAAGAGTATATCTATATGATGTTCAAAGCTTAACAAATGGTGTAGTCTATAAAGGAAGTACAAACTTTAAATATAAAAAGGTAATTACTGCGGTTTTCATAATATAGCATTTTCCATTGCAGTTGAATCGCTCCCGCTCCGAATCGAGGGGACACATGGTGAAACCAAACTCTCAACAACAACACACATTTCATCCCATCTATTAAATTTCTGAGATATCTGAGTAAATGAACTATTGTGGAAATCGTACACCATAAGTACCGATTTAAATTTCAACAGCACCTTCCCATCATTTGAGAGATACAAAGGCTCCACATAATCAATACAATAAAAGTTTTCCGGATATGGGATAACCAATTTGGTCCAAGAATCTTTCACACCATAAACCTTCATCACCCATATATCCATCACACGATTTCTATGAGAGGTACAATGGACACACAACCATTGACCGAGAACCCCTAAACACAAACCATGTCTACCTTCACCATACACAGGTTGCAAAACTTCACAATATGTCTCCTTTGCTAAATCAAGAGAAACTATCGTCCATGGAAGGTTTCGGTTAGCACGCGCCCAATGAAGAGCTCCGTTTGAAAACTTACCAGGTGCCCGATATTGATAACTGGGAGTATAAAATAGATGACCATGAAGGAAATCACCTATTTTCTTCCATGTTCCAGATTTCAAAGAAAATATATAAACGTTGTTACAGTTGGTCATAACAACTTTGTAATCGTCAGTAGACTCATCGTACCCAAAACCATGCATCATACCATAGTCTACGTTAGGTACTTTAGGTAACTCACTACTTATTCTAGTACTAGGGTTGTAAAGAATCAGAGTTGGAAACATCCTAATACATAACAATCCATTGCAAAACCCAAAGATATGAAGATGAGGCTTATAAGTGAGTTTCAATGGAAAACAAGGTTCTAACTCCTTAACAGATTTCTCAAACAACAAATCATAAAGAGAACAGTTTCTGATATACATATTCGTCACATCGCGGATAATGAGTCGATGGTTTGAAATACTAATGTCGCTAGATGATAAGCTAACGTGGGATTTAATGAAACAAGGATCCGATGATATCAAAGAGTACCATGATTTGCAAACAGACTTGTAGCGTAAGAGCGGTTCCACCTTAAGCCTACTGAGAATTTCAGCGATGATCTCAATTGGAAAATACGATGTTTCGTTTTTCTTTAGTCGTTCATGTTCATCTTCGGGTGCCGCCATGTCGACCAGCTAGGGTTGTATGTTCGTGTTTATGTTTTTAGGAAAAACATGTTCCTGTATATAAAGATTCCTATGTTAATCTACAATTTACACCTTCCATGTTTCGTTATAGTTACATCGAGTCCAAATAGTTTTGTATCTTCTTTTAAGAGCATTGGGCACGGTCGTTAGGGCCAAAAATTGGTGCCAATGGAAAGTGAGTGTCATATAGGTTTGACATGAGAATACTTTGGCACCATATTTTTGTGGGGTGTGGTGAGTCAATAAAAAAGTGATGTCAAAAAGATAAAAAAGTTGGTATCATAAAACTATATATATACTCTACTTTATTAAAAAATAAATAATAATAATAAATAAGCTAAAAGCCGAGCTGTTACATTTAGCGCCAGCCACTTTCGCACCAGGCCCGGTATGGTGCGCCATTTACATTTTTTGGGCTGGTGGTAGCAGTACCCCTCGCTCTAAGCGTGCTTGAATTATGACTTTCAAAAACAAAATATTGCTTCTAACTGGTTTGTCTTATCAACCAAAATTTGTACTTATTAAATGTATCAGCCGTCAGTTCTATTGAAGGCAAAGATTACCACGGGATCGAGCCTTATAAATTTAGATGACTCGCGGTCAGTCTTTAGTAAGCTCGAGCTCGGTTGAGCTTGTTTCAACTCCTACTTTAGTGCTTGTTGTACCAATACTCAACTTTGCATTACCAACCAAAAAGTCCAACCAAGAATGCGAGTTAGAACCTGTAGTATTTTTCATTTAACAACGCATTTTAATCATATCATGAAGCTATGTTCTCACATCTAGTACAACCGAAGTCTCTATCTAGTAAATGAATTTCAGAATATGATATAAATCTGAATCACATTTAACCTTCAAATGTAAGCAAACAAGCACATGCTCATGATCGTAAAGATTTTCAACCCACAACCATGGAGTTGCCTAACTCCATGAATTTTAAACACCAAGATTTCGTCACCCAAACTGCATACACCTGGGCTCGATGATGTCGATTAAGACAACACTTGGAGAACCAAACATTGTACTTGATTGAAATTAAAAAAATAAGTATGTAGAACAACAATGCATATGAATTAACAACCATTATGAAACTCATCAGGTTATATCGAACTCAATCGCGAATTGGTGATAATCAACTAATGTAGTATTTGTTGAATGACAAATACTATACCATCTTGGACAGCAAGGGTTCCATCGGTTGTTCCAATTTGGTAGTAACTGTTGTTGGACTAAAAAGTAAAAACAGTGGGCATAAGAGGGATAAATTTGCCTCAATTTAAGTGGCAAGTTGGCGTACATCTAAGGGCAATAATATGATACATGTCATATAGTATCACACCAGAGTTAAACCAAATAAACAGACTCCGTTGTAGTACTAGGCTTTGTATCACCATAGGTGACAACGTTTGTTGCATAATCTTTTTAGCCTACTAATCCACCAGGTTTAAATCATTAGACCTGAAATATTACTCCTACCAATTCAAATTTAATAAAATATTGCTCCGATAAATGACAAGTGTAAATGATGAATCACACCAAATTTAACGATGTAGTTTAAACAAGTAATATGTTTGAAAATATTAAGCTAACATAAGTGAAAGAAACAAAAATAAAGTTACAATTGAAAGTCTCAATGAGTTTTGTTATACTAGTAGTTATGAAGTTAGTCTAACCCTATAGGAAGAGGCAATGGTTCTTGCGGGGAGAAGAACACTCATCAAACCGCCTGCAGTCTCCACGCCCAGTGAAAGACGGGTAAGATCAAATACATCATTCTGCACAGAGCTCATAATACCAAGACCCATAAGATCATTCTGCACAACACTAACAATACCAAGATCCAAATAATCACTCTGCACCATCGTTGAACATATTCCATAGGCATACTCACCTGCTGAGCCCACTCGCAACTTTGTGTGAAACTTCAATGGCCATGGGATACTCTGATAAACACTAGAACAACAATTTAAATTTTAGTATTATTGCTTGTAGTAACACTAATAAATAAATAATTGTAAATGTGTGCGTAATAAATCATTCTCATTCAAATTGACGGGTATGAAATGCCTGTTAACTTCCTATCCCCTTTAAACTCCTCGCTTTCCACACACAAGCTACACTAATTTTATTCTCTCTCAATTTTTAAATTCCTATCCGCAAAATATGTTGACGCCCTTACGCTGTGGGACACCTAGTTTCAAAACACAACTGCCAAAAAACGAGATAATTTCAAATTTTCTCAACAAAACAATCTGAATGCAATTAGACGAGTTGTAAAAATTCTAAATAATAAAGAAGGTGCCGCACTCGGCAAATTAGTAGCGTGCTACAAGATATGACTAATTTAGATAAACATTAAAAGATAGTTTAATCTAAAGTATTTGTTGTAATGTGACCAACCGACCGACCACTTTAGTAAATTTCTCATAATAGTACCTGACTAATTCCTATTTTCATTACCATTTCTCAAAACGCACCAAATATACATAGCCTAAGTTTTAAATGTGTCACCTTTCCAAAACCGCCTGTTCTGCCATGAAGGACTCGGATCTCATTCATTTTCACCTGGTATAAGACAAAGTAGAACGTTTTATTAAAAATAAACATGACAAACCTTCACTTCAATGAGCCTTTACTGTATTGATCAGTACTGCTAGTTCAAATTAACTACTCGCTATAACATACCTTGACCTTCAAGGATTTCTCCTTCACTTGTGCCTCCATGTCAGAATTGACAGACTGCATATATAAGACAGAAAATCCAGCTTAGACATGTTAGGGAATCATGTTCTAGACCTAAGGTCGTAATTTAAAAAAATTTGTAAATGAACAAGAAGTTCTTCTAAAAACATGTAACAGGGTTACCACTACTAGAAAACAGAGCAACAGCGACAGCCTTTTCCGTCGGAAATCCGTCGGTATAAGTGCTTTCCGACAGATTAGTGACGGAATACGGGTGTCGGTGAATTCATGGTCGGTAAATGGTATCTGTCGGGGTTCAGTCGGAAATAGTGACAGAAAAAAGGGTCAGAAGTCCGTCGGTACTACTTCTGTCGGAAGTCAGTCGGAAAAACGCTTGTCAGAAATCCGTCGGTAAATACATTATCATTAGTCTGTTTGTAAATAGCCACCAACCAGTTGGAAATGGGTGATTCAAAATTAAAAATTCCAAATAAACCATAAACAACCAATAACTGGAAATGGATAACTCAAGATTAAACGTTCAAATTAAACTTCCGTTTAGCATTCAAATCGCAAGTTATAGTCGAACAGATCTAAACCATACAAAATAAAACTATCTTAAGACTGAGTTAATGTCATCCAAATGGTATGACGTTATTCAACTAAGAAGGGGGACTAGAACCCGTAAACTTTTATAAGAACGAGTTAATGTCATCCATCCTTTTCTTCCATTCTCTATCTCGAGCTTGTTCACGAGCATTTGCCTCTAGTTCCCGTTGTTGGATGTGCTCTAGTATTTGATGTTTCACTTGTCTTTGTACCTCAATTTGCATCTCCATTTGAAACTTGTGATCTCATTTGTGTGTTCTCATCTTGTAATCTTCTTACCGTCTCTTGCAAAGTTTGTACCCACATTGTATCAAGTCGTGTTAGAAAACTTAAAACATATCTCCCTGCTTAAAATAATAAAATAGGAATAAAAGGGGAAGACCCGTTACCCAACCTATGACATATAGCACTATGACAAGCGCAAAAGTCTACACCAAGTTTGTTTTCCATACCCTGTGAAAGCAGTCAAAAAAACCAACCAAGAAAAAAAATAGGGGTATTACATTAAACATGCGAAACCCATTTCTAATTCTAACTAGATTTCGCTCAAACATTTCATCATACAAACTAGTGTGCATAGCTATATCTCATGAAACAACTACTTCCCGTAGCTATATATCCATATAACGAAATGAAAGAAAGTGGCTCATTTCCATTAAAAGTTGGTTAGCCATACAACAAGAGCAAAACAAGTAGGGCATTTCACATCAAACAGGTAGTGTGCATAGTTATATCAATGAAACGTAATTAAAAGTTTCTATGCATAGCTTTATAAGTCAAATGAAACCAATACAACTAAGGTGAATAGAATAGCTATAGCGATAAAACATAGCAGAATCACCCTTTCAGGTTTGTATCTTTTTTATACTCATTTGGATTTTATTGTCAAAAAGTAGTTTTGTTTGTTAATGTTGGTGTTTATATGGCATTTGCGTTTTAGCTTGTTTACATACGCAGATCTGGGAAAAAGTGAGCATTTTTAAGATTCGATTAATAGTTATGTGATTCTTCGAGGTTTGTTTGAAGTGGTTCATCTAGAAACTCAAACCAAATTTTCTAATAAAACATAAGCAAGTTAAATAAGAAACACAAGTAGTAAGAAATACCAAGCAAACCTGTTCGTTAGATGTGGAACCGAAACTTGATGTTGCTGATGTACGGGTCACCATGACCCTCGGATCCCCTGTTGTACCAAACCCGACCAGTTTACCTTTCTCCAGTTGTGATGCTATCCATTGCGGCTCTTTGAGCAGCATCGCTTCGACATTGGCTCAATATATCGGAATATCTACTCGACATTACCCTTTCCCCAGAAGCACACACAGCTGCATTTTGTGAAGGACTCCATTGATATAGATCATGTATATATACAGCATTTTAACTTAAACAACTCTTACTGGGGCTCGATTATATTATTAGCAAAAAGTGAAACCAGTATAGTAATATCAACGTCAAATCGAATACAGAGCAATTACTAATTTAACTTGATATACAAATATAACCTTAACCTTATAAACAATGCAACATGAAATAGGAAAACAAGAAGAAAACATAAACGAGACCATCATGTTCAAAACCTCAAGCAACTCAACCATTTAAACAGCATATCTTAAATGCTACTTTAAGGTAATAGGAAACAAGACATTCATGTCATGTGACAACCAGATACAAACACATTTATTTATGCTTTAAGCAGATTGTAATTCTGTATACTCATCAGGGACAATTTAATTCTAATTAATCCACATTGTAAGGTTAATATAACTTGTAGATGTTTGGTTGAGTTGATATAAAGAGCTTGTGCTTATTTGCTTATCAGCTAATGAGTTCAAAAGGCTCTTTTAGATAAGCTCCTACATCATGACTTGTACAAAACAGCTTAATTGACACACAAAAAACTGATAAACCTAATCTTATTTTCGCTAATCAATGCAGATAAAAAGCTTAACTTTTATTAATAAAACTAGTTAAAATCATACTTAAGTTCATCCCTTTCCTTAGATACTTTTATTTTGCACTTAGAACACGGACATTTGATACGAAAAACTACATGACTTCCCAAAGTGTTTCTTTCAACGACTCTTTCAATTATTGAAACGCGAAATTCAGAAACTCGTCGACGTCTGATTGGTATTTAGAACAAAGAAAGCCATGGTTATTTCTTCTTTTGTACATCCATACTCTGTCCCCGCTTGCCGACATAGCTAACCTTAATGCTACTAAACAAGCTCACGTCAACTATTGATGGTAAAATTATCTACAAGTAATTAAGCTAAAAGTAACTATCTTAATAAACTTCCAGTACAAGGTGTCCGATAAAATGAGTGACCATGACTCTAGTCAGACTCAGTATCTTGTTATCAAGAACTGTTCAAGCTATAAGTATATAATAAGCAACAACTTAAATAATCTCAGCAAGCAACGAAATTAAAATATATTCAACTTGTGGATTGCATATAAAAGTTAAGACCCATCAATCAGTGTCTCTCTTATACTATATATACATGAAATATATAAAAAAATCCATCAACATATAATTCATATAAATATATGCATAAGAAGCCGAAGTCAGGCACCGTCACACCAATATAACTAAAATTTAGAAAGCTGGAAGTCTCGTTTCAACAATGTTAGAACATGGGTAATAGCAGCTTGGTTTGCCTTGTTTAAGACATTAAATCTTGACTAAACTGTATGTAACCTTGGTACGATATGTCCCAAATCAAAAAGGCTAAACTGTTGATGTTGGCATAACTTATCAAATTAATAAAAATCAACTTGGTTTGACGTGTTTAACGTTTATGAACATGATTTTTCACTAGAAAGTATCACGGACATGCAGCAAGTCATTTTTATACTTACTTGTCAAAAACAGAAACCAGCATATTAAAAGATCCACCAGGCTACACAAAGAAACCAGCCTATGCTGTTCGGACCCTATTTTTTTTATCCATCGTTTACTAATCCATGGTACTGGAACAAGGGCATTTACGCCATTAACAGAAATGTGCATTTTTTATTGACACGAATGACCTAAGGAGCAGCGGGAGAGTTAAGGAAGATTTCTAGTTGGGGAAAACCTCATCATTATCATTATTCTTGGTGATTGGAAATCAATCACATTCTAGGTCACTGTCACTTTCTAACATGTACTGTGCAAGATTACAATGTTGGTATTGGCTGTGATCTTTGATGAAGTTAGAGCTATCGATGAGAGACTTCTATTGTTTTAGAACTGATCAATATCGGTTCAGTGATATGATTGGAGTATGAATGTGTAGTTTTTCCCAACTCTTGTTATTTTCGGGTCACCGGTTCAACCCGGGTAATGTAAAAACCAACGGTTCAACCAGGTCTAAAACAAGCAAAAAACTGACCCCGGTCACCTACCCGGTTCCTGGTTGAACCGAACAGGTCAACCTGGTCTGATCAGGGTCAACCTGGGTTTGATACCAGTCGGTCCGGGTTTTATGCGCGTCGGTCCGGGTTTTATACGGGTCGGTCCAGGTTTTATACAGGTCAACAAACAGAAAGCTTAGCAATGTAAAGACGTAAATCAGCCGCATTCAAAATCATTCACAAAAGTTTAACCCAACTAAAACTAATAACTATGTATTAGGCGAGTGGGACTGTAGATACAAGCTACAAGAAAACCATATAGAAAAGTAGGTTTGTCTATTATGAAGCTTAGGAAAAAAGTTAAACCGAAAGAATGCCTAATTAACCGAAACTACGACAGCAGCGAGCAATCCAATCAATAACATCAAATAATTCGCTTCAAAGGCTATTACGTCACCCAGCATACCACATAGTACTTAAACAAAGGCAGATTACACTAGCAACATGGCAGAGCTTAACAACAGGCGACAACAGTAATAACAAAGTCAGATCCACGACGGGCAGTGGCGATCGACGACGGGGACGAAAGGTTGGAGATGATGATATCAGTGTGTGTGTGAAATGGAACAGTCTGTGCGAAAATTTTATAAGTTGTATTTTATAACTTTTAAATTAATCGTTTGGTTAAGAAAGTTGTATTTTATAATTTTATTAGTAGTGTGAAAATTCTATAAGTTGTATTTTATAAGTTGTATATTATATTATTATATAAGTTTTAATTAAGTGATTTTGAAATGTATTTTATTTTAGTTTTCGGTCATAATTTTGTTCGGGTTGACTTCCGCACTCGATTTATATATTATGCGTGATTTTGTTACGGATTATCTCATATAAAAAATTCAAAATAACGTAAATTATTACGCTTATTCTACATTTGAAAACCTTACAAATTAACGAAACTGATAAACTTTTAAAAGCAAACCTGCAAATAAATTAACATTTCAAAATACAAAAATAATTTTAATGACGAACGTTTTGCCGTGCAACTCAAATTTGCAAAACTGGTTATGGAAAACTTAATAATAAAATATTTTATGGAAATATTAATTTTAAATTGATTGAGTTTTACAAATTAAATAAGCTTAGCAAGACTTCATTTTATCATATTATTAAAATTTTGTTGGAAATTCGTCGCTAAAAGGGTTTATTTCCGACAGATTACCGACCGAAACTTATATATAGCTAAGAGTATAACATTTTCCGACAGAATAGCGACAAATAAGCGAAAATGTCGGTAGCGCCTCGGAAATTAGACGGAATATAAATTATTTACCGACGGATTTCTGTCGATATTTTTATCCCTCAGAAATCTGTCGGGAATCTTTCGGAAAATCGTTGCAAAAAAATTATCACAATATCAGTTACTAATTTGTCGGAAATTCGTCAGTAATTTCCGACGGAAATATGTCTGTCGGAAAATCCGTCGCTGTTGCTCTGTTTTCTAGTAGTGCTATATAAACAACCCTTAGCCCTCATAATTTTTTCCATCCCTCTCTCTTCTTTCCTGCGATCAAACCAAAAGGCAAACACCTTTTTTAGGGTTCACTTTTTTTGGAAATCACGGTTACCAAAAAAAAAAACTTATACAACTTATACGTCTTTTCCAAAAATGACAAAATTTTGGGAAAATTTTTGAACTTTTTTGCCATTTTTGGAAAAGTCGCATAAGTTGCATAGGGCATTTTTGGAAATTTTCATTTGGTTGGTGCATTTTGGAAAAATGGGTGCAACTTTGGGGCATTTCAAGAATATTTCCATTTAACTATAACGAAACGTGGAAGGTGTAAATTGTAAATTAACATAGGAATAAACATGTTTTTTCCTAAAAACATAAACATGAACATCCCTAGGTCGACCATGGCACCCGAAGATGATCATGATCGACTAAACAAAAACAAAACATCCTATTTTCCAACTGAGATCATTGCTGAAATTCTCAATAGGCTTAAGGTGGAACCGCTGTTACGCTACAAGTCTGTTAGCAAATCATGGTACTCTTTGATATCGGATCCTTGTTTCATAAAATCTCATGTTAGCTTATCATCTAGCGACATTAGCATTGCGCACCATCGACTCATTATCAGCGATGTGTGGAATAAGTATTTCAGAAACTGTTCTCTCTATGATTTGTTGGTTGAGCAATCTGTTAATGAGTTAGAACCTTCTTTTCCATTGAAACTCGCTTATAAGCCTCATCTTGATATTATCGGGTCTTGGAATGGATTGTTATGTATTAAGAACTTTCCAACTCTGATTCTTTACAACCCTAGTACTAGAATAAGTAGTGAGTTACCTAAAGTACCTAATGTAGACTATGGTATGAGGC
Source organism: Glebionis coronaria (assembly GCA_025667525.1). Taxonomy (NCBI): domain Eukaryota; kingdom Viridiplantae; phylum Streptophyta; class Magnoliopsida; order Asterales; family Asteraceae; genus Glebionis; species Glebionis coronaria. The sequence goes on from CM046877.1 coordinate 10,735,368, forward strand.
ATGGTTTTGGCTACGATGAATCTACTAATGATTACAAAGTTGTTATGACAGACTGTAACGATGTTTATATATTTTCTTTGAAATCTGGAACTTGGAAGAAAATAGGTGATTTCCTTCATGGTCATCTATTTTATACTCCCAAATATCAATATTGTGGACCTGGCGTGTTTTCAAATGGAGCTCTTCATTGGGCGGGTGCTAACCGAAACCTTCCATGGACGATAGTTTCTCTTGATTTAGCAAAGGAGACATATTGTGAAGTTTTGCAACCTGTGTATGGTGATGGTAGTAAAGGTATAAACGGTTTGAGTTTGGTCGTTGTGTGTCCATTGTCGCTGTGATAGACGCCGCGTGCTGGATGTATGGGTGATGAAGGTTTATGGTGTGAAAGATTCTTGGACCAAATTGGTTATCCCATATCCGGATATATTTTGGTGTTTTGATTATGTGGAGCCTTTGTATATCTCAAATGATGGGAAGGTGCTGTTTCGATTTGAATCGGTACTTATGGTGTACGATATCCATAATAGTTCATTTACTCGGATAGCTGGGGAGTTTCATAGAAGGGATAAAATGTTTGTTGTTGTGGAGAGTTTGGTTTCACCATGTGTCCCCTCGATTCGGAGTGGGAGCGATTCAACTGCAATGGAAAATGCTATATTATGAAAACCGCAGTAATTACCTTTTTATATTTAAAGTTTGTACTTCCTTTATAGATACACCTTTTGTTAAGCACTGAACATCAATAGATACTCTTCTTTAAGTGTTATGCACTGTTTTGTGTTTGCAAATACTTCTGTTTTCTGCATCACCCCGGCCTTGAGGCCTTGGTGATATTATTGATGGAGATTAAGGTGAAATTTGCTCTATACGTATTATCTTGGTTAACTACTGGCTAGCAGTTCAAGCTTATCTATTTGCGTAAAAATTTCATCCCTTTCAAATAAAAGAAAAAAAATAGTTTTGAACTGAACCAGGAAAAGAAACCGGGAACTGGATGTAAATAACCATTAACCAGTGTTGGTCCTTGATAACTCGGTTTTTACTCAGGTTAAAAATATTCGTTGTGTTCCGATCTAATCGAATTGAACAACTTGATGTTTTATGTGAGACTCAGTTGAACTTTCGTGGAACAAAGATGTGTCGTTGTAGTTTTGAAAATTAAAAGGTGCAAAACAATTAAAGTAAAGGTGCAATAAAAATAAATCTAAGTCTAATTAAAATAAAGTGCAAGTATTTAAAAGCAAGACTAAAATTAAAGGGCAATAAAGTAAATAACGCAAACTTAAATCTAACTAAGGCAATCTTAAAACGCAACTAAAACTAAAACTTAAACTAAGGTAAATAAACTTAAAGTGCGATTAAGGAAAAAGGCGGGAAAAAGAAAACTTAAAGGCAGAAAACTAAAAACTAAGATTTCCCTATCCGGAATAAATCCCCTATTCGGAATATTAGGCCTATTCGGAATAACTGTCACTTATTCGGAAAGATTACCCTATTCGGAAAGTTGGTCTATTCGGAAAGTCCAGCCCTATGCGGAATATCCTCCTATTCGGAATGTTATCCTAATTCGGAATAGTGTGTCTACTCGGAATATTTCCCCTATTCGGAATATCTGTCCCTATTCGGAATAAGTGCTCTATTCGGAATAAACTTCCTATTCGGAAAATCCAGGTCTATTCGGAAAGTGCACTATTCGGAATATTGTCACCCTATTCGGAATATTGCCCTAAACGGAATAAATGCCTTATACGGAAAACCTTCCCTATTCGGAATATCCAGAATATTCCGAATAGCAATTTATAAAAATCCCTATGCGGAATAATAAAATGTTCCGAATAAGCAATTCTTAAAATCTCTATGCGGAATAATAAGATGTTCCGAATAGAACAAAATTATCCACGCCTATTCGGAATATTTGCTGGCACGAATCTGGGAAAAACAGTAAGAGTGAAGCGAAGAACAAGGAAAGCTAAAAAGGCACGAATCTAAATAAAACTTAACCAAATCAAGCACAAAGTTAAATCAAACAAATTAATAAACAATTATAAAGCATAAACAATCAATCCAAAACAATCAAAATCACAAAACTTAATCAAAATAATCAAAACCCACTTAAATAAATCAACAAAAATAAAGATCATGAACATAAACAAATCAACACAAAGATAAAGAAAGGAAGAATGAGATTAACAAGATAAAGATAAAGCTTGACAAGAATTTAAAAGGGAAAACTTACTTGAATTAAAATGGTAATTAAGTGCAAGACAAGGTAATTAAATGTGCAAGTATTTAAATTGACAAGGTAATTAAAGGTGGAAGGACTAATTGTCACTATTAGCCAACAAAAACAAATGCTTAACAATCCTAACTATATATAGGGGAGGATTAGGAAGCTTCCTCCCCTCCTTCATTTCTTGTTATTTGCAAGATTAAGTCCTTCCTTCATTTAATCTTCATTAATTGCGTCATTAGTCCCTTTCTTCTAATCTTTCTTTTAAGTTTGGACTTTAAGGACTTGTGGCTCGGGGTATCTTTTGAACTCGTCTTTAATTTCTTCAATAAAATAGACTTGAGTTTCTCGACTTTTGATAAACTTCCGTCTTTTGACTTTTTCTTCGATAAAACTTCAGAATTGGTCTTGGACTTCCGTTCTTTTTCCACTCTTGATTTCTCGACTTCGTCTTTCATCTTTTTCTTCAATAAAAGCCGTGAATGCCCGTGAATTCTCGTGTTTTCTCCACTTTTCATAATTTCATCCTAAAATACAACAAAAACACAAACCACGCATAATTCCGACATAAAAGACATAAAATACACGTTTTGGTCCGGTTATTATTGTAATTAAGTGGTAGAAAAGATGGGTGTTTACACACCTATCAAATCCCCTACACTTGACCATTGCAATGTCCTCATGCAATGCATTAGTTACAAAGCATGTTTACACTTTTCATCATAATTAATCCACGTTGGCCTTTATTAAAGAGATAGAAAATTATAAAAATGCAAAGCGAAGAAATTAAAAGCATACCTTGGGTTTTGAAAATGTCATGAATAGTCATCATCCTCAACTTTTCACTTTCTCCAAACCAAGCTTAAAAACGAGATCATTGTTATTATAAGTTAGTAGACTAACACGAACTCATGTGGGCCAATTACTCACTTAGACTCCCTTATTCATATGGGTATCTCTTATATTTTATTTATTTGTCTTGAATGATCACGAAGATGCATTGTTTGACTTATTTAGATAATTATTAAGTCTGAAAATAAAGTGCACGATTTAATCAATAGTTAGCTAAAGGACCAAATCTTTTAAAACTGCTTCTCGGGATATCAAAAAGTTCATATCTTGGCATAACTTGGTTCGCGATTTGAGACCTTTCTCGGGCCGATATTTGGCAGCGACTTCATACTTCAAATCTTGAGAGACGTTCATGAAATAATGGTCTTCTCTTCATAATAGGAATTTCTTCACTTGGAATTTTTGGGAGATTCTTCATATATGGACCACGACTTCTTCATTTTTCTCCAATCTTTATTTTGGATTTTGATATACAACGATCCGCCTCCTTTATTGACTTGGATCTATTTATCCTCATACCTTGTTAGGGTCTTTTCGGATACACTTCTCCATGACTTTTGGGGAGTTTTTGCTTTTCGTCGTGTGTCTCGATCCTTCATATTGATTTTCGATAAATGATTCTTCACATCACTTTTGGATCTTTAGCAACAAAACATAGCCCTCATGCCTTGTTAGGGCCTTTTCGGACTCGCCAATCTTCGCGCCCCGCTTCATAAGTTATGCCTTGGCTATGAACTCTCGTCATTACCGAGCAACTTTTAAACGATCTGGGGCTAGAAGCTAAGTAACTTTTCAAATCGTACAACCTTATTTATAAGCAGATAAATTTATTAGCAAGCGATGGGAGAATAGGCTTATAATTAACTCACATAAATTCACGAAAGAATACCGAACTTATAATTGGCTCTATCATCTCTCGTTCTCCACAATTTAAAATCTCAAGTAATGAGACTCGTGAATACTTAGCCTATTAAATCAAAGTTTTGGGTTTTCGAGTCGCCTATAGGATCTTGCAAATTCTTAGACTTTTTCAAGTTTAGAAATCGCATCTTAAAGTTCCCTTGATAAACGACTCTCTAGGATCAATTATAGGAACTTGCGAAAAGTTCTTGTTCTTAACCCGTGAGAGTTAAGACTTTCGCGTTTTATAGCTCCCTATATAAAAGCCTAGCAAAACTTGACTTAAACACGTTAAGGATACTAGCTAGAGTAAACTCGGATTGAGTCAAAAGATTCACAACGTTTGAAAATTAAAACCACTTATTAAACATTTATTCTAGCAAAGAAAGAAAATAACTATACAAAAGGGAAAAACTAATAGGCCAAAATAGATCGAAAATTTTGAAAAATGTCGAAAAATTGATTTTCCGGTTAAAATGAGGACAAAAACAAGGAAAAGACCACTTAACTTCGATAGAAGTCCCCCCTACACTTAAGATAAACATTGTCCTCAATGTTTAAGCATGTGGGAGTAAACTCCCCTACACTTAGGACATTGTGCACGTTGTTTAAATCTCGCTAAGGAAAAGACAACTAAAGAGATTCCTATTTTAATATTGGGAAAATATAAAAATAGTGAATCGAAAAGAGTTTAGGATAGAACCGGGAAGAAGTAGAACACGGAATCACGGGTCGTCAAGAATCATTAAGAGTGGATCATTGAAGCTCGAATCCCTGATTAAGAAGTGAGGAGAGGAAATAGCAATCCAAAGGGGTCCCCCCTACACTTATGATAAAGAAAGCGAAAAGATAGATGCATGGGTTGCCTCCCAAGAAGCGCTTGATTTTTGTTAACCGAGTCGTGAGCCTGACTCGACCTTGATCATCAACGGAAGTAGCATGAAACAAATCCACCAGGATCAAAGACATAGTTTTCATCCATCAATAGGCAAGAGCTTAAGGTGAACAAGGCAAGCCAAAAGAGAAGCGGCAAGGTTCCCTTAAGCAGTGATGGAGCACAGTAGAAGCAAGTATGACGCGGTGCAAGCATGTCTTCCAAATTTCCAAAGATTTTTCCTTTTATTTCATCAGGTGGATACTGAGATGGCTTAAAGACTTCAATACCGGGATCGAACACCTTTTCCTTCAGGGGAAATTAGCACTCCGGCTCAGCCGAGTGTGAAGAAGATCCGCAAAGAAGCACAACCTCGTCCTCAGAAGTGGGACGAAGAGGTGTCAAATCATAAGTGCAACGGATTTCGGTGTCAACCGGTTTCTTCTCCTTGGACAAAATGCTCTTCAAATCGAAAGTAGGATCAAGACGATAATCTTCAAAGTCCAAAGGAGGTGCATCACTCTCATGAGGGAAGTATGTGTTAAGAAATTCAGAGAAATCTTCCTCGAATGAGTAATCGTCCAAAGTAGGATCGAGTGATGGCGGAGGATCTTCATCATGTGAAGAATCGCTCGAGAGAGTATCAGCCTCATCAAAATCATCGAATGTGGGCAGCTCGGGATACTCAGAAGTACAATCAAAATCATCCGAGTCTGAGCTAGAATCATCATCATCATAAGCATCGAAGACCGGTGGAGAATCAAAAATGGGAGAAGCGTCCAAAGTAGAGGGAGAATCATCCACATTATCATCAAAGAGTGGATTATCAGTGGAAGACTCGAATAGAGGATTGTCGTAGACGGTAAAGTCCTCGAGCATATTTATCATATTCACTGATTCTCGGCCTCCAAAGGATCTGCCTGTAAGCTTCCCCATTTTAAAAATTTTAGAATCATCCCCGACTCGTAAGATTAACTCGCCTTCGGCCACATCTATTAAAGCACGTCCGGTTCTCAAGAATGGACGACCAAGTATTAAAGGAATACGAGGGTCCATTTCATAATCAACTACGACAAAATCGACCGGGAAGGTAAATGTGCCAACTTTGATAAACACGTCTTCGGCTATACCAACGGGGTAAGCGAGAGTGCGGTTTGCAAGTTCGAGAGTCATCTTTGTAGGAATGAGATCGGGCAATGATAGTGTTTTCCAAACACTGAGTGGCATAAGATTAATACTAGCCCCGAGATCAGCAAGGGCAGTAAATTCTTCAGTTTTGTTAAATAAGCAAGACAACACAAAACGACCGGGATCTCCAAGTTTTTCCGGAAGTTCTTTAAGAATAACTGCAGAGCAGTTTTCATTTAATCGTGTGTTGGCGAGTTCAAGTAACTTTTCTTTCTTGCTAAGCAAGTCCTTGAATGCTTTGACGAATTTCGGCATGTGGCAAAGTGCTTCAACAAGGCTAATGTTGATTGTCATTTGAGATAGCATATCCACATATTTCATTACATTACAGTCATTCTTGGTTAGCTCGTTGGTCTTGCCTATGCGAGAAGGATATGGGATTCTGGGCTGATAAGGATTGGGTGGAGGTGTAGTTGGTGACGGTTGTGATGTTGAAGGGTCCTTCCGAGATACATCGTCATGACGAGGCGGAGACGGTAATGGTGTACTATCACTAAGTGTAAGAGGAGTAGGGATACATGGTGGTGGAGGAGGTGTAGATGATGGTGGTGGGGTAGATGGAGTGACAATGGTAGTTCCACTACGCGTAGTTATAGCACTCACATTAGCTCGCGGATTGGTGACGGTATTTGAAGGTAGAGAACCCGAAGAAGAAGAAGGTTGAGCTTCAGGCAAGAAACTAGCCAACAGATTCTTCAATTCAGTTGTTTGAGTGATGAAAGAAGATTGAAGGTTTTCACGAACCTCGGTTCTGATGTCATTACCTTGCTTCAAGATATCTCCTTTCAAATTGATTATTTGGCTCTGTAGATTCTTGATTTGCTCACCTTGAGTTCTCATGATTGTGTCAACATCGGGATTAATGGGTGGGTGTTGTTGGGTGGGTGGTTGATAAGGGTTAGAAGCACGAGGTGGGATTTGGTTGCTTCTATTGTAGTTGTTGGCGGGATTTTGGTTTTGAGGAGAAAAAACGGGTGAAAGGTAGTTGTTGGAACGGTAGCTCAGCAGATTTCTATCCCCTTGTTGTCTAGCTTGGTAATTTTCCGGTGAATAATTACCGTAAGCTGCATACACATTTTCCGGATTTCCTTGTGTAGAAGGACAATCGGTGTATGAGTGAGGACCGCCACATGTTTCACAAGGATTAGCAACCGCTTTAACTTGATGTTGTTGTTGGTTTGAAGCGAGAAGCGTAATACTTTTGCTCATTTCAGCCATCATGCGGGTGAGTTCGGTCATCTCAGGGTTTGCTGAGGTAGAAGAAACATTGACTCTCGTGTTGTTTCTAGAAGAAGCAGAGGAATCCCAGTTCTTATGATGAGTAGTCATGTTCTCTATTAACTCTCTACACTCCTCGGGTCTCCTTTTCATGAATGTGCCACCGGCGGCTGCATTGATCGTATCACGATCTCGAAAAGTTAATCCGTTGTAGAAAGTATCGATCAAGGTGACCGGAAGCATGTTGTGGTTTGGACAACGGTCGATCAAGACATTATATCTCTCCCATGCATCAAAAAGAGATTCATCGGGATCTTGCATGAAACCGCTGATCTGATTGCGAAGGCTTGTGACCATGGATGGTGGAAAGTAGCGCGAAAGAAAGTGTTGAGTCATGTCATCCCAAGTGTGAATAGAATTCTTCGGGAGACGATCAAACCATTTCTCGGCATGATGTGATAAAGTATGCGGAAAGAGTTGTAGGCGGAGAACATCCATTGTGGCCCCAGGCAACTTCATGCTTTGGGTGATTGTAATGAACTTGTCGAGGTGTTTGTTGGCATCATCATCAGGCAATCCTCTAAATGGGTTTGTTTGTACTTGCTGAATCATGTGGTGCTTCAACGAAAACTCAGGAGCGTTGATTTGCATCGGCGCAATCGGTCCTCCTCGTCCAAACATTGTTGGTTGACAAAGTTCCTCCATGGTCCGAAGATCGGGCTGTGGAGGAGCATTGTTGTTGTTATTATTATTATTGAGGTGCGGTAGTTGATTATTGTTGTTAACACCTGCCATATCTAAATCTTCTTGAGGCTCGGGCTCTTGATAATTAGAAGATCTAGTACGCATACACCTGAAAATGCAAAAGAAAACAAAACCAAACACAAAGAAAATATATATACACAATAAAGATAAAATCTTTTTGGATTTTTGAAATTTTTAATTTTTATGGTGTTTATGAAATTTTTTTTTTAATTTTTATGATTTTTTGAAATTTTTATGCAAGAAAAATAACGTTCACAAGTGAACGGGTCCCAAAAAGCAACGTGTCTCTCACAAAAAACTGTTGATCTTTACGAAAAGAGCCGGCAGCGGCGCCATTTGATAACTCGGTTTTTACTCAGGTTAAAAATATTCGTTGTGTTCCGATCTAATCGAATTGAACAACTTGATGTTTTATGTGAGACTCAGTTGAACTTTCGTGGAACAAAGATGTGTCGTTGTAGTTTTGAAAATTAAAAGGTGCAAAACAATTAAAGTAAAGGTGCAATAAAAATAAATCTAAGTCTAATTAAAATAAAGTGCAAGTATTTAAAAGCAAGACTAAAATTAAAGGGCAATAAAGTAAATAACGCAAACTTAAATCTAACTAAGGCAATCTTAAAACGCAACTAAAACTAAAACTTAAACTAAGGTAAATAAACTTAAAGTGCGATTAAGGAAAAAGGCGGGAAAAAGAAAACTTAAAGGCAGAAAACTAAAAACTAAGATTTCCCTATCCGGAATAAATCCCCTATTCGGAATATTAGGCCTATTCGGAATAACTGTCACTTATTCGGAAAGATTACCCTATTCGGAAAGTTGGTCTATTCGGAAAGTCCAGCCCTATGCGGAATATCCTCCTATTCGGAATGTTATCCTAATTCGGAATAGTGTGTCTACTCGGAATATTTCCCCTATTCGGAATATATGTCCCTATTCGGAATAAGTGCTCTATTCGGAATAAACTTCCTATTCGGAAAATCCAGGTCTATTCGGAAAGTGCACTATTCGGAATATTGTCACCCTATTCGGAATATTGCCCTAAACGGAATAAATGCCTTATACGGAAAACCTTCCCTATTCGGAATATCCAGAATATTCCGAATAGCAATTTATAAAAATCCCTATGCGGAATAATAAAATGTTCCGAATAAGCAATTCTTAAAATCTCTATGCGGAATAATAAAATGTTCCGAATAGAACAAAATTATCCACGCCTATTCGGAATATTTGCTGGCACGAATCTGGGAAAAACAGTAAGAGTGAAGCGAAGAACAAGGAAAGCTAAAAAGGCACGAATCTAAATAAAACTTAACCAAATCAAGCACAAAGTTAAATCAAACAAATTAATAAACAATTATAAAGCATAAACAATCAATCCAAAACAATCAAAATCACAAAACTTAATCAAAATAATCAAAACCCACTTAAATAAATCAACAAAAATAAAGATCATGAACATAAACAAATCAACACAAAGATAAAGAAAGGAAGAATGAGATTAACAAGATAAAGATAAAGCTTGACAAGAATTTAAAAGGGAAAACTTACTTGAATTAAAATGGTAATTAAGTGCAAGACAAGGTAATTAAATGTGCAAGTATTTAAATTGACAAGGTAATTAAAGGTGGAAGGACTAATTGTCACTATTAGCCAACAAAAACAAATGCTTAACAATCCTAACTATATATAGGGGAGGATTAGGAAGCTTCCTCCCCTCCTTCATTTCTTGTTATTTGCAAGATTAAGTCCTTCCTTCATTTAATCTTCATTAATTGCGTCATTAGTCCCTTTCTTCTAATCTTTCTTTTAAGTTTGGACTTTAAGGACTTGTGGCTCGGGATATCTTTTGAACTCGTCTTTAATTTCTTCAATAAAATAGACTTGAGTTTCTCGACTTTTGATAAACTTCCGTCTTTTGACTTTTTCTTCGATAAAACTTCAGAATTGGTCTTGGACTTCCGTTCTTTTTCCACTCTTGATTTCTCGACTTCGTCTTTCATCTTTTTCTTCAATAAAAGCCGTGAATGCCCGTGAATTCTCGTGTTTTCTCCACTTTTCATAATTTCATCCTAAAATACAACAAAAACACAAACCACGCATAATTCCGACATAAAAGACATAAAATACACGTTTTGGTCCGGTTATTATTGTAATTAAGTGGTAGAAAAGATGGGTGTTTACACACCTATCAGTCCTGTTACTTTTCTGGTTTTCGCAGAGTTCTGCACAAGCTATCCTACAAGTAGTTCATACCTAGGGTGTTTGGTACTGCTTACGCAGGTTAAGTTTATGTGATTACCGGGTTAAGTTTGGTAAGACCGGCATATAAGCAACTGAACAATTTATCGGAACACTAATATTTTCTTACATCCAATCAAATCTCGTTTGGTTTATATGCAGTTTAAACAGTTCAGTTCTATGATGATCTAATCACTCATTCATGTAAAAGACAAGCATCTACATTAGTCACAATAAAGCAAGAACTTAAATACCTTTTCAAGTTCCATACAAGAAATTAGGTGTTAAATGGGTCCAAAACTAGACCGTATTGAGACCCAACCTGAGTCGACATTCAAGTATGTCAAAACTGATTCACCTACCCTTCACAACTAGTTCGATCCTAAACTGGAGTTAACTTTTGGACTAGTGATTCAAGTTGGGTTCTTGCATAATCTTTTCAGTTCATTTTAATGCATAAAATAATCCTACGACTAACGTCCAACACGTACATGACCAGCAGTAGTCCGGGGGCCCGTTTTCTGGTTTGTGCAGAGTTTTGCACAAGCCTGTCCCATAAAAAAAGGTTCTTTCCAAAAAAAGAAAAAAAGAAAAGGTATCATCTCTTTCAAAAAAAACTACTGGCTAGCAGTTCAAGCTTAATTCTACTTGCGTAAATTTTATCTCTTTCAAAAAAAAGAAAAAAAGAACAGTTTTGAACTGACCAGGAAAAGAAACCGAGAACTGGATGTAAATAACCATTCTGCAGTGCTGGTCTTGTTCGTTTGCGCAGAGTTCTGCACAAGCCTATCCTACAAAGATTTCATTCCTAAAGTGTTTGGTATTGCTTAATTAAGCAGGTTAAGTTTGGTATCTGCATTTAAAAGACCAGCAGATAAGCAACTGAAGAATCTATCCAAACACAAATATTTTCTTACATCCAAATATCCAATCAATCTCGTTTGGTTTGCATGCTGTTTAAACAGTTCATTTTATGATGATCTAATCAATCATTTACGTAGAAGACAAACATCTACGACAGTCAGACTAAAGAAAGAAAGTAGGTGTTCAATGATCCAAAACTAGACCATATTGAGACCCAACCTGAACTGATATTCAAATATGTCAAAACACTTGCTCTTCAAAATTAGTTCGATCCTAAACTGGAGTTTGGTTCTTGAATAAACGTTTTAATTCTTTTTAATGCAAAAAATAATCCTACAACTAACGTCCATGTACATGACCAGCAGTAGTCCGGGGCCCCATTTTCTGGTTTGTGCAGAGTTTTGCACAAGCCTGTCCCACAAAAAAAGGTTCCTTCCTGGGTGGGTCTGTGGGATTTGCTCAAGCAAGTTGTTATGCTCTAATAACAATTAGTTTCTATCCAATCACTGGAACCGCTTATCTCTAGTAAAAACTACCTGGTAAGTAGGACAAGTATTAAACAATCAATCGAGAAAAACAAATATTTCTTACCTATTGCACTTTAAACAGGTGAAAGATAGGGTCACTGTCTCCTACAACGAATAATAACTTAAATTCATAATTCTATAATGTGTACACCAGTATATCGCGTCCTAAACACATAACCAACATACTTAAAAGGACAAAAGAACTAATTTTACTGCAGTAAAGGTAAAACTAGAATTAAGAAAATTTCGTGAAGCGAGCCGAGAATGGTGCCACGCATAGTTGAAAATCCTTTATCCACCACTGACCTGCATTCTTATACACTCTATTTCATCTTTGAGACTTTGACAATTGGATAGCAACCTCAATAGGGTAGTTTCATCTTTCACAACACATCAAATAGACACTCGTGCTAATACAGTCTGGATTTTTGACTTAGGAAGCAAGGAAATAATAGTAGCGGGGTTACTTCCTTAAGAAATTTGCCACTAGTAAACAAGTCTACTATAGCTTGGCAAACATCAGGACCAACAACAACAGACCAGGCGCTTTATCATCTTGCATGTGGGGCAAGGCGAATCAGTGAGTATGTCTTCAGTAGTAGGACATGTGATCTGATTTCTTTTGGCAGACCTCGCCAGTTACTATAGGATTCTTGGCTGTTTGTTTTTATTTAAAGAACATTCTGTATTCTGATTCTACTATATATATGTACAAGGCTAAAGATTACTATATATATATAAGGTTAGACAGGTGCATTTTGGTTCTGTTTTGTGTTTAAACTTCGTTTAATAATAGAAATGCGATATCACATTCGGTTATTTAGATACTAGCTGTAGAGTAGCCTAGGAGATGGTGTTTAGGTGTGCTTCTCCAACATGAAGTTGTAATTATCACTTCTCATGGTCCTTTTTTCTATAGATTTTTTGATGTATCAAAAGATATGAACAATTTATCTATTTATATATATGAAAGATAAATGTTTAAGGTTCATGTTTAGGATTTGCTCCACTTTAATGATGCACATGATGACATGAATAATTTTTGTATTCCGGAATAACTAAGTTGCAGATGTATATCTGATATGTGGAGACATAGATCAGACCATAATCATAATGATATGATGATGTGTGAACGTAGAACCCCTATTGATTTCTCATAAGCTGAAGTACCTCATTATTCTAGTTGTGCTTCTTCACAATTCTCTTGTTACTATTCTTTTCATTCCGAAGTATCAATATCAAGTTAATTATTTGTTAGTATTAATAGTGGTTGTTGCCTTTTTTCAGTTTTCCGGAGAACAGTAATCATCACACAGAATCAACTACTACTGTATTTACCTTTCCTCTAAAATTTGATGACGTGAAGCAATTTAAAAGAATACAAGTTACACAAGCTACACATGCCCGATCAGCTGAACACACCCTTTCTCTTTATTTCAGTGTTAATTTTTGTTTTGCTTAGGGATAACGACAATCAATTGAGCTTAATTATGAATTATCAATTTGAGTTTATGTTATTTGGCTTTTATATTAAGTTTGTTCAGTTTTATTAGAATTACATAAATTCTAGCTTTATTATGTCCAGTTAGTTGTTTAGCTTCATTTATGATACTGAAGCAACAAAAAGTGACAGATGTGCGACACTTTGCTGTATATTTTCCGACTGATCTCCTAGGAATGATTTTACCGACGGATTTCCAACAGAAACTTGCTAAAAACAATTACCGACATATTTCCGAGTGCAATTTACCGACCGATTTTTTCTATCGCTGTTTGCGAGAGAATTCCGACGGATATCAATTTGCTACAAGGCATTTAGCGACACACTTATTCTGTCACAAGTCCGTCGGAAATGACTTTCACCGACGGATTTCCGACAGAAATGACCGTCGCTATAGACCAGTTTTTGTAGTAGTGTAGGCTAGCAAAACTAGGTTTCCAAGTTATAAACAATTTAGGAAAGAAAATCTTTTTTTTTCTTCTCCTTTTGCCCTTGTATCCGCCGGCCTAAGCCCACCCAAAGGAGGCTTTCGGAATTTTCCGTTTCCTTCTTGTCTTCAATTTAATTCCATAACAATCGTTTAACTTAACTCTTAATTTATTTAACGACCGTTAGTTAAGCTCGGTTTAATTTAATAAATATATTAAATACATTTATTAAATAAAATTAACCCTTTATGTATTGTGTGCAATCCCGTAATCCCGAGTTCGATCCTATCACACGACTATTAATTTTATGTCCATAAACTTTCAGCTCTCACTTGGACAAAATTCGAATATCGTGACTACATTGACTAGCGTGTAGTTACACTAACAATATCACTAGTACAACTCGAGTAAGGTCTCCTTGACAAAACCTTTTAATGATTCATCATTATTATTATCCTTTCATTTCAAATACAACGTTAATAGGATATGGATCTCAGTCATTCCTTCATTAACCATTATGTTTCTCGTTTACGGATATAGCAAGATTACCAAAACAAATTTGGGTGCGGCCACACAAACATCTTACTACTCCTCCGAGGGGCCCAGCTGTATTATACTTCAAAATAATTTGAAGGAAACAAATCCTATTTCGACTACAAGCGAAACTTACGAACGTTGCAAAACTTCTGAAAATAACCCTTATAGCTACCAGTTACGTTTAGCGTTCGGTTATCTTACAGAAACACACTACATTCGTGACGGTTTCCTGGTATCTCAAGTCTAGGGATAACTATTTATGATTTACTTAATAACAAAGATCTATAAAGTAAAATCATATAGTTGGAATAAGTCCAATATTTGATTCATCAAATATCATCCAAAATTGACCAATATACTTTCAAGTATACTATGTCACTATTCTGAATTGTCTTAGTTTAATAATATTCTCATATTATTAGCCGACAACAGACATTTAGAACATAACAATTATTCATGGATTAAAACATGCAAAATAGGATACAAAATCAGATAAAAGAAAATAAACGAAAATCAATCTTTATTTCATCAATTCAATAATGTTTTAATATCCTTTATCTAAATACTAATCACAGATTTATTGCATGAGTTCGCTAGCTAGTTGCAGCCCAATAGCCTTGGCATGCTTAACTACCTTTGGTCTAGACAAAGCCTTAGTAAAAGGATCTATCGTCTGTGTGAACTTTTATTAATTTTATTTCACGAGCTTCAACTTGTTCTCGAACGTAGTGATATCTACGTTTAAAGTGTCTGACGCCTTTCATGACTCCAGAATCATTGGCGAATATTATTGCAGCAGAATTGTCACAATATATATCAATAGGTTCTTTAATTGAAGGCATCATCCCAAGATCTGCAATAAGATTCCTAATCCAAACCACTTTTAGTTATGTATATGGCTACCCTTTGTATACCAAAACCATATCTTTCGTACTTCGCAAATACTTTAGTATATGTTTAATAGCAGTCCAGTGAAGCTTCCCTGGATTCTGTTGGTAACGAATGACCAAGTTTTGAGCAAACGTCACATCAGGCCTTGTGCATCTTACAACATACATAATAGATCCTACAGCCGAAGCATAAGGCACCTTCTGTATGTAAGCCACCTCTTCGGGTGTTGATGCATCTAACTCATGACTTAATTCATGCTTAACCTCCATAGGTTGAATACCTATCTTAGAGTTATGCATGCTATACTTCTTCAACATCTTATCAATATAAGCATCTTGACTAAGACCAATTAACCGTCTTTTCCTATCTCGATAGATTTTAATTCCCAGAATATATGCAGCATCTCCCAAATCCTTCATAGAGAAACATTTACCAAGATAATCTTTAACTTATTTAAGTTTTGGAATGTTACTTCCCATGATTAATATGTTATCGACATATAAATTTAGGAACACTACATTACTCCCACTAGCTTTTCGATATATACATGGCTCATCACGATTTTGAATAAATATGAACTTTTTAATTTCTTCATCAAATCGTTTATTCCATTAAGGTGATCCAGTCGGGTTTGAACAGGTCATATTGTATCTGGTTTCATACTTTCGAAATCGGGCTAAAACCGTCAGGTTTGAGGTGATCCAGTCGGGTTTGAATTTTTCGGGTTTTTTAAAAAAATATGTAAATTTTACGTATTTACGTTCGAATTTTATTTTTAAAAAATCAATATAATATTTTTAATTACTAAAAATATGAAAAAATAATTAACTTTTAGAAAAAACCAGTTCGATTTGAACTTGATGAAGACCAGATCAATTAAAAATTCGTGTTTCAAAACATGTATGTAATTTGTAAGTCAGTTTTTTGGTTCAATTATGTTTATTTTATAGTCCAGGTCGATCTTAGTTTGAGTTTATTTGACCATAAAGTAGACAGACATTTTTTGTTTCAGAAACCCAACAGCCGTGGTCAAATAAACTCAAACTAAGTGTATTTTTCTCTATCAAATTGTCAGGTGGAAAACCACCAAGAGTCGCGGATCCGGTCGGGTCTAGTGGTGGCGGCAGTTTCACGGTGATCCATGAACTCGATGGATGTATCCTCCTCCCACAGCTCTGCTCATCAAATTACATTCCATTTCAACCTTACGTTTTGTCGGGCTAGCCATGGGAGGGGGGGCATCGGCCCCCATACTACATACATGCATCCATCCCTGCTCCCTTTACGTGTTTATTGTTCAATTGATTGGTGTATGATTTGTTCTAGTGGTAAATTACTCATTTTATTTACTTTAAATTTACACGATTCAAAACGCACTCTGAATTTACTGGTATTGTTCTGCTAAGCTACCTTTATGGTATCGTATATTCACTGATGTACGCCATTCGTAGTAAAAAATGATTTGAATATAGCTTGTGTTCATTTAAATTTCCATTTCAAGTACAAATTTATGACTTAGGGGGTGTTAATTTATGGCTTATTTTCAGACTTATTGGCTTATATAAGTTTATCATATCCTAATAAACTTATATAAGCCCAGTAGTCTCAAAATAAGCCACAAATTTGGGGCTTATGAAATATAAGCTGAAATTAAATAAGCTCATAAGCCCACATATAAGCCGAAACAAACACTCTTTAGACTTTATACCCATTTACCTGCACCTTTAATGTGGTAGAAACTGAGATACGATATTTTAGCAATTGTGTGTGTGTGTGCGCTAGTTTTTCTGTTTTTATTGGCTTGGTTAGCTTTTGTTGTGATTATCTGAAAGTTTAATACTATTAGAAGGTGAGATATTGATGATGACTTATCATAAGCATTTTCAGTTTGAGTACTATTGCTTGTATTAGTTACTTCTCGGTTATATATCGGGTCGTTCAGGCAGATAACTAGGCTTAAATCATAAAGAGCAGTTTCAGAAAGTGTTAGCTTTGTACGTGGTTGTTCTTGGTTTTTATTAGTTTGTTATGGTTATGTGTTTAGGAAGCGAGATATTGATATAATCATTATGGAATCATGAATAAGAATTTAGGTTATCATTGGTTGTAGGAGTGAGTCACACTATGTTATCTATACTATAATACTTTATAAAGTATTTGGGACCTTCTGAAAATAAGGCTGAAAATTCGGACTTTTTTTCCCACTAAATAAAGCAAGTTGTTGATATCTTCATCAATATTATATACTATAACCGTTTCTGACAACCTTTTGTAACAAACTTTTGTAAAAACCACTTAAATAACATTTTTTCTTTTAAATTAAAAAAATCTTTTTATTTATTTATTATTTTTATAATCTAATTTCACCATATTTTCTAAAATTTTATTCTCTTTAATTCAATATCCATTTTGTTATATTTTTATTAACTATTAATTTTTTTAAAAATTTTAGAGGTTTTTTTTCGATTTTTTACAACTTTAACAATACAATTTAATGGATAAGAGATTAATATTTGTTAGCCTCAAAAATGATTATGATTACTCGCCGTCGCATTGCGCAGGTTCATGCTAGTAATTGTTTAAAGTGCAAATAAACGGAACATGAATCATTGGATGTACGAAAAAAGTATTTGTTTTCTAGATTGATTGATCAGTACTTGTCCTGCTTACCTGCTAGTCTAATACGGATAAGCGGTTTCCAGTGTTTGAATGGAAACTACTTGTTATTAGAGGAAAAGAACTTGCTTAAGCAAATCCCACACACTCCAGGAAGGAACTTTTGTAGGATAGGCTTGTGCAAAACTCTGCACAAACCAGAAAACTAGATCCATACTAGGACTACTGGTGGTCATGCACGTGCAGTTTTCGGTCCGTATATGAAAAGAAACCGTTCCATTTAAAGCTGGACGTTAGTTGTAGGATTAGAACCAAACTTTAATCACTAACTCCAGTTATGGATCGAACTAGTTTTGAAGGGTAACTGAATAGGTTTTGACATATTTGAATATCTGTTCAGGTTTGATCTAGTTTTGGACCGTAATTTCTTGTATGGACTAGATCTTGAAAAGGTAGGTTCTGGTTTTAGTCTGATTATAGAACTATGAATTTGAGTTACTATTGGTTATAGTAGAAGGTGACATTGTGTTTGAACTGCAAACAAACCATAACGAGATTGATTCGATGTAGGAAAAAATGGTGTTTGGATAAATAGTTCAGTTGCTTATATGTCAGTCTTTTAGTTGGAGATACTAAACTTAACCTACTTAAGCAATACCAAACACCCTAGGTATGAGCTATCTGTAGGATAGGCTTGTGAACTCTGCGCAATACAGAACCATCACTAGTTATTTACCTCAAGTTCTCAGTTTCTTTGCCTGGTTCAGTTGGAAGCTGGATTTTTGTTTCTTTTAAATGAAAGAGATGAAATTTTTACGCAACTAGTTAAACATAAATGGTAAAAAACCAGTGACGCAACAGATACTAAAGAGTATGGTCCGTTCTAGACCAAATTATACCCTTAATTTTTTGTATGGATTAGGAGATATTGGTTGTTGCTAGTTTTTCTAGCAAGTAACTAGCATGTAAACTTAACTTGATTAAGCAATACCAAACACCCTAGGAACGATCTTTTTGTAACATATGCATCTTTAAAACTCTGCGCAAATCCAAATATCAAAACCCTGACTACCGCTGGCTATGTAAGCCCAGTTCTTGGTCGATAGATAAGAACGGTTCAGTTGACTTTCAGGTGGTATTGTATTTTG
This sequence comes from Glebionis coronaria, assembly GCA_025667525.1. Lineage (NCBI taxonomy): Eukaryota > Viridiplantae > Streptophyta > Magnoliopsida > Asterales > Asteraceae > Glebionis > Glebionis coronaria. The sequence continues at coordinate 10,754,148 of CM046877.1, forward strand.
GATTCAGTCAGCGAGGGAGTTTATGTTTGCAAGAGGTTGTAGTATGGTACTAGTAGTATTCATTTATACATCAGATAGTTAATCAACTGTGGGTAGTTTAGTGGGTCACATATCTAAGTGTTTGGCGCTTAAATGGTAGTGTGCCGATCATTTAGATGTGGGGTCTTGTTTGGTTTCCCAGGTCCTTGCCTCTTTATTTTTCTTGTTAGAGAGGGTCGGCCGACATTATTTTGTAATGGTTTTTGTTGGTTATAATAAATAATGTGTTGCCTTTCTAAAAAAAAGAACGGTTCAGTTGAAAACCAGAATTTAGTTGTAGGAATCTATACTTCTAAGTAAAAGAAATGTTTATTCAAAAGTTAAATGTGAATCACTAAGTTTAGCCCAGTTTTAGACCGAACTGGTTTAGATGTTAAGAGAACTGATACTAATAACAGTCTAGCTCTCGGTTCTAGTAATTTGTTATTAATAAGTTTCGGTTCAGGTTGGTTCTCAATCCGGTGCGGTTCTTGACCATTGCACACCTAATTGCTTGTATGAATTAAAAGATATAGGTTGTTCCTTTGGCGTAATTGATATAGATGCTTGTCTTTTAGACCAATGTGTCATGAGTTAATTGATCATTGTCGAAGTTGATTTTAGCAGCAAGAATTAAAAGGTTAATGATGATGATCAGACATTGATATATCAATGAACTGACTATAACCATGAATCACAGTTGCCTCCTCTGATTATAAGAACATATATAAGTTGCTTTAATGGGGTCTTGCAATTGTATATTTTTAAGGGTGATTATAGATTTATAGGCACAGTGAACTAGAATTTTCTTTATGTTATATTACGTGTCTGTTTTGCGTATGTGACATTAAGTTAGCTATAGGATCGTTAATGCTTATTAGCTCTAACGTGCAGACTTTACTTTAGGATGAAGTTTTTTACAGCAACTCACCATAGCATTACCATCAGAATCAATTTATTATTCTGTATTTTCCTTGATTTGTTCGCTGTTCTTAATTTTCGGAAAAGATACTGTTTGCTTCATTTGTTCATGCTCTTAGCACGCCCGTGGTTTATTGATTTGGGAACGCCCTCTGCACCCGCTTAAAATCTGTCCGTAACTAGATAGGGTGATCAGCTTTTGATGTTGCCATGCTTTATTACTTACGAGTGTCTTTTGCGGTCTTTCCCATATTGTGAACTTGTGATTGCTAGTGTTGCATTGGATACATTGTTTCTCATTTTAGAGACGTTGTTAACCTCTTCAAAACTCTTTAAGATTTTGTCCCAATCAGAGCCGTATTGCTTGCATAGATTAGAATTGGGTCTAGGTTGCTGCTTGAATATGCCACCATAATTGATGGTGGATATTAGATACTTGTATTTGGCATGGCAAGGGGTTTGATCCTTTGATAAAGACTGATGAAGACATACAACCGTCAATCACAATCTCCAGCATAGATTAGAGGACTTAATGTTATAATATACCGTCCTTTGCGGGTTTGCCCTATTTTGACCTATGTTTTGATTGCTAGTGACAGTGTTGCATCGGACACACTGTTTCTCATTTTCGACCTTAGTGATGCTACAAGATGATTGATGACTCTATACATGTAGATGAACTCTTTAGAATCTTTAATTTAATCTAAATTGCTTTATCAGTTACTGTTAGCTATCCATGATCAGTATAAATATTATGATTGCAGTTAAAAGAAAAAGTTGAGAACTCAAATATCACAAAATGAAAGAAAACGAGATCCTGGAGAAGAAGAAAGAGAAGACTCAGCTTACGGATCATCGAAGTTCCATGGTAACATACCGAGGTGATAGTTAATAGTTCATTATGAGTTCATCTTGACGACTCCAGAATTTATTCTTAAAACCTTCTTTGTAGATATGTTGCTTTATCATTTGTTGCTGATATACTGCTATGTCAAGTGCTACGAGCTTATTTTAATTACCTTAATACGGTGATTAAAGGTGATTAAGAACCACAAAATGGATTGATCTGAGTCGAATGATGCTTTTTGAGCAAATGACATGATATGATTAAATCGCCTATATATATATATATATATATATATATATATATATATATATATATATATATATATATATATATATATATATATATATATATATAGGGGGACTTTATTTACAGAACCCATCTTAGTGACAGAACTTGCAGAACTCTTGTTTTTTAAGGCAAACATGTATGTCTGAAGGAGTACATGTATGTTTTTGAAAGCGGACATCTATGTTTTTGGATCGGTGCACATACATGCATGCGCGCTTTCAAAAATGTATGTTTTTTAATGTGTGCACATACATGCATGCATGCCCTCAAACATGTATGTTTTTTATATCTTTTTTTTAGTTTAATTTAATTTTGACAAAATGAACTTTAAATATGCTTCGCGAATACAAATATTCTTTAAAAACATACATGTACTCCTTCAAACATACATATTTTCCTTAAGAAACAAGAGTTCTGCAAGTTCTGTCACTAAGATGGGTTCTGTAAATAAAGTTACACTATATATATATATATATATATATATATATATATATATATATATATATATATATATATATATATATATAGAGGAGAGTTAAAATAAAAAGACTTTTTTGTGAGAAGGATAAGAAGAATTTTCAGCCATAGATTTAAAATCAATGGATGAGATCAATCTATATTTCTAACTAACTAACTAACCATATAAACATGATTTTAAAAAAGTTCTCGAAAAATTCTGAAAAAATTCCATAATATCGGATATGTTGGTGCATAAAAAAGTTGTGAAGAAAGTTTTCTTAATTTTGAGTTTTTTGCGTTTTTTTAATGCACAAAAAACGAATTTTGATGCACAAAAAGATGAAATTTTGTGTACAAATTTTTTTCATGCACAAAATTTTCAAGTTGTTTTAGTTTGATGCGGCATCAAATTTTAAAGCAAAAAGTCAAAAGAAGTTGGGTATAAAAACGAATTCTTGATGCATAAAAAACGTAAAAAGCCTAAAAATTATCGTTTTTGTGGATCAAAATTTCGTTTTCGTGCATTAAAAAAACGTCAAAATCTTCGAAATTAAAAAACTTTTTTCACAAAAGTTTTTTGCACCAACATACCCGATCTACTCGAATTTTTTCAGAATTTTTGAAAAACTTTTTAAAAATTATATTTAAATGGTTAGTTAGTTAGTTGGTTAGTTAGTTAGGATTATGGTTTAATCTCATCCATTGATTTTAAAATCAATGGCTAAAAATCCTTCTTACCCTTCTCACCAAAAAAGTCTTTTTATTTAATCTCTCGCTTATATATATATATATATATATATATATATATATATATATATATATATATATATATATATATATATATATATATATATATATATATATATATAGGTAAGAGTTATATACAGAACTCATTTAATGTGTAGAACTATGTAGAACTATTTTAAGGTAATCTTAGCCTTTAAATTTTTTGACTAATGGTTATGATGAATTGTGCCATTTATGTAATTAAATAAAAGATTAAACTATTGTTTGTTAATATTAAAAGGGTCTGTTAGGCAGTTCAATTTACATCTTTTTTTAATCAATTGTACTATCCAACAAGATTGGATAACACTACAATAGAAATTACAGTATTTTAAAAACAAGTCAATCTCTTTTTCTCTCTCTGATATCCAAGCAATCTATTCCTAAATAAAAAATCTACAGCCCACGAGAATAAATAATTTACAGTCCAGGAAAATGACGAAGGTGATGAAGATTTTGATAGTGATTGCAGGTGTCGTGTTTTTTCTATCGAGACGACGGATTTGTTGCATGTGTAACGTAGGTGGCGGTGGTTCAGTAGTTTTGGCTGGAGCGACGGCTCATGATGGCCACCAAACCACTTTTACAACCCTCTATCGAAAACCATCAATGTTCTTTGTATATGTGCATTGGTGTCGTACGTATTTATCACCAATCCATTAGATCTATACCCATCCACGTTTAAAATCGACATTTTATTATGTCGAATCGTTGGCGGCTGAAAACAAGAACACCGAAACAAGTCCATGGCTTCAATTTCAATCTCCACAATTGAAAAGGCCCGAAGAAGATAAAGTGGTGGCGTCAATCCCTACAGTTGGAAGCATGTAAGTATTTAATACTTTTGTTATAACTATCTAATAATATCTATGCTTTTTTAAACAAGACCAGAGAATAAATATCTGAAAAAGAAATCATGGCCTAGTATTTGGTAAACAATTTTGTATGATTGGTTAATGTATAATAAAAAAATCATATCGGTTCTTGTTATGTAAAAAAAAGTCCAGATTCAAGAGCATACTTTATGAGTTTATGGGATAATAATGCAAGTTGTAATTGTTATGATTGGTTAAACGCCTTGGTATATAATCTTTTAATCGATCCTTGGTAGTTCAACATACGAATATATTTAAGTTGTGATCTTTTGTTTGGGTGCTTCACGTGATACACTAATAATGGTTAGTAAAAAGTATGTATCATTTATTTGATAACATTAATGTTCTAGCTAAAAAATTTTGTAGTATCATTTATTGATAACATTGATGTTCTAGTTAATTTTTTTGTATCATTTATTCGATAACATTGATGTTCTAGTTGAAAAAAATTTATTTGCTTGTATACCTAATATGATTAACCATGTAATTTGTAGGTGTCTGTTACTTTTGGTGCTTTGATTAGAAAGCTTTTGTGGTCACTTCAAGATACACGTTTTTCAAAGATGTGCACATATGTTCTAATGAATTTGACGAGGAAGCACACCGAGTACTGTATAAGGGTACTCATATGTTATAATGAATTCACTGATAAAGTGAATAGTGCACGTATGTCCTTTGAAGAGTGCATGTATGTTCCAATCAATTCGATGAAAGTTAGGCAAGTGCATGCATGTTCTTGAATGACGTTTATATCTATATGTTACGAGATACATTTATGTTTGAATTGTATTTTATTTAGTGTAATATTTTATGTATGCTATTTATTTCTTTGGTTCTTCATAAACGTAGAAGCTATGTATTTATGTGTTTTGGTCAAAATTTTCGAATTTTAAAGGTCGTAGACTAGAATCATATGGCAGTTACTATTTCAAGCAAATCAAGATTATATCAATAACATAAATGTACAATGTTAAAAAAACAAATAACATAAATGTACAATTGTTACAAAAACATACGTACACAAGAAAAAAAAATTTATGGTAAAACAAAGTTTGTTTTTACTCCAAATTTATAGGAATTAAAATTGTTTTTTAAATAAAAAATTAAAATAAAATAAAAATGCTTTTTACTATTATACCCTTTTGAATTAATCAAATTTTTTTAATAATACTAATATTTGATTGGTTGAAAAGAGTTCTGCAGAGTTCTACACTTAAAATGAGTTCTGCATATAACTCGCCCCTATATATATATATATATATATATATATATATATATATATATATATATATATATATATATATATATATATATATATATATATATATATATATATATATATATATATATATATATATATATATATATATATATATATATATATATATTGTCGTCAGCAAAACAATAACAAAAATGGCAAAAACCATTTTTTTTATTGTATAAGTTACCAGCTTTAAAGCTGTTTCAAATATGGCAAAAACCATTTTTTTATTGTATAAGTACCAGCTTTAAAGCTGTTTCAAAAATGGCAAAACCAATTTGGTCTCCAGCATGTTGCTCAAATATTTCATTTAAAAACAATTTCCTTCCAAGAAAGTTTTCCAAAACCATCATAAGCTCATAACAAAATAGGAAAAGTTGATATATTTGCAACCATGAACAGAGTAAACATACGGCAGCAAGGTTTTCCCCATGAACAGAGTTAACATATGGCAGCAAGGTTTTTCAACAAAGTTAACGTCATTGAAAAATACTGGAAGGGAAGTAACACACATCAAAATGATTAGAGTATTTCATTTACTAATGCCACTAGAATTAGACTAAAATTCAACGAGCGTTCTTTGCTTGAGATTTCTTCATTTGCATCTATAAACGCTTATTAAGACAGTGAATCCACCGTTTTTCCTGAAAAAAATAATGAGTTAGTGTGAGTTGTTGATATCAGCGTTAAGAATACTTTATTGGTACGAAAATAAATGTAGGTTCAATAATAATCTGTGTCCGTACATAATACTGCAATTACTTTCTTATATGATGTTCAAAAGAAAAGAACACTACTTATATGCCACACTTCAAGTTCAAGATACTGATAGTAACCAGTTTACTATTTTGCTTGTAAGTCTTAGTTTGATCAAATGTGTAAAGGATCCGTACTTCAGGACATAAAGGTAACCTATTTATCTGGAAGAAAATGTGTAGATGTAAAAACGATATTCACAAATATGTATTAAACTATGATATTTTTATAGCCAAAAACTCTCTTCGTATGAAGTAGATATCGATATAAGCGCCACCTCAGCAATAGCAAGCCACATGGTAGTAGGTTACCTGTTGCTATAGTATGTGATAGCTCTGAAACACATGTTATGCAGATTCTCTAAAACTCTCTTCATATGAACTTGGAAAGGTATTTAAGTTCTTGCTTTATTCTGACTAATGTAGATGCTTGTCTTTTACATGAGTGAGTTATTAGATCGTCATAGAACTGAATTGTTTAAACTGCATACAAATCAAACGAGATTGATTGGATGTAAGAAAATATTGGTGTTTGGATAAATTGTTTAGTTACTCATAAACTTAACCTGTTTAATTAAGCAATACCAAACACCCTAGGAATGAACTCTTTGTAGGATAGGCTTGTGCAGAACTCTGCGCAAACCAACAAGACCAGCACTGGTTAATGGTTATTTACATCCAGTTATCGGTTTCTTATCGTGGTTCAGTTCAAAACTGTTTTGTTTTTCTTTTATTTAAAAGAGATGAAATTTTTAAGTAAGTAGTTAAGCTTAAACTGCTAGCCACTAGTTAACCAAGATAATACGTATAGAGCAAATTATTTCACCTTAATATCCATCAATAATATCACCAACGCCTCAAAGACGCCCGGGGTGATGCAGAAAACAGAAGTATATGCAAACACAAAGAAGTTCATAACACTTAAACAATAGTATATCTATATGATGTTCAAAGCTTAACAAATGGTGTAGTCTATAAAGGAAGTACAAACTTTAAATATAAAAAGGTAATTTCTGTAGTTTGACAACTTGATTTGCAATAAAATCGGAACAACACTAATGCGCATCGTTTTCAAAATATAGCATTTTCCATTACAGTTGAGTCGCTCCCACTCCGAATCGAGGCGACACATGGTGAAACCAAACTCTCAACAACAACACACATTTCATCCCATCTATTAAATTTCTGAGATATCTGAGTAAATGAACTATTGTGGATATCGTACACCATAAGTACCGATTTAAATTGCAACACCACCTTCCCATCATTTGAGAGATACAAAGGCTCCACATAATCAATACAATAAAAGTTTTCCGAATATGGGATAACTAATTTGGTCCAAGAATCTTTCACACCATAAACCTTCATCACCCATACATCCATCACACGATTTCTATGAGAGGTACAATGGACACACAACCATTGATCAAGAACCCCTAAACACAAACCATGTCTACCTTCGCCATACACAGGTTGCAAAACTTCACAATATGTCTCCTTTGCTAAATCAAGAGAAACTATCGTCCATGGAAGGTTTGGGTTAGCACGCGCCCAATGAAGAGCTCCGTTTGAAAACTTACCAGGTCCACAATATTGATAATCGGGAGTATAAAATAGATGACCATGAAGGAAATCACCTATTTTCTTCCATGTTCCAGATTTCAAAGAAAATATATAAACGTTGTTACAGTTGGTCATAACAACTTTGTAATCGTCAGTAGACTCATCGTACCCAAAACCATGCATCATACCATAGTCTACGTTAGGTACTTTAGCTAACTCACTACTTATTCTAGTACTAGGGTTGTAAAGAATCAGAGTTGAAAACATCCTAATACATAACAATCCATTGCAAAACCCAAAGATATAAAGATGAGGCTTATAAGTGAGTTTCAATGGTGAACAAGGTTCTAACTCCTTAACAGATTTCTCAAACAACAAATCATTAAGAGAACAGTTTCTGAGATACATATTTGTCACATCACGGATAATGAGTCGATGGTTTGAAATACTAATGTCGCTAGATGATAAGCTAACATGAGATTTAATGAAACAAGGATCCGATATCAAAGAGTACCATAATTTGCTAACAGACTTGTAGCGTAACAGCGATTTCACCGGAAGCCTACTGAGAATTTCAGCGATGATCTCAATTGGAAAATACGATGTTTTGTTGCTCTTTATTAGTCGATCATTTCGATCATCTTCGGGTGCCATGGTCGACCTAGGGTTGTATGTTCGTGTTTATGGTTTTAGGAAAAACATGTTCCTGTATATAAGATTCCTATGTTAATCTACAATTTACACCTTCCATGTTTCGTATAGTTACATCGAGTCCAAATAGTTTTGTATCTTCTTTTAAGAGCATTAGGTTTGACTCGAGAATACTTTGGCACCACATTTTCCCATCGAGTCCAAATAGAGCATTAGGTTAGGGCCAAAAATTGGTGCCAATGGAAAGTGAGTGTCATTAGGTTTGACTCGAGAATACTTTGGCACCACATTTTGTGGGTGTGGTGAACCCCTCACTCTAAGAGTGTTTGGACTATGACTTTCAAAAACAAAATATTGCTTGAAGCCTTGCATTATGACTTTCAAAAACAAAAACAAAAAGAGAGATTCAATTGCTAACTGGTTTGTCTTATCAACCAAAATTTGTACTTATTAAATGTATCAGCAGTCAGTTCTATTAAAGGCAAAGATTACCACGGGATCGAGCCTTACAAATTTAGGTGACTCGCGGTCAGTCTTTAGTAAGCTCGAGCTCGGTTGAGCTTGTTTCAACTCCTACTTTAGTGCTTGTTGTACCAATACTCAAAACTTTGCATTACCAAACAAAAAGTCCAACCAAGAATGCGAGTTAGAACCTGTAGTATTTTTCATTTAACAATACATTTTAATCATATCATGAAGCTATGTTTATTAGATGATGTAGTTAGGCCCAAGCCTGGTTTGTGGGTTATGGGCTATGTGATTAGGGTTTATGTATCATTATAAATGATCATCAATAAACACAAAAGAACCTACGGGTTTAATCTTCCAACATGGTATCATGAGCACAGGTGGATCTAGTAGGCCACCATGAGCCGCTTCCTCATTGTCTCTCTACCACCCGTCAAAACTCTCATCTCCCTCATCCTACCTGTTGGCCAACATGAGCCGTCATCTTTATACATGGTGAAAACTTCTCTTCCTCTATTTTATTCCTCTCGACAGCCATACCTCAAGATGGTTTGTCTGTTTTTTTTTCTTTTCGTCTTATCCTTTGAATCTCACAGATCATGTTTGTCTCCATAAACAAACGTGTGCTCCTTCTTCATATTGAAAAAAAAACTACCTAGAATGTCCAGATCCAACACAAAAATCAACTCTCACCATACCAATTTCAATCTCTCGTCCGTAAATCCAAAATTTCATCGCCTTGCCTACCTCCGTTATTCTCTCCATTATGATCTTCTTCTTTATCTCATCACCGGTGTTTAAGGTCACAAATATCCATGAGAAGATAAATTCACGCCTAAAAAAAATAAAAGATAATGCATTGTTGGTCGTGATTTGGTTTCCAAAAGAAGAGAAAATGATAAGTTGTCATTTCCATTTAGTTGAAGAAATGTAGCACTTACAAAAATAAAGTGCGGTCATCATAAAACATATATGTGAGAAGTTGGAGAAGCAGTGTCGCTTTTGTTTTTTTGTTTTTTTATTTTTTTTATTTTTATTTATTTATTAATGTTTTAAGTTTTTTTAGTTATCCTGAAATTATGTTGATCTCCAGTTTGAACTTTCGTGATTTCATCGTTTGAACTACGGGAGGGTATTAGATGATGTAGTTAGGCCCAAGCATGGTTTGTGGGTTATGGGCTATGTGATTAGGGTTTATGTATCATTATAAATGATCATCAATAAACACAAAAGAACCTACGGGTTTAATCTTCCAACAATGTTTACATCTTGTACAACCAAAAGTCTCTATCTAATCAATGAGTTTCCGAATATGATATAAATTACCCCCTTATTGTATTAAGTGGAATGTGAAAATACACCATTAAAATACAATATAAATGTTGTGAGGGAAAACGCTTTTGGCATCATATTTGCCGCTGTTAGATATTACAAATCCCTGTTCACCGGTATGGCTTGCTCAACTAAATCCTCATCTCAACCGTGTGTTAGTTTGAATACCTGTTCACTGGTATGGTTCTTTGCTATAATGTGTGAGAGGAGAAAATACTACCTAATATCCACCGTCCATTTTTTTTCTTTTTGTCAAAAACCATCTCCCACGAGTTTCTTTCTCAGGTATGGGTTCATTGTTCTCAGGTATGGGTGGGTGTTTTGTGTTTCGATCTCTCTCTCACACCGAATTGATACAAACACACATACACACACACACAAATCCACAAATCTTGATCAAACCCACGAAGCATAAAATGCATCAAGATCAAATAATGAAAGATTTAATCTCCAAAATCAGTTGTTGCTGATTCAAAGAATTCTTTTTTTCAGAGATCATATAATGTTGAAATTTGAATCAATGGGTTTGTTTTTATTTTTTAAATTTTTTGTTAATTTAATTTATTTTATGTGGTAATTTATTAAAGATTATATGTGGGTCTTTCTGGGTATTTGTTTGATCTTTATAAGAATTATGTCTTTTGAGTCAATTTTTTGGTTTTTTAATTTGTTGTTTGCAGGTTGAAGAGTTCGAGTGGAAAGGGGCAAAAGCTCAAAGGTTATATATAATCGTGAATGTTGTAGTTATCGTTTGAACAACATGATGTTGACTTATGATTTGCAAACATTATGCAATAACTATCGCTATACGCGTATTCAACCAATGTTAAGGTTAGCAAATGATTCCCTATACCTTTTAGCATATTAAGAGCATATCCTAATTTTTAGTGCAAAAATTTCACATAACGTATACTTTTGGTACTCAGCTTAGAAATCATACGTTTTGTAAGTTCTGCGAGATAAGATCTTTTTATACTTGGTTAACTGTACTACAATTTGGCATGTTCTGTGATTTTGCTAACTAATAATGTGGAATATTGATTTTAAACTAAAAATGCAGTATGTCGTTAGAATGGGCTAAAGAAAAGGCGTTAGATGTGTAGGGCAATACGAAGGGAAATGCGGGTATAGTGGATGGCTACCAAGAAGGTGGAATTGGGAAGTGATGGGAAGAAGCTCAAGTGCTAAAAATATCGTGGCCCTGTAATTTCTTTAAAGGTACGTGTAGCATCCATGTTTTTTTTACTCTTCCAATTTACATTTAAATGGTATTGCTTTTGTATTTTTTGAATATGAATTAATCATGTTTAGCCTTTCTTTTGCTAAAATCAAATAACCATATTAGGACTGTTACCTACTTACCTAGACTCCTGCTATGTTGAGATATTGTCATGACATTTGTGTCGCCATTTATGACATTATATTTGCATTTTAGTTTTCTCTATAGAGACACCGTTTGTTGTGATGATATCCATACGTTGCACATATTCCGCCATGGTGGGGTGTTACAGTCAAGAACAGGAAAAATATGTTTATTTGGGGAACCAAATAGTTTTCTCACTCCTAAAAAGGATTTTGAAACTGATTTTATCACAAAAATGGGAATATAATATATAAGAGATAATACAGTTTTGAAACTGATTTTATCACAAAAATGGGAATATAATATATAAGAGATAAAATATATGACTTCTTCCAAACTGATTTTACATACACATACTGAGAATAATCCATATATTGATGAACCTGCCCCGTTTAACTCGGATATATTGATGAATTGGCGTGTTAAAGTTACACGAGCTGAATAGCCTAAAAGAATTTTAAGTTAATTTATTTAACCCGTTATATATAAATAAGTTGACACATTATTGAGTAAACATGTTAAATAGGTTTGTGGGTTGATCCTTTAACCCATTTAACTCGTATAACAAAATATAGATACTTTTTAAATTAAAAAAAAACTCTTAAGAAAATTGATAAATCAACCAGATTAGTTTAATCCCCAACCCAAACCTAACCAATTTAATAAATTAACTCAAAATCAGATTAAAAAAACTGTATTCAGAAAAATTGCCATCATTATACACCAAATTAGTAGATTAAGAAAGACTTGTATCATATATTTATACATATATACAGTATAAGCCGTATATTTCAATGTTATCCATTCTAAAAGACACAAAAGACACTTTGGAAGAAGTCATATATTTTAACTAACTTAAAACGTCGTTGACTTTAGTATTGAAATCAACTCATAATTACACATAACTACAACTCGCACACAAAACATTCATAACCTAAAGTTATAACTTCTGAAATCAGTTCATAATTTCACACAATGCGCGAAAACGCCTAACATACGTTTCATTTAATCAGCTCATAAGTCATAACTGTAACTAACAAACACATACACACCTATTTCAAAAAGCTAAATTAACTAATACAACTAATAAAACTAATTTAACGTATTTAACCTGTACTTATAACTCCTCAAATAAGCTTATAACTGCACACAATATAACGCGCGAAATGAAACGTTCCGCAACGCTTAAGATTACATGACTTATAAGTTCTCAAATCAACTCACAATTAAATGAAACTTATAAGTTGTGTGTAATAATTAGCTGATTTCGAAACTTGTAAGTTCGCCCGACTCCATTGAGTTTAGTTAGAAACTTAAAAACGTTACTAGCTGCAACCGGGCACTTAACTAAGTTATTTCAAACATGTAATTTAATACGGAGTATCACACAAGTATCACAATTCACTGTAAACCTAACAACTCCTAAAATCAATTTGTAACTAAAATCAACTACATCAGGCGAACTTATAAGCTCTCAAATCAGCTCATTAACTAATAAATTAACTAATACACAAAACATTTCAAAATCAGTTTGTTACACCTATTTCAAAACATTTCAAAAACATTCATAACCTGGACTTATACACAAAACATTTCAAACAGAGATAAGCAAACAGAATTGATTAGCAATAAGCAAATAAGCTCTCAAATCAGTTTTAATTAGCAATAAGCAATAAGCAAACCGAATTAATTAGCAAACCGAATTAATTAGCAATAAGCAATAAGCAAACAGAATTAATTAGCAATAAGCAAACAGAATTAATTAGCAATAAGCAATAAGCAAACAGAATTAATTAGCAATAAACATTCATAACCTGGACTTATACACAAATCAGTTTGCTATATGTACTGATTATATGAGCTTATAAGCTCTCAAATCAGCTCATTAACTAATAAATTTAACAATAAGCAAACACAAAAGTAAATTATCCTAACAGAATAAGCAAACAGAATTATAAGCTCGTATAATAAAATAATTTAGTACATATAGCAATAAGCTCATATAAGCAATAAGCTCATATAAGCTCTCAAATCAGCTCATAGAATCAGTACATATAGCAATAAGCTCATATAAGCTCGTATAATACAATAATTTAGCAATAAGCTCATATAATCAAAACCTAACAGAACTAATCACCTTATCTCATATAATCAAATCACTTTAATCGATGACGGGCGATGATGGCGGCAGCGATGGTTGGAGTCGATGGAGGGCGATGATGGCGGCAGGGATGGTTGGATTCGATGGCGGGCGATGATGGTGGCATCGATGGAGTCGATGGTTGGAGATGATGGTTGGAGCAATGGTTGATTTGAGAGATAAATGAGAGAGTGACGATGGTTGATTTGATTTAAGTGAAATGATTAAATATTTTGATTTAAGCTTTTTTTTATTTAAGTTGTAAGATTTTTTTATTCAAAGGGAGTATTGGATAGCCTAAATAATCAGATCTGATTATATACAAAGTTTTGAATAAGCTTTTTTATTTAAGTTTTAAAAAAAAAATTAACTGTTAAATCTATCTTTTCTTTTTTAAACTGATTTATATACAAAGTCTATCTTAAGGCCGAGCAAATGAACTCGAAAATTAAATCGAACTGAATCGAGCAAGTTCAATTTGATTTTCGGTTTTGGTTATATACAGCTCGGTTCGGTTTGATTTTGGTTCGGCTCAAAATCAACACTAAATTGGTTATACATAGCTCGGTTTGGTTCGGTTTTGATTATATATAGCTCGGTTCGGTATTGGTTCGATTCGATTCGATTTTCTAAAAAATTTAAATAACGTAACAATTTACGCTTAATTTACATATAAAAACCTTACAAATTAACAAAACTTATAAACTTTTAAAATCAAACATGCCAATAAATTAAGATTTCAAAATACTAAAAATAAATTCAAAGAGAAGCATTTTATTAAATTTTACTAAAATAAATTCAAAATACTAAATAAGCACCAAGACTTCATTTTACCACATTATTAAATTTTTGTCGGAAATTCGTCGCTAAAGGGATTCATTTTCCGACAGATTACTGACTGACACCTTGTATATAGCTAATATTTAATACTTTCCGAGAGAATAGCGACGAATAACCAAAAATGTCGGTAGACCCTCGGAAATTCGACGCAATATAAATTACTTACCGACGGATTTCCGTCGATAATTTTATCCCTCGGAAATCTGTCGAGAATCAGTCGGAAAATCCTTATAAAAAATGATCACAAAATCGGTTACTAATCTGTCGGAATTTCGTCAGTAATTACCGACGGAAATATGTCTGTCGGAAAATCCGTCACTGTTGCTATGTTTTCTAGTAGTGATATAAGGCTCTTAGGGTGGTCTAGTGGCAAAAACCTTGTGACTGTCATTACTAAAACGTGGAAGGCCTCAACTTCAATTTAAGCTAGGTGAAAAAACAACTTCCGAAACAGCCACGAAAACCTTTCTCGGGAAACAGAGGCTTTATCCGGTATGTGTATGTGTGGCGGTGGGTTCAACCTAGTGGATAAGTCCAGCAAAAAAGGTCAAGAAGTCATGGACACACAGTAAGAAACAATTATAAAAGATGCATAAAATAAGCACTTCTTTTTTTTTATATTGAATATATGTTAAACCTTGTGGAAGTAGCCAGAGCAGCTGATTTACCCTTTCTACTTCCTGTTAAAACAGCAAAAAGAAAAATATGTTTTATTAGTATCAAATGAACACAAACACCTTACAAACTAAATTAAGGTTCTCGTGAGGTAAAGTTACTATTAAAAGGAAAATCACTAAACATATGTTTAGTATTAAGGTTAAACTTATCCAAATTTACAAAGAAAAATAATGAAATACCTTTGACTAGTCACGAGGGTAATCATTACAAAGAAAATTTTTATGTCTGCGTTGCAGTGGTTTCAAACAAACATTGTTTTCTTGAAAGCCGAGATCATAATTTACCTAAAGGCGGAAAAGGTGACACTAAACTCTCAACAACAATGCAAGCATCACTACACTTCTTGTCAATCACCGAGGATGAATTATCTTTTAAATCATAGACAACCAATTTCTTCTCAAATTGTAACAACAGTTTGCCGTCGTCTTCTGATAAACAAAAAAGAGCCCAAACTTGACCCACCCCATAATGAGAACGCGAGATGGAAGCCAACTTAGTCCAAGAATCCTTCACTCCATAAACCTTCATCACCCATACATCCACCACAGGAATTTGCCAATAAACATTAAGAACACACAACCATTCGCCCAAAACACCCAATTCCAAATGGCCCTCACATCTATGATACTCCGGTTGCAAAACTTCACCAAAAGTCTCGTTTGCTAAATCAAGAGAAACTATCTTACTTGCTTCCCCTGGAGTACTTTCATTCTCTGCCAACCAGTGAAGAGAATTATTTAAAAGCTTAGACTCACTTAACATGCCAGTACAAGGAAAATGACTGATTTCCTTCCACTTTCCAATTTTTAATGAATATATCATAGTAGGCATTTTAAGCCCCCATATTTTGGTTATAACAACTTTGTAGTCATTAGACAGCTCATCGTAACAAAAACCAAAATTATACCAAGACGAATCATTAGTTATTTCAGAGCATGGCAATATATTGGATTTCCTAGTAGTCGGGTTGTAAATCCACAAAGTATGGTCAGCAATGATATCCGGGTTACATCCAAACAGATTAGAATCAACCTCAACAAAAAGGCACATTAATCCATTACAAGAGCCGACTATGCTAATATTATGAAGACGGTCTCGTTGCAATGGATTTTCAAGCAGTAGCGCATTACTAATAGATTTATCAAACATCACATCATAAAGTGAACAGCTGATGAGATTATTTCTTTGTAGATCATTGGTGTAAATAAGCCTATGATGTTGATAGTTTATGTTGGTACTAGATAATGTATAATGTGGTTTAATGAATTTTGGGTCGGAGATTAAGGAATACCAATCTTTGCAAACAGCCTTACATCGTAACAATGGTTTAACTTCAATTACCTTCAACAGGATCTCACGGATGATTTCTGGTGGAAACGATGGACTGATTTCAACTGTCTCTGATTTTTCTTCATTTTTTCTCATTTTTGAGTTATTAGGGTTAGGGTTCATTTTCTTGGTTTTGGGGGAAATGAAAATAAAGACTCTTGTTGTTGACTTGTTGGATATGCTTCTCTATATTTACAATTACACCCTCTATGTTTTGCTCATTCTTCAACTATGTTGATTACTGTGTAAACTTAAACTAAGCATAATAGTCGTCGAGCCACTCGGTAATGGTGGTGGTGAAGTTTCGTGCACGGTCATCTGCTACGGTCCCCACCGCCACGTTATTGTGGACGTTTGCTTGTAATTTTAGTGGTGTAGATCATCAAACATTTTGCACGAGGTATATCCTAGAACTAGCTTACTAGAGTGATTAATCGACAGACCGATGTATAACTAGCGTATCTCGGTTCATCTTTTTCTTTTTTCGGTCCTCGTCTGATCGGTCCGATTAGTCTTACAAAAATAAATAATTATGCTTTGTTGGATCAGATTGATTATTTCGATCTAGTCTTCGACAAGATATTTTAATAAAAGTCAGTTTAAGTCCCGTCTAATCTTATTCAATCGAGTGACCCATCCCATCTATTTGGACACCTCTTGATGATTAAAAAAAGATTTATATCAAATATTTTAATAGTAAATTGACCAAATATACCCATTGTTATTAGAATAGTTTATTCACAACCTACCACATATTTGAATACTAAACTAATAAGCCCATTTACCAACGAACTAGTACGGAGTACTATTTAATCTTGTATTACCCTAATTTAACTGCAAAAGACGCAGCTTTCATCTTCATCACCATTCACCCCATTGTCTCACTTTACGTCAACTGTAACCATGTTATTTTTAAACCATTAGAGCCTATCTGATTGATGATCAAACCAAATAAACCTTGAGCCGAATGACGGTTTAACCCACCATGAACCTCGGAACCATCGTCAAACGTGTTTATAGTTACATAAAGTGACGAAGACGAAGAACATGAAAAAAAAATAAAAGGTACTGACACATTCAGAGAGGGATTTATTGATAGAGTAACACGTGGCAAGGTCGGCTTAATGATTTGGATGTCACGAAGCGACCAGTTCGTTTCACTTTCTTTCTTTGATTTGTAATCTTTGAATATAATATTGAGTTGTTTTTTGTCTTATACTCTCGACCGGTTGGCTCAGATCACTGATAAACATAGTCTTATCAACTCTTAAAAATTGAGAAAAGAGTCAAACAAAAGTAAAAAAAAAAACGAACCCAACCCAACCCAAGTACTCACCTTTGTGGTTCAACTAACTAGCCCCGCCCACCAATAACTCTCCACCGTACATGTGGCATAATCTCAACCGTCCACCCGTAACCGAGCCTCTATAAAATCGGCCCCAAATTCATTCATTCATCCATCTCATCATTCAAACCGGATTTGGTCCAACCGATTCAACCGGCCTGGTCGAACCAGGTTTCAAAACATCGTTTTTAGTGCGTTCATATATTTCACTCATTAAACTACCATCACCAAGTTACTATCTTCTTCTATTGAATGTTAACGTTGTATATTCTTTGCTTACATTGATTTCCTGACATAGTTTCCTTGCCTACTGCCATTTGTGGGTTTCATCTATATTGTTTTTAGAAAATTGTTTTTTGAAACATATTTATACTATTCTGACAGACTGCAATTTGATATTTTTCGGTCCCTAAACCAAATATGAAGACTATATACGAATTTCTAGTGCAAAACCATTGCGCTGGTTCTCTTCTTGTTGAGTGATGAAGATGGAACCTACTAGTGGCTAGAAAAAAAATGATACCCAAATCTTATTGATCAATCCAATCAATAAAACGAGGAGTAATACTTTTATTGTCATTCTACCTTATACCGATACCTATAGTCATTGTGATTCCCGGCGACAAACCAAACGCTCCCCTAGTTAGTTAGATTTGAGCTTGAAACCCGGGTTTACCTGGCGGTTAAATTAGTGACCCGGCAACCCCGTTGATAAATTTAGATAGGTTTAGATAATGATCATGATTGAAGTTCAGTAGGTTTTAGTTAACTCTGATAACTTTTTTGAGTATATGCGATTAGTAGTTGAAGATGAAAAGGCATTCTAATTGTGTTTAGGTAGTTATAAGATGGAGTACCGCTTACATAAATGCAATTAGTAAATCTGGGTTGGCTGCTTAATAAGATGTGTAATTGCTGTATAAATCTTTTTAGGCGTAAATCGCACTTAAATATATTTAATCAACCTTGAACTGAATCAAGTCTTAACTAGATATTGAGATGTATTCACGTAGTTATGGGAAGGACATTTTAGGCTACTTAAATAGATCATTCAACACTCTGTTGGTTGGAGCTATATATGTTATAATAATAATGCCTAACAAGACTAAAGACGGGAGAGCACGCACAGACATCCTCGGGAAAGCACTAATGAACTGATGAGTGTAGTTTTATGTTTATAGTTAACGGGAATGATGTGTACCAGATATTGAGTTGTGTTTGATTTCTTTCACCTGCAATGACAAAAAGCTAGTCTTTGAACACAAGAGCTGCCATTATTTTAGGATTGGGTGATGAGTTTTGTCATTATATAGCCGATAATCGTTAGAATTGATAAACGGGCCTCACTGGTGGTATGCAAATCTTTGTTAAGACCCTCACTGGTAAGACCACTCTCGAGGTCGAGAGCTCCGACACCATCGACAACGTCAAGGCTAAGATACAGGACAAGGAGGGAATTCCTCCAGACCAGAAAAGGTTGATCTTTGCCGGCAAGCAGCTCGAAGATGGTCGTACTCTTTCCGACTACAACATCCAGAAAGATTCGCCCTCCATCTTGTGCTCAGGCTTAGAGGAGGTATGCAGATCTTCGTCAAGACTTTGACTGGGAAAACTATTACCCTTGAAGTTGAGAGCTCCGATACGATCGATAATGTCAAGGCCAAGATCTAAGACAAAGAGGGTATCCCACCAGACCAGCAGAGATTGATTTTTTGCTGGTTAGCAACTCGAAGATGGACGTACCCTTGCTGATTACAACATTCAGAAGGAGTCCACTCTCCACCATGTCCTCCGTCTTCGTGGTGGTAACTGAATTGAAGTTCTTTTCTTGTTCGTGTTTGTTTCTTTGTGAATGTTCTATGTGTTGGGTCTTTGCAAGCGTTATGAACAATGTGGTACTCTTTTGATTCCAAATAACAATAATTCTGTTTGGCGACTTTATAAGTTTTTGTGACATGTGGCTTTGTTTTGGTTGTATGTGAGCTTCTAATATGTCTTATTGCCTGCATAAACATAGTTTGATTTCATTATGCCTTATTGGTTTAACGTAAACCTAGTTCAAGTGTGCTAAGTGTTGCTTTGATATGCTTGTGTTCGAGCTTATGGTTATAGAGTCATTGGCTTGGCCCTAACCTAGTTCAAGTGCGTTCACTGTGGCCTGAACATGATAATTGTTAGTGCACTTGAAATGGTTGGCTCTGGCTAGGCTTGATATAATATTGGTCATAAACACTACTAATTGGTAAGTTGGTTGCTCCATTTAGCAACACATAGTTTAGGCGCTAAGTTGCTTTGATTTTGCAGTAATGTTTGTTACAACAAACTGGGCGGGCACAATGACGTTAGATATTGTCTCAAGTAAATCATTGAGTTAGGGTCAATAAGCTTCAACGCCGAGGATAGTGTTAGTTGTAGGTTTAGATATTCGGCATCCTTTTTGTTTGACATCTTTAGGTATTCCATTTCTTAATTTTCATTTGCACTTTGGTTTGTTACATTTGTTCAAGTAGTGTGATGCTAGTCATGGCTACTGTCTCGGGTTCTTCTCGATGATGGTAATTCAGAGCAAAATAAAGAGAGCGGGAAGGGTGTTTATTATATTTTTCAGCCAAGCTAGGTGAGAACTTGTAATTTTGATTGCTAATAATCTCTTCAACAGTCATCAAGCAAAATGAACTGTAGGTTTTGCTGAAGTATTGAACCAGCTTTGCTAGGTTAAGGTTTAACATAAAACGTATGCAATTATATATCCATCCAAAGGCAGGCGCGTCTGTGCGTTACGCATATACGTCAGTTTTTGTCTTGATTCTGTGCTTGGAAAGTTGGTTTTCACAACGTCTCACTTCATATTTGACTGGTACCAAATGGATGCCTTTGAAACGATCCCCATGTTATATAAAGCTATGCTAGTAATTGCAGAGGTAAATCATAAGTAGACCAATTTCTTATTAAAATGAACTTGTATCTTAAACAGACATCAAATTATCATAATTTGTGCCTAGCTAGCTGTATTATCATCATTTAGCCTAATGGAAGAGCATTTTAACATTCAATCCGCAAGAAGTTTCATTTTTCCCTCTTTTCACCAAAGAGACATATGGAAGGCACATTGATTGTTTAATACTTGTCCTACCTACCGAAGATAAGCGGTTCCAGTGGTTGGGATAGAACTACTTGTTATTAGAGCAAGACAGCTTGCTTGAGCAAATCCCACACACCCACCAGAAAACCGGAAGGAACATGGAAGGAACCTTTTTTTATGGGACAGGCTTGTGCAAAACTCTGCACAAACAGAAAACCGGACCCGGACTACTGCTGGTCATGTACGTGCTGGACGTTAGTTGTAGGATTATTTTTTGCATTAATGAACTGAAACGATTAGGCAAGAACCCAACTTGAATCACTAGTCCAAAAGTTTCTCCAGTTTAGGATCGAACTAGTTGTGAAGGGTAGGTGAATCGGTTTTGACATACTTGAATATCGGCTCAGGTTGGGTCTCAATACCGTCTAGTTTTGGACCCACTGAACACCTAATTTCTTGTATGGAACTTGAAAAGGTATTTAAGTTCTTGCTTTATTCTGACTAATGTAGATGCTTGTCTTTTACATGAATGAATGATTAGATCATCATAGAACTGAACTGTTTAAACTGCATACAAATCAAACGAGATTGAGAATATTGGTGTTTCATGTTTAGATAGATTGTTCAGTTGCTTATCTGCTTAACCAATATACCAACCACCCTAGGAATGAACTATTTGTAGGATAGGCTTGTGCAGAACTCTGCGCAAACCAACAAGACCAGCACTGGTTACTGGTTATTTACATCCAGTTCTCAGTTTCTTTTCCTGGTTTAGTTCAAAACTGGATTTTTGTTTCTTTTACTCGAAAAAGATGAAATTTTTACGCAAGTAGTTAAACTTAAATTGCTAGCCAGTAGTTAACCAAGATAATATGTATAGAGCAAATTTCACCTTAATATCCATCAATAATATCACCAACGCCTCAAAGCCGCCCGGGGTGATGCAGAAAACAGAAGTATACGCAAACACAAAACAGTACATAACACTTAAACAAGAGTATATCTATATGATGTTCAAAGCTTAACAAATGGTGTAGTCTATAAAGGAAGTACAAACTTTAAATATAAAAAGGTAATTACTGCAGTTTGACAAATTGATTTGCAAGCAAATTGAAATAAAATTGGAACAACACTAATGTGCATCGTTTTCAAAATATAGCATTTTCCATTGCAGTTGAGTCGCTCCCACTCTGAATCGAGGGGACACATGGTGAAACCAAACTCTCAACAACAACACACATTTTATCCCATCTATCAAATTCCTGAGATATCCTCGTAAATGAAGTATTGTGGATATCGTACACCATAAGTACCGATTCAAATCGGAACAGCACCTTCCCATCATTTGAGATACACAAAGGCTCCACATTAACATAAAACCAAAAATTATCCGGATATGGGATAACCAGTTTGGTCCAAGAATCTTTCACAGCATAAACCTTCATCACCCATACATCCAGCACGCGGCGTCTATCACATTTACAATGGATACACAACCATTGTCCGAGAACCCCTAAACATAAACCATATCTACTAACTTCACCATACACAGGTTGCAAAACTTCACAATATGTCTCCTTTGTTAAATCAAGAGAAACTATAGTCCATGGAAGGTTTCGGTTAGCACCCGCCCAATGAAGAGCTCCGTTTGAAAACTTACCATGTGCACAATCTTGATAACTGGGAGTATAAAATAGATGACCATGAAGGAAATCACCTATTTTCTTCCATGTTCCAGATTTCAAAGAAAATATGTAAACGTTGTTACAGTCGGTCATAACAACTTTGTAATCGTCAGTAGACTCATCGTACCCAAAACCATGCATCATACCATAGTCTACGTTAGGAACTTTAGGTAACTCACTACTTATTCTAGTACTAGGGTTGTAAAGAATCAGAGTTGGAAAGTTCTTAATACATAACAATCCATTGCAAGACCCGATAATATCAAGATGAGGAGGCTTATAAGCGAGTTTAAATGGAAAACAAGGTTCTAACTCATTAACAGATTTCTCAAACAACAAATCATATAGAGAACAGTTTCTGATATACATGTTCATCACATCGCGGATAATGAGTCGATGGTTTGAAATACTATTGTCACCAGATGATAAGCTAACATGAGATTTAATGAAACAAGGATCCGATATCAAAGAGTACCATGATTTGCAAACAGACTTGTAGCGTAACAGCGGTTCCACCGGAAGCCTACTGAGAATTTCAGCGATGATCTCAATTGGAAAATACGATGTTTTGTTGCTCTTTATTAGTCGATCATTTCGATCATCTTCGGGTGCCATGGTCGACCTAGGGTTGTATGTTGGTGTTTATGGTTTTAGGAAAAACATGTTCCTGTATATAAAGATTCCTATGTTAATCTACAATTTACACCTTCCATGTTTCGTATAGTTACATCGAGTCCAAATAGTTTTGTATCTTCTTTTAAGAGCATTAGGTTTGACTCGAGAATACTTTGGCACCACATTTTCCCATCGAGTCCAAATAGAGCATTAGGTTAGGGCCAAAAATTGGTGCCAATGGAAAGTGAGTGTCATTAGGTTTGACTCGAGAATACTTTGGCACCACATTTTGTGGGTGTGGTGAACCCCTCGCTCTAAGAGTGTTTGAACTATGACTTTCAAAAACAAAATATTGCTTGAAGCCTTGCATTATGACTTTCAAAAACAAAAACAAAAAGAGAGAACATTCAATTGCTAACTGGTTTGTCTTATCAACCAAAATTTGTACTTATTAAATGTATCAGCAGTCAGTTCTATTAAAGGCAAAGATTACCACGGGATCGAGCCTTACAAATTTAGATTACTCGCGGTCAGTCTTTAGTAAGCTCGAGCTCGGTTGAGCTTGTTTCAACTCCTACTTTAGTGCTTGTTGTACCAATACTCAAAACTTTGCATTACCAACCAAAAAGTCCAACCAAGAATGCGAGTTAGAACCTGTAGTATTTTTCATTTAACAATACATTTTAATCATATCATGAAGCTATGTTTACATCTTGTACAACCAAAAGTCTATCTAATCAATGAGTTTCCGAATATGATATAAATTACCCCCTTATTGTATTAAGTGGAATGTGAAAATACACCATTAAAATACAATATAAATGTTGTGAGGGAAAACACTTTTGGCATCATATCTGCCGCCGTTAGATATTACAAATCCCTGTTCACCGGTATGGCTTGCTCAACTAAATCCTCACTCAACCGTGTGTTAGTTTGAATACGTGTTCACTGGTATGGTTCTTTGCTATAATGTGTGAGAGGAGAAAATACTACCTAATATCCACCGTCCATTTTTTTCTTTTTGTCAAAAACCATCTCCCACCATCGAGTTTCTTTCTCAGGTATGGGTTCATTGTTCTCAGGTATGTGTTTTGTGTTTCGATCTCTCTCTCTCACCGAATTGATACAAACACACACACACACACAAATCCACAAATCTTGATCAAACCCACGAAGCATAAAATGCATCAAGATCAAAGAATGAAAGATTTAATCTCCAAAATCAGTTGTTGCTGATTCAAAGAATTCTTTTTTCAGAGATCAAAATATAATGTTGAAATTTGAATCAAAGGGTTTGTTTTCATTTTTTAAATTTTTAGTTAATTTAATTTATTTTATGTGGTAATTTATTAAAGATTATATGTGGGTCTTTCTGGGTATTTGTTAGATCTTTATAAGAATTATGTTTTTTGAGTCAATTTTTTGGTTTTTTAATTTGTTGTTTATAGGTTGAAGAGTTCGAGTGGAAAGGGGCAAAAGCTCAAAGGTTATATATAATCGTGAATGTTGTAGTTATCGTTTGAACAACATGATCTTGACTTATGATTTGCAAACATTATGCAATAACTATCACTATACACGTATTCAACCAATGTTAAGGTTAGCAAATGATTCCCTATACCTTTTAGCATATTAAGAGCATATCCTAATTTTTAGTGCAAAAATTCCACATAACGTATACTTTTGGTACTCAGCTTAGAAATCATACGTTTTGTAAGTTCTGCGGGATAAGATCTTTGTATACTTGGTTAACTGTTAGAATTTGGCATGTTCTGTGATTTTGCTAACTAATAATGTGGAATATTGATTTTAAACTAAAAATGCAGTATGTCGTTAGAATGGGCTAAATAAAAAGCGTTAGATGTGTAGGGGAATACGAAGGGAAATGCGGGTATAGTGGATGGCTACCAAGAAGGTGGAATTGGGAAGTGATGGGAAGAAGCTCGAGTGCTAAAAATATCGTGGCCCTTTAATTTCTTTAAGGTACGTGTAGCATCCATGTTTTTTTTACTCTTCCAATTTACATTTAAATGGTGTTGCTTTTGTGTTTTTTGAATATGAATTACTCATGTTTAGCCTTTCTTTTGCTAAAATCAAATAACCATATAAGCATGCTAGATAAGTTCGTTGTCCCCATGTATAAGCTTACAGGTTTTAACATAGGCTGAAAATACATTGATAATAGTGAAATAAGCATACGAAGTAAATAGCATAACAAAAATTAGATTCTTAATCAGATTAGTTAAGTTGCCTATTCTATTTTGTAAAATTGAACATTTGTAGAAAAAATAAGGTGTAGGGAGCACCGACAACTGTCCATATATCTAATGAAACATATCGAGTCATGGTTAGTTAAATGTGTGACGTATACCATTGGATCATAAACTTTTGCTTAGGAAATCGAGAATGACAATTTCACCGCAATAAATATGTTGAGATCAAGCATATTTGATGGGTCATCTATATAATAACTCCCAAATCAACCACATCTTAGAATGGGACAGATTGGCG
The DNA here is from genome assembly GCA_025667525.1 of Glebionis coronaria. NCBI lineage: Eukaryota > Viridiplantae > Streptophyta > Magnoliopsida > Asterales > Asteraceae > Glebionis > Glebionis coronaria. Next base: position 10,779,960 of record CM046877.1, read on the forward strand.
TACATGTTTTTCATATTCATGACCACATGGGTTTACAAGTAATGTTGTTTTTTACAGGTTTGTGCTCCAAAAAATGGAGAATTCGTTTATGTATTTTCAGTTTTCGTCACGCACCAGAAAGTATGTATTCTAAACGCTAGATGTGCCAATATGTTACCATTTCGAGTGCCAATATATTACCATTTCGAGTATCGTATTCAAGTCCTTTAGGTGTTGCGTTCTGTTTTTAAATTAACTGTATTTTTGACACACTACAATTTTATGCCTCCAAAACAGGATCGTCAACCGGCATAACCGAGCCAACAACAACAAGCATAGAACAAGTGTTACCAAGGTATTCTTTATTGTTTGTTGTTATTTGCTTTTGGGGGTGTTTGTTTCTGTCTATATAGCGGGTATTTGCTTTTTGGCTTATGGCTCAAAATCTCATTTTGGTTTGTTAGGTTGATGATCACTACCGGTAGCAGAAGCATTAAGATTTAATTTGTGTGCCATTCTTCCTCCAAACACCCTGCTACCTCTAGGTACTAATTACTATCACACTTTTTATTCACCTTATTAGCTTATTTGATTTCAGCTTAAAGGGTTTTATCTTTCCTTATATTTCATAAGTTGGCTTATCGCTCATAAATAATTTTAAAGCCCATATTAAGTTTTTAACTTACCTTATTACAGAATAAGATAAAAGGAAAGAAAAAGTACATCTCTTATATAAAAGTCTTTTTGTGCAACATCTCTTATATAGTCCAACCCTCTTCAATTAATCCACATAATTGTGGCTTATTAAAATTTTCATTCATATTTCTTTAATGTAGACTAACTAAAGTTTTTAAAAGTTGGACAAATTTATCTTCTTTGATGGTGTTTTTGCAGTCAACAGGAATGTGAATCCAGCTACTAAGGCGAATGCAAGTAACTTTATCCTTTTACTTTAAAGCAACCAGATGGATTTCACTGCGTTGTGTAACTCACAAGATATATAACTTATACCTTTCTGAAATAAAATGTAATTTATGTTGTGTTGCATCAAGAGGTTGAAGTTACAGAAACTAGAGTATGGGTAATCTCGATAATAAGTGCACCCTCTCCCTGCAGATTGTTTGTATGGAGGTGTGAGAATGTTAAGTGATGATAGATGTTTCAGGTTGATTTATATTTAGAAATTCCAAACGTCCCCTTAACTATACGCTGTTAACAGTTTTATATAGTTATTCCTAGGGTGAATATACCTATAACTAGAGTTGGCGTATAATTACTAATACCAAATTAAGGGGTGTTTGATGTATTCTTAAAAAAAACTAGATTATGTATTTAAAAAAATTGCTCATTGATGCAGTTGATTATTTGTGATTCTCAGAGTTATGAGTGTGGCTTTCTTTGTTGAGGGTGCTGACCTTTTAGCAGGTTAACATATCATTTGGTTAATTGTCATCCTGACACCTCAATACAAAGAATAATACAATATTTACACTTCACTTTGCTGATACTTGGATGCTTTTTGGTTCATATATTTAAACAAACTGTATTCATCCGGGAAAGTGTGCTTGCTGTGGTGACCTATTGCGGGCGCCTCCATGTGGGCTTTTGTTTTATAGTTCTGGGTTGATTTTTTTTTGTCGTGCAACTGAGTAGGATTTTGTTTAATCTACATATGTTTGAAACTTTGGCGTGGCAGCCTATTCGGTTTGCAGCCAAGTGGGGTGTATCCTCTTTTTGTCCAATTGTGGTTAGTTATTGCTTATCTAAGTCGGGCTGGTTCACCCTTCTCTTAAGATGCGGGTTTGTGGCTCAGGAGTCGTACAACCTATTTGGTTTTATAGCATATGGTCGTGAGTTTTGCCTCTTAGTAAAATTGAATGATCTGTGTTCGATGAGGTTGTGATTGCATTGTAGCCTTGGCGAATGTATATACACAGAAAGTGTGAATTTTTTTTGTTTCAAAGGGTAGTGTAGATTGATGATGGTTGTGAGTTATGGGTCCTACTACCTCCTATCAAACCAATCCTCTATAAACATCGTCTCAAAATGCCTCGCTGCGAAGCGCGGGCATTAATCCTCGTCTGAATCAATCACCATCTCACCTTCCGATGTAAAGCAAACAAGCTTTATTTAAATTTAAAATAGTCTTCAAAAAGTTTTTTATAAGTTTTGTTTAGTTTAAATTTAAAATAGTCTTCAAATAGTTTTTTATTAGTTTGAGTAATTATAATTAAGGCTGTCAGTTTTATTGCAAATTTTAATTACAAGTTTTGTTTAGTTTAATTTTAATAAATAGTTTTTTATAAGTTTTCTTATATAAAGTTAAAAAATATAATAAAAACAAAATATTTAATCACTTTTAGAAATTTAAATTGTTCTTTTTTAATTAGTTTTTAGAGTTAGTTTTAATTAATTTAGTTTTATATAAAAATATTTTTAAATTGAAAATTCATTTAAATTAAAAAGTTTTAGTTTAAAATTAATTAGAGTAATTTAGTTTTAAGTTTTATTTAAATTTAAAATAGTCTTCAAATAGTTTTATTTTAAATAGTTTAAATTAGTTTATATTTTTCAGATAGTTTCTTTTTAAATAGTTTTATTTAAATTTGATAGAGTAGTTTTAATTAAATATTTCCTTTTAAATTAGATTAAATAGTTTTAAGTTTTTAAAATACCAAAAAGAGTTTAATTTACCAAGAACAATTAATCCACGTTTAAGTCCGATATCAATTCGAGTGAGTCGAGGAGAAAACGATAAATTGCACAAAAAATAGTCTAAGAACCATATATAACCACTTTAAAAAGAACAAAACCTAACTGAGGAGAAACACTCTTAGCAGAGAAAAATGCCTTAGCAGGGGGATGAACCCCAGCAGGGGAATCTTTGTTCAAAAGCAGTGGAATGAAAACTAATGGAAAAAGTGACTAACATATGTACAACAACAGCAATAAAACAATCCTGAATATACAAGACAAATTAGACATCAATTTTTAGGGAGTGACCATTCCAATACTTGCAACCAAGTATTGAAACCTCCCCACATCAAAAGCTTTTGTCAAAAGATCAGCAACATTCAGTTTGTATCAATTGCCTCTCGGACAATCAATCCTTTTTCAAAACAATCTCTAATAAAATGATGTTTGATTTCAATATGTTTAGTCTTGTTATGAAAAACAGGATTTTTAATAATGCAATTTATGCTGTTATTATCAATAAATATCTTGGTTTTAAGAAAATTGTACCCATAATCAAGCAGCTGGTTCTAAACCCAAAGAACTTGTCCACAAAATGCAGCAGCTGCTACATACTCAGCTTCAGTTGTGGATGTGGCCAGAATAGTCTGCTTTTTACACTACCAAGATATAAGCATGCTTCCCCAAAACTGACATCCACCTGTTGTAGACTTCCTATCATTGTTGTCACCAGCATAATCACTATCTGAAAAGGATACCAGCTCAAATGGTGACTCCTTGGGATACCAAAGTCCTAAAGTTGGATGACGCTTCAGATACCTAAAAATTCTCTTCACAACAAATAGATGACACTATGTGGGTGCCACTTGGTATCTTGCACATAAGCAGACTGCAAACATGATGTCAGGTCTTGAAGCTGTAAGGTACATGAGAGATCCAATCATGGACCTATAGTTCCTGACATCAATAGGCTTTACAGGGCCATCTTTGCCCCAAGGATGCTCCTTATCCATTGGAGTGGAAACTTTCTTTCTTTCACATATTCCAAACTTCTTCACAATTTTAGCCACATACTTGTCTTGTGAGATAAAGATCCCATCTTTCCTCTGCTGAACTTATAACCCCAAAAAGAAATTGAGTTCACCCATTGCACTCATTTGAAATTTATCCTACATCAACTTGGCAAACTCTTTGCTAAGCATAGAGTTTGTGGATCCAAAGATGATGTCATCCACATATACTTGCACTAAAAGAAAGTCACCCTTTTGTTTCTTAATAAACAGGGTCTGGTCAATTTTCCCCTTGTTGAATCCATTATCCAACAGGTATTTAGAAAGAGTTCCATACCAGGCCCTAGGAGCTTGTTGAAGTCCATACATAACCTTCTTCACCTTGTATACTTTGTCTGTGTGTCCTGGGTCTTCAAACCCTAGAGGTTGCATAATGTAGGAATTTTGTGTGTATTGCAATTAATGTTCGTTTCCTCGACTCACTCGAAATTGATATCGGACTATACGTAAGACTAATTTGTTCTCGGTGACAAAACTCTTTTTGGTATTTTTAAAACTAGAAACTATTTAATTAAAAACTAGTTAAACTATATTTAAAACTATTTAAACAAAATTTGAAAACTATTTTAAACTATTTTAAAGCTAACTTGAAAACAAAATTTAATTAATCTAATAAAAAAACTATTTTGAATTTAAATAAAATTTAAAAACTAATTTTATATGAAATCTATATTAACTAAAATTTAAACTAAATTTAAAAACATTTAAAATTCCTAAAAGTAATTAAAATAATTTTTATCTTTTTATTTTTATTTGAACTTTATAAAAGAGAAAATACTTTAAATTGAAATTAAACTAAAAACGTGTATTTAAAATGAGACATAAATCTGACAGCTTAAAAATAAACCTATATTAATTAAAAGACTAGAAGTTAAACACAAAACAGGTACTAGCTAAGATGGTTATGCTATGGACTACTGAGCGAATGGTCAGGGGTTCGAATCCCCTGACAGACAATTTTTGCTATTAATTATTTTTTGGAATATTAAACATACAGGTCAAAAGGACCTGTTGCTTTTGATGCAGCAAATATCAGAAAAATCAAATAAGCTATAACGACTAAACAAGTGAGCAGATAGAAAGCAAATAAGCCCAACAACTAAAAAAAAGGAATAGCAAATAAGCTAAATCTGAAAATAAGCAATAAGCAGATTCAATCTAAGCAAATCAAAACCTAACAAACTTAATCCTAATCAAGCAAAACTCAAAACCAAAATAAGAAGATTATACGAAAGCTTAACATAAGCAAATAAACTAAATAAACCTAACAAGCAGATGAACAATCAATGCAAAACAGAGATATATCAAACTTAATCTAGCAGATCCAAATAAACTAAAAACACAAGCAGATATAAGCTATTATACGCAAGACTTAACAACTCAAATACCCAATAAACAAACTCAAAATCAGTAAATTAAAACTTAAACTATCATATAAAAACTATTAGCAGATACCAAATCTAATCAAGCAAAACTAGCAGATATAATAAACAAGCAGACTTAAGCAGATAAAAAAATACTTATAAATAAAAGAGAGATGAAACCTTGTGTCGAAAACTGTTGCGACGAAGAGCGGCGCTGAGCCGTCTTATTAATCTAAACCGAATCCAACACCATAAATCATCATCTCGAAGCATTCTTGAACCAGAAACATTTCGAACCAATAAACAGTATTCGAACTAGATCTTTTTTATAATCTTCTAGTAGGGAAAATTATTTCAACCACTTTTATTTTACTTTAATTTAACCAAAAATAGTAATAAACATAAATTGTAAATAACTTTAAATAAAAAGAGACAAGATTAATACTGAAATAAAATTTTATTAATAACGGAAAAGTGATTACAAAGCTGAAAGGAAAATTACAATTTAAAATCTAATTTAATTTTTCATAAAATAAAATAAAATAAAAAGTGCACACTAAAATTACACAATTGATGGGGTTTTTATAGAGAAACCCTAGAAAACTTGTTGAGGATCTTGGTGAGCAAGGAATAAATCCCAACCGCTCTTTCTTCTCTTCTCTCTCTTTTTCTTCATCAACGGTTGAGATGCTCCTGGGGGCACATGGATTGTCAGCGTGGATTGGGAGATGTGCTTCTTGTGTTTGTTCACTGATGATGTGGAGGATCATGATTGGAGGATTGGGTTTTTGGTGTTGTCACAACCAATCAAAAGAGGGGGATTGGCCACGTAGGTTTGAGATGAGGACCACCACCTTGGTGTTGCTTCCGATTAACTTGGGGATTTAATCCCCAAGTGTGTGAATCACACGGATTAAATAAAACCCCCAATTTTTGATGTAATAATTTGTGGATAAGTAAATTAGGGTTTGGGTAAAAATGGTGGAAGCAGTGTTTGTTTATTGAGAGAGAAAAAGAAGTGGGTGACTGATTTCTAGTTTGTAACGAAAGTAAATGTATGGGGTGGGTAAGTTTTATAAAACGTGTGTGTGAGGGTTGAATAAAAACGTAAATGGGTATTGAGGATTGTTGACTTGAACAAAAAAGTTTAATCTTGTTCACTTTTTTTAACCGGCCCAAAACAATCCCTCCGTTCTTTTATGTCATAAATTGGTAATGGGCTTGGCCCAATTATATACCATCCGTGTATATTAAATGGGAATTGGGCCATGTATTGGGCTTTTTACCAAAAGTGAATACTAATATATCTACTATTGGGCTTTTGGGCCCAATAAGTAAATGTGGGACCCACTAAGCTCGAATATCTTCAAAAAGATTAAATCCGCTAAAAACGAACTTGATTTTGGCTTCCTTGATCGTTTCTTCAAAACCCGTGTTGATTTGCCGGTTTTCGTGATCTTCGGCACACTTTTGGTCTTTTGACTTTGTCTTCGTCTCTTTCTTAGACTTTTCTTCAACATTTGACCGTGAAATCCCGTGTTTTCTTTCCTTTTGATCATTTGTACTAATACAAGGTTTTTAAGCTCGTATGAAAGTTCGTTGAACCGATCTCTTCGAATTGACTACCGGCTTAAAGTGCGACTCAATTGTCTTTTGGTGAACAAGAGAATGGTTTGGTTGATTATCTATTTTAAACTAATAGCAAGTAATTTAAATGTCGTTGAGTAAAGTAGAAGATTTAAAGATTAAACTACAATGACTAATTAAAAATAAACGAATTAAAACTTAAGGACAAAACTTGAACACTTAACACAACTAACAATTGAAAACTTTGTAAAAACAAGAAATTTAACACTAATCAGAATGTTGGTCGGAAAGTGGTCGGAATGTGTAATCGGAAAACACTGATCGGAATGTTCAGAAGAGACAGCAATCGGAATGTTACAAAGTAGAACCCAATCGGAATATGTGAAACGTCCCTGGTCGGAATAAGGTTGCAATCGGAAAGTTGGGAAAACTACTGATCGGAATATCATAAAAAGAAGACATACCGGAATGATGTAAATTGGAGCTATCGGAATAACAACAAAACCACCCAAATCGGAATATGAAAACGAAACTCAATCGGAATATCACTCAAAGCCCACGATCGGAATATGCGAAGACTGCCAAATCGGAATAAACTAAACCCTTTTCCGATTCGTCAATCGGAAAGAGGGAAATGGTGGTGGTCGGAATAAGCTACGATCGGAAAGGGGTTTAGAGGGGTTGCAATCGGAATAAGCTGACCGGAAAGTGGTTTAGAGGGGTTACAATCGGAATAAGCTGATCGGAAAGGGGTTTAGACCCTTTCCGATTTATATGGAATTCGTAAAAAGCCAAGCAATAAGCTATTATGATATGCTTATTCCCAAAACTTGAACGAATCTAAACTGAAACGAATTAAGTAAGCACTAAAAACAACTTTTACTAACTTTAAATAAACAAACTTTTTAAATCAGATAATTAAAAGATGAACTTTTTAAGAAAACTTTTAATAAGTAAATAAGCTAAACATAAAAATAAGCCAATAAGCACAAAGATCTCAAGGCTTATTCGAATGAAAGCTTATGTAGGAACAAAAAGATCAACTTTTTAAGCACGAAATCATTAAGAACAACACGGATCATATGAAATTCGCACCAAAATTAATCTAATTATCAAAGAAAGGTAGAAGGAGATGAAAGATTAAAAGCTTAAACTTAACTTGATTAATAAAATCCACAATACAAAAGGACTTAATCTTGAAAGATTAAGATAAGAAAGATGAAAAACTTAGTGAGAGAAAGTGGAGAACTTTCTCTCTCTAAAACTAGAAAGAAAAGTAAAAAAATGAAAACTTAAACTAAAAACTAACCACCCTCCTAATGTGTATTAGGAGGGTATTTATAGGGAAAATGGAAGGAGTGCATGTGTTGCTTCTTCTTTCTTTCTTTCTTCACGTTTTTCTCGACTCGACTTAATTCTTTGTCTTTTCTCGATGTCGTCTCGGGATTTGAACTTGTCTTGATAATTTTCTTCTTTAATTTAGACTTGAGTTTTTCGACTTCATTAAACTTCCGTCTTTAGACTTTTTCTTCGATAAATCTTCAGAATAGGCCTTGGACTTCCGTTCTTTTTGCACTCTTGATCTTTTGACTTCGTCTTTTCCCGTTTTCTTCGATAAAAGCCCGTGAAAGCCCGTGTTTTCTTCCTTTTTAATCTTTTGGTCCTAAAACACAATAAAAACACAAACCACGCATAATTCCGACTTTTACGACATAAAATACACGTTTTGGTCTTGTTATTATTGGAAATAAGTGGTAAAAGGATAAGTGTTTTCACACTTATTATGTACCTATTTTACACAAAAACACAAAACCACGCGTAATTCCGACTTTTACGATGTCAATCACATGATTAGGTCTTGTTTTTCCTTGATTTTAGTGGTAAAAGGATAAGTGTTTACACACTTATTAAATCCCCTACACTTGACCATTGCAATGACCCCATGCAATGCATAATTTCAAAGCATAAAGTTACATTTTTCTCATAATTAACCCATCATGGCCTTTATTAAGATATACTATTACTAATACGATGAAAAGATAAAAACTTTAAAGGAAACAAAAGTTATAACAATTTATTAACTCGGAAATTATTTGATGGAAGAAACTCATAAAGAAATCTAAGACTTGAATTAGGGCTTTTGGTGTCATGAATATTAATCACCCTCAAGTTTCACGTTCCCCATACCAAGCTTAAAAACGAGATCATTGTTTACCATAAGTCCTCAAGTTTAAAACTACTTATATAAGACAATTGTGTAATACTCTTTCTCCAAGTCCTAAGTTGTATCTCTAGCTTTTATTGATTGTCGTTCACCCGTAGGCTCATTTGACTTATTTGATAATTATTAGTCCAAAAATGAAGGCAAAACGGTGCAAACCCGACACTCAAAACCTAACCTCATCTTCAAAAACGTTGTCACTAAAGTAAGCCCACATCAAGGATGATTTAACACGATTTGGGGAATAAATTCCCGGACCCAAAATTTGGCCAATAGTACTACTTATTAATTATTCCTCCAAAGTCATGTAGACTTTATGTGGAGTTTAGCAAGTTCACATCATATACCCTTAGGCTCTTTAAGATGTAAAAATGCTGCTCATCTATTGTCCACACCCTAAGGCTCCTTGAACAATAAACAAGGGAATTGATTTTTTATCAATTTTTATTCAACACTTACCATGCCATACACCCTAAGGCTCTAATGACAAGGTTCGTGCTACATGCCCCACACCCTAAGGCTCCTTGAGGTCATGTTTTAATCTTATTCTTTCTTATTTATGATATATATAGTAGGCCAAATTCCGCGGTCCCATGGTCTGAATACCTCCTACTTAGTGGTTATGAGCCACCTTAGTCGGAAGTCCACAACGTTGGCACCCTCAATGTGTTCATGCTTTAATTACAAGGAGATAAAAGATTTGGCTTAGAGTTAAGATATCGAATCTACACCGTAAAAATCCTCATTTATTAAGCAATTAAATATACAAGCGGGAAGAAAGAGCCACAAAACTCATATAAGTAAGAATTAACCCTTAAACTTATTATCAACTCTATCATCTCTCGTTCTCCATAATTTAAAATCTCAAGGAATGAGACTTGTGGATGCTTAGCCTAATAAACCAATTAAGGTCCATATGGTTAAGGATACTAGCTAGAGTAAACTTGGATAAGTAAACTCGGGTTGAGTCAAAATGTTCACGACGGGCCTAATATATCAAAGATATCTAAACTTGTTAAAACCATTTTATTTATTTATTTATTTTTTACTTTATTCTTGAAATGGAAAATATAAATAAGATGCGATGACAAAAGGAAAGAAAATAAATGAAAATACTACTAGGCCAAAATAGATCAAAAATTTGAAAAACGTTTGAAAATTTTTAAATTTTCCGGTTAAATGAGGTCAAATTCGTGGAAAAGCCCACTAAAATCCGATAGAAGTCCCCTACACTTAATATAAACATTGTCCTCAATGTTTAAGCATGTGGGAGAATAAACTCCCCCACACTTAGGACATTGAGTACGTTGTTTAAAATCGAGCTAAGGAAGAGACAACTAAAATGATTACATTTATTTGTCTTATTTATATACATGTATGAATCACAATAGCAAAAACTTATCGAAGGAACCGGGTACACGGGAACACGGGATCACGGGTCGCGTCAAAAACACCAAAAGTGGATCATTAAAGCACATGTCCCTACACAACATCACAACACACAAACAACCTACTTGGCTCCCCCTACACTTATTGGTGGAAATGGGTGAAGGTGAAAAAGGGTGGAAAAGGTAAAAGTCTAACCTAGTTAAACGATGCTTGATTTATTTATCACGAGTCTCTAGCTCGACTCGATTTCCCGAATGTCATCATTCAAAAGGGAAAATCATGGGAAAACCGAGATTTCCAAGGGAGGAAAATCTCTCCATGATAAAGGGTGAAGCAAAGTCATATAAGGAATACCCCATGAAAATTCACCCGGGTCAAACACATAATTTCCATCACAAAAGGAAACAAACCCCGAGGTGGTAAAATCACACAAAGCAAAGAAAAGTGGGGTATCCTTAGGCAAAAGTCTCTCATAAGGAAGGGTCTGGTGATTTGGAAATGATAGCACTAAAGTCTCTATTCCGGGATCAAACACCGGTTCCTTAACGGGAAAATAGCAAGAGGTGTTGAAATTTAAGCTCAAAATATCATCAAAATCAAAAGTGGGAAGGTCATCTTCTTCCAAACTCGATGTGAAAACATAAGTATCATCGGAGTCATAGGAACACTCATCCTCATGAGGAAAATAGGTATTTAGAAAGATATCTAAATCCTCCTCAAATGGAATAACCTCTAAATTCGGAATGATCTCTAAGAGTGGAGGATCCTCCTCAAAAGTCATGACTTCTAAAATTGGGGTATAAAAGTCAAAAGGAGTTTCCATAATGGAAGAATCACTCATAGAGATATGAGGTGCATTAAGATCATCGGGTGGGTCTTCAAAGTTAATGAGATCACTTAAAGAAGTGTCATCATCGTAGGTATCAAAGATTGGTTGATCAAAAATGGGTGGGCCAAAAGTGGGTGGGTCAAAAGATAGGTCGTCTAAACCGAAGATAGTGTAATCACTTGAAGAAGTGTCATCACTATAGGTATCATAAATAGGAGTTTCAAAAATTTGAGGCTCTAAGGGAAGGGATGAATTTATCACAAAATCATTTTGATTAGACTTTTAATTCCAAAAGGATTAATAAAAATCTCTTCATTATCATAATTAAGAACATCAATCATATTGACCGACTCTTTTCCATTTGATTTTGTTGTGATTTTTCCCATTTTAAAAACTTGTTGTTCATCCCTAACCCTAATAATTAACTCCCCTTCGGCCACATCAACTAAGGCTCTTCCGGATCGTAAGAATGGTCTACCAAGTATTAACGGAATACGAGGATCCATCTCATAGTCGACGACGACAAAGTCCACGGGAAAAGTGAATGTACCAACTCGAACAAAAACGTCTTCGGCAATACCAACGGGATATGCGAGAGTTCTATTAGCTAACTCGAGAGTCATGTGAGTCGGTACAAGGTCGGGTAAGGATAATTGTTTCCAAACCGAGAGTGGCATAAGATTGATGCTAGCGCCGAGATCCGCTAAAGCCATCAATCATCAATTTGAGGAAACGAACAAGGTAACACGAATCGTCCGGGATCTCCTAGCTTTTCGGGAAGCTCTTTGAGAATAATCGCGGAACAATTCTCATTTAAACGAGTATTCACAAGCTCAACCGTTTTTTCTTTCTTATTAAGCAAATCTTTGAACATTTTCATAAATTTTGGCATTTGAGCAAGTGCTTCAACAAGGCTAATGTTAACATTGACGTTGGAAATCATTTTCAAAAAGTTGGAAACATGAACGTCATCTTTGGTGAGCACTTTAGCCTTGTCCAATCTAGAGGGATAAGGGATATTAGGTTTAGGCTTTGAAGGTTGAGAAGGAGAAGGACTCGCTTCTTGAACAACCTTAGGGATAGGCTCTTTGGGCAATGGAGTACTAGTACTAGGAGTGGTAGTGGGAGGAATCACCGAAGGGGGAGTAGGATTACTCATTATGACCTCCGGGCCTTGTCTCTCCTTTATGAGCGAAGAGATGGAAGTTCCCACTAAAGTGGCTCCACTTCGAGTAGTGATAGCACTCACATTAGCACGAGGGTTAATCTCGATATTAGAAGGTAAGGCTCCTTGGGGTCTAAGGGCTTGAATCATTTTCAAAATGTCTTATCCGTTGATTCTTGCATCTCTCTCATAATTCGCTCATGGTCGGTTAATTTTTGTAGAACCAAGTCCATTTGAGGATTATGCATGTTCATTTGATTATACCCTTGATTGTTAAACCCTTGATTAGGAAAACCTTGGTTTTGATATTGAGGTTGAAAACCGTTGTTATTATGAAAACCTTGGTTATTATTTTGAAAACCTTGATTTTGACCATTAAAATTCCCTTGATTTGCATTCCCTTGAAAATTACCCATTTGAGGAGCTTGGTTCCTATTTTGGTTTTGGGTATTTTGGGCGGGTGGGGGTGGTCTTTGTGGAGCTACAAAACCCGGGGGAGCCAAATAATTAGTACTCTTATAAGACAAATGGTTAACATCAACATTTGGTTTGGATTGAACTCTCTCATTGGCATTGGTGTTATAAGCACAAACTTGTTGTTGTTGATTATTGTAAACCTTGTCACAATTAAAATATGAATGTGGTCCACCACAAGTCTCACACGTTTCACTAGTTTCTTTCAAGGCATTAACTTGACCCTTTATTTCTTTGGTTTGTAAAGCAATTGATTCAACAAGCGAACTAAGCTTATCAATTCTTCTGTCGTTCTCACTAGAACTAACAATTGCCATAGTAGCCCTAACACTCTTGGTTTGCACTTTAGCCTTGTTTTCAATTATGGCCCAAGCCTCGTTCATAGACTTCACAAGAATATTACCCCCCACGGTACTATTAAGTGAATCTTGGTCATTAAGAGTTAAACCATTGTAAAACGTATTGATTTGATGTACTTTAGTGAAACCATGTTGTGGACATTTTCTTAAAAGCTCTTTAAATCGATCCCAAGACTCACTAAACGTTTCCCCATATTTTTGTTCAAAAGTAATGATTTCATTCCTTAAAGAAGTGGTCCGTGATGGTGGGAAAAAGTAGTTAATGAACTTGGTCTCTAAATCAATCCATGTTGTAATACTTTGGGGTGGTTCCTTATCAAGCCAAATCCGGGCTTGTCCCTCGAGGGAAAAAGGAAAGAGTTGTAAACGAATGGCCTCTTGTGGCACCCCATTGTATTTGACGGTGTTTGCCAATTGTATGAAACGTTTGATATGAGCGTGTGGGTCATCATTAGTACGACCTAAAAATGGTGTAGCGGAAACCATTTGAATAAAACCCGTTTTAAGTTCAAAATGATTTGCTCCAATATCCGGCACCACAATCGCGTCATCGTTTCCTTCAACGTGGTCGGTTTTAATGACGGTCTTTTTGTTTTTCTTCTTCTTCTTTTTAGAAGAATTAGAAGTATTTGGTACACCAGTCGGTATGTATGTATGCGCGCGAGTGCACATACAATTAAAACTTTGGAATGAGGTAGGAGACCTCGGTTGACTTTGAGAGGAAAGAGATTATCCCTCTCGAGGTGCAATATTAAAAAGCTACAAAAATATATACTTAATACTACTTGAGTTGGCAAACCAATAATCGGTCGTCCCTCTCAAATACGCACAAGAAAGCGGGGAAACGAGGTGGCACAAAGCACTTAAAAACCTTTTTCCTTAGACGGTATTTTATAGCGCGTCGCCTTATACCCACCTTATAGTTTGTATATATCGAGTCCAAACGTCTTACTAGTATTTATCTATTTTGCCTTGATTTATTCGTTTAGGATTCGAATACAATAGTTAGGTGATGAAATCCCAACTAAGGCCTTATTTGAAAAGTAGGTAAATTAATTGTGGTACGTAATATAATATAGTAAAAGAAAAATATTTTTGTATTTTTTAGAAAAATATATATTCACAATAAAAAACGAAAGAAATCGTAATAAGAAAAATAACAAAAATATGTAATATTTTTGGTGTAATACTTTTAGGAAAAAGTATTACTTTTTGATTTTATCTTTTTTTTTTGTTGCAAATCTTAGGAAAGAATTTGCTTTTGTGATTTTTTAATTTTTTTGTATTTTTAAGGTTTTGATTTTTGTGCAAGAAAATTAACGTTCAAAAAGAACGGATCCCAAAATCCAAACGTCTCACGAAATCTTCAATCGTAACGAGCGAAGCGGCAGCGGTGCCAATTTAATGTATGAATTTTGTGTGTATTGCAATTAATGTTCGTTTCCTCGACTCACTCGAAATTGATATCGGACTATACGTAAGACTAATTTGTTCTCGGTGACAAAACTCTTTTTGGTATTTTTAAAACTAGAAACTATTTAATTAAAAACTAGTTAAACTATATTTAAAACTATTTAAACAAAATTTGAAAACTATTTTAAACTATTTTAAAGCTAGCTTGAAAACAAAATTTAATTAATCTAATAAAAAAAACTATTTTGAATTTAAATAAAATTTAAAAACTAATTTTATATGAAATCTATATTAACTAAAATTTAAACTAAATTTAAAAACATTTAAAATTCCTAAAAGTAATTAAAATATTTTTTATCTTTTTATTTTTATTTGAACTTTATAAAAGAGAAAATACTTTAAATTGAAATTAAACTAAAAACGTGTATTTAAAATGAGACCTAAATCTGACAGCTTAAAAATAAACCTATATTAATTAAAAGACTAGAAGTTAAACACAAAACAGGTACTAGCTAAGATGGTTATGCTATGGACTATTGAGCGAATGGTCAGGGGTTCGAATCCCCTGACAGACAATTTTTGCTATTAATTATTTTTTGGAATATTAAACATACAAGTCAAAAGGACCTGTTGCTTTTGATGCAGCAAATATCAGAAAAATCAAATAAGCTATAACGACTAAACAAGTGAGCAGATAGAAAGCAAATAAGCCCAACAACTAAAAAAAGGAATAGCAAATAAGCTAAATCTAAAAATAAGCAATAAGCAGATTCAATCTAAGCAAATCAAAACCTAACAAACTTAATCCTAATCAAGCAAAACTCAAAACCATAATAAGCAGATTATACTAAAGCTTAACATAAGCAAATCGAAATAAACTAAATAAACCTAACAAGCAGATGAACAATCAAGGCAAAATAGAGATATATCAAACTTAATCTAGCAGATCCAAATAAACTAAAAACACAAGCAGATATAAGCTATTATACGCAAGACTTAACAACTCAAATATCCAATAAACAAACTCAAAATCAGTAAATTAAAACTTAAACGAACATATAAAAACTATTAGCAGATACCAAATCTAATCAAGCAAAACTAGCAGATATAATAAACAAGCAGACTTAAGCAGATAAAAAAAATACTTATAAATAAAAGAGAGATGAAACCTTGTGTCGAAAACCGTTGCGACGAAGAGCGTCGCTGAGCCGTCTTATTAATCTAAACCGAATCCAACACCATAAATCATCATCTCGAAGCATTCTTGAACCAGAAACATTTCGAACCAATAAACAGTATTCGAACTAGATTTTTTTTATAATCTTCCAGTAGGGAAAATTATTTCAACCACTTTTATTTTACTTTAATTTAACCAAAAACAGTAATAAACATAAATTGTAAATAACTTTAAATAAAAAGAGACAAGATTAATACTGGAATAAAATTTTATTAATAACTGAAAAGTGATTACAAAGCTGAAAGGAAAATTACAATTTAAAATCTAATCTAATTTTTCATAAAATAAAATAAAATAAAAAGTGCACACTAAAATTACACAATTGATGGGGTCTTTATAGAGAAACCCTAGAAAACTTGTTGAGGATCTTGGTGAGCAAGGAATAAATCCCAGCCGCTCTTTCTTCTCTTCTCTCTCTTTTTCTTCATCAACGGTTGAGATGCTCCTGGGGGCACATGGATTGCCAGCGTGGATTGGGAGATGTGCTTCTTGTGTTTGTTCACTGATGATGTGGAGGATCATGATTGGAGGATTGGGTTTTTGGTGTTATCACAACCAATCAAAAGAGGGGGATTGGCCACGTAGGTTTGAGATGAGGACCACCACCTTGGTGTTGCTTCCGATTAACTTGGGGATTTAATCCCCAACCCAAAACAATCCCTCCGTTCTTTTATTTCATAAATTGGTAATGGGCTTGGCCCAATTATATACCATCCGTGTATATTAAATGGGAATTGGGCCATGTATTGGGCTTTTTACCAAAAGTGAATACTAATATATCTACTATTGGGCTTTTGGGCCCAATAAGTAAATGTGGGACCCACTAAGCTCGAATATCTTCAAAAAGATTAAATCCGCTAAAAACGAACTTGATTTTGGCTTCCTTGATTGTTTCTTCAAAACCCGTGTTGATTTGGCGGTTTTCGTGATCTTTGGCACACTTTTGGTCTTTTGACTTTGTCTTCGTCTCTTTCTTAGACTTTTATTCAAAATTTGACCGTGAAATCCCGTGTTTTCTTTCCTTTTGATCATTTGTACCTATTTTACACAAAAACACAAAACCACGCGTAATTCTGACTTTTACGATGTCAATCACATGATTAGGTCTTGTTTTTCCTTGATTTTAGTGGTAAAAGGATAAGTGTTTACACACTTATTATTGCATAACATAAACTTCTTCATCAATGATGCCATATAAAAAGGCACTCTTAACATCCATTTGGTATACTGTGAAGTCCGTGAATGAAGCATAAGCCAGAAACAATCTGATGGCTTCAATCCTGGCTACTGGAGCAAAGACCTCCTCATAATCAATACCTTCTTCCTGAGTATATCCCTATGCTACCAGTCTTGCTTTATTTCTGACTACAATACCCCTCTCATCCTTTTTGTTCCTGAGCACCCACTTTGTCCCAATGGGCCTTGCCCATTTTGGACAATCTACCATAATTCACACTTCTTGGATGTCAAATTGTAAGATTTCTTCTTGTATAGCTTCAACCCAGGTTGGATCATTGAGAGCCTGAAAGATCTTCTTTGGCTCTTCTTGTGACAAAAAGGCAGTAAACATACAACATTGCATATTGTCATGGTTAAACTTCATAGTAATGTTAGCAATGAAGCTGTGTTCCTTTGCTGAATACCTTGTTTGTCTGGGAGTCTTAAGATCACCTATGATTTGAGATTGGGGGTGATCTTTATTGACTCTGTAGGTAGGCTGCATGCTCATGATTACTTCTGTTTCATCCTCTTCCAAATCAGGATTTATGGTGCTGTCTTGATTGGGAAAGAAATCCTCAAAAGAGCTTCCAAATGATACTGCATCACTGAGGGATGGATGCTGATGAGCTGAATGTAGCTCTGAATAACTTGGACCTCCATTCCTAATTATTCTGCTTCCACTGCTGGATATGAGTGGACTAACAGTGATAGGTGAAGATGAGGAAATGAGTGGGGATTCTCTTTCTTCATCATTAACATCATTGACATCTGGTTCTGTAAAACCCGCATGCTTTTACCATGAATAGTACCCTTAAGATCGTACGTACATGATTAGAACTTTCCTTTTATAGCACGTTTGTGTTTCACGAACAAGAATTTACAAGTATTACGTACGTGTTATAACACGATAAGTATTTATTACGTATGAACACACGATAATTATTCCAATAATAATTATAATCACGAACATGCGAACATGAAATCATGAACGTAAATTAATCACAAACTAATATTATGTATGTATATATATTTATTACGAACACGAATAACTAAGTCACGATCGATAACTAATTAGAACACGTAATTTACGAACACGAGAACACACTATTATTTTAGACACGGAGAAAGGTACGGGTTACCCCATGTGGGGCCCCCTACCCGCGGCTATACAAGAAACATGGGCTTGGCCCATGTAATTTTACTAACTAGGGAATTTAGGAAAAACATGTTTCATATTTACAAAAAATAGAAAAGAAAGAAAACCCTAGTTCTTCCTCTTTGCTCCTTTTGGCCGCCGGGTATACATCACCACAAGGGTGATTCGGGTTGATTTTGATCTTTGATTTATTGCAAGGATTCGTGTGTGTTCATCCTTTTTGATTTAATGTAATCGGTATAACCTTTAACCTTTTCTTTTTGTGTTTTGATTTATATAATCACATAAAATCATGATGTTTTTAATAAACTAATTAAAAACAAGTAATATACACATGTTCTAATAATGAGGTTAAATCAAATCAAGGGTTTAGGGGTGTTTTGTTTGTGGCCGACGCCTAACCGAGCCCCAAGGGGGGGGGGGTCTCGGCTTGGCTTATTTAACACCACCGAGACCATATGGTCTCGGTATGGTGGTGGTGGTCTCATGGCAGCAGCAAGGCAATGGCAAACCCCGACCTTGGTCGGGGTATGGTGATGGTTACGGGTCCGGTTCATGGGTTTTAATCATGGGTCCGGTTCATGAATCATTTTTCAAGGTTTATGATTTTTACAAGTTATGTTATTTTTTTAGGCTTAAATTAAATTAATTAAAAACATGAACATGATTAATTTAATTTAAATGACTTAGGTTATTAATTTAATTATTAATTCATGAATTTTAACCTAAGTATTTATCTTTAATTAGACTATATAATTAATTAATTATTAAAACCATGACTTATAATTAATTAATTTACATGACTTAGGTTATATTATTAATAGATAATAATACATGTTTTAACCTAAGTATTTTATCTTTATTTAATTAAAATCATGTTATATTTAATTAAATACTTTAACCTATAGTTTATTTAATTTACATGTAATAATTAATAAACTATACTATATAATCACATGACTTAGAATATTAATCAAAAAACACTTAAGCTTATGTAATTAGCTTAATTAACCAGCTTATATCTATTTATAGAAACTTTATATTTTTAGAAACTTATTTATTTAAGGCAGCTAATCTATTTATGGAAACTTTCTATTTATAGAAACTTATCTACTTTAAGCAGTAATTCTATTTTTGAAAACTTTCTATATTTGGAAACTTTCTATTTTTGGAAACTTTCTATTTTTGGAAACCTTCTATCTTGGAAACTTTCTATTTTTGGAAACTTTCTATTTTTGGTAACTTTCTATTTTAGGAAACCTGTTATTTTTAGAAAGTTACTTATTATTACACAACGAGTATAATAATACATGAAATACAAGTAATACTTAATCAGAATAGACATAATATACGATAAACACAGTATAAAGCTTAAATCTGTAAAACATGACATGAACATATAAAACAAGCTAAGACATGATATAAAATCAGTTACGTACTCAGTAACCAGATACTTATACACGTATGTATTTATGTAGCATTAGTGATACCGAAGTAGGACTCTCTTCCGTTCGTCTTCTTCGTTCACTGGACATAAGGTACGGATTCTCCGTCCTTTCAATATGGACATTCTTTCCTTATTAGGATTCCCCGTATGCAGCCAACTGTTTTCCCTAGTATATGTTTTATATGTTTTTGATTGCTTATGTTTAATTAGAATACCTAAAGCCATATACATGCATGACCAGTTTCACCTAGTTACGGAGGTACCATAACCATAACACTGGAGGCACCAGTGTTATGACTTCCCCATGGCGGAGTGATTGCTCGTGGAGTCCCTTTCAGCTTTTGGCCATTTACTATATTATCATATGGGGCGTATGGGTGCATCCTAGTTACATGTTTTCAGTAGATTACTCAGTGTGAATGTGGTGTGTGCCTTGCATCCTTCACAAGGAGCTGATCCCTCCTACCCAAAACCAGTATATTAAATTAGAGGCAGCCCTCTAATTTGCATGACGAGGTCACCCCTCCAAGTATTCATGCGCGTTGATATTTCATGACCTATATTGGCTAATGGTAAAATATGTTAAACAGTTTTCACAAGATAAACATAAGGCTTTTCAAGCTATAAAACCAGTTTTACTAAGATATAACCGGGTTATCCATGACTTAGTTTCTTCCGTTGTTTCATGCTTATATGCTTATATTATTCATGCTTTACTTGTACATCCGTGCACTGAGCGTATTTCTCAACCGTTTTCCTTTTCACGTTCCCAAAACGGCAGGTACTCAGGGACGCTCGTAGACTTTAAGTGTACGTGCATATGGACTGGAAGCTTTCTAGCCTTCTTTACTTTATGCATTTATCTATACTTTGATACTCTTTCCATGGACATTGTTTAGTCCTTTCATTCACAGTACTTATGTTTGTGTGATGAGTTCTACTTATGGACTACCGATGTTTGATTCCGGTATTTCCTTTATGGTCATGTAATGTTTAGACATTTATCCTTGTATGCTTTGATGACACGCCATAATCACGCGTGACATTCCATTTATCAAAATGGGGTGTTACAATTATGGTATCAGAGCCAAGGCTTCGACCAGTAGGCTCTCAAAACATGGCCTGTGATTAGTGGGTAGTCACTATGGTCTTCCTAGAATTGACAGTCGGTTTTCATGCATTCATCATTTTCATGCATACATATATATGTCATTGTCGCAGGTTATGACTAAGTAATGGTTGGTACAGGACTGGCCCTATTTAGTCGCATGTGTTTTATCGAAACTTTTAAATTTGGGACCAACCCATAGGCGTCCCCTCGCCATGTCTTTTGTTTTGAGTGAACTGACCATAGGCGTTCACTCTCGAGCATACAAAAGTTTTCATAAAACTGCATCATGCATTCATGTACAAAATTTTCTTGCATAAAATTTTTCTCATGATTTATTGGTACAAATTTTTTTTTCATGTATATATATTTTATGTTTTGATCAGTTTAATCATGTATTTTATGTTATACTGTCAGATGGCAAACATAAACAATATCCGGGAGATGGTTGCAGTTGCCAATGCAGATTTGCAAGACATCCGTCATCAGAACGACAACTATCCTCCCCCGCCTAGCATTTTTCCCATGGAAGGAAGGAATAGGCTCATGAGAGAGTACTACACCATTAGACAGCGACCTGAGGAAGACAACAATGACTTCATGCAGCGTTTCCTTCGATTTGCCGGTGTCCTGAGAGTACTACACCATTAGACAGTGACCTGAGGAAGACAACAATGACTTCATGCAGCGTTTCCTTCGATTCGCCGGTGTCTTGAGAGCAGTTGCGGGCACTACTGAAGAGCAGGAACAACATTTTCGTTGGGCCCTTACTCCAATGATTGCCAATAACTTAGAAGGTGCTCCGTTGGACACGGTAGCACAAGTGGCTGATGCAGCACGTAAGCTGGAGATGCTGCAGGAGAGATATGAGTTCGGGGAAGTAGAGAGACCCGATAAGAGGTAAACATTCGTATTCAAGCTGTGACTAATCTGTATTCTTTCAGTATATGTCAATATTTCATCTCTTTTAACTGTATCTTCGCAGAAGACTGGGGACCGGTCTCAGCCGGCTACTCAGCAACAGCCTAATCAGCCCAAGGGAAACGGTCAGACTAACGACCGTTCTGCTACGGATAAGCGTGGCGGTAATGATAATTACCGTAACAACACTGGACACTCCAACAGCAGCAGGTCCTTATACTTACGCATTTTTTTACGATTACATGTTATAACTCATAATTCTGACACATTAGCAAATCTTCTACCAGGAACCATGGAAACGGTAGGGACCAGAACCAGAGAGGTTCACAGCCTAGCCGTCCAGCTATCATTGGTATTCAATCTTACGATTATCCGCATTGTCCTTTGTATCCTATTATCATGTCTCATGTATAATGTTTTATCAGGTTCTCAGCCAGCCAGAGCACCTGCTGGAGGATATACTCATCCTCTTTGCTCTACTTGCCATCGTAGGCACCCAGGGCCATGTCACCGCGACAGTGACGCATGCTTCAAGTGTGGTCTTCCTGGCCATCGCATGAAGGACTGCCGCAAGGGCGAGATGGAGGTCACATCGGGACATGCTGATACCAAGCCGCCTCCTACCACGGGACGCGTCTACACGACATATCGCGATCAGGCCAACAAGTCTACAGGTACCATCACTGGAATCTTGTATATGTATGGTCAAGCTGCATGTGTTCTGTTTGATAAGGGTGCTACTCACTCGGTCAATTCTACTACTTATGCCAAGAATGTTAGGATACTCCCCATGCCACTAGAGAATAGACTCAGTATTTCCACGCCTTTGAGAGACTCTGTACTTATAAGCCATGTGTACAAGAGTCTTCCCCTAGAGTTTGACGACAAGGTTCGTCCTATTGACGCACTTCCGCTGGACATGAATGACTTTGACATGATTTTGGGCATGGATTGGCTATCCAAGCATCATGATACCATAGACTGCCATTCATATCGAGTCATCTTCGGTGATGTTAATGCACCATAGTACATTCATAACGGGTTCGTACCCGGCAGGTCTGTACAAATCATATCAACCCTGCAAGCACGTGCACTACTGTCACATGGCTGCGAGGGTTATCTAGCTACTGTTCATGACATGGATGTTGAATCCCCATCAATTCAGGATCAGCAGATAGTGTCAGAATTTCAAGATGTATTTCCTGAAGAACTTCCGGGCATACCACCTGCACGTGAAGTGGAATTTAATATTGAGCTCATCCCAGGAGTTGAGCCGATTTCCAAGGCTCCTTATCGCATGGCTCCCATAGAGTTAAAGGAGCTGAATGATCAACTGCAAGAACTTCTAGAACAAGGTTTCATTCGACCGAGCGCATCTCCATGGGGCGCACGGTCTTATTTGTTAAGAAGAAGGACGGCAGTATGCGTCTTTGCATAGACTATCGCGAGCTCAACAAGATTACTATCAGGAATAGGTATCCACTCCCACGTATAGACGATCTGTTTGACCAACTCCAAGGGGCCAAACACTTCTCCAAGATTGATCTTAGGTCAGGCTATCATCAGCTACGGGTTAAGGAGCAGGACATTGCCAGGACTGCCTTCCGTACACGCTATGACCACTACGAATTTGTAGTCATGCCATTCGGGCTGACCAATGCTCTAGCAATGTTCATGGATTTGATGAACAGAATCTTCCATGAATTTCTGGACAAGTTCGTCGTTGTCTTCATCAATGACATCCTGATTTTCTCAAAGTCCAAGGAGGAACACGAAGACCATCTTCGTACAGTACTACAGATTCTTCGCCAAAAGCAGTTGTATGCTAAATTCTCCAAGTGTCAGTTCTGGTTAGACAAGGTGGCATTCTTAGGTCACATTGTATCAGCAGAAGGAATCACTATGGATCCAACAAAGGTTGAGGCTATTACTAAGTGGTCGAGGCCGACATCAGCGACTGAAGTCCGTAGTTTCCTAGGCTTAGCTGGCTATTACCGTAGGTTCGTGAAGAACTTTTCCCGCCTAGCACTATCATTGACCAAACTGATGCGGAAAGGGGAGAAATTCGTCTGGACTGAAGAACGAGAGAAGAGATTTGAAGAACTGAAGCAGAAGTTAGTATCTGCACCTATTCTTACTCTCCCATCTGGTACGGGTGGATTTCAAATCTACAGTGTTCTCATGCAACATGGGAAAGTTCTCATGCAACATGGGAAAGTTCTGATGCATCGGGGAAGGGACTTGGCTGTGTTCTCATGCAACATGGGAAAGTGATCGCGTACGCTTCACGGCAGCTTAAGCCTTATGAGGAAAATTACCCTACGCATGACTTGGAACTTGATGTAGTCGTGTTTGCATTAAAGATATGGAGGCACTACTTATATGGAGAATCATGTGACATTTTCACGGACCACAAGAGCTTGAAGTATATATTCACTCAGTGTGAATTGAACATGAGACAGAGAAGATGGTTAGAGCTGTTGAAGGATTATGACATTAATCTGCAGTATCATCCTGTCAAGGCGAATGTAGCAGCAGATGCACTTAGCAGAAAGTCCGGAATGATCAACGGCATTGAGATTGAGGAAGAAGTCATAAGAGACTTGGAGCGACTAGACATAGAGATCATGGTACGTGGACAACACGGTTACTGGGTTAATCTTAGAGTAGAACCCGAGTTACTCTCTAAGATCAAGGAAGCTTAGAAAGATGATGGAGAAATTTGGGCGATAATTTAGAATTTGGAGAAGCAGACAGAATTCCGAGTAGATGCAAATGGTATCTTATGGCAGGGCACGAGACTTTGTGTTCCTGATGATCAAGAACTCCGGGAAGCTTTGTTAGCTGAGGCTCATAGTTCCCTATTTTCTATACATCCTGGTTCGACTAAGATGTACCATGACATCAAGCAGTACTTTTGGTGGAGTGGTATGAAAGCTCTTTAAATCGATCCCAAGACTCACTAAACGTTTCCCCATATTTTTGTTCAAAAGTAATGATTTCATTCCTTAAAGAAGTGGTCCGTGATGGTGGGAAAAAGTAGTTAATGAACTTGGTCTCTAAATCAATCCATGTTGTAATACTTTGGGGTGGTTCCTTATCAAGCCAAATCCGGGCTTGTCCCTCGAGGGAAAAAGGAAAGAGTTGTAAACGAATGGCCTCTTGTGGCACCCCATTGTATTTGACGGTGTTTTCCAATTGTATGAAACGTTTGATATGAGCGTGTGGGTCATCATTAGTACGACCTAAAAAAGGTGTAGCGGAAACCATTTAAATAAAACCCGTTTTAAGTTCAAAATGATTTGCTCCAATATCCGGCACCACAATCGCGTCATCGTTTCCTTCAACGTGATCGGTTTTAATGACGGTCTTTTTGTTTTTCTTCTTCTTCTTTTTAGAAGAATTAGAAGTATTTGGTACACCAATCGGTATGTATGTATGCGCGCGAGTGCACATACAATTAAAACTTTGGAATGAGGTAGGAGACATCGGTTGACTTTGAGAGGAAAGAGATTATCCCTCTCGAGGTGCAATATTAAAAAGCTACAAAAATATATACTTAATACTACTTGAGTTGGCAAACCAATAATCGGTCGTCCCTCTCAAATACGCACAAGCAAGCGGGGAAACGAGGTGGCACAAAGCACTTAAAAACCTTTTTCCTTAGACGGTATTTTATAGCGCGTCGCCTTATACCCACCTTATAGTTTGTATATATCGAGTCCAAACGTCTTACTAGTATTTATCTATTTTGCCTTGATTTATTCGTTTAGGATTCGAATACAATAGTTAGCTGATGAAATCCCAACTAAGGCCTTATTTGAAAAGTAGGTAAATTAATTGTGGTACGTAATATAATATAGTAAAAGAAAAATATTTTTGTATTTTTTAGAAAAATATATATTCACAATAAAAAGCGAAAGAAATCGTAATAAGAAAAATAAAAAAAATATGTAATATTTTTGATGTAATACTTTTAGGAAAAAGTATTACTTTTTGATTTTATCTTTTTTTTTTGTTGCAAATCTTAGGAAAGAATTTGCTTTTGTGATTTTTTAATTTTTTTGTATTTTTAAGGTTTTGAGTTTTGTGCAAGAAAATTAACGTTCAAAAAGAACGGATCCCAAAATCCAAACGTCTCACGAAATCTTCAATCGTAACGAGCGAAGCGGCAGCGGCGCCAATTTAATGTATGAATTTTGTGTGTATTGCAATTAATGTTCGTTTCCTCGACTCACTCGAAATTGATATCGGACTATACGTAAGACTAATTTGTTCTCGGTGACAAAACTCTTTTTGGTATTTTTAAAACTAGAAACTATTTAATTAAAAACTAGTTAAACTATATTTAAAACTATTTAAACAAAATTTGAAAACTATTTTAAACTATTTTAAAGCTAGCTTGAAAACAAAATTTAATTAATCTAATAAAAAAACTATTTTGAATTTAAATAAAATTTAAAAACTAATTTTATATGAAATCTATATTAACTAAAATTTAAACTAAATTTAAAAACATTTAAAATTCCTAAAAGTAATTAAAATATTTTTTATCTTTTTATTTTTATTTGAACTTTATAAAAGAGAAAATACTTTAAATTGAAATTAAACTAAAAACGTGTATTTAAAATGAGAACTAAATCTGACAGCTTAAAAATAAACCTATATTAATTAAAAGACTAGAAGTTAAACACAAAACAGGTACTAGCTAAGATGGTTATGCTATGGACTATTGAGCGAATGGTCAGGGGTTCGAATCCCCTGACAGACAATTTTTGCTATTAATTATTTTTTGGAATATTAAACATACAAGTCAAAAGGACTTGTTGCTTTTGATGCAGCAAATATCAGAAAAATCAAATAAGCTATAACGACTAAACAAGTGAGCAGATAGAAAGCAAATAAGCCCAACAACTAAAAAAAGGAATAGCAAATAAGCTAAATCTGAAAATAAGCAATAAGCAGATTCAATCTAAGCAAATCAAAACCTAACAAACTTAATCCTAATCAAGCAAAACTCAAAACCAAAATAAGCAGATTATACTAAAGCTTAACATAAGCAAATCGAAATAAACTAAATAAACCTAACAAGCAGATGAACAATCAAGGCAAAATAGAGATATATCAAACTTAATCTAGCAGATCCAAATAAACTAAAAACACAAGCAGATATAAGCTATTATACGCAAGACTTAACAACTCAAATATCCAATAAACAAACTCAAAATCAGTAAATTAAAACTTAAACGAACATATAAAAACTATTAGCAGATACCAAATCTAATCAAGCAAAACTAGCAGATATAATAAACAAGCAGACTTAAGCAGATAAAAAAAATACTTATAAATAAAAGAGAGATGAAACCTTGTGTCGAAAACCGTTGCGACGAAGAGCGTCGCTGAGCCGTCTTATTAATCTAAACCGAATCCAACACCATAAATCATCATCTCGAAGCATTCTTGAACCAGAAACATTTCGAACCAATAAACAGTATTCGAACTAGATTTTTTTTATAATCTTCCAGTAGGGAAAATTATTTCAACCACTTTTATTTTACTTTAATTTAACCAAAAACAGTAATAAACATAAATTGTAAATAACTTTAAATAAAAAGAGACAAGATTAATACTGGAATAAAATTTTATTAATAACTGAAAAGTGATTACAAAGCTGAAAGGAAAATTACAATTTAAAATCTAATCTAATTTTTCATAAAATAAAATAAAATAAAAAGTGCACACTAAAATTACACAATTGATGGGGTCTTTATAGAGAAACCCTAGAAAACTTGTTGAGGATCTTGGTGAGCAAGGAATAAATCCCAGCCGCTCTTTCTTCTCTTCTCTCTCTTTTTCTTCATCAACGGTTGAGATGCTCCTGGGGGCACATGGATTGCCAGCGTGGATTGGGAGATGTGCTTCTTGTGTTTGTTCACTGATGATGTGGAGGATCATGATTGGAGGATTGGGTTTTTGGTGTTATCACAACCAATCAAAAGAGGGGGATTGGCCACGTAGGTTTGAGATGAGGACCACCACCTTGGTGTTGCTTCCGATTAACTTGGGGATTTAATCCCCAACCCAAAACAATCCCTCCGTTCTTTTATTTCATAAATTGGTAATGGGCTTGGCCCAATTATATACCATCCGTGTATATTAAATGGGAATTGGGCCATGTATTGGGCTTTTTACCAAAAGTGAATACTAATATATCTACTATTGGGCTTTTGGGCCCAATAAGTAAATGTGGGACCCACTAAGCTCGAATATCTTCAAAAAGATTAAATCCGCTAAAAACGAACTTGATTTTGGCTTCCTTGATTGTTTCTTCAAAACCCGTGTTGATTTGGCGGTTTTCGTGATCCTTGGCACACTTTTGGTCTTTTGACTTTGTCTTCGTCTCTTTCTTAGACTTTTATTCAAAATTTGACCGTGAAATCCCGTGTTTTCTTTCCTTTTGATCATTTGTACCTATTTTACACAAAAACACAAAACCACGCGTAATTCTGACTTTTACGATGTCAATCACATGATTAGGTCTTGTTTTTCCTTGATTTTAGTGGTAAAAGGATAAGTGTTTACACACTTATTATTGCATAACATAAACTTCTTCATCAATGATGCCATATAAAAAGGCACTCTTAACATCCATTTGGTATACTGTGAAGTCCGTGAATGAAGCATAAGCCAGAAACAATCTGATGGCTTCAATCCTGGCTACTGGAGCAAAGACCTCCTCATAATCAATACCTTCTTCCTGAGTATATCCTTGTGCTACCAGTCTTGCTTTATTTCTGACTACAATACCCCTCTCATCCTTTTTGTTCCTGAGCACCCACTTTGTCCCAATGGGCCTTGCCCATTTTGGACAATCTACCATAATTCACACTTCTTGGATGTCAAATTGTAAGATTTCTTCTTGTATAGCTTCAACCCAGCTTGGATCATTGAGAGCCTGAAAGATCTTCTTTGGCTCTTCTTGTGACAAAAAGGCAGTAAACATACAACATTGCATATTGTCATGGTTAAACTTCATAGTAATGTTAGCAATGAAGCTGTGTTCCTTTGCTGAATACCTTGTTTGTCTGGGAGTCTTAAGATCACCTATGATTTGAGATTGGGGGTGATCTTTATTGACTCTGTAGGTAGGCTGCATGCTCATGATTACTTCTGTTTCATCCTCTTCCAAATCAGGATTTATGGTGCTGTCTTGATTGGGAAAGAAATCCTCAAAAGAGCTTCCAAATGATACTACATCACTGAGGGATGGATGCTGATGAGCTGAATGTAGCTCTGAATAACTTGGACCTCCATTCCTAATTATTCTGCTTCCACTGCTGGATATGAGTGGACTAACAGTGATAGGTGAAGATGAGGAAATGAGTGGGGATTCTCTTTCTTCATCATTAACATCATTGACATCTGGTTCTGTAAAACCCGCATGCTTTTACCATGAATAGTACCCTTAAGATCGTACGTACATGATTAGAACTTTCCTTTTATAGCACGTTTGTGTTTCACGAACAAGAATTTACAAGTATTACGTACGTGTTATAACACGATAAGTATTTATTACGTATGAACACACGATAATTATTCCAATAATAATTATAATCACGAACATGCGAACATGAAATCATGAACGTAAATTAATCACAAACTAATATTATGTATGTATATATATTTATTACGAACACGAATAACTAAGTCACGATCGATAACTAATTAGAACACGTAATTTACGAACACGAGAACACACTATTATTTTAGACACGGAGAAAGGTACGGGTTACCCCATGTGGGGCCCCCTACCCGCGGCTATACAAGAAACATGGGCTTGGCCCATGTAATTTTACTAACTAGGGAATTTAGGAAAAACATGTTTCATATTTACAAAAAATAGAAAAGAAAGAAAACCCTAGTTCTTCCTCTTTGCTCCTTTTGGCCGCCGGGTATACATCACCACAAGGGTGATTCGGGTTGATTTTGATCTTTGATTTATTGCAAGGATTCGTGTGTGTTCATCCTTCTTGATTTAATGTAATCGGTATAACCTTTAACCTTTTCTTTTTGTGTTTTGATTTATATAATCACATAAAATCATGATGTTTTTAATAAACTAATTAAAAACAAGTAATATACACATGTTCTAATAATGAGGTTAAATCAAATCAAGGGTTTAGGGGTGTTTTGTTTGTGGCCGACGCCTAACCGAGCCCCAAGGGGGGGGGGGGGTCTCGGCTTGGCTTATTTCACACCACCGAGACCATATGGTCTCGGTATGGTGGTGGTGGTCTCATGGCAGCAGCAAGGCAATGGCAAACCCCGACCTTGGTCGGGGTATGGTGATGGTTACGGGTCCGGTTCATGGGTTTTAATCATGGGTCCGGTTCATGAATCATTTTTCAAGGTTTATGATTTTTACAAGTTATGTTATTTTTTTAGGCTTAAATTAAATTAATT
Organism: Glebionis coronaria; assembly: GCA_025667525.1. Classification (NCBI taxonomy): domain Eukaryota; kingdom Viridiplantae; phylum Streptophyta; class Magnoliopsida; order Asterales; family Asteraceae; genus Glebionis; species Glebionis coronaria. The sequence continues at coordinate 10,810,057 of CM046877.1, forward strand.
AAAAACATGAACATGATTAATTTAATTTACATGACTTAGGTTATTAATTTAATTATTAATTCATGAATTTTAACCTAAGTATTTATCTTTAATTAGACTATATAATTAATTAATTATTAAAACCATGACTTATAATTAATTAATTTACATGACTTAGGTTATATTATTAATAGATAATAATACATGTTTTAACCTAAGTATTTTATCTTTATTTAATTAAAATCATGTTATATTTAATTAAATACTTTAACCTATAGTTTATTTAATTTACATGTAATAATTAATAAACTATACTATATAATCACATGACTTAGAATATTAATCAAAAAACACTTAAGCTTATGTAATTAGCTTAATTAACCAGCTTATATCTATTTATAGAAACTTTATATTTTTAGAAACTTATTTATTTAAGGCAGCTAATCTATTTATGGAAACTTTCTATTTATAGAAACTTATCTACTTTAAGCAGTAATTCTATTTTTGAAAACTTTCTATATTTGGAAACTTTCTATTTTTGGAAACTTTCTATTTTTGGAAACCTTCTATCTTGGAAACTTTCTATTTTTGGAAACTTTCTATTTTTGGTAACTTTCTATTTTAGGAAACCTGCTATTTTTAGAAAGTTACTTATTATTACACAACAAGTATAATAATACATGAAATACAAGTAATACTTAATCAGAATAGACATAATATACGATAAACACAGTATAAAGCTTAAATCTGTAAAACATGACATGAACATATAAAACAAGCTAAGACATGATATAAAATCAGTTACGTACTCAGTAACCAGATACTTATACACGTATGTATTTATGTAGCATTAGTGATACCGAAGTAGGACTCTCTTCCGTTCGTCTTCTTCGTTCACTGGACATAAGGTACGGATTCTCCGTCCTTTCAGTATGGACATTCTTTCCTTATTAGGATTCCCCGTATGCAGCCAACTGTTTTCCCTAGTATATGTTTTATATGTTTTTGATTGCTTATGTTTAATTAGAATACCTAAAGCCATATACATGCATGACCAGTTTCACCTAGTTACGGAGGTACCATAACCATAACACTGGAGGCACCAGTGTTATGACTTCCCCATGGCGGAGTGATTGCTCGTGGAGTCCCTTTCAGCTTTTGGCCATTTACTATATTATCATATGGGGCGTATGGGTGCATCCTAGTTACATGTTTTCAGTAGATTACTGAGTGTGAATGTGGTGTGTGCCTTGCATCCTTCACAAGGAGCTGATCCCTCCTACCCAAAACCAGTATATTAAATTAGAGGCAGCCCTCTAATTTGCATGACGAGGTCACCCCTCCAAGTATTCATGCGCGTTGATATTTCATGACCTATATTGGCTAATGGTAAAATATGTTAAACAGTTTTCACAAGATAAACATAAGGCTTTTCAAGCTATAAAACCAGTTTTACTAAGATATAACCGGGTTATCCATGACTTAGTTTCTTCCGTTGTTTCATGCTTATATGCTTATATTATTCATTCTTTACTTGTACATCCGTGCACTGAGCGTATTTCTCAACCGTTTTCCTTTTCACGTTCCCAAAACGGCAGGTACTCAGGGACGCTCGTAGACTTTAAGTGTACGTGCATATGGACTGGAAGCTTTCTAGCCTTCTTTACTTTATGCATTTATCTATACTTTGATACTCTTTCCATGGACATTGTTTAGTCCTTTCATTCACAGTACTTATGTTTGTGTGATGAGTTCTACTTATGGACTACCGATGTTTGATTCCGGTATTTCCTTTATGGTCATGTAATGTTTAGACATTTATCCTTGTATGCTTTGATGACACGCCATAATCACGCGTGACATTCCATTTATCAAAATGGGGTGTTACAATTATGGTATCAGAGCCAAGGCTTCGACCAGTAGGCTCTCAAAACATGGCCTGTGATTAGTGGGTAGTCACTATGGTCTTCCTAGAATTGACAGTCGGTTTTCATGCATTCATCATTTTCATGCATACATATATATGTCATTGTCGCAGGTTATGACTAAGTAATGGTTGGTACAGGACTGGCCCTATTTAGTCGCATGTGTTTTATCGAAACTTTTAAATTTGGGACCGACCCATAGGCGTCCCCTCGCCATGTCTTTTGTTTTGAGTGAACTGACCATAGGCGTTCACTCTCGAGCATACAAAAGTTTTCATAAAACTGCATCATGCATTCATGTACAAAATTTTCTTGCATAAAATTTTTCACATGATTTATTGGTACAAATTTTTTTTTCATGTATATATATTTTATGTTTTGATCAGTTTAATCATGTATTTTATGTTATACTGTCAGATGGCAAACATAAACAATATCCGGGAGATAGTTGCAGTTGCCAATGCAGATTTGCAAGACATCCTTCATCAGAACGACAACTATCCTCCCCCGCCTATCATTTTTCCCATGGAAGGAAGGAATAGGCTCATGAGAGAGTACTACACCATTAGACAGCGACCTGAGGAAGACAACAATGACTTCATGCAGCGTTTCCTTCGATTTGCCGGTGTCCTGAGAGTACTACACCATTAGACAGCGACCTGAGGAAGACAACAATGACTTCATGCAGCGTTTCCTTCGATTCGCCGGTGTCTTGAGAGCAGTTGCGGGCACTACTGAAGAGCAGGAACAACATTTTCGTTGGGCCCTTACTCCAATGATTGCCAATAACTTAGAAGGTGCTCCGTTGGACACGGTAGCACAAGTGGCTGATGTAGCACGTAAGCTGGAGATGCTGCAGGAGAGATATGAGTTCGGGGAAGCAGAGAGACCCGATAAGAGGTAAACATTCGTATTCAAGCTGTGACTAATCTGTATTCTTTCAGTATATGTCAATATTTCATCTCTTTTAACTGTATCTTCGCAGAAGACTGGGGACCGGTCTCAGCCGGCTACTCAGCAACAGCCTAATCAGCCCAAGGGAAACGGTCAGACTAACGACCGTTCTGCTACGGATAAGCGTGGCGGTAATGATAATTACCGTAACAACACTGGACACTCCAACAGCAGCAGGTCCTTATACTTACGCATTTTTTTACGATTACATGTTATAACTCATAATTCTGACACATTAGCAAATCTTCTACCAGGAACCATGGAAACGGTAGGGACCAGAACCAGAGAGGTTCACAGCCTAGCCGTCCAGCTATCATTGGTATTCAATCTTACGATTATCCGCATTGTCCTTTGTATCCTATTATCATGTCTCATGTATAATGTTTTATCAGGTTCTCAGCCAGCCAGAGCACCTGCTGGAGGATATACTCATCCTCTTTGCTCTACTTGCCATCGTAGGCACCCAGGGCCATGTCACCGCGACAGTGACGCATGCTTCAAGTGTGGTCTTCCTGGCCATCGCATGAAGGACTGCCGCAAGGGCGAGATGGAGGTCACATCGGGACATGCTGATACCAAGCCGCCTCCTACCACGGGACGCGTCTATACGACATATCGCGATCAGGCCAACAAGTCTACAGGTACCATCACTGGAATCTTGTATATGTATGGTCAAGCTGCATGTGTTCTGTTTGATACGGGTGCTACTCACTCGGTCAATTCTACTACTTATGCCAAGAATGTTAGGATACTCCCCATGCCACTAGAGAATAGACTCAGTATTTCCACGCCTTTGAGAGACTCTGTACTTATAAGCCATGTGTACAAGAGTCTTCCCCTAGAGTTTGACGACAAGGTTCGTCCTATTGACGCACTTCCGCTGGACATGAATGACTTTGACATGATTTTGGGCATGGATTGGCTATCCAAGCATCATGCTACCATAGACTGCCATTCATATCGAGTCATCTTCGGTGATGTTAATGCACCATAGTACATTCATAACGGGTTCGTACCCGGCAGGTCTGTACAAATCATATCAACCCTGCAAGCACGTGCACTACTGTCACATGGCTGCGAGGGTTATCTAGCTACTGTTCATGACATGGATGTTGAATCCCCATCAATTCAGGATCAGCAGATAGTGTCAGAATTTCAAGATGTATTTCCTGAAGAACTTCCGGGCATACCACCTGCACGTGAAGTGGAATTTAATATTGAGCTCATCCCAGGAGTTGAGCCGATTTCCAAGGCTCCTTATCGCATGGCTCCCATAGAGTTAAAGGAGCTGAATGATCAACTGCAAGAACTTCTAGAACAAGGTTTCATTCGACCGAGCGCATCTCCATGGGGCGCACGGTCTTATTTGTTAAGAAGAAGGACGGCAGTATGCGTCTTTGCATAGACTATCGCGAGCTCAACAAGATTACTATCAGGAATAGGTATCCACTCCCACGTATAGACGATCTGTTTGACCAACTCCAAGGGGCCAAACACTTCTCCAAGATTGATCTTAGGTCAGGCTATCATCAGCTACGGGTTAAGGAGCAGGACATTGCCAGGACTGCCTTCCGTATACGCTATGACCACTACGAATTTGTAGTCATGCCATTCGGGCTGACCAATGCTCCAGCAGTGTTCATGGATTTGATGAACAGAATCTTCCATGAATTTCTGGACAAGTTCGTCATTGTCTTCATCAATGACATCCTGATTTTCTCAAAGTCCAAGGAGGAACACGAAGACCATCTTCGTACAGTACTACAGATTCTTCGCCAAAAGCAGTTGTATGCTAAATTCTCCAAGTGTCAGTTCTGGTTAGACAAGGTGGCATTCTTAGGTCACATTGTATCAGCAGAAGGAATCACTATGGATCCAACAAAGGTTGAGGCTATTACTAAGTGGTCGAGGCCGACATCAGCGACTGAAGTCCGTAGTTTCCTAGGCTTAGCTGGCTATTACCGTAGGTTCGTGAAGAACTTTTCCCGCCTAGCACTATCTTTGACCAAACTGATGCGGAAAGGGGAGAAATTCGTCTGGACTGAAGAACGAGAGAAGAGATTTGAAGAACTGAAGCAGAAGTTAGTATCTGCACCTATTCTTACTCTCCCATCTGGTACGGGTGGATTTCAAATCTACAGTGTTCTCATGCAACATGGGAAAGTTCTCATGCAACATGGGAAAGTTCTGATGCATCGGGGAAGGGACTTGGCTGTGTTCTCATGCAACATGGGAAAGTGATCGCGTACGCTTCACGGCAGCTTAAGCCTTATGAGGAAAATTACCCTACGCATGACTTGGAACTTGATGTAGTCGTGTTTGCATTAAAGATATGGAGGCACTACTTATATGGAGAATCATGTGACATTTTCACGGACCACAAGAGCTTGAAGTATATATTCACTCAGTGTGAATTGAACATGAGACAGAGAAGATGGTTAGAGCTGTTGAAGGATTATGACATTAATCTGCAGTATCATCCTGTCAAGGCGAATGTAGCAGCAGATGCACTTAGCAGAAAGTCCGGAATGATCAACGGCATTGAGATTGAGGAAGAAGTCATAAGAGACTTGGAGCGACTAGACATAGAGATCATGGTACGTGGACAACACGGTTACTGGGTTAATCTTAGAGTAGAACCCGAGTTACTCTCTAAGATCAAGGAAGCTTAGAAAGATGATGGAGAAATTTGGGCGATAATTCAGAATTTGGAGAAGCAGACAGAATTCCGAGTAGATGCAAATGGTATCTTATGGCAGGGCACGAGACTTTGTGTTCCTGATGATCAAGAACTCCGGGAAGCTTTGTTAGCTGAGGCTCATAGTTCCCTATTTTCTATACATCCTGGTTCGACTAAGATGTACCATGACATCAAGCAGTACTTTTGGTGGAGTGGTATGAAAGCTCTTTAAATCGATCCTAAGAGTCACTAAACGTTTCCCCATATTTTTGTTCAAAAGTAATGATTTCATTCCTTAAAGAAGTGGTCCGTGATGGTGGGAAAAAGTAGTTAATGAACTTGGTCTCTAAATCAATCCATGTTGTAATACTTTGGGGTGGTTCCTTATCAAGCCAAATCCGGGCTTGTCCCTCGAGGGAAAAAGGAAAGAGTTGTAAACGAATGGCCTCTTGTGGCACCCCATTGTATTTGACGGTGTTTTCCAATTGTATGAAACGTTTGATATGAGCGTGTGGGTCATCATTAGTACGACCTAAAAAAGGTGTAGCGGAAACCATTTAAATAAAACCCGTTTTAAGTTCAAAATGATTTGCTCCAATATCCGGCACCACAATCGCGTCATCGTTTCCTTCAACGTGATCGGTTTTAATGACGGTCTTTTTGTTTTTATTCTTCTTCTTTTTAGAAGAATTAGAAGTATTTGGTACACCAATCGGTATGTATGTATGCGCGCGAGTGCACATACAATTAAAACTTTGGAATGAGGTAGGAGACATCGGTTGACTTTGAGAGGAAAGAGATTATCCCTCTCGAGGTGCAATATTAAAAAGCTACAAAAATATATACTTAATACTACTTGAGTTGGCAAACCAATAATCGGTCGTCCCTCTCAAATACGCACAAGCAAGCGGGGAAACGAGGTGGCACAAAGCACTTAAAAACCTTTTTCCTTAGACGGTATTTTATAGCGCGTCGCCTTATACCCACCTTATAGTTTGTATATATCGAGTCCAAACGTCTTACTAGTATTTATCTATTTTGCCTTGATTTATTCGTTTAGGATTCGAATACAATAGTTAGCTGATGAAATCCCAACTAAGGCCTTATTTGAAAAGTAGGTAAATTAATTGTGGTACGTAATATAATATAGTAAAAGAAAAATATTTTTGTATTTTTTAGAAAAATATATATTCACAATAAAAAGCGAAAGAAATCGTAATAAGAAAAATAAAAAAAATATGTAATATTTTTGGTGTAATACTTTTAGGAAAAAGTATTACTTTTTGATTTTATCTTTTTTTTTGTTGCAAATCTTAGGAAAGAATTTGCTTTTGTGATTTTTTAATTTTTTTGTATTTTTAAGGTTTTGAGTTTTGTGCAAGAAAATTAACGTTCAAAAAGAACGGATCCCAAAATCCAAACGTCTCACGAAATCTTCAATCGTAACGAGCGAAGCGGCAGCGGCGCCAATTTAATGTATGAATTTTGTGTGTATTGCAATTAATGTTCGTTTCCTCGACTCACTCGAAATTGATATCGGACTATACGTAAGACTAATTTGTTCTCGGTGACAAAACTCTTTTTGGTATTTTTAAAACTAGAAACTATTTAATTAAAAACTAGTTAAACTATATTTAAAACTATTTAAACAAAATTTGAAAACTATTTTAAACTATTTTAAAGCTAGCTTGAAAACAAAATTTAATTAATCTAATAAAAAAACTATTTTGAATTTAAATAAAATTTAAAAACTAATTTTATATGAAATCTATATTAACTAAAATTTAAACTAAATTTAAAAACATTTAAAATTCCTAAAAGTAATTAAAATATTTTTTATCTTTTTATTTTTATTTGAACTTTATAAAAGAGAAAATACTTTAAATTGAAATTAAACTAAAAACGTGTATTTAAAATGAGAACTAAATCTGACAGCTTAAAAATAAACCTATATTAATTAAAAGACTAGAAGTTAAACACAAAACAGGTACTAGCTAAGATGGTTATGCTATGGACTATTGAGCGAATGGTCAGGGGTTCGAATCCCCTGACAGACAATTTTTGCTATTAATTATTATTTGGAATATTAAACATACAAGTCAAAAGGACCTGTTGCTTTTGATGCAGCAAATATCAGAAAAATCAAATAAGCTATAACGACTAAACAAGTGAGCAGATAGAAAGCAAATAAGCCCAACAACTAAAAAAAGGAATAGCAAATAAGCTAAATCTGAAAATAAGCAATAAGCAGATTCAATCTAAGCAAATCAAAACCTAACAAACTTAATCCTAATCAAGCAAAACTCAAAACCAAAATAAGCAGATTATACTAAAGCTTAACATAAGCAAATCGAAATAAACTAAATAAACCTAACAAGCAGATGAACAATCAAGGCAAAATAGAGATATATCAAACTTAATCTAGCAGATCCAAATAAACTAAAAACACAAGCAGATATAAGCTATTATACGCAAGACTTAACAAATCAAATATCCAATAAACAAACTCAAAATCAGTAAATTAAAACTTAAACGAACATATAAAAACTATTAGCAGATACCAAATCTAATCAAGCAAAACTAGCAGATATAATAAACAAGCAGACTTAAGCAGATAAAAAAAATACTTATAAATAAAAGAGAGATGAAACCTTGTGTCGAAAACCGTTGCGACGAAGAGCGTCGCTGAGCCGTCTTATTAATCTAAACCGAATCCAACACCATAAATCATCATCTCGAAGCATTCTTGAACCAGAAACATTTCGAACCAATAAACAGTATTCGAACTAGATTTTTTTTATAATCTTCCAGTAGGGAAAATTATTTCAACCACTTTTATTTTACTTTAATTTAACCAAAAACAGTAATAAACATAAATTGTAAATAACTTTAAATAAAAAGAGACAAGATTAATACTGGAATAAAATTTTATTAATAACTGAAAAGTGATTACAAAGCTAAAAGGAAAATTATAATTTAAAATCTAATCTAATTTTTCATAAAATAAAATAAAATAAAAAGTGCACACTAAAATTACACAATTGATGGGGTCTTTATAGAGAAACCCTAGAAAACTTGTTGAGGATCTTGGTGAGCAAGAAATAAATCCCAGCCCCTCTTTCTTCTCTTCTCTCTCTTTTTCTTCATCAACGGTTGAGATGCTCCTGGGGGCACATGGATTGCCAGCGTGGATTGGGAGATGTGCTTCTTGTGTTTGTTCACTGATGATGTGGAGGATCATGATTGGAGGATTGGGTTTTTGGTGTTATCACAACCAATCAAAAGAGGGGGATTGGCCACGTAGGTTTGAGATGAGGACCACCACCTTGGTGTTGCTTCCGATTAACTTGGGGATTTAATCCCCAAGTGTGTGAATCACACGGATTAAATAAAACCCCCAATTTTTGATGTAATAATTTGTGGATAAGTAAATTAGGGTATGGGTAAAAATGGTGGAGGCAGTGTTTGTTTATTGAGAGAGAAAAAGAAGTGGGTGACTGATTTCTAGTTTGTAACGAAAGTAAATGTGTGGGGTGGGTAAGTTTTATAAAACGTGTGTGTGAGGGTTGAATAAAAACGTAAATGGGTATTGAGGGTTGTTGACTTGAACAAAAAAGTTTAATCTTGTTCACTTTTTTTAACCGGCCCAAAACAATCCCTCCGTTCTTTTATTTCATAAATTGGTAATGGGCTTGGCCCAATTATATACCATCCGTGTATATTAAATGGGAATTGGGCCATGTATTGGGCTTTTTACCAAAAGTGAATACTAATATATCTACTATTGGGCTTTTGGGCCCAATAAGTAAATGTGGGACCCACTAAGCTCGAATATCTTCAAAGATTAAATCCGCTAAAAACGAACTTGATTTTGGCTTCCTTGATTGTTTCTTCAAAACTCGTGTTGATTTGGCGGTTTTCGTGATCTTTGTCACACTTTTGGTCTTTTGACTTTGTCTTCGTCTCTTTCTTAGACTTTTATTCAAAATTTGACCGTGAAATCCCGTGTTTTCTTTCCTTTTGATCATTTGTACCTATTTTACATAAAAACACAAAACCACGCGTAATTCCGACTTTTACGATGTCAATCACATGATTAGGTCTTGTTTTTCCTTTATTTTAGTGGTAAAAGGATAAGTGTTTACACACTTATTGTTGCATAACATAAACTTCTTCATCAATGATGCCATATAAAAAGGCACTCTTAACATCCATTTGGTATACTGTGAAGTCCATGAATGAAGCATAAGCCAGAAACAATCTGATGGCTTCAATCCTGGCTACTGGAGCAAAGACCTCCTCATAATCAATACCTTCTTCCTGAGTATATCCCTGTGCTACCAGTCTTGCTTTATTTCTGACTACAATACCCCTCTCATCCTTTTTGTTCCTGAGCACCCACTTTGTCCCAATGGGCCTTGCCCATTTTGGACAATCTACCATAATTCACACTTCTTGGATGTCAAATTGTAAGATTTCTTCTTGCATAGCTTCAACCCAGCTTGGATCATTGAGAGCCTGAAAGATCTTCTTTGGCTCTTCTTGTGACAAAAAGGCAGTAAACATACAACATTGCATATTGTCATGGTTAAACTTCATAGTAATGTTAGCAATGAAGCTGTGTTCCTTTGCTGAATACCTTGTTTGTCTGGGAGTCTCAAGATCACCTATGATTTGAGATTGGGGGTGATCTTTATTGACTCTGTAGGTAGGCTGCATGCTCATGATTACTTCTGTTTCATCCTCTTCCAAATCAGGATTTATGGTGCTGTCTTGATTGGGAAAGAAATCCTCAAAAGAGCTTCCAAATGATACTGCATCACTGAGGGATGGATGCTGATGAGCTGAATGTAGCTCTGAATAACTTGGACCTCCATTCCTAATTATTCTGCTTCCACTGCTGGATATGAGTGGACTAACAGTGATAGGTGAAGATGAGGAAATGAGTGGGGATTCTCTTTCTTCATCATTAACATCATTGACATCTGGTTCTGTAAAACCCGCATGCTTTTACCATGAATAGTACCCTTAAGATCGTACGTACATGATTAGAACTTTCCTTTTATAGCACGTTTGTGTTTCACGAACAAGAATTTACAAGTATTACGTACGTGTTATAACACGATAAGTATTTATTACGTATGAACACACGATAATTATTCCAATAATAATTATAATCACGAACATGCGAACATGAAATCATGAACGTAAATTAATCACGAACTAATATTATGTATGTATATATATTTATTACGAACACGAATAACTAAGTCACGATCGATAACTAATTAGAACACGTAATTTACGAACACGAGAACACACTATTATTTTAGACACGGAGAAAGGTACGGGTTACCCCATGTGGGGCCCCCTACCTGCGACTATACAAGAAACATGGGCTTAGCCCATGTAATTTTACTAACTAGGGAATTTAGGAAAAACATGTTTCATATTTACAAAAAATAGAAAAGAAAGAAAACCCTAGTTCTTCCTCTTTGCTCTTTTTGGCCGCCGGGTATACATCACCACAAGGGTGATTCGGGTTGATTTTGATCTTTGATTTATTGCAAGGATTCGTGTGTGTTCATCCTTCTTGATTTCATGTAATCGGTATAACCTTTAACCTTTTCTTTTTGTGTTTTGATTTATATAATCACATAAAATCATGATGTTTTTAATAAACTAATTAAAAACAAGTAATATACACATGTTCTAATAATGAGGTTAAATCAAATCAAGGGTTTAGGGGTGTTTTGTTTGTGGCCGACGCCTAACCGAGCCCCAAGGGGGGGAGGGTCTCGGCTTGGCTTATTTCACACCACCGAGACCATATGGTCTCGGTATGGTGGTGGTGGTCTCATGGCAGCAGCAAGGCAAGGGCAAACCCCGACCTTGGTCGGGGTATGGTGATGGTTACGGGTCCGGTTCATGGGTTTTAATCACGGGTCCGGTTCATGAATCATTTTTCAAGGTTTATGATTTTTACAAGTTATGTTATTTTTTTAGGCTTAAATTAAATTAATTAAAAATATGAACATGATTAATTTAATTTACATGACTTAGGTTATTAATTTAATTATTAATTCATGAATTTTAACCTAAGTATTTATCTTTAATTAGACTATATAATTAATTAATTATTAAAACCATGACTTATAATTAATTAATTTACATGACTTAGGTTATATTATTAATAGATAATAATACATGTTTTAACCTAAGTATTTTATCTTTATTTAATTAAAATCATGTTATATTTAATTAAATACTTTAACCTATAGTTTATTTAATTTACATGTAATAATTAATAAACTATACTATATAATCACATGACTTAGAATATTAATCAAAAAACACTTAAGCTTATGCAATTAGCTTAATTAACCAGCTTATATCTATTTATGGAAACTTTATATTTTTAGAAACTTATTTATTTAAGGCAGCTAATCTATTTATGGAAACTTTCTATTTATAGAAACTTATCTACTTTAAGCAGTAATTCTATTTTTAAAAACTTTCTATATTTGGAAACTTTCTATTTTTGGAAACTTTCTATTTTTGGAAACTTTCTATCTTGGAAACTTTCTATTTTTGGTAACTTTCTATTTTAGAAAACCTGCTATTTTTAGAAAGTTACTTATTATTACACAACAAGTATAATAATACATGAAATACAAGTAATACTTAATCAGAATAGACATAATATACGATAAACACAGTATAAAGCTTAAATCTGTAAAACATGACATGAACATATAAAACAAGCTAAGACATGATATAAAATCAGTTACGTACTCAGTAACCAGATACTTATACACGTATGTATTTATGTAGCATTAGTGATACCGAAGTAGGACTCTCTTCCGTTCGTCTTCTTCGTTCACTGGACATAAGGTACGGATTCTCCGTCCTTTCAGTATGGACATTCTTTCCTTATTAGGATTCCCCGTATGCAGCCAACTGTTTTCCCTAGTATATGTTTTATATGTTTTTGATTGCTTATGTTTAAATAGAATACCTAAAGCCATATACATGCATGACCAGTTTCACCTAGTTACGGAGGTACCATAACCATAACACTGGAGGCACCAGTGTTATGACTTCCCCATGGTGGAGTGATTGCTCGTGGAGTCCCTTTCAGCTTTTGGCCATTTACTATATTATCATATGGGGCGTATGGATGCATCCTAGTTACATGTTTTCAGTAGATTACTCAGTGTGAATGTGGTGTGTGCCTTGCATCCTTCACAAGGAGCTGATCCCTCCTACCCAAAACCAGTATATTAAATTAGAGGCAGCCCTCTAATTTGCATGACGAGGTCACCCCTCCAAGTATTCATGCGCGTTGATATTTCATGACCTATATTGGCTAATGGTAAAATATGTTAAACAGTTTTCACAAGATAAACATAAGGCTTTTCAAGCTATAAAACCAGTTTTACTAAGATATAACCGGGTTATCCATGACTTAGTTTCTTCCGTTGTTTCATGCTTATATGCTTATATTATTCATGCTTTACTTGTACATCCGTGCACTGAGCGTATTTCTCAACCGTTTTCCTTTTCACGTTCCCAAACCGGCAGGTACTCAGGGACGCTCGTAGACTTTAAGTGTACGTGCATATGGACTGGAAGCTTTCTAGCCTTCTTTACTTTATGCATTTATCTATACTTTGATACTCTTTCCATGGACATTGTATAGTCCTTTCATTTACAGTACTTATGTTTGTGTGATGAGTTCTACTTATGGACTACCGATGTTTGATTCCGGTATTTCCTTTATGATCATGTAATGTTTAGACATTTATCCTTGTATGCTTTGATGACACGCCATAATCACGCGTGACATTCCATTTATCAAAATGGGGTGTTACAATTATGGTATCAGAGCCAAGGCTTCGACCAGTAGGCTCTCAAAACATGGCCTGTGATTAGTGGGTAGTCACTATGGTCTTCCTAGAATTGACAGTCGGTTTTCATGCATTCATCATTTTCATGCATACATATATATGTCATTGTCGCAGGTTATGACTAAGTAATGGTTGGTACAGGACTGGCCCTATTTAGTCGCATGTGTTTTATCGAAACTTTTAAATTTGGGACCGACCCATAGGCGTCCCCTCGCCATGTCTTTTGTTTTGAGTGAACTGACCATAGGCGTTCACTCTCGAGCATACAAAAGTTTTCATAAAACTGCATCATGCATTCATGTACAAAATTTTCTTGCAAATTTTTCTCATGATTTATTGGTATAAATTTTTTTTTCATGTATATATATTTTATGTTTTGATCAGTTTAATCATGTATTTTATGTTATACTGTCAGATGGCAAACATAAACAATATCCGGGAGATGGTTGCAGTTGCCAATGCAGATTTGCAAGACATCCTTCATCAGAACGACAACTATCCTCCCCCGCCTAGCATTTTTCCCATGGAAGGAAGGAATAGGCTCATGAGAGAGTACTACACCATTAGACAGCGACCTGAGGAAGACAACAATGACTTCATGCAGCGTTTCCTTCGATTTGCCGGTGTCCTGAGAGTACTACACCATTAGACAGCGACCTGAGGAAGACAACAATGACTTCATGCAGCGTTTCCTTCGATTCGCCGGTGTCTTGAGAGCAGTTGCGGGCACTACTGAAGAGCAGGAACAACATTTTCGTTGGGCCCTTACTCCAATGATTGCCAATAACTTAGAAGGTGCTCCGTTGGACACGGTAGCACAAGTGGCTGATGCAGCACGTAAGCTGGAGATGCTACAGGAGAGAGATGAGTTCGGGGAAGCAGAGAGACCCGATAAGAGGTAAACATTCGTATTCAAGCTGTGACTAATCTGTATTCTTTCAGTATATGTCAATATTTCATCTCTTTTAACTGTATCTTCGCAGAAGACTGGGGACCGGTCTCAGCCGGCTACTCAGCAGCAGCCTAATCAGCCCAAGGGAAACGGTCAGACTAACGACCGTTCTGCTACGGATAAGCGTGGCGGTAATGATAATTACCGTAACAACACTGGACACTCCAACAGCAGCAGGTCCTTATACTTACGCATTTTTTTACGATTACATGTTATAACTCATAATTCTGACACATTAGCAAATCTTCTACCAGGAACCATGGAAACGGTAGGGACCAGAACCAGAGAGGTTCACAGCCTAGCCGTCCAGCTATCATTGGTATTCAATCTTACGATTATCCGCATTGTCCTTTGTATCCTATTATCATGTCTCATATATAATGTTTTATCAGGTTCTCAGCCAGCCAGAGCACCTGCTGGAGGATATACTCATCCTCTTTGCTCTACTTGCCATCGTAGGCACCCAGGGCCATGTCACCGCGACAGTGACGCATGCTTCAAGTGTGGTCTTCCTGGCCATCGCATGAAGGACTGCCGCAAGGGCGAGATGGAGGTCACATCGGGACATGCTGATACCAAGCCGCCTCCTACCACGGGACGCGTCTACACGACATCTCGCGATCAGGCCAACAAGTCTACAGGTACCATCACTGGAATCTTGTATATGTATGGTCAAGCTGCATGTGTTCTGTTTGATACGGGTGCTACTCACTCGGTCATTTCTACTACTTATGCCAAGAATGTTAGGATACTCCCCATGCCACTAGAGAATAGACTCAGTATTTCCACGCCTTTGAGAGACTCTGTACTTATAAGCCATGTGTACAAGAGTCTTCCCCTAGAGTTTGACGACAAGGTTCGTCCTATTGACGCACTTCCGCTGGACATGAATGACTTTGACATGATTTTGGGCATGGATTGGCTATCCAAGCATCATGCTACCATAGACTGCCATTCATATCGAGTCATCTTCGGTGATGTTAATGCACCATAGTACATTCATAACGGGTTCGTACCCGGCAGGTCTGTACAAATCATATCAACCCTGCAAGCACGTGCACTACTGTCACATGGCTGCGAGGGTTATCTAGCTACTGTTCATGACATGGATGTTGAATCCCCATCAATTCAGGATCAGCAGATAGTGTCAGAATTTCAAGATGTATTTCTAGAAGAACTTCCGGGCATACCACCTGCACGTGAAGTGGAATTTAATATTGAGCTCATCCCAGGAGTTGAGCCGATTTCCAAGGCTCCTTATCGCATGGCTCTCATTGAGTTAAAGGAGCTGAATGATCAACTGCAAGAACTTCTAGAACAAGGGTTCATTCGATCGAGCGCATCTCCATGGGGCGCACCGGTCTTATTTGTTAAGAAGAAGGACGATAGTATGCGTCTTTGCATAGACTATCGCGAGCTCAACAAGATTACTATCAGGAATAGGTATCCACTCCTACGTATAAACGATCTGTTTGACCAACTCCAAGGGGCCAAACACTTCTCCAAGATTGATCTTAGGTCAGGCTATCATCAGCTACGGGTTAAGGAGCAGGACATTGCCAGGACTGCCTTCCGTACACGCTATGACCACTACGAATTTGTAGTCATGCCATTCGGGCTGACCAATGCTCCAGCAGTGTTCATGGATTTGATGAACAGAATATTCCATGAATTTCTGGACAAGTTCGTCATTGTCTTCATCAATGACATCCTGATTTTCTCAAAGTCCAAGGAGGAACACGAAGACCATCTTCGTATAGTACTACATATTCTTCGCCAAAAGCAGTTGTATGCTAAATTCTCCAAGTGTCAGTTCTGGTTAGACAAGGTGGCATTCTTAGGTCATATTGTATGAGCAGAAGGAATCACTATGGATCCAACAAAGGTTGAGGCTATTATTAAGTGGTCGAGGCCGACATCAGCGACTGAAATCCATAGTTTCCTAGGCTTAGCTGGCTATTACCGTAGGTTCGTGAAGAACTTTTCCCGCCTAGCACTATCATTGACCAAACTGATGCGGAAAAGGGAGAAATTCGTCTGGACTGAAGAACGAGAGAAGAGATTTGAAGAACTGAAGCAGAAGTTAGTATCTGCACCTATTCTTACTCTCCCATCTGGTACGGGTGGATTTCAAATCTACAGTGTTCTCATGCAACACGGGAAAGTTCTCATGCAACATGGGAAAGTTCTGATGCATCGGGGAAGGGACTTGGTTGTGTTCTCATGCAACATGGGAAAGTGATCGCGTACGCTTCACGGCAGCTTAAGCCTTATGAGGAAAATTACCCTACGCATGACTTGGAACTTGTTGTAGTCGTGTTTGCATTAAAGATATGGAGGCACTACTTATATGGAGAATCATGTGACATTTTCACGAACCACAAGAGCTTGAAGTATATCTTCACTCAGTGTGAATTGAACATGAGACAGAGAAGATGGTTAGAGCTGTTGAAGGATTATGACATTAATCTGCAGTATCATCCTGTCAAGGCGAATGTAGTAGCAGATGCACTTAGCAGAAAGTCCGGAATGATCAACGGTATTGAGATTGAGGAAGAAGTCATAAGAGACTTGGAGCGACTAGACATAGAGATCATGGTACGTGGACAACACGGTTACTGGGTTAATCTTAGAGTAGAACCCGAGTTACTCTCTAAGATCAAGGAAGCTTAGAAAGATGATGGAGAAATTTGGGCGATAATTCAGAATTTGGAGAAGCAGACAGAATTCCGAGTAGATGCAAATGGTATCTTATGGCAGGGCACGAGACTTTGTGTTCCTGATGATCAAGAACTCCGGGAAGCTTTGTTAGCTGAGGCTCATAGTTCCCTATTTTCTATACATCCTGGTTCGACTAAGATGTACCATGACATCAAGCAGTACTTTTGGTGGAGTGGTATGAAACAGGATGTTGCCACTTACGTCTCCAAATGTCTTACCTGCCAGCAGGTTAAGATCGAGCATCAGCGATCTGGCGGTCTCCTTCAACCGTTAGATATTCCAGAGTGGAAGTGGGACAAAATCACCATGGATTTTGTTACTGGTCTTCCGCCAACCAAGAGGAAGCATGATGCAATTTGGGTTATCGAAGATCGACTTACCAAATCAGCTCATTTCTTACCGATTCGCAAGGAAGATTCGGTCAGTAAACTCGCCGATACTTATAGAAGGGAGATCATGAGACTCCACGGTGCTCCATCCAGCATCGTCTCAGACAGAAATCCTCGATTCACTTCGCGATTTTGGAAAAGTCTGTAGAAAGCTTGGGGTACACAACTTAATCTTAGCACGGCTTTTCATCCTCAAATGGACGGGCAGTCGGAGTGAACGATTCAGACATTGGAAGATATGTTGAGGTCATGTGCGTTGGAATGGACGGGTGATTGGGACGATTATATCTATTTGGTGGAGTTTGCATACAACAACAGTTGGCACGCAAGTATCAAGTGTGCTCCTTTCGAGATGTTGTATGGCAGAAAGTGTCGCGCCCCAATCTGCTGGGATCAGGTTGGTGAGCGAACACTTGAAGAACCAGAGATCATAGAATTGACTAATGAGAGGGCCGCAGTAGCTAAGCAGAAACTTCAAGAAGCTAGGGTCACGTCAGAAGAGTTACGCCGACAAGCATCGTAGGGACATACATTTTAACGTAAGAGATCACGTTTTCCTTAAGGTTGCGCCGGCACGTGGTGTTAGACGTTTTGGAATTAAAGGGAAGCTCAGTCCTCGATTCATCGGACCGTTTGATATCATTGAACGAGTTGGTGAAGTATCTTACCGGTTAGCGTTACCTCCGCAGCTTTCGCATGTACACAATGTGTTTCATGTGTCCTTACTCAGAGGGTACCAATATCATCCCCTTCACATGGTTTAGTATCCACTGGAACAGATTCGTGAAGATCTGACTTTCATAGAAGAACCCGAACGAGTTCTTGACAGACAAGAACGAGTCATGAGAAGGAAGACGATTCCATTCGTCAAAATCCTTTGGAGGGATCATACCGAGCGGGAAGCCACTTGGGAAACAGAGGAGTCTATCCGGGCTTCTTACCCTCATTTCGTATTTTGAATTCGGGTATGTTCTTCTTTTCCAGTTTACTTTATCTATAATTCGGGGACGAATTATTCTTTTTAGGGGGGAAGAGTTGTAAAACCCGCATGCTTTTACCATGAATAGTACCCTTAAGATCGTACATACATGATTAGAACTTTCCTTTTATAGCACATTTGTAACACCCCATTTTGATAAATGGAATGTCACGCGTGATTATGGCGTGTCATCAAAGCATGCAAGGTAATATGTAGTAAAACATACATGACCATAGGGAAAACCGGAATCAAACATCGGTTCCCAAACATAAGCCCAAAACATAACAAAGTAAATGAACTGAATGAAAGACTAAACAAGCATAAATATATGAAGGAATCAGGAGAAGAAGTCTATGGCAGCTTCTATCCTATGCATGTCCTCCTAATGCTCGAGTCTTGGGTACCTGCCGTTTTGGGACATGGAAAGGAAAGTAACGGCTGAGCAAAACGCTCAGTGCACGGATATACAATATAGCATGAAATAGGATGAGCTTGTAACATATAACAGCGGAAGACTAAGTTCTGAGTAGACTGGTTAAGTATTGAGAAAACTGGTTTTATAGTTTGAAAAGCCTTATGTTTATCTTATGAAAACTGTTTTAACATAAATATACCATAGCCCATATAGGTCATGAAAAGGTCATGTGCATGAATACTTGGAGGGGTGACCTCATCATGCTGATTAGAGGGGATGCCTCTAATTAATATACTGGTTTGGGTAGGAGGGATCAACTCCTTGTGAAGGGTGCAAGGCACACACCACATTCACCATGATAAACTGAATAAAACATGTAACTAGGATGCACCCATACGCCCCACCTGATATAATAATATGGCCAAAACTGAAAGGGGCGCCACGAGCAATCACTCCGCCGTGGGGAAGTCATAACATCGGTGCCTCCAATGCTATGGTTATGGTACCTCCATAACTAGGTGAAACTGGTCATGCTTGTATATGGCTATAGATTATGCTAATTAAACATAAGCAGTTCAAAACAATAAAACAAATACTGGGGAAAACAGTTGGCTGCATACGGGGAAATCCTAATAAGGAAAGAATGTCCATACTGAAAGGACGGGAATCCGTACCTCAAGTCCAGTGAATGAACGGAAGAAAGACTCCTACTTCTGGATCACTAACGCTACATGAATACACACGTGTATAAGTATCGATTCACTGATTACGTACTGGGTTTTGTGTCTCATTATAGCTGGTTTGGTATGTTTTAGGTCATGGTTCACTGTTTAAAGCCTTAAACTGTGTTTATCTTGTATTCTGATTTATCTGATTAAGTATTACTGGTGTTTCATGTATTAATATACTTACTGTGTAATAATAAGTAACTTTCCAAAAATAGCAAGTTTCCAAAAATAGAAAGTTTCCAAAAATAGAAAGTTCCCAAAAATAGAAAGTTTCCAAAAATAGAAAGTTACCAAAAATAGAAAGTTTCCAAAAATAGAAAGTTTCCAAAAATAGAAAGTTTCCAAAAATAGAAAGTTTCCAAAAATAGAAAGTTTCCTAAAATAGAATTTACTGCTTAAAATAGATTAGTTTCTAAAAATAGAAAGTTTCCAAAAATAGATCAGCTGCCTTAATTAAATAAGTTTCCATATATAGAAGGTTTCCATGATTAGATTAGCTGCCTGAAATAGATAGATTTCCATATATAGAAGGTTTCCATAATTAGATTAGTTGCCTTATTTAATTAAGTTTCTATAAATAGAAGTTTCCATATTTAGAATTAAGCTGGTTACATAAGCTATCATATAAGTCTAAGTGTTTATAAGCTTGTTTCTTAAGCCATATGATATAGTATATAGTTTAATTATTATTTCATGTATTTTAATTAAACTATGGGTTAAGCATTTTAATTAAAGTATAACATGTTTTAATTAAAATGAAATGAATATACTTAGGTTAAAATGTGTATTATTATTATTAATAATATAACCTAAGTCATGTCTAAATTAATTAATTATAGGCATGTTTTAAATAATTAATTAATTATAACTTATAACATAAAATACTTAGAATAAATTAATGTCATGTTAAACTAATAATTAAAATAACCTAAGTCATGATTTAATTAATATTTCATGTTATTAATTAATTATATCCTAAGTTCATAATTCATAAAAATTAACATGTAGCATGAATCATGAATTAACCAACGAACCATGAATCGGGCATGAATTCGACATCGTACCCCGAGCCAAACCCGGGGCACGTGTGCCTCCTTGCTGCCGTGGGTCCCACATGAGCCAACCAAGACCAAAAATGGTCTTGGTGGTGGCGGCAATAAGCAAACCGAACCCCCCTCGGGTTGGTTACCCTATGCGGCCAAAACAAACACCCCTTTTATAACATCCTTTGATTTTAATTTATACCAAAACATGTTAGATCAATGTTTAATTATCATGTTTAAATAAAAATAATAATGACATGTTCATAATAAAATCAAAGATTAAAAGAAATGAAAAAGAAAGGTTAAGAAATGATATACCAAACATGTGGATTGAAGAATGATGAACAAACACGGTTTCTATCACTTGTTTTAATGTCAAAAATCAATCAACACCCTCCTATGGTGTTGATATGGGTGGCGGCACAAAAGAAGCCAAAGAGGAGGAGAGAAAACTCTTTTAGGGTTTTTGTTTATTTTCTTGAAAAAGTGAAAATGAAATGAAAAGTTACATAACCCCCCTTTTCTTGTAAAAAGTCCATGGGCTAAGCCCATTATGGTTGTTGTGCCGTGGGTATGGGGGCCCCACATGGGGTACCCGTACCTTTCTCGTGTCCCGATGTTTCGTGTTCGTTCGTGGTTAAACGTGCTCGTGTTTAAAGTGTTTCTGTTTATTTTATCATGTCGTTTATCGTAATCTTAACGCTCGTAATTATATTATATGTATTTACGTAATTATTCTAGTTCGTATTTTAAATGGTGATCATGATTTAATTATGTTCACGTGACATATTTATTAACTGTTTATCATGAGTTCGTACGTAATCGATACTTGTCATGTCATACACGTATGCACTTGCTTGATTATTAGCACATGAATGTGATCAATACTAAATGAGGCAAGTTTTAATCTAGGACGTACGATCTTAAGGGCACTATTCATGGTAAAAGCATGCGGGTTTTACAATTCTTCCCCCTAAAAAGAATAATTCGTCCCCGAATTATAGATAACGTAACTGGAAGCGAAACATACCCGAATCAAACTGGAAAGGTATGCAAAATAACGGAAAATGAAGGTGACATGGTAGAAGGGAACATGGAACGTGACCTGTCTTGAAAAGACATGGAACGTGACGTGACTGAAAGGACATATCTAATCGATAAGAGAAAAATGGATAAGAAGTCCGGATGAACTTGTCCGTTTCCAAGTGGCCTCCCTCTTGGAACGGTTCCTTCAAAAGATCCTGGCACAAATGATAAATCTTGGTCCTCCTGACCTTGACTTGGAATACGAAGTAATTCTTGGTTATCAACGGAAGGTAGATCCCCTAAATTCGATCGAGGAAAAATAAGAGTTAACGTGCAAGGGTAACTGAAACATTACGATGTAAGACAATCTGACTTAACTGATAATTAGAAACGATGCGCGAGACATAAAGAAACGTAGTACGTGAAAAATTTTGAACGTGATACGTGAAAAATTTTGAACGTGCTACGTGGAGATATGACGAGTGTAGTATGAGAAAACATATCGTGATCCATGATACGTGTAACATATCTTGATCATGATACGAGGAACGTGTAATGAACATGACATGTGAGACATATCGTGATCATAGAATATAATGGCGGTAACGCCAAACGCTACAAGGTGAGACGTGGAATATGACGCGAAACGTCTATCTGATGATGGAGAGTTATACTAAACTTGGGTCTGGTCTCACAAGTTCTTGCAAAATTCCCAGAACGAGAAAAGAAATGAACGTAAAATCGTAAACCAAAATACGATCATGAACGTGAATAGTGTCATGAACGTGAGTGCGAAAGCAAGTCGTGGAATTAGAATGAAGACGTGAAGTAAGTTAGGAGTACAATTACGAATCTTTGTCTGACCCGATAGCTGAGGGATTGCCAAGTGATCGGATGAGCCTTGGCTGGAACATGTCCGTTCAATCTGTTGGTTTTGAAATCCGTACGGATGTAGGGATTCTACAGACTTGATCAAACTGTTGACAATAATCCAGATAGCATCATGCTTCTTCTGAGTTTGCTGAAATCTGGTAACTAAAATCCATGGAGATCTTGTACCATTTCGATTCACAATTTCTGATGATAAAAACATCCCAGTTTGTTGGTGTCCTATCTTAACCTGTTGGTATATCAGGTACCTAGATATGAACGTAACTGTATCTTGCTTCGTAGAACTTGATACCTAGGAGTTTGCGAAACTCTGAGTCTCTGAATCTAGACTTCTCCTAGCGTCTAATTTTCGAGAACACCTAATGTAGTGTAGGGTTCTCTCCTTTACGCATAAGTTGAGTCATGGTAAGATTAACCATGCAAATCCATGTGATCCAGCGTGTCACTGTAATCAAACAGAATTGATATTGGAAACATTTCCAGGGTGAAATTTCTCTTGTCATAGAATTTGCAACATAGTGTAGATATGGTCTTCCTGTTCTTCTCTAGGCTTAGAGGAAATCAGGTTATCCTCAATGAAATCGCTGATGAATTTGTTTAGGAGTTCATGGAAACTCAATTTATTAAGTCCATAATGCGGTTGGAGCATTGATGAGACTAATTCAAAATCATAAATCTAGCATGACCGAGTCGTGTACGAATAGCAGTCATGGACATGTTCTGCTTTTTCACTCGTCACTGTTGGCAGCATGATCGTGAGTTCGATCTTGGAAAAGTGATTAACACCATACGGTTGATTGGACATGTTGTCAATATGTGGAGGAGAATAACGGTCATGAATGGTGATTTGTTTAAGTCGACGGTAGTCGACACATAATCTCATGGTACCATCCTTCTCCTTGAAGGTTCTTCTGGAGTGTAAGGAACACTTTTGGAATAATCCGTTGGTTATGCGTAAAAGGACCTTAGTAGTCGTGTGTTACTGACAGCTAGAAAATTTTAGCAATATGGCTAACAAGGCACGTGCTTGAAAAGCATAGATAATTTGTACAGATTTTCCTGATGGAAAATCAAGCTGAATGTATTCAGGAGCCTGAACATTACTGTACATAATTATGAATCATAGCATGGTGTTGTGTTCATAGTACATAATTAGGACAAAATTCATCTCGTGTCTGTCCGAGGAAATGCGTTAGCAGCTTGGATCTTATCATTAAGCTGAAGGAAAACCTTCGTATGCGTGGGAATACGAAAGGCGTCCTTCATGGTTATGAATATATGAACTATGGTGAAAGAAATGAAAGTGACATCGGCAATGTGACAGTTCTCACTGATGCGCCGATAATGGTATTGAAATTGTTGTGGCCTGATTAATACATGGCACAGCAACATAGATATACCCTTGGAGGGTACCCTGAATTTCTTAGAAATGTTCCAAAATTAGACGTGAGTCATGTGTCTTGACTCGTTTCTTGAGAAATGTAAGCGTGACATATGTCTTGACTGGTATCTTGACATGTGTCCACAGAAAGTATACGTGAGACATGTGTCTTGACTGATGTCTTGACATGTGTCTCGAGATATGAAACAATTAGAACTACAAATATTAGGTTAATATGCCAGAATTGGCGGATCGGTTGGACTACTGATCATTTGTATGTCTGATCACGTCCGCGGCCGGAGCCTCGGTTGCGATTTCTAGGGTAGTTTCTGTCATAGTAGTGGTTACTATCATCTTGTCTGTCGGTTCCCTGACGGTCATTCTCATGACCGTGACTCATGTAACTATTTAGCTGAGTGGCCGACTGGTACTGGTTTGCACTCATATGGCTGAAATGACAGCCGAACGACGTGCGACATGTAACTATGAATTTGGGACAATGATTGATGGGAACTGTCTGATGGTGAAGCATCTTCTCGTCCAATTGCTTTGCTCCGACGCCTTTGTCTTCGTCTCTTAGGATCTCCAGGTAGTGAACAGCATCAGCATCAGCATCTCGTAGCGTCTCCCAATATCAGCAGCATCAACCTTCAGTAACATCTCCAAGCTATGAGCGGCATCGACAACCTTGTAGAATATCAGCAAGTGAACATACGCCTGAGGTGATTTAGAATCGACTAGCGAATACTCGAGAAGTATTGCAAGTGGAATACACATGGATTAAGGTACATGTAATACACATGAAATACGGTACGTGGAGTACACATGGAATGCACATGAAATGATCGGTATGGGCTCGATAATTTGTCATGATTTAAGGAAAGTAAACCGGTTAAACGGTTAGGAAAACCATCATGATAACCTGGCAGTATTAGCATAGACATCATTCTGGTTGCATAGAGAAACGCTAAAGTGTGGTTACACAAAATTCAACGATGATTTGCCTGACAGCATGATCAATGGAACCAACCATGACCATCATGAAAGCATGATTCAAGAAATCTAACAATGTCTTGCAGGACAACGTAAATAACAAAAGAGGCGTGAAACATAATCAACATGAAGACGGAATTATCATGAGGAAACATGAAACCATCCATTACGAAGAAGTGTATAACATAATCAGCATGAAACTGAAGTTAACCATGACAGTATGAAGGCATACTTGACATAAAAACATAATAACTTATGATGGGACACAAAAAAAAAAAAAAAAAAATAAAATAAATTTATGCCAGTTTAAATCATGAGAACAATTTTATGCAAGAAAAACAGTGCATGAATGCGTAATGTAGTTTATAAAACCTTTATATGTGCGAGGGAACGCCTATGGGTCGGTTCCAAAACAAAAGACATGGCGAGGGGACGCCTATGGGTCGGTCCCAAAGTTAAAAGTTTAGATAAAAGCACATGCGACTAAATAGGGCCAGTCCTGTACCAACCATTACTTAGTCAAAATTCCTGCAACAGATGACATATGATATAAATACATGAATGCATGAAACATAATAATTAAAAATCATTGTCAAAACTTAACAGAAAAAAATTTTATGTGAAAATTATGAACTACTGGGGTCAGTCCACATCGTCACAGTTCACGAGGAACATCATGCATAGACAATGAAACATAACTAAGTATGGATGACGGTTGTTCCATCCATATTAGTAAGACGATACTGGTGAAAACATCATGGTGAAAACAACAAGGTGCTGAAAACGTCATGGCTAAAACAAAAAGGTGCTGAAAACATAATGGTTAAAACAACAACGCGCTGAAACATCAATACGTGGAATAACAATCGTTGGCTTAGGAAGCTCCTGGTGACTACCCACTAGTCACAGGTCGAGTTTTAGAGCCTACAGGTCGAAACCTTGGGCTCTGATACCATAATTGTAACACCCCATTTTGATAAATGGAATGTCACGCGTGATTATGGCGTGTCATCAAAGCATGCAAGGTAATATGTAGTAAAACATACATGACCATAGGGAAAACCGGAATCAAACATCGGTTCCCAAACATAAGCCCAAAACATAACAAAGTAAATGAACTGAATGAAAGACTAAACAAGCATAAATATATGAAGGAATCAGGAGAAGAAGTCTATGGCAGCTTCCATCCTATGCATGTCCTCCTAATGCTCGAGTCTTGGGTACCTGCCGTTTTGGGACATGGAAAGGAAAGTAACGGCTGAGCAAAACGCTCAGTGCACGGATATACAATATAGCATGAAATAGGATGAGCATGTAACATATAACAGCGGAAGACTAAGTTCTGAGTAGACTGGTTAAGTATTGAGAAAACTGGTTTTATAGTTTGAAAAGCCTTATGTTTATCTTATGAAAATTGTTTTAACATAAATATACCATAGCCCATATAGGTCATGAAAAGGTCACGTGCATGAATACTTGGAGGGGTGACCTCATCATGCTGATTAGAGGGGATGCCTCTAATTAATATACTGGTTTGGGTAGGAGGGATCAACTCCTTGTGAAGGGTGCAAGGCACACACCACATTCACCATGATAAACTGAATAAAACATGTAACTAGGATGCACCCATACGCCCCACCTGATATAATAATATGGCCAAAACTGAAAGGGGCGCCACGAGCAATCACTCCGCCGTGGGGAAGTCATAACATCGGTGCCTCCAATGCTATGGTTATGGTACCTCCATAACTAGGTGAAACTGGTCATGCTTGTATATGGCTATAGATTATGCTAATTAAACATAAGCAGTTCAAAACAATAAAACAAATACTGGGGAAAACAGTTGGCTGTATACGGGGAAATCCTAATAAGGAAAGAATGTCCATACTGAAAGGACGGGAATCCGTACCTCAAGTCCAGTGAATGAACGGAAGAAAGACTCCTACTTCTGGATCACTAACGCTACATGAATACACACGTGTATAAGTATCGATTCACTGATTACGTACTGGGTTTTGTGTCTCATTATAGCTGGTTTGGTATGTTTTAGGTCATGGTTCACTGTTTAAAGCCTTAAACTGTGTTTATCTTGTATTCTGATTTATCTGATTAAGTATTACTGGTGTTTCATGTATTAATATACTTACTGTGTAATAATAAGTAACTTTCCAAAAATAGCAGGTTTCCAAAAATAGAAAGTTTCCAAAAATAGAAAGTTTCCAAAAATAGAAAGTTTCCAAAAATAGAAAGTTACCAAAAATAGAAAGTTTCCAAAAATAGAAAGTTTTCAAAAATAGAAAGTTTCCAAAAATAGAAAGTTTCCAAAAATAGAAAGTTTCCTAAAATAGAATTTACTGCTTAAAATAGATTAGTTTCTAAAAATAGAAAGTTTCCAAAAATAGATCAGCTGCCTTAATTAAATAAGTTTCCATATATAGAAGGTTTCCATGATTAGATTAGCTGCTTGAAATAGATAGATTTCCATATATAGAAGGTTTCCATAATTAGATTAGTTGCCTTATTTAATTAAGTTTCTATAAATAGAAGTTTCCATATTTAGAATTAAGCTGGTTACATAAGCTATCATATAAGTCTAAGTGTTTATAAGCTTGTTTCTTAAGCCATATGATATAGTATATAGTTTAATTATTATTTCATGTATTTTAATTAAACTATGGGTTAAGCATTTTAATTAAAGTATAACATGTTTTAATTAAAATGAAATGAATATACTTAGGTTAAAATGTGTATTATTATTATTAATAATATAACCTAAGTCATGTCTAAATTAATTAATTATAGGCATGTTTTAAAAAATGAATTAATTATAACTTATAACATAAAATACTTAGATTAAATTAATGTCATGTTAAACTAATAATTAAAATAACCTAAGTCATGATTTAATTAATATTTCATGTTATTAATTAATTATATCCTAAGTTCATAATTCATAAAAATTAACATGTAGCATGAATCATGAATTAACCAACGAACCATGAATCGGGCATGAATTCGACACCGTACCCCGAGCCAAACCCGGGGCACATGTGCCTCCTTGCTGCCGTGGGTCCCACATGAGCTAACCAAGACCAAAAATGGTCTTGGTGGTGGCGGTAATAAGCAAACCGAACCCCCCTCGGGTTGGTTACCCTATGCGGCCAAAACAAACACCCCTTTTATAACATCCTTTGATTTTAATTTATACCAAAACATGTTAGATCAATGTTTAATTATCATGTTTAAATAAAAATAATAATGACATGTTCATAATAAAATCAAAGATTAAAAGAAATGAAAAAGAAAGGTTAAGAAATGATATACCAAACATGTGGATTGAAGAATGATGAACAAACACGGTTTCTATCACTTGTTTTAATGTCAAAAATCAATCAACACCCTCCTATGGTGTTGATATGGGTGGCGGCACAAAAGAAGCCAAAGAGGAGGAGAGAAAACTCTTTTAGGGTTTTTGTTTATTTTCTTGAAAAAGTGAAAATGAAATGAAAAGTTACATAACCCCCCTTTTCTTGTAAAAAGTCCATGGGCTAAGCCCATTATGGTTGTTGTGCCGTGGGTATGGGGGCCCCACATGGGGTACCCGTACCTTTCTCGTGTCCCGATGTTTCGTGTTCGTTCGTGGTTAAACGTGCTCGTGTTTAAAGTGTTTCTGTTTATTTTATCATGTCGTTTATCGTAATCTTAACGCTCGTAATTATATTATATGTATTTACGTAATTATTCTAGTTCGTATTTTAAATGGTGATCATGATTTAATTATGTTCACGTGACATATTTATTAACTGTTTATCATGAGTTCGTACGTAATCGATACTTGTCATGTCATACACGTATGCACTTGCTTGATTATTAGCACATGAATGTGATCAATACTAAATGAGGCAAGTTTTAATCTAGGACGTACGATCTTAAGGGCACTATTAATGGTAAAAGCATGCGGGTTTTACAACATTTGTGTTTCACGAACAAGAATTTACAAGTATTACGTACGTGTTATAACACGATAAGTATTTATTACGTATGAACACACGATAATTATTCCAATAATAATTATAATCACGAACATGCGAACATGAAATCATGAACGTAAATTAATCACGAACTAATATTATCTATGTATATATATTTATTACGAACACGAATAACTAAGTCACGATCGATAACTAATTAGAACACGTAATTTACGAACACGAGAACACACTATTATTTTAGACACGGAGAAAGGTACGGGTTACCCCATGTGGGGCCCCCTACCCGCGGCTATACAAGAAACACGGGCTTAGCCCATGTAATTTTACTAACTAGGGAATTTAGGAAAAAACATGTTTCATATTTACAAAAATTAGAAAAGAAAGAAAACCCTAGTTCTTCCTTTTTGCTCCTTTTGGTCGCCGGGTATACATCACCACAAGGGTGATTCGGGTTGATTTTGATCTTTGATTTATTGCAAGGATTCGTGTGTGTTCATCCTTATTGATTTCACGTAATCGGTATAACCTTTAACCTTTTCTTTTTATGTTTTGATTTATATAATCACATAAAATCATGATGTTTTTAATAAACTAATTAAAAACAAGTAATATAAACATGTTATAATAATGGGGTTAAATCAAATCAAGGTTTTAGGGGTGTTTTGTTTGTGGCCGACGCCTAACCGAGCCCTACGGGGGGTCTCGGCTTGGCTTATTTCACAACACCGAGACCATATGGTCTCGGTATGGTGGTGGTGGTCTCACGGCAGCAGCAAGGCAAGGGCAAACCCCGACCTTGGTCGGGGTATGGTGATGGTTACAGGTCTGGTTCATGGGTTTTAATCACGGGTCCGGTTCATGAATCATTTTTCAAGGTTTATAATTTTTACAAGTTATGTTATTTTTTTAGGCTTAAATTAAATTAATTAAAAACATGAACATGATTAATTTAATTTACATGACTTAGGTTATTAATTTAATTATTAATTCATGAATTTTAACCTAAGTATTTATCTTTAATTAGACTATATAATTAATTAATTATTAAAACCATGACTTATAATTAATTAATTTACATGACTTAGGTTATATTATTAATAGATAATAATACATGTTTTAATCTAAGTATTTTATCTTTATTTAATTAAAATCATGTTATATTTAATTAAATACTTTAACCTATAGTTTATTTAATTTACATGTAATAATTAATAGACTATACTATATAATAACATGACTTAGAATATTAATTAGAAAACACTTAAGCTTATGTAATTAGCTTAATTATCAGCTTATATCTATTTATGGAAACTTTCTATTTTTAGAAACTTATTTATTTACGGCAGCTAATCTATTTATGGAAACTTTCTATTTTTAGAAACTTGTCTATTTTAAGCAGTAATTCTAGTTTTGGAAACTTTCTAATTTTGGAAACTTTCTATTTTTGGAAACTTTCTATTTTTGGTAACTTTCTATTTTAGGAAACCTGCTATTTTTAGAAAGTTACTTATTATTACACAACAAGTATAATAATACATGAAATACAAGTAATACTTAATCAAAATAAACAGAATATACGATAAACACAGTATAAAGCTTAAATCAGTAAAACATGACATGAACATATAAAACAAGCTAAGACATGATATAAAATCAGTTACGTAATCAGTAATCAGATACTTATACACGTATGTATTTATGTAGCATTAGTGATACCGAAGTAGGACTCTCTTCCGTTCGTCTTCTTCGTTCACTGGACATAAGGTACGGATTCTCCGTCCTTTCAGTATGGACATTCTTTCCTTATTAGGATTCCCCGTATGCAGCCAACTGTTTTCCCTAGTATATGTTTTATATGTTTTTGATTGTTTATGTTTAATTAGAATACCTAAAGCCATATACATGCATGACCAATTTCACCTAGTTATGGAGGTATCATAACCATAACACTGGAGGCACCAGTGTTATGACTTCCCCACGGCGAAGTGATTGCTCGTGGCGTCCCTTTTAGCTTTTCGCCATTTATTATATTATCAGGTGGGGCGTATGGGTGCATCCTAGTTACATGTTTTCAGCAGATTACTTAGTGTGAATGTGGTGTGTGCCTTGCATCCTTCACAAGGAGCTGATCCCTCCTACCCAAAACCAATATATTAAATTAGTGGCAGCCCCTCTAATTTGCATGACGAGGTCACCCCTCCAAGTATTCATGCACGTTGATATTTCATGACCTATGTTGGCTAATGGTAAAATATGTTAAACAATTTTCACAAGATAAACATAAGGCTTTTCAAACTATAAAACCAGTTTTACTAAGATATAACCAGGTTATCCAGGACTTAGTTTCTTCCGCTGTTTCATGCTTATATGCTTATATTATTCATGCTTTACTTGTACATCCGTGCACTGAGCGTATTGCTCAGCCGTTTTCCTTTTTACGTTTCCAAAACGGCAGGGACTCAGGGACGCTCGTAGACTTTAAGCGTACGTGCATATGGACTGGAAGCTTTCTATCCTTCTTTACTTTATGCATTTATCTATACTTTGATACTCTTTCCATGGACATTGTTTAGTCCTTTCATTTACAGTACTTATGTTTGTGTGTGATGAGTTCTACTTATGGACTACCGATGTTTGATTCCGGTATTTCCTTTATGGTCATGTAATGTTTAGACAATTATCCTTGTATGCTTTGATGACACGCCATAATCACGCGTGACATTTCATTTATCAAAATAGGGTGTTACATGTTCTTTATTAGCAGGGGAAATATTTGGTCTAGCAGGGGAATCCTGGATTCCACTGCTTTCAGCCATCCCCCTGCTTTCAGGAATTGACTTAGCAGGGGAAGGGATTGACTGCTCCTTCCTTTGAGATGTGTCATCTTTTTCACCTGTTTTTGTAGCAGCATCATCAATGGGAAACAATGAGGGTACAGTCATGTACCTCATTGGTGGCTTCTCCATAATAGTTGGTTCTTTTGTACCTGAAATGTTAGTATTATGCAAAGTAACAGGCACATAATTCATGGATTTTGAAAGTACTTCAATGTCAAAGACACTTTCATCATAAACGGAGGCAAGTGTCCCACCTTTGCTCCAATGGTAGGAGGCACTTCCTCAGTAGGATTTTCAGCATCAGTACCAGCACCAGCATCCTCCATGTTTAGGTCAATTTCAACTTCTTCACCACCAGACTTGGTTTGACCTGAAAGATCATGAGAAAAAGTCCATGATGAGTTAAGATCAATGAGAATGTTTTTGGTCCCTTCAACAGTACCCTATTGTTGGAGCACTACATCACTAGGAACAGAAGGGCCAGGGTCAGCATCAACTGTTATGTTTGCTGAAGCTTCACCCCCTGATGCAAACTCAGAGTGACAAATGAAAGAATCTGGTAATGAATATAAATTTAATGTCGTTTTACCTTTACCGTGTAGATAACCAAGTCTCGAGTAAAACTAAAAAAGTTGTTTAAAATACCGTTTTACCTTTACCGTGTAGATAACCATGTCCAAAAACTTGTATAAACGGTTCAATTGATCGGGTCAGACCTAAAAGTCACAGTTGACTAAAAAAAGTCAAAGCTGATAGGATTTAAAAATATGGTTTTGAAGCGTTTTTTAGTTCGTTTGAGCTCGTAAAACTTTAGCGAATGATATTTTACAGCTAACAAACATTGATTGCATTTGAAGACGTTTAAAAATACTAACTTTGGGTCTCGGTCATACATACATATATCGTGAACTTTAGAAATCGAGTGTTTGGTTAAAACTTTAAGTGAACTAGTTTGTCGAAAAGGCGTGCCTTTTTATGACCTAATATTAACGTCTTAAATTTTTAGGCTTTCCAGAATCGGAAACTTTCCTAATATATAAACTTTCTAAAAATAGAAGTTAGTTGTATTATTCGAAAACCGATATTCTACTTTCTTGAAAGCATATTTATGTCGAATAATTTTCGATGTGCACGCATATGGATTCCTTTATCCTTTATTCTATACGTCACTTATTTGTCATTATATTTTATCTTTCTTTTCCTCTATGGTACCAACGATTTGGATCGAGACTTGAAATTCTTATTTTCACATCTTTCGTCATCATTTTAACACGTGTCTCATGACGATTCCGGCTAAACCTTTTGAAACTCTATCATCTTGTAAGCATTTAATCGATTTTATAATTAATTACTCTTTACTACTCCCGTGTAACACACTCGCTATTTTATAAGATATCATCATGTCACCATATATATAAAATTGTTATTGTTTTTACGAATAATTTACCAATTTATACTACTAGATTTATAAAATACTTGAAAAATACCTTATAAAGTTAATTGACATTGTTTTACGATGTATTTTCATAGCAAATGAAGTCTAGCTCAGTTGGATGGATGCATTTGGTTATAGTCTCCATGTGGGCGAGGTCAGGGGTTCGACTCCTGTCATTCCCCATGTGGGGGATTTTCCCAGAATTGGCAGCCGAGTTTGAATTCCATCGCAATATCTTGAAGCCCCTTAATGGGAAACTTGATGGCTACCATGGGGGTTGATATTCTCTTCGTGAGATGATTCGAACTCGGGTCGAGAGACTTGGTGTCTCGGTGGCACGCAAGATACTCTGCTGCACCAAACCGCCGTTAAAAAAAACGATGTATTTTTATAAATTGTTTTACTTTGGTCTTATAAAAGAATTTTTGAAACATTAAGTTGCTTATTAAGCATCTAACAAATTTTTTTTACTCTCGAAAACGTTTCATAAATCATTTTGATTCCTATTTTGCAAATGTTATTTATATATTTTAAATATATGACATGTAATACTAGTTTGACAAAACTGAG
The DNA here is from genome assembly GCA_025667525.1 of Glebionis coronaria. Lineage (NCBI taxonomy): Eukaryota > Viridiplantae > Streptophyta > Magnoliopsida > Asterales > Asteraceae > Glebionis > Glebionis coronaria. The sequence continues at coordinate 10,843,857 of CM046877.1, forward strand.
TATCACATTGCTAGCCCTAAATTATGCATCGCTTGATCACCTATGTATAATTTAGAAGGAGCCATGCAATGTTGAATAGTAGTCACCTTAAATATATTGACAAGAATCAACTCTTTACTTGTGTTTTTGAAAAACGTTAATTAGAATAAAGTTTTGAAAACTTTTACATATTACGCAAGTAGCACCCGTTCATGACATATGCATATGTTTCCTTATCTTTTCTTGAACGAATTACGTGCATGCGAGTACATTTTTCTTTACTTAACGATCTTTGTTCTACTTATTAACTCATTTTCTCTCCTCATATATAATTCTCTGTATCGCTCGTCAAATTACTAACTATTGATATCGTACTTGAAAGTTCTAGCGTGTATATACTTTCTCCTCGACCAATTTTCTTTGAGTAAATTTTGGTAGTAACTACCAAAATATCAACGGATGCGAATAACGATTTACGACTAGACGTGGATAATGATTTTCTATATCCGTCATAGTGTATGTCAGACACTATCGTCTCAAGATAGTCCAAAAATAATTGAACCTTTGTCTATTGAATATCCTTCATTAAACACTGGAGCCAGTTATATCCCACATCCTGATTCTCCAAGTTCTAGCTCAAACACCTTCATCAGTACTCTCACTCACCAGCTCCACAAAAGTCTTGGACTAAAAATAGTCACATTCAACTAGTGAACATAGTGTGTAATCCTTGTGCTGGTAGACTTACAAGAGCTATGGGCTAGTGGGGAGTATTTATGGCGTGTTTGGTATATAAGTGAGTTTGATATTAGTTTGGTTTGAAAGAAAAATAGAAAAAAAGTATTGATATTATAAAATAATATTTACTTTTTGACAAAAATAATACATAAAAAATAAAATTTAGTATTTTTTAACTCAAAATTTTATATTTTATATGATAAGTATATTAAGTAATAATTTCATAAATAATAAATTACTAAAAGACGAAAGTTTTATTTAATTAATTAAAAATGAACAAAAAAAACGAGACTTTTTGTCAAAAAAAATTCAAGTATCACAAGTTTTTCATGAAACACCACATTTGAAGGTGTGATTGCTAAATTTTAAATTCATCTTTTATACCAAATGTTTATTTTTGATGTGATACCATTCCAAATAGTTTAATAGGTGAACACGCCCTTAATACATATGGACCCTAAGTAAAATGACATATCTAACCTCGTATGCCACACACGTGCCTCCGTTTTATATAACGTTATAACATCGGTTCCTTTCCTTCCAGGGACGAGAATTTGCTAAAAAGTTTCAATCTGACACGGTTTAACCACTTTCAGACTATTCGGGACTAAATCCGCAATTTCTCCAAACTTTAGAGACGATTTATGCAATTTTCTTTAAATAATAGTATAATTTTAATTAAAAAAAAGCTGAAAATATAAAAAAGGGTTAGATAAAATAGCTCACCGCCTCAAAAGAAAGGGTTTTCTTTTCTTTCTTTCCAGCTCAAAGTAACCACAGTCCACCGCCGGAATCTACTCACCGGAATATTCTCCTTCCGGCAATCGGTCAAACCGATTTTGACTTCATTTGTAAGTTTACCTAATTTAATTAGCCTTTTTTTTAGTTCGTTACGATTTAATTAGGTTTTGTTAATTTGATGATTAATTGACTCTATATATATACTGTTATTAGGTTCATTCTAAGCTTATTAGATAAGTTAGTTAGTGATTGTTATGATTCGTTAGGTTTTACGCCTGCGGTTACGGCTGCGTATGTGTTGATTGTTTGATGAGAATTAAACTGTATTTATACTGTTATTAGGTTGATTTTAAGCTTATTAGGTTGATTTTAAGCTTATTAGGTTGATTTAAGCTTATTAGGTTGATTTAAGCTTATTAGGTTGATTTTAAGCTTATTAGGTTGATTTTAAGCTTATTAGGTTGATTTAAGCTTATTAGGTTGATTTAAGCTTATTAGGTTGATTTTAAGCTTATTAGGTTGATTTAAGCTTATTAGGTTGATTTAAGCTTATTAGGTTGATTTTAAGCTTATTAGGTTGATTTTAAGCTTATTAGGTTGATTTAAGCTTATTAGGTTGATTTAAGCTTATTAGTTTTATTTATTAAGTGATTATTATGATTTTAAGCTTATTAGGTTGATTTTAAGCTTATTAGGTTGATTTTAAGCTTATTAGGTTGATTTTAAGCTTATTAGTTTTATTTATTAAGTGATTATTATGATTTTAAGCTTATTAGGTTGATTTTAAGCTTATTAGTTTTAGTTTGTAAGCGATTCTTATAATTTTAAGCTTATTAGGTTGATTTAAGCTTATTAGGTTGATTTAAGCTTATTAGGTTGATTTAAGCTTATTAGGTTGATTTTAAGCTTATTAGGTTGGTTTAAGCTTATTAGTTTTATTTATTAAGTGATTATTATGATTTTAAGCTTATTAGGTTGATTTTAAGCTTATTAGGTTGATTTTAAGCTTATTAGGTTGATTTAAGCTTATTAGGTTGATTTAAGCTTATTAGGTTGATTTAAGCTTATTAGGTTGATTTTAAGCTTATTAGTTTTATTTATTAAGTGATTATTATGATTTTAAGCTTATTAGGTTGATTTTAAGCTTATTAGGTTGATTTTAAGCTTATTAGGTTGATTTTAAGCTTATTAGTTTTATTTATTAAGTGATTATTATGACTTTAAGCTTATTAGGTTGATTTTAAGCTTATTAGTTTTAGTTTGTAAGCGATTCTTATAATTTTAAGCTTATTATGTTGATTAGGTTGATTTTAAGCTTATTAGTTTAGTTTAGTTAGCGATTGTTATGTTTCGTTATGTTTTACGCGTGCCGTTGCGGTTGCGTATGTGTTGATTGTTTGATGAATACTAAACTTACTGCTTATAAATCGGTTCAGTTGTTAGTTAGGTACTGATTGTTACGAGTTGTTAGGTTTTACGGTTATGGTTATGGTTATGGTTACGGTTTTGTGTATGTGTGTGTGGAGTTGTGATTGTTTGATGTATATATACTGTTATTAGGTTGTTTTTAAGCTTATTAGTTTAGTTTATTTAGCGATTGTTATGTTTCGTTAAGTTTTACGCCCAAACTGTATTTATACTGTTTTTAGGTTAATTTTGAGCTTGCTGTCGAAAAATTGAATCGGTTGTTAGTTAGGTAGTGATTGTTACGACTCGTTATGTTTTGAGGTTACATTTGCGTATGTGTGGATTTATGATTGATTGATTGTTTGATGAGAATTGAACTGTATGTATATTGTTATTAGGTTAATTTTAAGGTTACTGCTTAGAATTTCAATCGGTTGTTAGTTAGGTAGTGATTGTTGCGACTCGTTACGTTTTGAGGTTACAGTTAAACTCTATGTATAAAATTATGCTTATTGGTTTAGTTAGTGATTCTTATGATTCGTTAAGTTTTACTTACGGCTGCGTATGTGTTTATTGTTTGATGGTAACTAAACTGTATGTATACTGTTACTAGGTTAATTTTAAGGTTAAGGCTTTGAAATTGAATCGCTTGTTAGTTCAGGTATATATTGTTACAAGGAGTTAGGTTTTACGGTTACGTGAGCGTATGTGTGGATTTGTGATTGTTTCAAGTATATATACTGTTATTAGCTTGATTTTAAGCTTATTAGTTTAGTTAGTTAGCGATTGTTATGTTTCGTTAAGTCTTACGCCTGCGTATGTGTTGATTGTTTGATGAGAATTAAACTGTACGTATACTGTTTTTAGGTTAATTTGAGCTTATTGTTGACGACTTGTTACGTTTTACGGTTACGTGTGCGTATGTGTGGATTTATGATTTTTTCAAGTTTATATACTGTTATTAGGTTTATTTTAAGCTTATTAGTTCTAGTTAGTTAGCGATTGTTATGATTCGTTAGGTTTTACGCCTGCGGTTACGGCTGCGTATGTGTTGATTAGGTTAATTTTGAAGCTTACGGTCTAGAACTTGAATCATTTGTTAGTTAGGTAGTGATTATTACGACTAGTTACGTTTTGAGGTTATGATTAATTAGGTTTTTGTTAGTTTATTGCATATTTGTTAATTTCTGATTGCTTGTTGAGTAATTGACTCTATATGTACTATTATTAGGTTAGTTTTAAGCTTATTAGTTCTAGTTAGTTAGTTAGCGATTGTTATGTTTCGGCTGCGGTTGCGGTTAAGGTTGATTCTTCGATGAAATTAAACTCTATTTATAATGTTTTTAGGTTAATTCTAAGCTTACTGCTTAAAACTTGAGTCGGTTGTTAGTTAGGTAGTGATTGTTACGACTCGTTACGTTTTGAAATTGAATCTGTTGTTGGTTCAGTTATAGATTGTTACGAGTTGTTAGGTTTTACGGTTACGTATGTGTGGATTTATGATTGTTTGAAGTATATATACTGTTTTTAGGTTACTTTTAAGCTTAGTGTTTAGAAATTAGAACTTGAATCGGTTCTTAGTTCTAATTTCTAAACATTAAGCTTAAAAGTAACCTAAAAACAGTATATATACCACAGTCCACCGTCCATCGGAATCTACTCCCCAGAATATTCCTTTATATTCCTTTAAGTAAGATGATTTTGACCTCATTTTTAACTTTACCTAATTTAATCGGTTATTAGTTTGTTATAATTTAATTAGGTTTTATTAGTTTATTATATGTTTCTTAATTTCTGATTGCTTGATGAATAATTGACTCTATTTATACTGTTATTAGGTTGATTTTAAGCTTATTAGTTTAGTTAGCGATTCGTATGATTCGTTAAGTCTTACGCCTGCGGTTAAGGCTGCGTATGTGTTGATTGTTTGATGAGAATTAAACTGTATGTGGACTGTTATTAGGTTAATTTTTAGCTTACTGTTTAGAAATTGAATCGGTTGTTAGTTAGGTTAGTCTTAAGCTTATTAGTTCTAGTTTTTTTTATTTTTATTTTTTTTAATTTTATTAGTTCTAGTTAGTTAGCGATTTTTATGATTCGTCACCTGCGGTTGCAGTTACGGCTGTGGTTACAGTTGATTGTTTGATGAATTCAAACTGTATTAATACTGTTATTAGGTTAATTTTAAGCTTACTGTTTAGAACTTGAATTAGTTGTTAGTTAGGTAGTGATTGTTACGACTTGTTACTTTTTGAGGATACTTTTGCGTATGTGTGGATTTATGATTGTTTGATGGTAATTAAGCTCTATTTATACTGTTACTAGGTTAAATTTGAGCTTTCTGCTTAGAAACTGAATCGGTTGTTAGTTATGTAGTGATTGGTACGACTCGTTACGTTTTGAGGTTACGTTGATTGTTGGAAGAACAATTAAACTCTAGTATAATTTTATGCTTATTAGTTTTGTTAGTGATTGTTATGATTCTTTAAGGTTTACGCCTGCGTTTGTGTTGATTGTTTGATGGTAAGTAAACTGTATGTGTACTGTTTTTAGGTTAATTTTAAGGTTAAAGCTTTGAAATTCAATCTGTTGTTGGTTCAGGTATAGATTGTTACGAGTTGTTAGGTTTTACGGTTACGTGTGCGTATGTGTGGATTTATGATTGTTTGATCTATATATACTGTTATTAGGTTACTTTTGAGTTTTGAGATTAGTGTTTAGAAATTAGAACTTGAATCGGTTATTAGTCAGTTACTGTATGTTGCGATTCTTTAGGTTTTGTGGTTACGGTTTGCGGTTGCGTGTGTGTCGATTATCGATTGCTTGAAAAATATTTAAACTGTATGTGTAATCCTTAGTTAATTTTGAGCTTAGTGTCTAGAACTTGAATTGGTTATCCGTTAGTTAGTGCTTGTTATGAGTTATGGTTTACTCTTACGGTTGCGTAGGTGCAGATTGTTGAGTTATGATTGCTTGAGGAATACTTTTGACTATATATTAGTTCAGTTAGTGATTGTTACTATTCGCTAAGTTTTACGGTTGCGTGTGTGTTGATTGTTGATTGCTTGAAGAATGATTTGACTCTGTATGTGTATTGTTATTAGGTTACTTTTAAGTTTAGTGTTTTCAACTTGAATTGGTAGATAGTTAGGTAGTGATTGTTACGATTCTGACTTTGTATGGTTACATCTGCCTATGTGTTGGTTATTGATTGCTGATTGCTTGATGAATAGTTAATACATATGGACTGTTTTAATCTTCTTTTTTTAAGCTTAGTGTTTAGCACTTGAATCGGTTATTTGTTCAGTTACTAACTGTGACGATTCCTTTAGGTTTTTAGTTTATATATGTGTTAATTGTTGATTGCTTGATGGAAATTGAACTTTATATATATTTTTATTAGGTCTATTGTAAGTTGACTGCTTAGAAATTGAATCGGTTGTTACTTTGGTAGTGATTGTCAGGATTCATTATGTTTTACGGTTGCGGTTGCAGTTGCAGTTGTTAGTTAGGTCTTGTTTGTAACTTCAACCGGTTATTAGTTAGGTAGAGAATGTTACTATTCATTACGTCTTTTCGGTCACAGTTGTGTTGCTTGTTGAAGAATATTTAGACTCTATGTGTATGTGTTCTTTACGTTAATATTAAACTTACTGTTTGTAAATTGATCGTTGTAGCGATTGTTATGATTTGTCATGTTTTAAGGTTATGGTTGCATACGTACTGGTTGTTGGTTTATAATTGGTCGAGGAATATTTTGACTATGTGAAACTGATGGTAGATTTATCCGTAATGTTTAAGTCGACCTTCATCTATAACTTCACCTGATTTATCTGTACGTTTTTACTGTTGCGGTTGTGTATGTGCTGATAGTTGATTGCTGGATGAAAATTAAACCACATGTGTACTACTTAGGTTAATATTAAACTTATTGTTGGTAATTTCAATCGGTAATTAGTTAGTTACTCTTTGTGACGATTCATTTTTTTGGTAATGGGAGTAACCCCGGTAAAATATATTAACCAAAAAATAAAGTTAAGTACATATGGAATACGGCTGAAATACCGCATTAACCTCAAGCCAAGAGCTTGATTAACTAGTGTTTGTGACGATTCATTAGGTTAAAGTTTGCATAGCCGCATAGGTGTTGATTGTTGCGTGTTGATTTATGATTTCTTGATGTATACTCTAAACCTGTGAAACTGAAACTCATAGTAGACTTGAATATATGACTGATATATATGCATATTGTGATTCTTAAAACTTGGTACTTGAGTGGCCAGCCATGGCGAGAAGTACTTGGAATCTGGGATTGAAATTTTTTGTATATGTATCTCGTAATTATATGTATGACATGTTTATAGGACAATAGAATTGTTCATACGACGCTATAACTATATGCTCAAAAACATTTACACCATTAGTATATTGCCCAGCTCAAATCGCCTAGTCAATTACCTTTTGGCGGGCAATCGCCGACTACTCGGCCTTGTAATCCGAGTTTCACAACGCTGTTTATTTTTGTATCATTAATAACAAGTCTAACTAACTCACTCTTTCCAACAGATACTAGTCTCAACGTTCTGTATATACAAGTGTAGGTTATTGAATATTAGCAACATGATATTAACTTGCTGGTTCATGTTTTGTTGTTGTGGTAGTAGTTGCGACTAATAAAGTAATTGTAGCCTGTATACCCTGGTTTCTTAGTGTCTGATAATGTTTTGTTCCGTCACTGATCGTTGTTAGCTGTTTCATTAGTGATGGCATAAAGTTTAGCAAAATAATTTGCACATGATAGTGTCATGAAGCCGATGTTAGTGCGAGGATAAGAGTAATTGATGATAGGCTCTTGTAATATAATCTCAATTAGACAATGGCGATCAAGAAGACTAAGTTCAACCTAGACGAATGGAACTTTATGAAGATACGAAAATATTAAAACTGTAACTATCCTAGTTTGGAGGTATTATTCACGCGGTTATGCCTTTATGACATGTAATACTAAATTTATCCTAATGAGAGTGAGTGGCATTTGTTTAAGTCAAGCTATGGCACTTCGCCACGATCCAAAAAACCTCATTACTTGTTACATAGAAAAAAAAAATTCAGGAAGAAAACTGCAATTTTATTGATCAATATGCTGTTAATATACACAAGTCGTCACTTTTTAGTCTAATTGCGCTTCTTGTTTACTTTGGTTACTTCTGTAGTAGTTGTTAACCTTTTAACTTTTACTGTATGATGGCTTTTAGGGATAAATGGGGAAAAAAGTTAAGAAGGGAACTCCCCGAAAGACAGTTCCGCCCAAAGCGGTCTCACAAAAAAAAGTTCCAACAGCGGCAGTTGATTCAGTTTCGGCTGTTAGAGAGGAAAGAGTATGTCCCCATCTTGATAAGGGAATTAATGTAGAGAAAGTCTCCATAAAGATGGCTCTATCAGAGTCGCATAAATGTGATGATTGTAGAGAAGGGGCGATTGATAAAAGGGCAGGTAAAGGCAAACATGGTAAGAAAAAAGGTGGTGGTTCCGAGTCCAAATCCATTTGGGTGTGTTTGGAATGTGGTCAGTTTACATGTGGGGGTGTTGGGTTTCCTACAGTACCTCAGACTCACGCGTCTCGTCATTCCAAGCAGATGCGTCACCCATTGGCAGTCAAACTTACAAATCCTAATCTTCGGTGGTGCTTCTCTTGTGATATGCCCCTTCCAGTTAAATCTTTAGAAGAGAACGGCGAACAAATAGATGGGGAACAAAAAGATGCTTTAGCTGAAGTTATTAAAGTATTAAAGGCTCAACGACCCTCAAATAACTCGCTGGATGTTGAGAGTGTTTATTTTGGAAGTGGCAGTGTGCTAAGCGAGAGCATATTGGCAAATAAAAACTCATTAAGTAGTTCAGATACTAGTGGTGGGCATAAAGTGAAGGGTTTGCTTAATTTAGGAAACACTTGTTTCCTGAATTCAGCGCTGCAAAATCTTCTAGTAATTGATAGGTTACGGGATCACTACTTGAAGATAGAGACGGGTGGGCCTCTTTCATTTTCTCTAAAAAAGCTATTTGTTGAAGCTAATCCTTTAGAAAGTGGGAAACATGTGGTCAACCCAAGACCCCTTTTTAACTCTATTTGTGGCATAGCTTCTCAATTTAAGGGATATCAACAGCAGGATAGTCACGAGGTGCTTCGCTTTTTGCTCGATGGGTTATCCAGCGAAGAGACAAGCATACAAAATTCTGATCCAAAAAATAGTCCTACTTTAGTAGATTTTCTGTTTGGGGGGCAAATTTCTAGCAGTGTCAGTTGTTTGGAATGCGGGCACACTTCAATAGTGTATGAACCGTATCTAGATCTTTCGTTACCATTACCAACGAAGAAAGTTCCATCTAAAAAAGTGCCACCAGTTCCTTCAAAGAAACTAAAACCACCTCCAAAGAGACGCGGGAGATACGCGACAAAGATCAACAGAACTTCCAATACCACTGCAGCTGCCAACGCTCCGGTTGTTCCAACCAGTAGTGATTCCTCACATGCTGAAATTAATGTAATTGAAAAAATGTCTGAGTTGACAATCAAGGAACCAGACGTTTCTCCAGATAATATGGCACTTGTAGTTTATGTTGCGCCAAGCACTGTGTTGAATAGTAATGTTAATGATAATTCTACAGTGGATTCCTCGAATGATATATCGTGGTTGGATTATTTGGATACGGAAACAGTATTGAGTGATCAAAATGCAGATGCATCCGTTGGTGATTATATGGTCACAGACGAGGCTATATTGCAGCAGGTTATTGAAGCTAGCAAGATTGAATCAAATGGTTTGAAGGAAACGCCCTCTTCAACCGACGATTCTGTATTGCAGGAGGTGATTGAGGCTAGCAAGATTGAATCAAATGGTTTAAAGGAAACGCCCTCATCAACTGACGATTCTGTATTGCAAGAGGTGATTGAGGCTAGCAAGATTGAATCAAATGGTTTAAAGGAAACGCCCTCTTCAACTGACGATTCTGTATTGCAAGAGGTGATTGAGGCTAGCAAGATTGAATCAAATGGTTTAAAGGAAACGCCCCCTTCAACCGACGATTCTGTATTGCAAGAGGTGATTGAGGCTAGCAAGACCGACTCCAATGGTTTGACGGAAACAACGGCTTCTACAGATGTTTCGTTGTTGGATCATGCTGAACCAAGTTCTTCATCAAATGATCACAATATGACATCAAATGCTGAAAACGGTACTGATGTTTTACAGGAAGAAGAGCCGAAGTTGATTCAACAATCAGAAGTTATATTGCTTCCTTATGAGGAGCTTACCTCAACCAGTAATGGCAATGGGGCGGCATCGTCTTCTATCGGATGTGAAAAAGAAGAAACGGCGGATATTGATGTTTTTGGGGTTGGGGGTTTATTCGATGAACCGGAGGAGGTGGTTTATGGGCCAGCTGTGGGTCCTGTCTCAAATGGAGTGGTGGAGAGTGGCTGGGAATCTGATTGTGATGAGGTGGACAATACTGATTCACAGGTGTCTGTGGATAAATGTTTAGCTTATTTCACAGCATCGGAGCTTCTCACGAAAACTGAACATGCTTGGCATTGTGAGCAATGTTCAAAGGCTTTGATAGAGCAAAAGAAAAAACTTCAGGAATGTGTTTCAAATGGAGCCGAAAATGGAAATTCAAACATTTCATCTGATTCTGTCACAGATTGCCCCCTTTCTAATGATGAAAGTGATTGCGGTCAGGTAACATCTGAAGTAGAAGAACAGAATAGTTTGGTTAATGGTGAAGAGAGTTGTAGTGTACAAGATACTGATTCCTGTCAAGCAAACGGATCCACCAGTGATAATAGCAAGTATGAGAAAGTTGAGAGAAGGGCATCTAAACGCCTAGCTACGAAAAATGGTTCAAAACCGGTTGAGAAAAACGGCGTCGACAAAAGTGGGGTGGACTCTAGTAAGGTCAAGGTGATACGGGATGCATCCAAGAGGATTCTAATTAACAAGGTCCCACCAATCTTGACCATTCATTTAAAAAGATTAAGTCAAGATGCTCGTGGGCGGTTACATAAATTAAATGGACATGTTGATTTTAAAGAAGTCATGGATCTTAAGCCCTACATGGATCCTAGGTACGACTCTGTTTTAAATTCTGTTTTTTTTTTTTTTTTGTGTGTGTTGAAACTAGACGTGCATCAATTCTAGTCGAAATTGTCCAGAAATTAACTTAAATGAAATTACCTAAATGGTCCCTCTGGGTTGCACAAAATTGCGGAATCGACTCCTAGCTGATACTAATTACGGACATATGGTTCCTATAACTGTTTGCTTTTACTTTTGGTCATTCAAGTATGTAACTAATGTTACTTTTGGTCCATCAAGTATGTAGCTAACTTCTCTTTTGGCCCCTAAATCATAAAAGTCGAGGGACCATATATGCAGCAAACAGTGTTTCTAGGGTTCGTATTTGTGATTAGTAAGTAAGGAACCAAATCAGCAAACGTAAACACGTGAACCATGTATATAATAACTGAACAAAGCTATAATATGACACGGTCCCCGTCAAACATAATATGAATCATGTTGGTTTTTTGTCTAAATTTGTTATTTGAACACTACTTACTTACGATTTTACAGCTGCTGCAAAGATAGAGAAACATACAAATACCGTTTAATAGGAGTCGTTGAGCATCTAGGGACAATGAGGGGAGGCCATTATGTTGCATACGTGAGAGGGCCTGCTGCAAAGGGTAACAATGATTGCGTATGGTACCACGCCAGTGATGCTCATGTCAAACAAGTTTCGTTCGAGGAAGTGCTAAGATGCGAGGCCTACCTCTTGTTCTATGAAGAAATGTAAGACGACACATTTTTTCATTTAGGCTCGTCTTTGAACTTTTAATACCTTTAATTGGAAGTTTTTGGGAATTTAGGGGATCCTATTGAGAATATCCCCAAAGAGAGTTGATAAAAGTTTCTTGATACATATACACAACAGCAACCACAAAATACAGTTTTCGGTTATCCTACTTTCTTTTTTTCTTGTGAAAGTTTATATCAGTTCTTTAGAGGCAGAAATTTTGTGGTAGTCGACGAATGCTTGTTTTGTGTATAATATTTGTGGGATCCTTGACAGATTATTAATTATGGTGGAGTTCTTTAAAAATTTAATTTTCGCCGTATTCTGAATTTTACGAGTCAAGAAGCTAAAATTTAATGTTGGTATGCATGTTTGAAAACCATCAATCTGCAGTATGATTAACTTGATCACTTTTATAAGATGATGCATAGAATACAGATGTTAGATACTAATGATGGAACACATGTAAAGCGTTTACGTCACCAAATCAGACCAGGTTCCAAACTCTGTTTATATATTCTAGGATTGACAAAAAAGTGTCCGAAATGTGCAAGTAAGTTTATGGGTGTGCTCAAGCTCAAACTCTCGCGTGTATATCCTTTTGTGTGAAACCGAGTTACATCAGTTTTATGTTTGCGTTTGTGACACCATAACTTGGGTTAAACGACAGCTGAATATGTTAGGGTGTTAAACTGCAATAAATAAATGATAATTCGAACAGGCAAAGAGAAAACGGATTGCAAGTTTGTAATAGGAATCTTAAAATAAAACAGAATATGTTACAGCGAATTTGAAGATAAATATACTGAAATATTTATGCTCTTGATCCGTTAGAGATAGATGTAGTCGCACAAACACCTCCAGATTGAAAAGTGCCTAATGTTTTACCCAAAGTCGTTCGCCGAACCCTGCCACAAGATTGAGAAGTTCCCTATGGGGTTTCTTGAATCGTGGCATCTTTAGAACTTGCAGCTCGGTCAGCTTGATTACCAGCATACTTTTCTCTGAAGAACTTCACTTGTTCATTTGTCTGCACACCACGCAAATAACGCACATTCAAGATAATGCATAATTATTTTGAATAAGCCATATGTAATCATCAATAGAGAACAATCAAGCACTGTATATACCAGTTGTGTAAATAATGGCTCCGGGGTGCCAATTCTGTGTCCAGCAGGTATTAACTCCCATGGTGTCTTGGCTTTTTCTATATCTTCATCAGTGAGTGAAAGATTGACGGGTAAAGCGAGCTGCTTGAGTACCTTCAGTAAACAAAGCGAAAACATCGTTTACGGGTCTGAATGCAAATTTTCGAGAACATTTCTCAGCTCTGTTCCACATGAAGTGCAGAGCTGCAAATTACTTACCTTAGCGGAAAATGATGGCATAAAAGGCTCTAACAAGCAAGCAAGAAGATAAACTAATCCCACCGAAGTTTTCATGACTACGGAACACGTAGGTCGGTCTTCCTTGTAAAGCTTCCAGAATTTAGTTTCCTACATGCAATTAACACACATCCGTTAATTCTAAGCAAAGACAGGACGCTCATCGTGGTATAATTTCGTCTATAGAACCGCAGACTTACTTGTAAATATGCATTTCCCGCGTTAGAGATTTTCATTGCAGCTTTCAGTCCTTTCTTTAGCTCAACCTATGTGAAACGTAAACACATACTTATTCCAACGAGAACTCGTTTAAGACACTACCTTTATCGTCACAGAACTAATATGTTTCAGAATCATAAATTACCTTGTCCATGGCCTCTATGTATATATCCAATTGAAGACCAATCGTTTTTACCAGTTTTTCGGATTTGGGATGTGCATCAGCACCTGGAGCGTCCGGAACTATGGAATTGTATCCTGAACCAAAGAAGTCATAGTAGATACTATTTAGATGAAATCAAGTTGCACCCTTAAAAAGTTTCACTTCAGGTAAAGTTAATCCCAATTACTAACCTGGATTACTTGCAATAAAGCGCAAGACGCGGTTGATGTAATTTCCAAGATTACTAATCAAATCGTTCTTTACCTTTATCTGCATATCCGACCATGCGAATAACGTGTCTCTTACCTAGACATACAGACTCAAAAATCAGGGTCAGAGAGAAAAAGAAGGACGCGTGAAGAAAATAGAAGTCACCAAGAGTGAGAGGTAGACTTTTTAGCGGTATAATGCACAAATTTTGTACCTCTGGTCTATTAGCTAGCAAATAGTATCGCCATACTTCTACCGGTATGTTTGTTTCCTTTGCATCATTACCAAAGACACCCACACCTTTACTCTTTGAGAACTTATCTACACATGATATCCCAAAATGAAATTAGTTGGTATAATCAGAAACAAACTGTCATTTAATTGTCAAGTGAAAATCGCAACCCACCATTTTCATAGTTTAGGTACTCCGTAACACTTATAGTCTTCAATAAAGTCCAGTCCTCGCCAGTTCCTAGAAGCGTAGAGGGGAACATAATCTGAAAGAATCATTTCAAACTCGATGAGGAAACAACGTCAAAGGTGTTGGCAGAAGTTACACATTAGAGAATTCAGCTTAACAAATACAAAAAGTCCCGAAGACAACAGATATGTAAAATTTCTGAATTCTGAGATATCGTAGAAAGCATCACAGAAAAACAGTAAATGAACAGGTACGAGAATAAGATGTACTTACAGTGTGAAAGGGCACGTTATCCTTGCCCATAAACTGATACAATTCCACATCTTTAGGATTCTTCCACCACTTCTCCCACTCAGGCGTGTAACACGCAGTGATCGAGATATATCCAATCGGTGCATCAAACCAAACATAGAAAACCTTGTCTTTGAATCTCTCATGAGGGACAGGAACACCCCACTTTAAATCTCTAGTAATACATCGTTGTCTTAGTCCTTCGTCAAGCCATCCCTTTGTTGCTGCTATAGCATTGTTACTCCACGAACCTTCCACTGTGCTTTTGTACTTCTCGAGCTTATCTTGCAACAACGGGAGCTCAAGAAACAAATGATTTGTTTCACGGATATGAGGACTGTTTCTGCAGACCTATTTACAGACCAAAATTTGGAGCCGTAAGCAGAAATTTGAAAGATAGAAGACGCACTCATAGACAAGGATATGTATATTTATCTGTTCTCTCTTGTCGGTTTTAGGCTAAAGTTTACCTTGCATTTAGGATCAAGGAGTTCCGTAGGATTTAACAGTTTACTACATTTATCACATTGGTCTCCTCGTGCAGAAGTATAACTACAATCTGGGTGCGGGCAGGTACCATCAACAAGCCGGTCAGCTAAAAATTTCTGGCACACATCACAGTAGAGCTGCATCGTAAAACAGATACAATACTTATTAGATATTTTTCACAAGATCGTATCACGTTAAATACAAACAAAAACATATACATACTTGCTGCATTGTGTTCTCAGATATCCAATTGTTATCCAATAACTTTTTAAAAATTGCTTGGCAAATTTCGGTTTGCTGTGGCGTTGAAGTCCGTCCAAAATAATCAAAACTGATGTCAAACCAATCATAGACTTCTTTGTGAATCGCATGATACCTGCAGCGACAAATAAGCTAAGTTTGATCAGAATCCAAAATGACCATCAAAAAGTCATAACGAAGACGAGGTAAAATCATTACCTGTCACAAATATCTCTAGGAGTGCAATTTTCTTCCAATGCTTTAGTCTCGGTGGCCGTCCCATACTCATCAGTTCCACATATGTATAGCACGTTGTAACCTCTCAATCGAAGATACCTTGCAAACGCATCCGCGCTTAACACGCCTACACATTACATCACATCAAATGCAGAATAAAAACGAAGAAACTATATTGCTTATTTTTTTATAACTTCAGAATAAGTCCATTATTGCGATTTTACGTAAAAGTTAACCTAAAGACCATATACTTACATCCAATGAGGTTGCCAAGGTGAGGAAAGTTATTAACGTAAGGAAGAGCACTAGTAATGAGATAATTCTTTGCGCCCGGTATCGGAAGCTTCTTCGGACCATCACCGGAGCCAGAAAATGTATCATCGGCCATCGCTAGGGTTTAAATTTACTTTGTGGTACGTGATCTTATTTTAGGTTAGTGAGGGAATAGAGCAGATAGGGGGTCTTTATATATGAGGATACCGACTGTGACTAGTGTTTTATTTATAGTATATACTTTTCTACGAATAACATGTGTTTTCAATGTTTTTTGCTTGACACGCAAGGTTCTTTGCTTGACTTGCAAGCTACTTATTTTATTCATTCACAATAAACTTTCTAGTAGAGCATAAATTATATTTGAGGTTCGTTGCTTGACTTGCAAGCTACTTATTTTTGCTTGACACGCAAGGAGTTTCATTAAACTTTCTAGTAGAGCATAAATTATATTTGAACTCTCGGGTCTTGGTCAAAGGAAAACCCAATAAACTTTATTTTTTCTCATATTACTATACTCAAGCTGATCGGTGTTGGGTTTAATCGTTTAACCAAGTTCACCTAGAGGCATTTTAATAAGTCTTACACTTGACTTTATTTTAGTTAGTATGTTAAAGTTTGAATTGGTATTAGACTTTGACCTATTATTTAGGATAATAGAAGTGCATGGTTAGTAGTATTCATAGTGCCAATTCTTTAGGAGGTTAAGTCCCACGTAGCTTTCTGTAAAGGCTATTTAAAGCCTTATGTAGTTCTTGTGAATGTAACCAGTTTTCCTTTTCCAATAAACAGAAATATTGCAACCCATTTTGCCGTTTTGATTGGCGTGACCGTGGGTGCGAGTCCGGGCCTAAGGAGGCTGGTTCCTACATTTGGTATCAGAGCGCTAGGCTCGTACCGGGGAAGCCTCCGCCATCGGCGGGTGTGTCGGTGGTGGAGGGCAGGTGTTGAGAAGGTTCGGACAGCGGAGGACCGACGCCGTAGAGAAGACCGAGGAAGCTCCAGCGTGAGACCGAGAAGACCGAGGAGCTGCAAAAGACCGGGCAGCACCTAGACCGACACAGGTGGCAATAGACCGAAAGCTCACCTAAGAAAAATAGACCGAGACCGAAACAGATAACCGTGACCGGCGGGTTATCTAGACCGAAGTTTCAACAGCAAAAGACCGAAGGACTGTTGAATTAGAAGACCGAGACCGAAGGAGGCGACCGAGACCAAGACCGTGTCCGCTGGTTGCTCGAGAAAGATAAGGAAGACCGAGTTTCAACAGAAATGACCGAATGATACTGTTGATCAAAGACCGATGACCGAAGACCGAAAGGCCGAAGACCGAAAGGCCGAAGACCGAAAGGCCGATGACCGAAAGGCCGAAGACCGAAGAACGAAGAAGACCGAATACTGTTGAATCAAAGGACCGAAAGATTCACAGAACGACCGAACAAAGAAAGACCGCAAGAACTGTTTTATGAAAAGCTGGAAGGAGTAAGGAGAAGTGAAGAAAAGAAAGAAGAAATGAGTGATGAGTTGCTTAGCAAGAAACAGACATGGGAAATAACAAGAGAAAGGAAGGCGCATCTGATGTGCGTTTTGTGGAACAAGAAAACATCACAGCATGTGGCTTTGATTGGTTGTTTGAAAGATGATGGAGACTTCAACACATGTCGTGTTGAATAGCGTCGGAAGTTGCATTTAACGAGATACGTCGATGTGTCCGGGAAAAAAAATCGAGAAACGGAGGTGCTTAGGACGTGGCTGAGGGGTGACGTTAATAAACGATTAAGGGGGTGATTGTTGGGTTTAATCGTTTAACCAAGTTCACCTAGAGGCATTTTAATAAGTCTTACACTTGACTTTATTTTAGTTAGTATGTTAAAGTTTGAATTGGTATTAGACTTTGACCTATTATTTAGGATAATAGAAGTGCATGGTTAGTAGTATTCATAGTGCCAATTCTTTAGGAGGTTAAGTCCCACGTAGCTTTCTGTAAAGGCTATTTAAAGCCTTATGTAGTTCTTGTGAATGTAACCAGTTTTCCTTTTCCAATAAACAGAAATATTGCAACCCATTTTGCCGTTTTGATTGGCGTGACCGTGGGTGCGAGTCCGGGCCTAAGGAGGCTGGTTCCTACAATCGGAGATTCGGACCTGAACCCAATTAACACCAATGTTAAACTCCTAATTAGGTGGTTTTTAAGAAAATTTTGTGAAAATAAATATGAACAACTGAACAAGCAGGGCCGTCTCATGGATTTTGGAGGCCCTATGCCATTATGACGTTATAGGCCTTTCGAGTAACACAAAAAACTTAAACAAGTGTAAAGAAAGTATAGAAAAAAATGCAAGTGTCCTAACATATGAATTCAACTTTGATATATTAGAGTAGTGTATTACATTCCTATGTCTATATCATCATACTGATTTTCTCAGACCACATTTAAAACAATTTCATTAGAAAATTTATAGAAATATTCATAAATAAATGAAGGTAGACTAATTACTAACCACTTTTAGAAATGAGCTGAGATCATAACTTTTATAAATATGTTTGAATTTATTTTAGAATAAAGCCAAAATATCATAATAATGGTGTATTATTTGTAAAGCTCAGGGGTGTAAAATGAATATTATTCATATTTGTCATCTCTTTCATCTCGTCAGTCACATCTACAACTCTGAAATTTACTTTTCACTGGTTCCTTTTCTAAATCGTGCAAAAATAACCTAAAAGCAATGTTAGCTATATAATATCAAACCTTAAGTTTTAGTATACATATCAGATTGAACAAAACCCAAAATAAAATCAGCCTCTTCGTTATAACATTGGAGGCCCTCAAAATTTTGGGGCCCTGTGCGGTTGCACTGCCTGCACACCCCAAAATCCGCCCTGGAACAAGTAAAGTTTTAAAACAATTTTATGTTTTAGTTTTACCTTTCTCACTTTATAAAAAGAGGGCTTTTGTATATATATCTTTTTAAAGATGCAAAATTGCATATATATCTAAAATATGCATAAAAATCATTGTACCATGTGTATGAAAAACTTGTACAAAAGATATATATGTAATTATTGACATTATATGCAATTCCTCCTATAAAGGAAGTTACGCATATAAAATTTAGGAGAAAATTTTAAATGCTCTAAGATATCACGTTTTTTCTTTTTTTTTGCACCAATCAAATGATAATTTTTTAAAATGACTTATGTAACTTATACAATTTATGTGACTTTTTCAAAAATAGAAAAAACATTTTTAATAATTTTTCAAAATATTCTCATTTTTGAAAAAGTCACATAAATTGTATAAAGCATTTTAAAAATTCTTATTTGGTTGGTGAAAAAGAAAAAAAACGACATGTTGAGTATTTCAAGAAATTTTCCCATAAAATCTATTACTTAATTAAATCAAGATAATAATTGAAGTATGTGGCAAAATTCTAACTATGACAACTAAGGCTTTTTCTGACGTGTCCAATTTTCCTTCAATTATGCTCCTGCTTTGCAAAGCAAAGTAAACTAAAGCAACACAAGAAAACTAACCACGTTTCATACTACGTAATAACTGTTCTTATTCAACTTCTCTGCCTTTTCTCTTCCCTATCAGTACATGATCAACAAAACAATCCGAAATTACATCAATTTACGATATCAGGTTGTTAATTATTTTGTTCTACTGAATCTAAGGAAGAAACTGAATTTAGGGATATCGTATAGGTAACCTTTACAATAACGGTTTTTGGTTTTTCAAATTTTGTTTTGGTAATTTTATTCATCCCCTTTGTAATCCATATTTTCTACAGATTTTGATGTTGAAATTGTCTTTATGTACAAAGAAGTTATGGAGAAATGTTCCTTCTCTCACTCCACATCACTTATGTATGGAACCGGTAAGAAGTTTATGGTATTTCAGAATCAACATAATAATAAACATATGGCATATTGGTTATCAAATACATCTGCGTTGGTGTTCTTGATACAAGAAAATCTGGAAAACTATGCAGGTACAACATTTGTTACTTAGATGATTGTTGTTTTTGTTTTGATCTTTTTATTTATCATGCGTTTTCTATTTATTTTGTTTCTGTGTCTATGGGCATGACATCCCTCAATAACCTGATATCATTATGCATAACATTAAGGGTCTGAAATACTCGACCTCCATCTTCAATCTGAAAGGAATTATCGTATGTGGTTTAATCATGAAGCTTCTGAAAATGTTATTTGAACAACTTAGAAACGTTTTTTTTTACAATCTAAGTGCTTCACGAAGAGTGGTCAATTTTAGGTGGAAATACACTCTAACGTCAAGTGAATTGTCAAATACTCAAGAAGTAGTTGTGCAACAGGTGGCAGTCAGGTCTCAAACATGCTTTCAGGCTTTAAAAGGCTTCTTTAAGCCATCGACCCGCTAACTACTTCTGTATTTATAGCCCACTTTATTTGGCACAAATTCGGGCAGCAGTAGACATCAACTCGGCCTCCTGTGGTCAACTTGCAGGTTAACTTCCTATCCGGATCCTTCATTCCCTTCAATTAATGAATAATATATGTGTCAGCTATTGTACTATATATTAGTTTTAGTATCAGAAACATAAAAGTGAAACATACCGGTTGATCAATGTCCTTTTAGATGTAAAATAATATAACCCCTCAAAATGGCGAATGAGTGAGTAAGTTAGTATATTTGACATGTTATTTTGCGGTGAGAAGTATAATTAAATCAAGATAATAACTGAAGTATGTGGCAAAATTCTAACTATGACAGCTAAGGCTTTTTCTGACGTGTCCAATTTTCCTTCAATTATGCTCCTGCTTTGCAAAGCAAAGTAAACTAAAGCAACACAAGAAAACTAACCACGTTTCATACTACGTAATAACTGTTCTTATTCAACTTCTCTGCCTTTTCTCTTCCCTATCAGTACATGATCAACAAAACAATCCGAAATTACATCAATTTACGATATCAGGTTGTTAATTATTTTGTTCTACTGAATCTAAGGAAGAAACTGAATTTAGGGATATCGTATAGGTAACCTTTACAATAACGGTTTTTGGTTTTTCAAATTTTGTTTTAGTAATTTTATTCATCCCCTTTGTAATCCATATTTTCTACAGATTTTGATGTTGAAATTGTCTTTATGTACAGAGAAGTTATGGAGAAATGTTCCTTCTCCCACTCCACATCACTTATGTATGTAACCGGTAAGAAGTTTATGGTATTTCAGAATCAACATAATAATAAACATATGGCATATTGGTTATCAAATACATCTGCGTTGGTGTTCTTGATACAAGAAAATCTGGAAAACTATGCAGGTACAACATTTGTTACTTAGATGATTGTTGTTTTTGTTTTGATCTTTTTATTTATCATGCGTTTTCTATTTATTTTGTTTCTGTGTCTATAGGCATGACATCCCTCAATAACCTGATATCATTATGCATAACATTAAGGGTCTGAAATACTCGACCTCCATCTTCAATCTGAAAGGAATTATCGTATGTGGTTTAATCATGAAGCTTCTGAAAATGTTATTTGAACAGCTTAGAAACGTTTTTTTACAATCTAAGTGCTTCACGAAGAGTGGTCGATTTTAGGTGGAAATACACTCTAACGTCAAGTGAATTGTCAAATACTCAAGAAGTAGTTGTGCAACAGGTGGCAGTCAGGTCTCAAACATGCTTTCAGGCTTTAAAAGGCTTCTTTAAGCCATCGACCCGCTAACTACTTCAGTATTTATAGCCCACTTTATTTGGCACAAATTCGGGCAGCAGTAGACATCAACTCGGCCTCCTGTGGTCAACTTGCAGGTTAACTTCCTATCCGGATCCTTCATTCCCTTCAATTAATGAATAATATATGTGTCAGCTATTGTACTATATATTAGTTTTAGTATCAGAAACATAAAAGTGAAACATACCGGTTGATCAATGTCCTTTTAGATGTAAAATAATATAACCCCTCAAAATGGCGAATGAGTGAGTAAGTTAGTATATTTGACATGTTATTTTGCGGTGAGAAGTATAATTAAATCAAGATAATAACTGAAGTATGTGGCAAAATTCTAACTATGACAGCTAAGGCTTTTTCTGACGTGTCCAATTTTCCTTCAATTATGCTCCTGCTTTGCAAAGCAAAGTAAACTAAAGCAACACAAGAAAACTAACCACGTTTCATACTACGTAATAACTGTTCTTATTCAACTTCTCTGCCTTTTCTCTTCCCTATCAGTACATGATCAACAAAACAATCCGAAATTACATCAATTTACGATATCAGGTTGTTAATTATTTTGTTCTACTGAATCTAAGGAAGAAACTGAATTTAGGGATATCGTATAGGTAACCTTTACAATAACGGTTTTTGGTTTTTCAAATTTTGTTTTGGTAATTTTATTCATCCCCTTTGTAATCCATATTTTCTACAGATTTTGATGTTGAAATTGTCTTTATGTACAGAGAAGTTATGGAGAAATGTTCCTTCTCCCACTCCACATCACTTATGTATGTAACCGGTAAGAAGTTTATGGTATTTCAGAATCAACATAATAATAAACATATGGCATATTGGTTATCAAATACATCTGCGTTGGTGTTCTTGATACAAGAAAATCTGGAAAACTATGCAGGTACAACATTTGTTACTTAGATGATTGTTGTTTTTGTTTTGATCTTTTTATTTATCATGCGTTTTCTATTTATTTTGTTTCTGTGTCTATAGGCATGACATCCCTCAATAACCTGATATCATTATGCATAACATTAAGGGTCTGAAATACTCGACCTCCATCTTCAATCTGAAAGGAATTATCGTATGTGGTTTAATCATGAAGCTTCTGAAAATGTTATTTGAACAGCTTAGAAACGTTTTTTTTACAATCTAAGTGCTTCACGAAGAGTGGTCGATTTTAGGTGGAAATACACTCTAACGTCAAGTGAATTGTCAAATACTCAAGAAGTAGTTGTGCAACAGGTGGCAGTCAGGTCTCAAACATGCTTTCAGGCTTTAAAAGGCTTCTTTAAGCCATCGACCCGCTAACTACTTCTGTATTTATAGCCCACTTTATTTGGCACAAATTCGGGCAGCAGTAGACATCAACTCGACCTCCTATGGTCAACTTTGCAGGTTAACTTCCTATCCGGATCCTTCATTCCCTTCAATTAATGAATAATATATGTGTCGGCTATTGTACTATATATTAGTTTTAGTATTAGAAACATAAAAGTGAAACATACCGGTTGATCAATGTCCTTTTAGATGTAAAATAATATAACCCCTCAAAATGGCGAATGAGTGAGTAAGTTAGTATATTTGACATGTTATTTTGCGGTGAGAAGTATAATTAAATCAAGATAATAACTGAAGTATGTGGCAAAATTCTAACTATGATAGCTAAGGCTTTTTCTGACGTGTCCAATTTTCCTTCAACTATGCTCCTGCTTTGCAAAGCAAAGTAAACTAAAGCAATACAAGAAAACTAACCACGTTTCATACTACGTAATAACTGTTCTTATTCAACTTCTCTGCCTTTTCTCTTCCCTATCAGTACATGATCAACAAAACAATCCGAAATTACATCAATTTACGATATCAGGTTGTTAATTATTTTGTTCTACTGAATCTAAGGAAGAAACTGAATTTAGGGATATCGTATAGGTAACCTTTACAATAACGGTTTTTGGTTTTTCAAATTTTGTTTTGGTAATTTTATTCATCCCCTTTGTAATCCATATTTTCTACAGATTTTGATGTTGAAATTGTCTTTATGTACAGAGAAGTTATGGAGAAATGTTCCTTCTCTCACTCCACATCACTTATGTAAGGAACCGGTAAGAAGTTTATGGTATTTCAGAATTAACATAATAATAAACATATGGCATATTGGTTATCAAATACATCTGCGTTGGTGTTCTTGATACAAGAAAATCTAGAAAACTATGCAGGTACAACATTTGTTACTTAGATGATTGTTGTTTTTGTTTTGATCTTTTTATTTATCATGCGTTTTCTATTTATTTTGTTTCTGTGTCTATAGGCATGACATCCCTCAATAACCTGATATCATTATGCATAATATTAAGGGTCTGAAATACTCGACC
Source organism: Glebionis coronaria (assembly GCA_025667525.1). NCBI lineage: Eukaryota > Viridiplantae > Streptophyta > Magnoliopsida > Asterales > Asteraceae > Glebionis > Glebionis coronaria. Next base: position 10,867,600 of record CM046877.1, read on the forward strand.
TCCATCTTCAATCTGAAAGGAATTATCGTATGTGGTTTAATCATGAAGCTTCTGAATATGTTATTTGAACAGCTTAGAAACGTTTTTTTTACAATCTAAGTGCTTCACGAAGAGTGGTCGATTTTAGGTGGAAATACACTCTAACGTCAAGTGAATTGTCAAATACTCAAGAAGTAGTTGTGCAACAGGTGGCAGTCAGGTCTCAAACATGCTTTCAGGCTTTAAAAGGCTTCTTTAAGCCATCGACCCGCTAACTACTTCTGTATTTATAGCCCACTTTATTTGGCACAAATTCGGGCAGCAGTAGACATCAACTCGGCCTCCTGTGGTCAACTTGCAGGTTAACTTCCTATCCGGATCCTTCATTCCCTTCAATTAATGAATAATATATGTGTCAGCTATTGTACTATATATTAGTTTTAGTATCAGAAACATAAAAGTGAAACATACCGGTTGATCAATGTCCTTTTAGATGTAAAATAATATAACCCCTCAAAATGGCGAATGAGTGAGTAAGTTAGTATATTTGACATGTTATTTTGCGGTGAGAAGTATAATTAAATCAAGATAATAACTGAAGTATGTGGCAAAATTCTAACTATGACAGCTAAGGCTTTTTCTGACGTGTCCAATTTTCCTTCAATTATGCTCCTGCTTTGCAAAGCAAAGTAAACTAAAGCAACACAAGAAAACTAACCACGTTTCATACTACGTAATAACTGTTCTTATTCAACTTCTCTGCCTTTTCTCTTCCCTATCAGTACATGATCAACAAAACAATTCGAAATTACATCAATTTACGATATCAGGTTGTTAATTATTTTGTTCTACTGAATCTAAGGAAGAAACTGAATTTAGGGATATCGTATAGGTAACCTTTACAATAACGGTTTTTGGTTTTTCAAATTTTGTTTTGGTAATTTTATTCATCCCCTTTGTAATCCATATTTTCTACAGATTTTGATGTTGAAATTGTCTTTATGTACAGAGAAGTTATGGAGAAATGTTCCTTCTCTCACTCCACATCACTTATGTATGGAATCGGTAAGAAGTTTATGGTATTTCAGAATCAACATAATAATAAACATATGGCATATTGGTTATCAAATACATCTGCGTTGGTGTTCTTGATACAAGAAAATCTGGAAAACTATGCAGGTACAACATTTGTTACTTAGATGATTGTTGTTTTTGTTTTGATCTTTTTATTTATCATGCGTTTTCTATTTATTTTGTTTCTGTGTCTATAGGCATGACATCCCTCAATAACCTGATATCATTATGCATAACATTAAGGGTCTGAAATACTCGACCTTCATCTTCAATCTGAAAGGAATTATCGTATGTGGTTTAATCATGAAGCTTCTGAAAATGTTATTTGAACAGCTTAGAAACGTTTTTTTTACAATCTAAGTGCTTCACGAAGAGTTGTCGATTTTAGGTGGAAATACACTCTAACGTCAAGTGAATTGTCAAATACTCAAGAAGTAGTTGTGCAACAGGTGGCAGTCAGGTCTCAAACATGCTTTCAAGCTTTAAAAGGCTTCTTTAAGCCATCGACCCGCTAACTACTTCAGTATTTGTAGCCCACTTTATTTGGCACAAATTCGGGCAGCAGTAGACATCAACTCGGCCTCCTGTGGTCAACTTGCAGGTTAACTTCCTATCCGGATCCTTCATTCCCTTCAATTAATGAATAATATATGTGTCAGCTATTGTACTATATATTAGTTTTAGTATCAGAAACATAAAAGTGAAACATACCGGTTGATCAATATCCTTTTAGATGTAAAATAATATAACCCCTCAAAATGGCGAATGAGTGAGTAAGTTAGTATATTTGACATGTTATTTTGCGGTGAGAAGTATGAGTTAGTATTGCTGAATATTAATAGTTTTGTACATAAAGTTAATTTTAAAAATATCACGATAACTATAAAAAACAATAAATGATATTATCATAGTTTTATTTCTTGAGGTATACATAGTTGTCTCGCTTTAAGAAATAGGTGAGTTGGGTGTGATTATTTATATAATGCAGGTGGATAAAATGGAGGATATTACTTAAGGGAGAGTATGGATTGAAAACAATGTTGTTTCACGGGATTTACTTGACGCAATTGGAGGGTTCTTACGCGCTGTTGTTACGGAAAACACAAGCCGAAATACCTCAGAACAAAAAGATTGGGTCTGCTACCTTTTTCATTATTCTAAACAGTTTCTTTTATTTGACCCGCCACATGCCACACATAGCTAAGAAGAACAACAAGCCCAAAAAGCGCAACATAGAAGACCCACTCGAAAATACAAAATATGTTTCCAGCTCCAAGAAAGTAGATCTTCTATATCCCACAAGGAACCTTGCACTTGGCAGATCCATATTGTTACTATAAGAGTAGGATGGATAAGTTACAGTATAGGTTCTATTTTTTAAAGAATATATGACATAGATGAGAAAAGAAACAAATAAATTGGTAATTCAGTTAATATGCAGAGTTGACGGGTATATAACCTTTACAAAGGATGAAGTTCACTGACAAACTGAGATAATCACATTGTTTCATTTCATGGATACTTGATTCTTCTCTCATCATGCTATAATTTAACTCTTGACTAAAATCTTGTGCGTTTTGCAGCATATAGATATATAGATGGGATGGCAAAAGCTATAACAAGAAAAAGATGGTGTTGTTCTTATATATATATATATATATATATATATATATATATATGTATGTATATATTAATTTTTTATTTTTGGAATGACAAATGTTAGTGGTTAGTGGGTTAATTTTACATATATAGATGGAATGACAAAGATATTACAAGAAAAAGATGGTGTTATACATTGGATATAACTTGCGTATGTAGATTGTATTATGATGAACAAGGTATATTTTCTACTGCAGTTAGGTGCAGGGGTGGAGCCAGAATTTTCAACGAGGTGTTGCACAAATTTCTTTTGAGCTAACTGAATTTATACGGTAAGAAATTGAGGTAGCATAAAATTTTGTGGAGGTTGCACAAACCATAAAAGCATATTTATGAAGATTTTTTGCATTTCGTGACATCAAAACGGGTGTAGCCCGTGCCACACCCGACACCTATGTAGCTCGGCCCCTGGTTAGGTGATATATTACCTTTGTTCAACTTATGTTCTTTTGTACTTACCCACTGAAACACTACCTGTAGTGAAAACTGAAATAGGGCACGAAGGTTCTTTGCAAAAATCACAGCTGGAAGAAGAGGCGTTATAGGAGGGGGTGCATCCACTGCAAAACACATAAAATGCAGATATAAATTTGTGTGTAAACGATTTCGTAAGATTAAAAGCGAAGAAATGCCTGATGTTGTGTACTACCATGAAACGTAAACTGGTCAAAGTTAAAGTTGTGGGTACAATTGCTGATGCTTTGTTTTATACTATAACAATTTATAATGTGTGTATTTTATATTTTTACTAGATACTTCTATCTTTTTTAAAATATGTAAACATATATCTTCAATGCTAAAGTAAGAACCAAAGGTCAAGTTATGTCAAGGGGAAAGTATGAATTTATGTAACTAACTTATCCATATTAACCAATCTACGCAACCTACTAATTTTATTACAAAAATACGCAATATATATTCAAAATTTATCCTATCTACGTAATATGACCTGCTATCATACGGTTTTTTCCAGCGTGGATTTTAGTTTTTTCTTAGTAAATCCACTTGGACAATCCACTTGACCCAGCCATTGACCCACCTTTTTTTGACCTATATAAACATGATTTTTCCCCTTTTCATCACAAGAACCCTAATAATCAAGATCCCCCCAATTAAAATGTCATCATCTTCTTCTAGTCGTGGCCGTACTTTACCTACTCGTTGCAATTGTGGCCTTCGATTGGCAAAACGTGTTTCTTGGACTCAGAGAAACCCCTGCCGTCGTTTTTTGGTGTGTCCAAAACCATCGGTATGTTCCAATATAGTGTATTAATTCAAAGTTTTAATACAATTGTTTCAGTAATTGAAATAGATTTATTTTGCAGTTTTGTGTTGATAAATGTGATGCTTTCTACTGGATTGATGGTGAGTTACAATCCCATTGGTATAAAAATGCCATGTTTGAGATGTATTTGAGTATGAATGGTGACCAGAGAGATATGTTTGTACAAGAGATTAACAGACATGAGTTGGGGATGTTAGCTCAAGAAAGACTTGCTTATGTTGAAGCAGATTTTGAGAGTTACAAGGCCAGGATGATGATTGAACTAAAAAGGGAAAAAGCTAAGTATGCAGTGTGGAGGAAGATTACTGGTTTCATGATATGCTTGATGACCGTGATGTTTGTTTTGTTGTTGATTGTCATTTAGGGGTATGATACAAGTCTAATTGTAGTATGAAGTAGCAATTTTAAGGCTAGTTAATGTAAGTGTAGTATGAAGAATATGTAAGATCTTATTATCAAATGTATGTTTTCACAACAAGTTTTGTATCAATGAAAGTTGTGTTAATATACTATGTTGTCTGTTTTATATCAGTTAAACATGAAGAATAATTTGACAGAAACAAGAACAATAATTTGACAGAAACGAATAATTTGACAGAAACTAGAAGAATATTTAGACTGCATATATTAAAGGCCCATGTTAGCAGACATGTGCAAAGTTTACAAAAGATGTGCCATCTTGGTTACATATATCTAGCAGCCTAAATAGTTAAATGTTTACAGGCAATGATAGTGTTACAAAAGGTGTGCCATGGATGGACACATAATACAACACAGTTTTTGCCCAACATACAAAATGTTGACTATTCTAAGTCAACAAGAAAGTTCAACAGCTAAATGGCTTGGATGGAGGACTAGCAGAACCATTTGATGAGAATGCAAACTTCCTCCTCTTGGCAATCCTTGCAGACCTATCTCTTGGTATGATTGGCTTTCTTTGTCTTTGACGATTAAAAGGTGGTGCTTGACTTTCTTGTGTTGTAGCTGGTCCAATGCTTGGTGTGGAAACAACTTTGTTTGTGTTTGGCCTTGGTTGGGTATCCAAAGTTGCTTGCCCAGATTTTGAACCAGTTGCAGATAGAGATGGTATTTTGTCATTGTGTTGGACATGAGCTTCCTCAAGAGCTTGAATTTCACTGTAATTAGCAGGTCTGTCCAATTCATTGTCTGAGAACCTTCCCCATTCCATGTCCTGCCAATACTGGGCATCTCTTTGTTCTTCCTCCATAGCTTGCCTTATCCTCTCTTCATCTTCCATCTCCTGTTGCATAAATTCTCTAAGTGCTTCCTCGTCTCTCATAAGCTCATATTCCTATGTAAGATAGCACAACATACCTTTAATATATACATTTGTGTTCATAAGCTCATGTAACTAATATATGCTTGTAGTTTAACAGAAAAACATACCTTTGTGTTCATAGTTGGAGTTGCACTCTTTGATTTAGCAGGCACACTCTTTGAGCCCTTAGATTTAAGAGCTACACTCTTTGATTTAGCAGGCACACTCTTTGAGTTAGCAGGCACACTCTTTGATTTAGCAGGCCCACTCTTTGAGTTAGCAGGCCCTTTCTTTGAGTTAGCAGGCCCACTCTTTGAGTTAGCAGGCCCTTTCTTTGAGTTAGCCCTACCTGCACCCTGTCTACTTGACTCACCAACAGTATTGGGTGCATTTGCAGCCCTAGCTGCACCCTGCCTACTTGACTCACCATCCGTATTGTTAGCACCCCTAGCCCTTGGTGGTTTCATAGCAACATTGTTTGCTTTTGTTACTTTAGGGTTCTTACAACTAGCTTTATTATGTCCAGTTTGGTGACAATTCTGGCATGTGATAAGTCTGTCAATCCTGGTGACATAGTGTTTATTACTTTCTTCAGTTGGATGAGGGATTCTGTTCTTTTGAGGCCTTCCAGGCATCCTTTTCACTTTAGGAGGCAATGGTGGTGGGTTTGAAGTTGGCTTCCACATCTTAGAACCAGGTACTGGTTTGATACCAAACTGATATGTGTCATACCAGTTGGATTGACTATACCAGCTACTCACACCATCTTCGGGATTCATCTCACAATGCAAGAAGGCTGCCATTGCATGTACACAGGGTATCCCACTAATATCCCACAACCTACAGTCACATGTCCTAGCCATGAGATTAACTCCAAAAGCTTCATCTCTTCTCCTAACCTCAACAACCTGATATCCACTAGGTACAACTTTCCACTTTCTCTGTTTTTCCCTTAAAACATCAAGGTGTTTTTTAATGGAAGGAGTTATGTTGTGATCACATTTAGCAGCTACTTTACTCATATGCCAATACCTTTGCATAATATAAACTCTTATATCCTCTAACATAGTGATTATAGGCTTACCTCTAGCTCCAAGAATCTTAGAATTAAAGCTCTCTGATATTCCATTCTCAAATGTTGCACAACTTCGGTCTCTTTCAAAGAAAGCTTTACACCATTTAGCGGGCTCTTTTTCTATCAAATACCTATATGCTTCTGGATCATAGTGTCTGATCTCCTCCATCCTTCTTGTGAAATCCTGTTCAATTATTGAAGCATCTGCACTCCAAAACAACCTTTTGTAAAGCAAACCAGACCACTTTCTCTTGAAATTTGCATATATATGTCTTGTGCAGTGTCTGTGTTCAGCTTATGGTACCCAAGTCCTAACTGCCTCAATTAGACCCTACAAAGTATCAAAACATATAAACAGTTAGTTATATAAACATAGTGATATCTATAAATAGTATAAGATTGTACCAAAACATACCTTGTGAGAGTCTGATATCATTGTCACACCAAGTCCTTCTTGCAGGTCTAGATCATCAGCCAAAAGAGATAAAAACCAACACCAATTGTTTTTGTTCTCGACATCCACAACTGCCCAGGCTATTGGGTACATTTGGTTATTCGCATCTCGACCCATTGCAGTCAATATCTCACCCCTGCATGTATGTGTGATAAAACATCCATCAAGCCCTATGACCCTCCTACACCCTGCAATCCATCCATCTTTCACACCCTTGAAGCAAACATAAATCCTCTTAAACATGGTTTCACCATTGTCTATGACTTCAACATCCAAGTGACAAGTCGAACCAGGATTAGATTCTAGCAGGGCTTGTCTATACTCCCAGAGTCTCGCATAATGTTCTCTAAGCCCCCCCCTCATGCTCAAACAAAGCAAACTGTTTGGCCCTTTTACACTGACCTTGACTCACATCGATCATGAACCTTTCCCTAATTGTGTCCCTCATAAACCTATTAGTCATTGATGGGTTCATGACAATCTCATTGACAAAATGCCGTGCTATCCATCTGAATGTGACCAATGAGCCCATGTTGTAGTTTCTAGTGCATCTATGGTCCGGGTACAAGGTCTTGATTTGGAAGGACCTCTCACTAGACATCCAAGAAGCCCAAAGTCTAAATGGACAAGAATGGCCTTTATGTTCCAGAACCCTCATTCTAGTCCATTTGGCATTAGGGGTTTGGGTTGGTTTTTTAACTTCTACATTTTTTTCATTGTTTTTCTTCCTAAGTATCCTTCTACCTGCACACCTACCCAAATCCACATTTCTACCACAATACACAAGGAGACTTTGAGTATCACTTCTGTAATAACAATTAGGGTTTCAATCTAAAATTAGGGTTTCGATTAAAGATTAACAATTAGGGTAAAATTAACAATTAGGGTTTTAATTAACAATTACGGTTTCGATTAAAGATAAGATATGCAGATTCAATTAAAGATTACAATTACTGTTTCGATTAAAGATTAACAATTAGGGTAAAGATAAGAAATTGGATTTCAATTAAAGATCAAGGATAAGAATTAGATAATATACCTAATCGCATTTGCCAGATGATCAATTGATTAATAGATGGAATTAGGGTTCTTGTTTTGAGAGAAAAAGAGAGTGTGCGTTTGTTTTGGGGAAAGTTATGACGACTTTTGTCAACGGAACACATATAAAACATAGCTGAGTTGGCCATTTAAATGACGTGGAATGTACACGTAATATGTCAAAATAAATGAAACTTGCTAAAATATTAACAAAACCGGTGAAACCTGTGATAGCAGGTCATGTTACGTAGATAGGATAAATTTTGAATATATATTGCGTATTTTTGTAATAAAATTAGTAGGTTGCGTAGATTGGTTAATATGGATAAGTTAGTTACATAAATTCAGACTTTCCCCTTATGTCAAAATGTTGGTGACCAGTAGCCATTTTGACAATATCATCCATCAAAATGTCGTATATGGTTTTGTCAACGGTGAAGTTCTGCTCGGCTCGCTAAACCTTCAAAACAACACTTGCATAACCTATGCTACAGGTCAACCAGTCACATTATCTTGTTGATTACCTCCTTTTGATAGCTAGAATTTATGAACACGACTACACGAGGCTCAAGTTCAGTTGTTAGTCCCTCTTAGCTACATAAAAAGTTCACGCTTATTTTGTTGTTGATGAATCTACGGTTTTGTTCTCATAATATACTACCATTTCTCTTTGGTAATTATATCTAATGATATAATTACATGTATAATGTAGCAATATTTAATATTTAGGATGATGGATTTGATAATTATGTAAGGTAAATATTTAGGAAGCTTTTCATTATGTATGCGCGTGTTAATGGAACCTATAAACATTATCAAGCATATTGCGGATTTTTTTTATTGTTAAAACACATGTTACTGGATGGAAAATATAATCTTCGATTAGAAAAAATGTAGCTATCACCAGACAACAAACAAACCTCAATAACGAAAGACACAGTACATAATATACGTCGCACAACCTGAGTTTTCAAAAACTTGTAATTATTAAGTAATAACTCAAACTCTTTTATTGATTTCATATTATCGTGACTTATTACATATGATTTTTTAAACACGTAACCAAAACATTACGCAAAGAGTGCGTGTTCCGGTGCAATAAGTGTATTTGAATCTTAAAAACAGCTTTACATTTTTAAACAGTTATTAAGAAAACCGTCCATCGAACGGGTAGAGACCTAGTTTTGCAATATAAAGTCATTAATTACATTTAGAGCATTAAGTATCTCATTGTACCATCATAACCGTCCCGACAATTTCGAATGCCACGTGTCATATGGAAAAAAAATGGATCAAAATCCTCTCAAGTTGAAAGCAACTTGATTGATCATGCTCACCAATTAGAATTTAGATAAATATATAAAAGTTTTTCTTTTAGTGAAATGCATGGGACTCATATGTATTTATCTTAATTGTGATTGGAGAACTTGACCTATCAAGTTATCTTCAACTTGAGAGGATCTTTTTCCAAAAAAAATATGCCTCTTACATCAATGTATCCAATATATATAATATCAAGTTGACATCATAAAAAATCGACAGTTAACCGGACAGTAGCTCAAATTTATGTAAAAAGACTCAGACGTAATTTCAAATGTAATTTATAAGCCTTCACTAAAAAAGTTGGTTTGTTGTACTACATTTTGGTTTGGGGTAATTCTTCAAATGCTCTGTTACCATGTTTTCCATTTTACACCTACTAAATAAGATTTTTTTCAAATGTTTTATGCAACCTATACAATTTATTCGACTTGAATTAAAATACAAAAAATGTGCTTTTACCTTTATGACACATGTCAGAATGTGTCATAAAAAGTACATGTGTGTAACAACTTGTCTCTTATGCAACTTACTTTGTTTTTTATGCGACTTTTATTAAAAAAATAAATAATATATAATATAATATAAAAATTCATAATTTAAAAAAATAAAAAATTTTAAAAAAATATAAAAATAAATAATATAATTTAAAAAAATAAAAACATTTAAATTATATTTTTTAAAAAAATTTGTAAATAGAATTTAATATAATTTTTTTTTAAATTTTTAAAAAAAATTAAAGTTTTAAAAATTATTTTTTTTAAAATTAAAAAAAATAATTTTTAAAAATTTAATTTTTAAAAAAATTTAATTTTTAAAAAGTTAATTTATTAAAAATTTAATTTTTAAATTATTTTTATTATTAAATTATATTAAATATTTAATTATTTATTTTTAAAAATTTAATGTTTAAGAAAAATTAATTTTTAAAAATTAATTTTTTTTAAAAATTTAATTTTTAAAAATGTAATTTTTTAAAAACTTTAATTTTTAAAAAAATTAATTTTAAAATTATATTAAATTCTATTTACAATTTTCTTTAAAAAATATAATTTAATTTTTTAAATTATATATTTTTTTTATTTTTTTAAATTTTTTTATATTTTCAAATTATGAATTTTTATATTATATTATATATTATTTATTTTTTTAATAGAAGTCGCATAAAAAACAAACTAAATTGTATAAGAGACAAGTTCTTACACACGTGTACTTTTTATGACACATTTTGACATGTGTCATACGGATAAAAGTACACTTTTTGTATTTTAACCAAGTCGCATAAGTTGTATAAGTTGCATAGGACATTTGAGGAAAATCTCATTTGGTGGGTGCAAAATGAGAAATATAGTAACACTATGGGGGATTTCAAGAATTAGCCCTTTTGGTTTATGGGCTTAAAAAAAGGTCGTGAAATGATGTCTACATAAGCTGATAAGCAGATTACCCAAATGACGCCCCTACAAGTAAGGTAATAGGGGCAAGGTAGGATCCGGATGATACTTTTGCTGTGATGGTGATGCTTTAACATTCGAAAATGCGAAATGCGGTAAATGCGAAATGTTGTGTCGAGTAATGAAAATATTACTGTATTATTTCCGTCATAAAGTTATTGTTTATTTTGATATATCCGAAATAATTGGCTCTCTCAAAATGGAAGTTAAAGTTTTTGACATTACCTAAGACAACCTATTGTCATGGACTTGTCTTGATAAGGGTCTTTCGTGCGACACTTAGTCTTTACTAAGTCAGCTTTGCTCCCAACACTCAACGATCTAAACAACAAAGAAAGCTACTAAGAAAGTGTTAGAAATTCACTTTATGTGACGACATTTAAAAATTCCCATTAGTTATCATAGTCACACACGCATAGACTAGACTAGGTAACGATGTATAGTTTAGGTGTCGTGTGACTATATATACCCCTCTAAGGCTTCCAAGGAGGGGGTTGTTGCTTGTGTTTCAATTTCACTTTTTAATACATTTTCTCTTTTCTTTCACACACAACCTCTCTCTCTATATTCATCCATGGCTGCCACCATATATCACCCCACTAGACCACCGGATCCATAAATGACAAACCTACAATTGGCATCAGAGCTTCGGTTCAATCCTTGGATCGTTACTGTTTTTATTGTTTGATTCGGTGGTTAAATTTTTTTTTTGGGGTCTCGATCTATCAATTTTTTTTTGTCTGAATTTATCATAACTCTTTGTCTGATTGTGTTTATTCTCAATACTCATAGCTCTTTGTCACAATTCTTTGTCACGTTAACATCCAATCATTTCATCAAAACATGTACATTTGGTCTCCTGGTTTCATTAGTCTCATGGTTATCATATCATGGTCAAAGATGGTTCTTTCATGGTCAATGTTTTCTTATCTGTTTTTAACAGCATTTTCTGGATTTTTCTGGTATTTTTATGCACATGATGATGAAGATGATACCAAGAAAAGCAAGATCCTGAAATTGAGGAAAAAGTACATTCGGATAAGGTTTCAGCTTAACAGTACGATCGCATTGATTGCGGTGGATGACTTGCGATGGAGCCATTCCGATAGCTCACTGCGATGGTCTGTTGCGATGGATCATTCCGATGGCCCATTGCAATGGAACCATTGCGATGGGTACCATCGCGATGGGGCACATCATGTTGCGATGGCTTCCATCATGTTGTGATGGGTGTAGAACTAGACTGCGATGGACTTATTTATTATGACATTGCGATGGGACTGCGATGGTGTCCATCAGGTTGCGATGGAACCATCGAGATGATGTGCATTATGATTGCGATGGCTGATATTTTTTTTCTCTAAAGAAAACTTTGTGGCCTGTTTAAAAACATGGCCCGAGACCAAAATTGTAACAACATTTGACCAGAACCAACACTTACCATCACCTTATTACTCCAACAAATCCACCATGAACTAACCTATCCCATCGTCTCCTAAATCCCCATCGTATCTAGACTCGAAACATAATAGAAATCGATACAATCTCAGATTACTTTTCGTGATTGGTCATGTAAACCGAGATCTTATAAGATCTAAAACCACGAATTAATATCATCATAGATCTAATATTGGGTTTTACCCATTTAATGTTCGAATAATAATAAAGGATTTTAACAATTCTGTTAAATCCAATCTTTGTTTTGATTCATTCACTAAAACCAACATGCATGCCAAGATCATGAAAATCTGTAAATGGTTCAACCATTTGTTGCTATTCGAATTTAAAGAAGATTTATAACAATCTTCATTTTATAATCTTTCTTTATTTCGATGTGAAGATTTATCAACTCCAAATTAACTTACCCGAGACCTTTATTCATTTAAAGATCTTGAAGCTACGTGATGAAGCAAAGATGAGTTGATGATGATGATCATGTATGGGTGTATGCTGCGTTTTTAGATTGAAGATGAGTGATGAGATTGATTTTTTTGTTTGACTGAGATGAAGGAAAGATATGGGGACGGAGGTTACGATGTGGGGGTTTGAGAGAGTTGTTGAGAGAACAAAACGACAGAGTGTAAATGAGATTAGGGTTATGAGTTTAATTAGGGTAAACTCACTCTTTTATATCTTTTACTTACTGTGCTGGACCGGGTACAAAGACGGGCTGGACAGAGATCATGGGCTATGTAAACTTGGGTTGTGATGAGTTTATATTGTTTGAATGGGCCATATGATTTAAAACTCACTATACACAAATTTTTACTTCAAAATTATTTATTTTGAATAAAATTTGGGTATTATGATATACTTTGTTTATAATCGGGACAATGTAATGTGACAAAATAACGAGACAAAGTGACAAATATTATTTGACGAGACCAAGAAAAATTGGCGATATTTTTAGTGACTACGGATCTTGTGATTGGGTATTATTATTTGACATTGAAGACGAATTTATCGAAGGCGTGAACTTATTTTATCTTTGAAGATAACTTGCTCGAGCTTAATCTTTGAATGAAGACTTGTTTATCTAGTTTTCGGGTTCGGGGTGGTTGGTTGATGACCTGGATAACTATCACTTTAATGAGCTACATTATTGTACTCCGTGTCACGCGCATAGCCGATGTGTATAATTTCAAGAGGTTTTGTGCTTATATACTTCTTCAGTAACGTATTGGGTACTTAGAGATTTCTCCACCGTTCTTCATTCAACAATTGTGCAAGCTTAAGTCACAAGGTCGATGAATTTTTATTCAGTTTCATGTTTGGTATATCTGATTCATTCCATCAGTGGTCACTTCAAATTGCTTACAAGAGGGTTGGTAAAGATGGCCATGGAGATTTTATGAGTAGAGAATTTCGATCAACAACTGATTCTCGCCGAATATAATTCAGCTTATTTATTATTCTCACGAGATTTCAGGTACATGTGCGTACGATTTATTGATGGTTCCGAGTTTCGAAACTATCAAGGGGGAAGAAGAAGACATATTGAACGCACAATGAGTACACGTGATGAACTTCATACCTTCTTTTGATTTGAAGACATTCTGGGAAGACATTTGTCATAACCGCAGAGAAAATCAGTGTTTTAACTCGTGGCATTATCAGTCTTTAAACGGTACACTATTGTTTTGATGTTGCAATTATTCATCATCATTATCCTATATGGAGAGATATGCACTTCCGGGACTTAATTGACTCTGGTGCATCTCCAGAAGAAGATATGTGCATTTTCGGGACTTAATTGACTCTGGTGTTACGATGTCAACTTCATGAATGGGATAAAGTGTCTACTTCAGTATTTGGGCTTCATACTTGGGATTGGTTTACTTTCTTCAACTACGTGGGGGAAGAAATGTCTTGATTCTTTCTAGTATGCATAACTTGAACTCTCAGGGGAAGAAAAATTCAGAAGAATTATTCAAGCGTGAGAAGAGACGTTGTTGATCTACTTGGTGTACCCCAAACTTTCAATCACTCTTAGCAACATTATCATTTCATATGATGGGGTTTGCTTGTTAAATTCCGCTGTGCGCTTAATCATTCCAAGCTTTATTGAAAGCTTTGAAGTTTCTTATGAGGATTGTCGGTTTAGGAGGAAGCTATTAAAAGCTTCTACATCAAGATTATGTGGCATGAATTAGGAGGAAGTTAATTCAGAAGCTTCTCCTTAACCAGAAGTATATGGATTACTTAGCTTGTGCCGTTACAGTATTTCTACTACAAGTTACTACAAAGATGAGTCACTCTGAAATGAAGACTTGAAGTCAAAGGCCTCATGAGACTTCATCAGCATTGGACGCTTCATGGAAGATTTTGTTCTTAATCATTATGTACTTGTTAGGAAGAATATTGTAAGGAATTCTACACGTCGTCCCATGAGGGAAGATTGTTGGAAATTCATTTTATGTGACGACATTTAAGAATTCCCATTAGTTATCACAGTCACACACGCATAGAATAGAATAGGAAACTATGTATAGTTTAGGTGTTGTGGGACTATATATACCCCTCCAAGGCTTCCAAGGAGGGGTTGTTGCTTGTGTTTACATTTCATTTTAATACACTTTTTCTTTCTTTCACACACAACCTCTCTCTCTATATTCATCCATGGCTACCACCACCATATACCGCCCTACTAGACCACCAGATCCTTAATTGGCAAACCCACAGAAAGAACACAAGAGACCTACGAGAAAATGCTTGTCTTACTAGAGAACTTTACAAGTAGAGAATACAAGTGAATATGAGATAATTTCCCCAAATGAGGATGGTCCTATTTATACTACTAAATTAGGGCATCATTAGGGCCTCTATTTACAACTCAAAGGCAAGCCATATTCTACAAGCTTTCATTAGGGTTTCCATGAGCTTCCATATCCTTCTATGAATCTTCTAAGGGCTTTCATAGTATTCCACCAAATCTTCTAGTCTTGTGTAGAACCATCCGGATCCTCGTTAACCTTGTGAAACTAGGCGGGACGTGACATCCTCCCCCACCTAAGCTCGTGACGTCCTCGTCGTGCCATCCTCGTGATACTTCTTGATCTCGTCCTTGAACTACCACAATAAGTCTTCCGCTTCCTAACTTGCTTCACTATCGGGCAAGTCATGCCATTTGATCAAGTACTCCTTATAGCTCGGCACTCCTCGTCTCCTTATCGTACGATCCGACAAAATATCTTCGACCTCTCGATCATACGAAGTCACAACTGCCGTCGGTGATCGCTTTGACACTTCTCGTGTACGATCTTCCCCATCTCCATGATAAGGCTTGAGAAAGCGAACGTGAAAGACCGGGTGAATCTTCAACTTGGGCGGTAGTTGAACTCGATAAGATACCTTTCCAACACGTCCAATCACCGGGAAAGGGTCTTCATACCTCCGTATCAATCCTATGTGAACCTTATGTAATGACTTGAATTGTTGAGGCAAGAGCTTAATCATCACTTGATCTCCAACCTCGAACTCAACGTGTCTCCTCCTCTCGTCCGCCCATTTCTTCATCTTCTTAGCTGCTTTGTCCAAAGATGCCCGGGCCATGTCTGCTTGTTCATGTCACTCCTTCATAGTCTTGTAAGCGTCCGGGATACTCCCTTTGTATGATGCGGCTAAGGCATTCGGTGTCAATGGTTGGCGCCCCGTGACCAACTCAAAAGGACTCTTCCCCGTGGCTTCACTTCGTTGCATGTTGTAAGAGAATTGAGCAACATCAAGAAGTTTAGCCCAATCATGTTGGTTGGCACTCACATAATGCCTAAGATAGAGCTCCAATAGTGCATTTACCCTCTCCGTTTGCCCGTCCGTTTGGGGATGAAAACTCGTAGAGAAGTTCAAATCCGTCTCCATGATCTTGAGCAACTCGTCCAAAAGCGCCTCGTGAATCTTGGATCTCGATCGCTAACAATCACATGTGGCACTCCCCAATACTTAACCACATTCTTGAAGAAGAGTTTGGCCGTATCGTCCGCTGTAACATCGGATGGTGCGGCTATGAAAGTACTATACTTCGAAAATCGATCGACCACCACAATAATACTCCCACTCCCTTCTGACTTTGGCAAGCATGTGATAAAGTCCATAGAAACACTCTCCCATGGTCCTTTGGGCGTAGGTAAAGGCTCTAGCAATCCTCCCGACTTCTTTTGCTCTATCTTGTCTTGTTGGCAAATTAGGCACGTACGAACATATGTCTCAACATCGTCCTCCATCCTCAGCCAATAATAAGTGCCCTCGACCAATGCCAACGTCCTCTTCATCCCCGGATGACCAATCCACTTTGAATCATAACACTCTTTCAAGATTACACGCCTAAGATCACCCCACTTAGGCACATAAAGCCGATCCCCTTTGGTGAACAACATATCTCCTTTAAGCCAAAATCTTCGAGTCCTCCCGTCCTTCGCTAAGGCAATGATCTTCTAGGCCATAGGATCATGTTCCAATCCTTCCTTTATTCGGCCTTGGAGGAAGAATTGAGCTTGTGTAATTGCCGCAAACTCCGCCTTGTGACTCCATGCATCGGCTACCACATTAGCCTTCCCCGGCTTGTACTCCAATTGGTAGTCGAACTCGGCTAGGAAGTCTTGCCAACGAGCTTTCTTGGGACTTAACTTCATTTGGGGTTGAAAGTAACTTGTGGCAATGTTATTCGTCTTGATCACGAATCTCGAACCCAACAAATAATGCCTCCAAATCCTCAAGCAATGGATAACCGCCGTCATCTCTTTCTCTTGAACCATATACTTCCTTTCCGTCTCATTTAGCTTTCTACTCTCGAACGCGATCGGGTGTCCATCCTGCATTATAACTCCTCCAATAGCAAAGTCCGATGCATCCGTGTGTAACTCGAAGGGCATAGTTACATCCAGTAGTCTCAACACCGGCTCTTCCACGACCGCCTTCTTTAAACTCTCGAACGCCGCTTGACATGCTACACTCCATTCCCAAGCTTTGTTCTTCTTTAAAAGACCCGTCAAGGGTGATGCTATCGCCGAATAGCCCATGATGAATCTTCGATAATAGTTCACTAAGCCAAGGAATGACCGCAACTCCGTCACTTTGGTTGGTGGTTCCCAATCTTGGATAGCTTTAATCTTTGCCCCGTCCATCATCAAGCCTACACCCTTGATCTTGTGGCCCAAGAACTCGACTTCATTTTGAGAGAAAGAACACTTCCCCAGCTTCACATAAAGTTCATTGTCTCGCAACACCTCGAACACCTATTTCAAATGCAAGGCTTGCTCTTCCAAAGTATGACTATAAATGAAAATATCATCCAAGTATACAACCACAAATTTATCGAGGAATGGATGAAACAACTTATTCATGAGGGTGAAAAATTTCGCGGGAGCCTTTTTCAATCCGAACGACATGACTAAGAACTCGTAAGAGCCATACCTCGTGACACACGTCGTCTTGGCCTCGTCTCCCTCCGCTATTCGTACTTGGTAGTACCCCGATCTCAAATCCAACTTAGTGAAGTATCTCGCCTTCCCAAGTTGATCAAACAAGTCCGCAATAAGGGGGATATGGTACTTATTCTTAATGTTTACCTTATTGAGTGCCCGGTAGTCTATGCACATCCGTAAGGACCCGTCCTTCTTCCTTTAAAATAGCACCGGCGCACCATATAGGGCTTTCGAGGGTCGAATGTAGCCCACATCCATTAACTCCTTGAGTTGTCTCCTCAACTCTTCCAACTCGGGTGGCGGCATTCAGTAAGGGGCTTTGGCGGGGGGATTAGATCCCGTCTCTAACTCGATGGTATGATCCAACTCTCTCCTCGGTGGTAGCTTCTTGGGCAACTCCTTGGGCATCACATCCTTGAACTCTTCAAGAACCCTCTCGATCACCTCTGGTACCTCCACTTTGCTCGAATCCCCATCCGTCTCTATCCTTGTCACCGTCAAATAGCAAGGCTCGCTCTTCTTGAATCCCTTATTGAATTGCATGGCCGAAAGGGTCTTTGCTCCACTCTTGGAATCCCGCTCCGTGCTCACCATGTAAGTCTTTCCACCATCTAGGTAACATAAAGAATTAGCAAACGGCATAGGAAAAGCTCGTACCTTATCGAGAAACTCTAACCCAAGAACCACTTTAAAGTCATCCATCGGGACCACCGACAAATCAATCGTCCCTTCCCACTCTCCAATCTTCGCTCGGACATCCTTAGCCACTCCATGAATCTGGCCTCCGAGTTTACCGCCTTGATAGTTCCACTCCCCTTTGTAGCGTTAATCCCTAGCCTCCTAGCTTCATCAACCGCCACAAAGTTATGATTCGCACCGGAATCGACTAAAGCACGTACCTTTACTCCATTGATAGTTGCGTCGACATATTGTAGGCCTTTTCCTACAACTTTTGGCACCTCCGTCTTTGCTTTGATCGCATTCAAGATCCTCATCGAACACATGGTTCCACCATTACTCGTACCTTCGTCTCCATGAGTCGACATCGCGTTGAAGCTTGCTTTCTTCGGGCAATCTCGAGCTATATGAGGTCCGTCACATATGAAGCATCCACCACTTTTGTAACTTGTCTTTAAGTCTTTCTCCTTTCCGGTAGGGGGTTTTCTCGCATAATCGAACTTTGGTTTTTCTCCCCCACCTTTCTCATGGCTTACCTTTCCATCTTTTGCCTTAGGCGGCTCCCTCCTCGAACTAAAGTCAATCAAGGCCTCGGCGTGCGCAATAGCCGTAGCCACATCTTAGACTCCACGTCGCTCTAACTCCGTCTTAGCCCACCCTTGCAAACCATCGTGAAAGTAGAAGAGAGAGTCTTGTTCGGATAGTTCCGGAATCTACAAGGTAAGTGTAGTTAACTCTTTCACATACTCCTTAATTGCTCCGGTTTGCTTAAGTTTATGAAGCCGACTCTTCGCCTCGTTATTAGCATTCTCCAGATAGAATTGCCTCTTGAAATCCTCAACAAAATCGACCCAAGTGTTAATAGTAACCGTACCTCGTTCGATATCTCCATGTCGACGTCTCCACCATAACGCCGCGGTGTCCTTCAAGTAGTGAGTAGCCGTCTCGATCTTCATAGCATCCTCCATTATCTTGGCACCCTTCAAGTATTGCTCCATATCCCATAAAAAATCATCGACCGCTCTAGCCTCTCGCTTTCCTACGAAAGGTGATGGTTTAGGAATGTCCAATCTTGGACCGTGATTACTAGTGCCGCCTACACTAGCAAAGGACAACTTTCACAACTTCACATCCGCTCGCAAGCTTCCTATAGTTTCATGAATTGCGGAGATCTCCTCCCCGAACTCCTCCTTTATTTTTGCCATCTCATCCTTGAGCAAACTCTTAAGCCAAGGATTTCGCGCTTCATATCGCCATTAAGAGCATTTAGGAATTCTCTAAAGTCCTCCCTCATGCTCACAACTTCGGTTTCCAAGTTCTCAACTCGGTTGTTCATCACCATCATGGATGTCTCGACACCCTCCACTTACTTATCCAAACTTGCCACAACGTCTCTTGACGATCCTCTCTTCTTGGGGTCTTGGTTATCATTTCGACCACGGTTCCCATCAACAACACTTCCGCTAGCATCATTCTTCTCGGTTTCAATCGACATCGCCTCGAATCGACTCGTCTCTGATACCACTTGTCATGGACTCCTCTCGACAAGGGTCTTCCGTGCGGCACTTAGTCTCTACTAAGTCAGCCTTCCTCCCAACACTCAACTATCTAGACAACAAAGAAAGCTACTAAGAAAGAACACAAGAGAACTAGGGAAAAATGCTTGTATTACTAGAGAACTTTACAAGTAGAGAATACAAGTGAATATGAGATGATTTCCCCTAGGGGTGTAAACGAGCCGATTCGAGCCGAGTACTGTCAAGCTCGAGCTTGACTCGAATACAAAAACTCGAGCTCGAAACTCGACTCGAGCTCAACCGAGCTTTATATTTCGAGCTCGAGCTCGACTCGTCATATAAAACTTGAGCTCGAAACTCGACTCGAGCTCGATTATTTTTAAATGTCATGCTCGAACTCGATAAATACTCGACAAATTTCACTACCACAAAAAAGTTCATAAAGACTGGTTAGAACGACCACTAAAGATTGGTTTTACAACCACTCTAGGCGAGGGGGTATTTCTTTGACTGAAACTCATAGAAATTGGTTTTATGACCAGTCTTTATTCGAAGCACCAAGATATGTTTTCTAATATGACCCGGTCTCTATTATATAGTTGAACAAGTACTACTAACGAAAGTTCCAATTGCAAATTGGTCGGAATCTCTTCTATCAAGTATATGTCGGAAAGTGTTCCGTCAAGAATATGTCGATTTGTTATGCATTTTACAATTTTTTCTAATTAGTATCACAACATCAAAATCTCTACTACGTATAAAATAACATCTATTCAAACATTATAATTCAATACAATAACATTTTCTCAGATATTACAAATCAAAACAAATATAAATGTTAAATTCAAGCGACTATGTTTAGATAGCATCTAGAAATATAATAACAATATTTTTTTTCAGAAAACTAAAAACAAACCATCAAAATAAATTATTCTGTCGCCAAATTCATCTTCTTTGGACTTGAAACATCAAAACAACTTTATGTTTGCTTGTTTCCATTAACTTCTCCAACTTGGCAAATAACGAATCTATGCATCCAACGTTCGAACCTATATAGAAATAGACAATTGAACAAAGTAAGTCGAATAAATTAATTGACATAATTACTTTTGTTATGGCAACATAGTATGTAAAGAAGCCGCGAAACAACTCCAAAATGGTTGTGAAAGTAAATATTAGAAATCGACAACCCCCTTTACATGCCCCTTTCTTATCAATGGAAATTAGCCCTTATAACTTTGAGTTTGAATGAAACTGTCACACGTTTATCGCTTTGTATGCTGCTTGAGAAATGGGTAGCCCATTAAGAGGCTTCGGTACAGTGAGTTATGGGTGGCGTTTTCGCCACGTCTTTAGCCGACGGCGCCACTTACCATACCGTGGCTTGCGTTTTCATCCTCCAAACCGTAGTTGCCAGCCACTTACCATTACGTTAGAAAACTATCAAGTTTTGCTACCACATATGGATAGATGAATTACGAATCTGTTCAAACCACATCGCGCTTCACCCATCTCATTCCATAGCTTAAGAATAGTTAAAAAAAATATGTATAGTTTAGTATAAGCATGATAGAGCATGATCTATTCTCGTTTATAGTAAAAAACAATAAATTATTTACCAATTACTTAATAAATATTTCATAATTTGTACCATAGATTCACAAAGCGTACTATATTGAGTTCCTGATTCAAACGAATGGTGGGTATTTAAAGCATACCTGTATGGTTGTGTCAATGTAGATGAGTCAAGAATCCAAAAAATACAAACTCCTACAAAGAAGAAAATTAAGACTCGTAAATGAAAATTCAAATCCAATGCAAGATTTTGTGAATATATGAACTTAGAACTACAAACTTACACTTAATATTATTTAGTACAGTAATATGGAAGCGTATAACAAATAATAGAGTGTTGAAATATTATAAGAAGTTACAAAGTGAGTGGGAGTGAAGAATGCAAAATATTAAAGAACAGAGAAAATGGGGGAGTTACAACTTTTGGGAGGGACATGCCAAAATAATGGCGCTTCATTGGATTTTTTTTTTAAGTTTTTGACGCTTGTAAAGATTGGTTTTAAATAAAGAAACCACTTTCTATGTCATTCGGACTATAAAGACTAGTTTTTTTTTCTTGAAAACCGGTATCCTTATTATCAAACCCTTTATTTCTTAACCTGAGGAACCGGTGTTATTTAAACGGGTCTTTATTAAGGGGTCTTTATGGCCTTTTGTGTAGTAGTGCAAGCTCGACTCGACTCGATTCATCTATATAAAAAGGTAAAAAAATAATTTACTTAAAACTCGAAAAGGCTCGCGAGCTTCTCGAGCCGAGTATATTAGAGCTCGAGCTCGACTCGAATATATACTCGAGTAGCTCGAACTTGAGCTCGACTCGTTTAAATCGAGTCGATTTTGAGTAGTTTACGAGTCGATCTCGAGTAACTTACGAGTTGTCTCGGCCCTCGTTTACACCCCTAATTTCCCCAAATGAGGATGGTCCTATTTATACTACTAAATTAGGGCAACATTAGGGCCTCTATTTACAACTCCAAGGCAAGCCCATATTTTACAAGCTTCCATTAGGGTTTCCATGAGCTTTCATATCCTTTCATGAATCTTTTAAGGGCTTCCATAATATTCCACAAAGTCTTCTAGTCATATGTAGAATCATCTGGATCCTCGTTAATCTTGTGAAACTAGGCGAGACGTGACGTTATGCTCTTAATGCATAACATGGCTTTAGAGTCACAAATTTGTCAAAAATCATTTTCAAAACTTGTGATGCAATAGTAAAAATACTTTCGAAAATAGAAAAAAAGCATGCACAACTTACCACATCGTGCATGCTCATAGAGAACAAAACGTCTAGTCGCCTACAATCACTACATGGCAAATTATAGAACTACTTGGTTACGAAGATTGCAAACGCACTTTTTTAGTTTTAGTCTACAAAAGCCAAATCACAATCCTCGCAATCTGTCAAGCAGGGACGGAACTAGGACACAAAACGACCAGGTTCCCTTACAATAAACTAAAAAACACTACAAATATAATTTTGAGAGACCATGTGCATTTACCACAAATTTAACAAAAAACTAAGATTTTTAACATATTTAACACTACGCAACAAAAATCCATGGGTGTCCTAGGACCCCCGAGACCCACCCTGTTTCCGTCCCTGCTGCCAAGAATGGCAAACACTCGCGATCCCCCTTTTCGTAACAAATTACCTATCCTGTTTCCCGGCATAAATTGATATCTTCCTCGTACGTATGAGTTAAACCATGCAAGCATGTACATTTTACTCATAACAGCATAATCACTACAAAATAACAAAGTACATCATACTGTCACTAACTTGCGACCCATAATGAGCATAACATGTACTGTAAATGCTGGCCAAAATCCGAGTGAGCCGTTTGAGATTGAACCTGGAATACCTGGTCAACCCGTGTGGATACCTGGCCAAAATCCATTGAAACCCGGTCAAACCCGGTCGGAGCCAGCTAAAACCCCGAGAAAATCGGTGATAGAACTTCCATAAAAAGGCAATGCAAAACGGACCTGCACTTTTTTCTTTCAAGGATCCCAATGTATTTTTCCCCATCAGTTATTCGACAGTGGCTTATATATGTTAAATTTATGGGTTATTTCGAGTGCCCGTGTCGCCGCCCACTTAGTAGAGAAGGATCCTAATAAAACACAATTTGGAACATGATCAACTAATGAAGGATGTATTCGTCGGGAACTTTGTGTCATAACAATTCTTTCATTATTTTTGTTTAACGTCATGATTTTGATACCGTACGTATTTTAATGCTATGTGTGTTGGCAGGTGTGCGTTGGCAGTACGAGTTGAGATTATTGCTATATTGTTCCCGATTGTGCCTAACTCAATTTGGTCGAAGCTGACTATAGTTGCGAGAGAGTGCAGCTTGTACGATTTCTTAGCCTGATGCACATTGTCATGAGAAATATATAATGTATGATACCAGGCAAGTAGTTAATACTGTAGAACATTTGCGGGCAACAGGTGAAATTAATGCTCTTGTAAATGACTAAATGGAATCAAAGTAAGAATAGTTCTTTTCCTTAAGCTATTTTATAATGATCATGATATATCTCCAGTTACAGGTTGAGGTTGCATAGCGGATGGTACGGAAAGGTTGGGTAACGGGTCAAAACAGGAAATTTTTTTGGTACATGGTAAAATGGGTCGGATTTGGTTGACGACGATCACTTTGAACCCATTTGACCTTTTTCCTTTGTAGTATCAATTGAATCTGCAACTGTCAAGTTTTACTTATATTGCACAAATGATTTAAGCTTTATGCATTAACTACGCATAGTACAATGCATATGAAATCGGTTTTGGAATTTCTTGGTATTCGGGGTACCATGTAAAGAAGCAAAGTCACTAACGTATGTGATGTTTTTAGGACAGGTGATACACATGACAGGGGCGGACATAGTAACAAGGTTTTTTTGGTATATTGATATCATTGTTCAAATTTTTTTTTTTTTACCCACCTCTTCTATATTCCTGCGTCCGCCACTGCATGACTGGGTAGAGGGATCACAACTCTCAGCAGAAGGCCAAACAACGGTCGACGGGGATATGTCTTTCAACGATATCCGGAAGGAATTCGGTGAAACTTCTTGAAAGATTGCGGTGTAACATCTGTGTAACAGTTCATCTTATTTTTGTTTGATTACCATAGATTTATATGTGTCATTAGAGTTAGATTCAAGTTTAGTAGAATTATCAAATTAGTACGTTTGGTTGTATTAACCTTTAAAACAAAATTCAAGACAAATAATTTAGTATAGTCAAGTGTGTGATAGCTATTCGAGTTGAGTTTGGTGCTATGTTGTTCTCAATTGTGATTATTTCAATGTTATTTATATATATGGGAATAGTTTGAGTTTAAAAAACTGTTTTTTTATATATATACATGCGAGGGGGAGGTGTTATTAGTCGGGTTTTGATTTTTTAAAAACTCACTCACAATCTGAACTGATAAGAAATCGAATTGTTGGATTCAGATGGTAATTAGGTCAGGTTTTGTCGAGTCGGATTATCAGGTGATGCTACATAAATGTTCCACTATGAATTTGAACATAACAGATCAAACGTATAGCTTACTAGATGACAGCGAAAAAGATTAATAAGCCGATACATGTATATGGTATCATTTATACTATACATTTATTAAAATGATAGAGAGCTAACCGAAATGGTCTACTAGTATTTTAGTCATGTAACCAAGGTTTTAAAAGCTCCTAAAGATGTAAGGATCGACTCCCACGTCATGCAATAAATTAAGGTTTGAGCTTAAAGCTTAAAGTAATACGATAAGTAAAAAAGAAAAAAAAAAAAAAGAATCACTCAAGGGTGGCCTAGTGGCAAAAAGATTTGTGGCTATCACTCCAAAGTGTGTTACCTGGTTTGAGTCTGTGTGGCGGTGGGCTCAAACCCCGTGGATTAGTCGGCCAATGAGTCAGAAATCACGGTTACCAAAAAAAAAAAGACGCGATAAGTAAAAAAGTGATAAGTAGCCATAAAACGAGATCCGTAAAGGTCTTTTTAAATTCAATTTCGCTAAAAATCGTATTTTTTATATAGAAAAAATCACATTTAAGAATAGTTTTTTAACCTTATTCCTTATGTATTACACTTTTTGTGAACTCAATATATAATATGATATAAATATATAAATTATATATTTTTTATATTTTATGACGTTTTAATTCACGTTTTAAAAACGTCATGACTCGGCATGATTCACAAAGACGTGAAGTTTGGTCATGCCGCTACGCTACACCTCACGCTATCTAAAACATTGTATGTAACTATCTAAAACAATATGATACATAAACGTTACTAAAGTATGTTACTAGCAAATATGATACGCGATCAACTGATTATTATGAAGTTTTAACTTAAACTAGCAAATATGGTATGATCAACGGATCATTATAAAGCTCTAAACTTATCGGATGATAATTTTTTATGGTGTCGTTTTATTAAGGATATGCATGGTTCTATTCTGTCGAAGAACTCCAGGTACAAGGCATCTAATTGGGTGGCTATAGTGCGAGAGGTTTTTAAGTTGAAGGATCGGGGGGTTGATTTGATTTCTCATTGTCATCGTCGGGTGGGCAATGGGAAGGAGACTAAATTCTGGTCAGGTATTTGGATTAGGGAGTCTCGGCGTAGTGTTCGATTTCCACGCATATTTGCACTTACACCGAGAAAGATTACTCCGTAAATGTTAAATTAGAGGCTGGTATTTCTTCGCTTCGTCGGCAGGTTAGAGGGGAAGTAGAGGCGTCCCAATTACAGTCGCTTCAAGAGCTTATTAATGTGACACCCCAAATTGTGATATGCGGAAGCGATGAAGCTCGGGGGCTGTTACGACATTGTATCATAGTTCAAGGTACAAGAGAACGACTCTAAATGAGACGTTTTATAAAAATACCTCGTTGAATTTAAATAAAAGCATCAAAGTACAAAAGGTCTCAGTTTCAAAAGATAGCGTAGCGGAATATAAAAGTTTTAAACATCAACGAGATAACAGTTCAAAAGCATAAGTTAATAAATGCCCGAAGATAGCCAAGAAATGCATGTGGACTCCAAGTACTTCACACAACAGATACAAATCATCATCAATTACCTGAGATAAATGCTAAATTAGGTCAACATAAAGTTGGTGAGAATATAGGTTTCAAGTAAAAATTCATAGTAATTCGATTCAGATTTCATTTCATGTACACATGCAACTATAGGAGGTATAGTGCCAAGTGTAGGATAAATTGGGTGTTCACAATATTTATGATAGCTAAGCTCGTGACATCGAAACTAATGATCCAGTACATACAATAGATTGCATACATAAATTTTGCGCCAATGGAGTACCTAGCCAAGATAACTCCGTTCATACAAATGGTACACACTCGTCCGGCGTCAGAATGCCCGAGTGGAGGTTGTCAACCCTCAATAGATCTATCCGTAACATAAGAGCTTACTCCAGCAGAGTAACTAACGATTCATGATAGTGGGGACTATGGCTAAAGCAACTTAAGCTATCTCATAAATAGTGTTCACAAGGCGTTCACAGAAATCAAGTTTTACTTGCGTCTAGAAGCAAGCATCAAAGCATTTATCACATCCCAAAACATTAAACATAGAAAGCAGTTTAATAGGGAATCTATAAACTCACCTCAAGCAACGATTCAAACCGCACAAGTACGATCAAATAGTAGTGAGCAACTCTAGCAACAACCTAAATATAATACTATTGTTTAGGCGCTAGCAAATAAGTCACAATAGTTCGTCACGTACGTTACTCATCAATCATATACATATATTTTGTAGTTAAATCATGACTTGTAAATATTATATCGTTATAAGCATTATAGTATATATATACTTAGGCAAAAATATTTATTTTTGACTCGAAATTTCGACAGCCTTTCGGCGTAAATTTTAATTTACCCAAATTTATCTTAATAAATTTTCCAACACGATTTCTAACGAAAATTCGGCAGCCTTTCGGCGTCACATAAAAATCTGCCATTTTTAGTAAGTACTCAAATCTCGTCCTAAAACCCCTATTTTCAACAATTTCTCAATCGCCAATATTTCAACAAGTCATTTTCCGCAATAGTATCAATTTTCACTTCCAACGTTCAAACTTTTAACGGTACAACAAGTATTCACATTTCGCGCTAATACCCTTTTTACAAAACAAGTCCAACATTTGTACACAACTTTTAGTAACCATTTGGAAACTTAAAACATCTCCGTTTGACTCGAAAACGTCGTTTCGACCACTTTAAAAATCTAGACAGCAAACACTTATAGTGTTTTTCACAAAAATTAAGTTTTCCGACAACGAAATTTAAACGACCATATCTTACTCATTTTAGCTCCGTTTTTAGCCCATAATATATCGAAACGAAGGTATTAACTTATATTTTCATAATATCGTAGTAAACTAGTGTCAAAACAATTTTTACGACCCTCTACGCCTCTTATAAAAATCGGACAGATTGTATGTTTTTCGTAAAAACTCATTTTCGACCATTTTCAAGCGTACCCACTAGTAGTAACACTACTAGTTCCCTTCAATTATTCATAAACACACTCAAAATAAAATATTTATCTTCAAGTCCACAAATCTAAAAATATACATTTTTATATTTTACAAGTCTTTCAATTAAATCATTTTCACGCATGGATCTAATAGATCCACACATAATTTTCATATATCTAAAATATTTCATGACCAAAAATAATTTTTATCATTTTATTTCAAGAAAATAATTGATGAGTAACATGCATGCATAGATCTACATAGATTATGCATGAAAAAGAAAAAGATGAAAAAAGGTTTAAGAAATAACCTTGAGTAACGACTCTACGTAACCACGACAACCCGATCTACGCTCTAACCAACAAATAATCAACAAGAACCCAACTTCTATAAACTACAACCAAAAATTCTCAAATCAACAAACCAAGAAAACCCATTCTTCTTTATGCTTGTACAAACCCTAGGATGTATTTATTTTGTGGTAATTGTTCTTAAAATGAAGCTTCAAAAATTCAACAATGGTGGAAATGGTGTTTGTGTTTGTGCCGTGTGTTTTAGAGAGAGAATGAGAGTTGTGTGTGTTTTTTTTGTGAAGTGTATGAGTGAATAATGTGAAGTAATTTTGAGGTGAAAAGGGTTAATAGGTTAAAATGTGTAGGAAGGTGTAAGTTAAGCTCGAAATGGCAAAATAAAGAAAATTTGGTTTAGCTTGCATGTGGGTGAGTTTGGCCGGTTATGGGGAGGGTCCCACAAGGTAAATAATTCAAAATTTTTACTATGGTAACTAGTTAGAAGGTTTAAGGTAAAAAGGCTAGTTAGTTTTAGGTAAATGTCGAAAAGTATATAGTTAAGTTTAAAATTACGTAAAACTTAAAAATTTGACGAAATATATTAAATTTACGATTTTTCGACGAAAACTGATATTTTATAATTTATAAAGTATTTTATGCATGCTAACGAGGTTAAATGTAAAAACGACGTAAAATACGAAAACGCGATACGTTCATTAAATATTCACAGTAAATACGATTTATTACTATAAATAGCAAAAATACTAAAATACAGGCATATATAAACATATACAGAAATATTTAAATACGTTGCTCATGAAAATACGATCACGTTGTTAAAAACTAAACAGTTAAGCACATAATTCACAGATAACGAATAATCTCATGAATTATCGTCAATTCATTGACCGTCTCAGCATTTTGGTCAGATTCACATAAAATGTTCAGAATAATGACTGAGCACAGAGTCAGGCCATTACTCGTCAGCAAACAGTTTTTCAGACAACGCGGGATAACCTCCCGGTTCCAACACAGTTAAATCACATAGTTGACTAAATAAAAAGTCAAAGGGTAAAATAGTCATTTTACAAAGTAGGGAAAATTACCAGGTGTTACATCATCCCCTTGATAGAGAAGCTTTGTCCTCAAAGCTTAGGAGTGTCACGGTTTCTAGAGTTGTCAAAGAGTTGCGGATATTTCTTGCGAAATTGATCCTCACGCTCCCAAGTGAATTCAGGTCCACGTTTAGAATTCCACCTCACCTTGATGATCGGAATACGACTCTGTTTCAATCTTTTGACCTCACGGTCCATGATTTCAACAGGTTCTTCGACAAATTGCATCTTGTCGTCGATTCGGAGTTCCTCCAATGGTATCACGAGTGTCTCATCAGATAGGCACTTCTTCAAGTTCGACACATGAAAAGTGTTGTGCACGCGGCTCAACGCTTGCGGTAATTAGAGACGATAGGCTACGGTTCCAACCTTTGCCAGAATTTTGAAAGGTCCAATATAACGGGGGTTCAGCTTTCCTCGCTTGCCAAAACGTACCACACCTTTCCAAGGCGATACTTTTAGCATCACTTTGTCTCCCACTTGAAATTCGAGAGGCTTACATCGAACGTCGGTGTAACTCTTCTGACCATCACGGGCTGCTTGAATTCGGCTCTTGATTTGAACAATCTTCTCAGTCGTTTCACGGATGAGTTCAGGGCCAGTGAGTTGACTATCCCCAACCTCACTCCAACACACAGGCGAGCGACATTTACGACCATACAACGCTTCAAACGGTGCAGCCTTAATACTGGTATGATAACTATTGTTGTAAGAGAATTCCACTAGAGGCAAATGTCTGTCCCATTGCTTTCCAAAGTCAAGCACACAAGCACGCAACATGTCCTCCAGCTTTTGAATAGTTCTCTCACTCTGTCCGTCAGTCTGCGGGTGATAAGCAGTACTCATGTCCAATTGCGTACCCAACGCTTTCTGAAGTGATTTCCAGAATTCCGAAGTAAATCTACCATCTCTATCAGAAATTATCGAGATCGGTATCCCATGTTTTGCGACTACTTCCTTCAGATAAAGTCTCGTAAGCTTATCCACCGAATCATCTTCCTTCATAGCCAAAAAGTGTGCAGATTTTGTAAGTCGATCCACAATTACCCAAATTGTGTCATATCCGTTTGTTGTTTTAGGCAGCTTAGTTATGAAATCCATGGTTATGTTTTCCCATTTCCACATAGGAATTATAGGTTGAACCAACAATCCAGATGGTTTTTGGTGTTCGGTTTTCACTCTAGCACAAGCCAGACACTTCCCTACACAAGTAGCAATTTCAGCTTTCATACTTGGCCACCAATATAACTTCTTCATATCCTGATACATTTTGTCAGATCCTGGGTGAATCGAATACTTAGATTTATGCGACTCGTGCATAATCACGTCCCTTAGTCCTCCAAACCGTGGTAACCAACTTCTACCATTCAGACATAGCGTTCCATTATTGCTAGTCTCCAATTTCTTAGTAACCATTCCTCCTAATTTCTCAGCTTCAACGTGTTCACGCTTAAGGGCTTCGGTTTGTGCTTCACGAATTTGCACAGGTAAGTTCGGATTGATAACCATAGCTAATACAAAGATTTTCACTAAGTATCAAAATTCGTAGTTCCAAATCTCTTCGAATTGATTATTGGTTCAAAGTGTGACTCAATTGTTCTTGGTGGATAAAAGAAAGTGGTTTGGTTATCTATTTTAAACTAATGGTAAATGAAAATGTCGTTAAGTAAAATTAAAGCTTTAAAATATAAACTAAAATGAAGAGTTAAAAATAAATGTTTGAAAACTTAAAGACAAGATTAGAAAAACACTTGAACACTTAATGAATCTAAAACTTGAAAACTTTGGAAAAACAAGAAATTAAACCCGTCGGAAAGTGATCGGTATACAACCAAATCGGAATATCCAAAATGCTACAATCGGAATGTATGGTCGGAATATTGGAAAACAAGGCTGATCGGAATGCATAAAAGAAATACTGGTCGGAATATCAATAAAGGCTTGTTGTCGGAATAAGGCAAAACTTACTTCAATCGGAATATATTTAAAACCTACAATCGGCATACATGAAATCGAGTCAAATCAGAATGTTTTACAAGACACCCAATCGGAATGTTAAAGAACCCCCTCGATCGGAATATTAAAACCCCAATCCGATCAAGTGATCGGAATACCAAGATGTGAATCGGAATACTAACTCCCTAATCCGATCAGAGAGATCGGAATACAAGAGTGCCAATCGGAATGCCAAATCGGAAAAGGGTTTACCCTTTTCCGATTATTGTGTGATTCGAAAATAAGCTAGTGATAAGATAAATTGATAAGCTAACACCAAAACTTAACCAAATCATCAATGAAATAAACTAAATAAGCTCGAATAATAACTTTCCCAACTTAAAAAATAGCAATCTTTTAAATCAAACCATAAAAATGAAACTTTTTAAGAAAGCTTTTAAAAAGTAAATAAGCTAAACATACAAATAAGCCAATAAGCACAAAGATCTTAAAGCTTAAATGTTTGAAAGCTTATGTAGGACTAAAAAGATTAACTTTTTAAGCACGAAAACATCAAGATTAACACGGATCATAAATATTTCGCACCAAAAGTAAACTAAAATCAAGAAAGGTAGAAAGAGATTAATGAACAAAAAGCTTAACTTGAATTTGATTAATGAAATCAAAATACAAAAAGGTTTAAACTTGAAAGATTAAAAGAAAGAAAAGATGAAAACTTAGTGAGAGAAAGTTTGGAACTTTCTCTCTCTAAAAACTAGAAAGGAAAAATGAAAAAATGAAAACTAGTTAACTCCCCTCCTAATGTGATTAGGAGGGTATTTATAGGGAAAATGGGAAGTGCATGTGTGGTGTGCTTCCTTCTTTCTTTACTTCTCGACTCGATTTAATTCTTTGTCTTTTCTCGACGTCGTCTCGGGATTTGAACTTGTCTTAATAATTTTCTTCTTTAATTTAGACTTGAGTTCTTCGACTTTATTAAACTTCCGTCTTTAGACTTTTTCTTCGATAAATCTTCAGAATAGGTCTTGGTCATCCGTTCTTTAAGCACTCTTGATCTTTTGACTTCGTCTTTTCTCGTTTTCTTTGATAAAAGCCCGTGAAAACCCGTGTTTTCTTCATTTTTCATCTTTTGGTCCTAAAGCACAATAAAAACACAAACCACGCATAATTCCGACTTTTACGATATAAAATACACGTTTTGGTCTTGTTAATATTGGAAATAAGTGGTAAAAAGGATAAGTGTTTTCACACTTATTAAATCCCCTACACTTGACCATTGCAATGCCCTCATGCACTGCATTAATTTTAAAGCACGGTTTACATTTTCCATTATAAATAACCCACCTTGGCCTTTATTAAATACTAAACATAAAAAGATAGAAACAAGTAAAGAAATCAAAGACTTACATTGGGTTTTGGCTGCCATGAACGTTTATCATCCTCAAGTTTCACGTTCCCCATACCAAGCTTAAAAACGAGATCATTGTTATTATAAGTTAGCAAACTAACACGAATTCATGTGGGCCAATTATTTACTTA
The DNA here is from genome assembly GCA_025667525.1 of Glebionis coronaria. NCBI lineage: Eukaryota > Viridiplantae > Streptophyta > Magnoliopsida > Asterales > Asteraceae > Glebionis > Glebionis coronaria. The sequence goes on from CM046877.1 coordinate 10,900,331, forward strand.
GACTCCCTTATTCCTAGGTGTATCTCTTATATTTTATTTTTGTCTTGAATGATCACGAGGATGCATTGTTTGACTTATTTCGATAGTTAATTAGGCCGAAAATAAAGTGGACGATTTAATCAATAGTTAGCTAAAGGACAAAATCTTTTAAAACTGTTTCTCGGTACCTCATAAAGTTCATATCTTGGCATAACTCGCTTCATGATTTGAGACCTTTCTCGGACCGATACTTGGCAGCGACTTTATACTTCGAATCTTTGAGAGACGTTCTTGAAATTATGGTCTTCTCTTCATAATAGGAATTTCTTCACTTGAAGTTTTTGAGAGATTCTTCACACTTGGACCACGACTTCTTCATTTTTCTCCAATCTTTATTTTGGACTTTGATATACAACGATCCGCCTCCTTTTAGGACTTGGATCTATTTATCCTCATACCTTGCTAGGGTCTTTTCGGATAGACTTCTCCATGATCTTTAGGAGAGTATTTGCTTTTCGTCGTGTATCTCGATCCTTCATATTGATTTTCGATAAATGATTCTTCACATCACTTTTGGATCTTTAGCAACAAAATGTAGCCCTCATGCCTTGTTAGGGCCTTTTCGAACTCGCCAATCTTCGCATCCCGCTTCAATAAGTTATGCCTTGGCTATGAACTCTAGTTAATACCGAGCAACTTTTAAACGATCTTGGGCTAGAAGTTAAGTAACTTTTCAAATCGTACAACCTTATTTATTGCAGATAAATTTATTAACAAGCGATGGGATAATAGGCTCATAATTAACTTCACATAAATTCACGAAAGAATACCAAACTTATAATTGACTCTATCATCTCTCGTCCTCCATAGTTTAAAATCTCAAGGAATGAGACTCGTGGATGCTTAGCCTATTAAATCAAAGTTTTGGGTTTTCGAGTCATCTATAGGATCTTGCAAATTATTAGACTTTTTCAAGTTTAGAAATCGCATTTTAAAGTTCCCTTGATAAACGACTCTCTAGGATCAATTATAGGAACTCGCGGAAAGTTCTTGTTCTTAACCCGTAAGAGTTAAGACTTTCGCGTTTTAAAGCTCCCTATATAAAAGCCTAGCAAAACTTGACTTAAACACGTTAAGGATACAAGCTAGAGTAAACTTAGATAAGTAAACTCGGGTTGAGTCAAAATATTCACGACTTTGAAAAATTTAAAACCACTTTATTGAAAATTTATTTTTGCAAAGAAAGAAAACAACCATAACAAAGGAAAATACAACTATACAACTAGGCCAAAATAGATTAAAATTTTTAGAAAATGTCGAAAAATCAAAATTTCCGGTTAAAATGAGGACAAATTCATGAAAGGATTAATAAGCATACACTCGAAAACAACACAAATAAAGGCATAAACTAAAAGTACACATACAACATGTCCTTATCAAAGAACACAAAATAAATATAAACTAAAAGTAACCATAAACGACATTGTTGTCAAACACCGTAACGATGTTTTTCAAGGTGATGTTAAGATAATATTTCATATGTCTCGAGTTAAGCACGAACACATTTTTAAGTATCAACGCAACCCCAACTGATATTGTCTTTTTGTATCCCTCTTTTTCCATAACTTTGTGATGAACTGTACTAAAAACAATACCAGATGTATCTTTAAGTGTTACATTTAGGTCGCCCATTGAATTTAGATTACAACTTTTAGCTACCGCCACAACTCTTTCAAGTTTCCCTTTCGGTGTCATAAAGCTTTTGATGTCACCTAAAAAACCAATCACACTACTCCCTTCATCAGCTAAATACTGTATTGCGCAAATCCAAGGGTCACGAGGAAAATGATCATCCTCACTTGCATCTTCAACTATTTTCTTTACAAATTCTTGAGTAGATGTTCCAACCACATCACCACCTTCCATCATCAATGTTGCTTTTCTATACTTCGCCTGTGGAAGAATACCAACCCGCCCTGGAATGATCCTAATTGGTTTTTCAACACTAGTTGGACGAACAACCGGGGTCAAAGGTAGGGGCTGGTTTGGTTGTGAAGCAATTAGACGACCCGGGGACAAAGTACGTGACATATTTGGTTGTGTGAAAGAACCACCAAGATGATAACTTTTGTTATTGTATCAAGGATTGTTTTCTTGACACATTATCCGAATTGGATTTTCAGCATCAACTGATCGAAAAACAGGGGTCAAAGGAAGGGGTTGGTTTGGTTGTGAAGCTATCAGACGACCAGTGGAGGAACGACGCTTCAAATTTGGTTTTATGGAAAAACCACCGACATTGTAGAATTTGTTTGGGTAACGGGAATTGTTATCTTCAGCCATACTTTAAAGATAATTTGTAAATTATAACATAGTAAGTTGGCACTTAACATATGTATATATAGTGTTCCAAAAAAAGAAGGTCGTGAATTTTTTTAAGAGACCTATATAAATTCATTGTATTGTCACACCAACATCTTTACATGTCAGGGTTGGGTCACATCAATGTCAGTAGCTATGTTATGCATTATATTGGTCGTGAAAATTATTCAAAGATGAACATTTTTTTAATTGATAAGTCTTTTAAATTGCAGTAGAATAGTATAACAATTTTTTTGCTTAAACACTTTTATTTATAAATATTAAACAGTAGCAACAAACGTACAACTTCAATGAAAAAAATAAAATAACACACACATTTGTTTTAAACTCTTAAACATTGACAACTAACGTTCAAACTAACAAATTCTGTACATAGCCACAATCCCTTGTATCCTCGCAACGATTGGTATAGAAGTTTCTCGCCATTTCTTCTCTGACTTCACGAAAGTATGCATTAGTATCACCTGCTACCAACGGGATTTTACCTTGAGAAAGGTAGTATATCAACCAACATGTTATTATCCCACAATCCATATAGTTTCCTTGTTGTGGAACTGAAAAATTGGCTTCGTTGTATACTACTTTTAAATCATATGGTCTACGTATGCGTTTTTGAAAATAACCTTAACTAAACAAAAGATCATTCAAATCACGTGACCAGGCTGTCATTTGCTTCTGCAAGGCTTTCTTTCGACTAATGCTAGGTAATGAGTCTAGGATCAACACTTCGTCAGTAATTAAATTAAGTATAGCGGTTATCCGGTGATTATTAGCGCAATTGATTGGCATATACACTTACAAACGTAAATCATTTTTATATAAAAAGATTAGAAAAATGAATATTATTTATATCACATTATATTAAATTTATGTTATGATGCTAAACGTTTAAATGGAAATACTTACAATTTGTACGTCATGCTACGCTGGGTATGGAGACGTCGATCCATTCAACATTCCTTTCAGGAACTTAACTGATAAAAGATAGAAGACATTTGATCCAGGATAATACGTTGCAGTCCCAGTTTTCGCAACTGTCCAAACAGACCCAAGAGGTCGATGCCTAGTGATCAACTCAATCCACCAATTAATTTGCTAATTCAACAAAAATAAAAATGTGATTTTCAGTTGCTACTAAAAAAATTGTTAATGTTTAGACACTCTAAAAAAATTCTTACATCGTCTGACAACCAACCACCCACTACAGAACTACGCTTAGAAACGCTTATATTGGGAAGGTGAGGAACTAGTTCATACCAAAACATATCCATAACAGTAAAACCTTTGACATGACAATCCAAGAATATATCAACTGGGTTCTGAATAAATTCCTCAAAGCTAACATACAATGCTCGCTTTACCTAAACATGCAAAACAAATAACTAATCAGTTAGCATTCTAATAACAATTTTAAAATTTAGTTAAGCATATACTAGAAACTTCACAAACCTTATCGGGATCTACGTTCTCAAACGAAACGAAATCTTTTGTGGATCTTGTTTGATTTTCAACCTGAAAATAATATTCGTCGTTGTCTTCACCACCAAGATTAAAAGTTGTAATGTTATCGAACACACTCTTATTTTTGTCTTTCCGACACATTTTTCCGGACCTCAATCGGTTGTAGGCGGAAGAGATGTAAATGGGATCCTTTTTTGTGGTCCTGGCCGACGTGCTCTTCTTCAAGGTCTATCAATTCCTGACAATTTATTATAAATTAACGGATTTAAAATTAAACACTTTACAATAATAACTTTTATTCACAAATTAGTAATAATTTTGATCTACTTACTGAGAGTACGCCGCCAATATCACGATGTTGTGACGAGCTAGCTTCAAATGTTTGATCAACGTTAGACCAACGACCAAATCCTTCGTGGGGCATCGGGTTAGTCAGTGCATACAAACTATGACTTGCGGATGGCTTAGCAGGCTGACCGAACGAAGCGTTGGGAGTCACTTTATAAGACGACGTATATGGCGACGGGATTCGAATATCGTCAAAGAAGTGGCTACAAACTGGGGTAAAATTACCTAAACCATCTTGTTGTTTGTCCTAAAATATAATATATTCAAGATTATTTTGTTTAACAAAAATTAAAAATTAAGATGACAATTATATTCAAAAACATATTGAGTACCACTATATTGAGTACCAGGAAACTCATTACCGAACCCACCCACTTCAGATTCCTTCACGACATTTTTTGTTGGTGACACTTGGCCACAACCCCTTAATGCCTGCATTAAAATAGTTTGAATAATTATATGCCAGTTATTCGATTATAGACATTTACATACATAATGTTAACCATTTACCATAATTGTTGCATTCAATTCTTTGATAGTTTGATCCTTTTCCATCAAAACTAAGTAAACGTCTACTGGTACATCATCACGACTAAAACGGTTATCAAACTCAGGTATTGGTGGCGGTTCATGTATCTCATTATTGAAATATCTAATGCTATCAATCCACCAATCTGCCGACATCTCAACTTCGTCAGGAAACAACCTTTCTTTTGGTATAACATCCTTGCAAAATATAATAACATTATTACACAAGTATAAAAATTATCAAATACATTATTGAGCAAAAAGGAATGTCTATGCGTCATAAAACTCACATGTATTAAACCAGGAATTTGTCTTCGGAAAAACTTTCTTTCTCGTAACCAACGGACACATCGAGGATAACCATCAAATCGTGTGAAATAATTCACAGCATTAACACTATACGTCTCCAACATCCAAGCCTGAAAATAAATAAACTTCAAATAAGACACGTACTATATTTTAGTTGGAAAACACAACATATTACATACCTTGAAAGCCAATGTAAAACCCATTAATTGATACTTGGGTGGTTCTACATCAGGGTCTCTGTCATCATTGGTGTGGTGGTGTTATGCGCGTACGTATACGACATTCCTTAACTGCCTATACAATGTGGTCAAAACATACGAACCCCACGGATACAAGTTCCGTGCATCTACATTTTCAACTAACCTAAATCATCAATCCAGAACAATGTAGCTAGACTCATGCCCAAGAAGCACCAACTCTAAAACGGCTATCAAAGTAAGCCGTACAGCATCCAAGTCATGTAGGTTTTGAAAGACATCACTTTTAACAACTCTATGCAAATCGCCAACGACTATCTGACGAGTATCATAAGCTGATGAAAAAACACATCTCCTAAACGACATTGGCCCCTCTAAATAATCACCACAAAACTCTACACCAAGTTTTAAACTGGTCATTAAACAAAATTCTTCCCTACCAAATTTTATAACATGACCACCAACATCATAACATAACGAATCATTTTCTGTCTCTTCCTCTACAAAATCCATTTGACAATATACTAAAAGACCAGTCTCTACACATTCTGGTAAATTCCACAACCAACAAAAATATGATTGTCTAAACAATGCTTCCTTTGGTGTGTCTCTAAATCTTTTTCTAATAAACGGTAACAAGGTTAACTTGCTTCCACAGGTCAACTTAACAGTATAATCCTAAATTTTTTACAAGAACAAGATATCAATAATGTATAACAAATATACATACACACTTATTAATGAAAAAATAATAATTAAATAACATACCGCCATAAAGTAGAATCAACAAAAAAACACCAACTTCACCCTAGCTGCTCAAAAACATGCCATATTTAAACATACTCGGGAATATAAATAGGAGAGGATCATTTCTCGTGAATTTGATGATAATGCGATATATACCTTAGCTGCTAAAAAACATGCCATATTTTAAACATACTCGTGAATTTGGTATTCAAAATGCTTGGTTTTATATGCAATTCATGCTTATAAACATCCCATATTTATATATACTCAGGATAAATTAAACCCGACCATACTGTTACTTGTAATATAATGGGCCCCAAGAATATTAGTAACCGAATAAATCAAAACACAATTTCACAATTTAAACCATACTCGGGAAATCTAAGCCCCGACTATACTGTTGCAATTCAGAATTGGGCGCCACATTTTAAATTATTAGCCATGAAAAAATTAGGGCACCAACACTTTTTCAGATATGGTCCCCACAAGTTCATTGTTGCTATTCAAAAAAAGTACTATGGACCCTCGCACATTAAGAGGTCTGACAGCCATTGATTTGTCTACTCACTTGGTAGGGCTCAGTTACCTTTTTTTTTAATTAACGACTCAACAGTCGACACGTGTCAAAAAGATATTCGGGTTTATCATTTCCCGACCTTCATGGCTTTTTTTGAAACCACTAAAATTTATGGCCTCTGCAGGACAACTTTTTGCCATTAAAGCCCTGTACATAATTTGCATCTTAAAAAAAGGTCGTGAAATGATGTCTACATAAGCAGATTACCCAAATGGCGTCCCTACAATATTTTTGGCGCTGTGCGGCGGCTCAGGTCGCATAGGCCTAAATCCGGCCATGTGTACGATCATATAATGTTATGAGAGAAATGGTGCACATGGGTAATTTTTCTCATAACATCAAAAACATTTTTCATTCATAACACCATATTTATTTTTAGCATTTTCTCATAACACGAGAGATTACTTGAAAACATCACTCGGGGTGTGGTCTCGTGCCATCATTTGATGTGATGGTGATGGTTTAACACTCGAAAACGCGAAGTGCGGTATGAGACTTTTGCCATCAAGTAAGGTAATAGGGGCAGGGTAGGACTAGTGGCGGACCCATGAAATTTCAATATGGGGGGCAATTTTTTTTTTACGATAGCAAGGCGAAAAACTAAAATTCGATTAAAAAATTTGACTATTATAAATTAGAAATTAACGATTTCTAGGTATTCCAGTGTTAAATGTGTGAGTGGGGGGTAATTTGAAATTCGAGTGAGGGGCGTTTAAAAAAAACGCTCAAATTTTTTAAAAAAATACACTAAAATCTCATCTTTTTTATCGAGTTATGGGAAGCGCCGCCACTCCATATTAATATACATCCGCCCCTGGGTAGGACCCGGATCCACTCAAATGTTGTGTCGAGTAATGAAAATATTACTATACTATTTCTGTGATAGTTATTGTTTACTTTTTTGTTTTGATATATTTGAAATAATTTGGCTCTCTCAAAATGCAAGTTTATGTCATTACCTAAGACAACCTATGCTCTTACGCATAACATGGCTTTAGACTCACAAGTCTGTCAAAAAGCATTTTGAAAACTTGTGATGCAATAAAGTAGTAAAAAAACTTTCAAAAATAGAAATAACATAGTACCTCATACTGTCCCTAACTTACGACCCATGGCCATAATGAGCATAACATGTACTGTAAATGCTGGCCAATATCCGAGTGAGCCGTTTGGGATTGAACCCGTGAGACCCGGTCAACCCCGTTGATACCTGGCCAAGATCCATTGAAACGCGGTCGGAGCCAGTTGAAATCCAGAAAAAAACGGTAATAGAACTTCTAAAAAAACTAAAAAAAGGCAAAGCAAAAAGGACCTGCTACTTTTTTCTTTCAAGGATCCCGGTGTACTTTTATGCATCAGTTATTCGATAGTGGCTGGCTTATATATGTCAAATTTATAGGTTATTTTTAGTGCCCAAGTCGCCCCTCTAACGATTCTATTATGAGTTTTAGGAACATGATCAACTAATGAAGGATGTATTCATCGGAAACTTTGTGTCATAACAATCCTTTCATCATTTCTGTTTACAGTAGTCATGATTTTGATAGGGTGCACATATTTTATAATCTTCCTTTTCGTTACCCGTTATTGTTAAGATAATTGTGTTCCATACACCTTCACCAACAGTTGAACTATCAAATTAGTAAGCTTGGTCGTATTAAGCTTTAAAGCAAATAATCTAGTATGTCTTTTTTGATGCTTGTTGATTCCAAAAGAGTCTGGTGTTAGTCCCACATTTAGAAGAAAATTCACTGTCAGATGTGTGTTGGCACGGCTAGTTGGCAGTACGAGTTCAGATTAATGCTATGTTGTTCTCGACTGTGGCTAACTCAGTTTGGTCAAAGCTGAAAATAGTTGCGAGAGAGTGCAGCTTGTACGATTTCTTAGCCTGGTGCACATTTTATCCAAATTCCTTCACTTTTTTGAGCTGCATATTCGCATTGACTGGGGACTCTTAGCAGAAGGCCAAACGACGAGGATACGTCTTTCAATGATATCCGGAAAGAATTCGGAGGTCAAACTTCTCGAGAGATTGCAGTGTAACATCTGTGTAACAGTTCATCTAATTGTTGTTTGACTATGATAGCTTTATATGGGTCATTAGAGTTAGATTCAAGTTTAGTAGAAAAAAGATTCTATTACGAGTCCCAGATATTGTATGCTTACGATAAAATAAAACACGATTATGAGTCCGAGACTGTCTTTACCAAAGGATGATGCATCCATTGCTAATTTTGTAACAAACTTTTCATCATTTCTGTTTGCAGTCACGAATTTAATACTGTTGTAATATTGACATCAACTCAGATTTTACATATTATATTGGTTGATAAACAATTTATATCTTTTATATACGAAAGTTTTTATTTTATTTTTATATAGTGTTATTAAATAAAAATTACATCAATAAAGCTTATTCCAAACCATACATATCCAATTTAAAACAAAATCAAAAATATCACCGAAGACCTTGAATCTTTCTCATCCGAAGAAAATATGTTTGCCATTGTCGTGATTGATTAGGGGGCAGTAACATAGATCCATAGATGAAAACGATGATACCCACAAAAGAAATCAACAGACACAACCTCCCAAAACCGAACTCCCGAACCCAAGAAAATATGCTTGCCATTGTCGTGGTTGATTAGGGGGCAGTAACATAGATCCATAGATATAGGTACGGAGATTGAAACGACCATGTATGTGCGAGTCACTTTGTAGGAATATCCACCATTGTGGAAAAGAAAACTACATCTGGGAAATAAATTTGATTTGTTTTTAGAATTGAACATGATAATTGAAGGAGGTTTAAGTTTATTGGTGGCCTCCGGAACCTCCGACGTGTAACCGGCGGCCGGAGGCGGCGGCTAAAAGATGATTTAGGTTTAGGGTTAGAGAGAAAAGATGATTTAGTAAATCATCTGACTTAGAATTTCTTTATATATAAATTTTGTTAATTATTTTTATAAATATAATTTTTTTTTTTTTAAAACGGGTTAACTCAGGTCGACCCGGATTCATCTGGACCGGTCATTCAATTAGATCGATTTAAAACTCGAGTTTCAAAACATGACAATCAAATCAAACCAAATATATCATTTTTGTTGTCATCTTCGAAAGCCATTCGTTTAATTTTTTCATATTTAAGTTCGCAAGGCTTACAAAGAAAAAAGGTTCTTTTGAAGTTTGATCAATATTTGGTTTGCGTTCTTTGCCACCTACATAACATGTGTTACTTGTTTTTGACCCGATTAACTTGTTTACGTAAATATAGCAAGCGATTAATAAGGTTGATCATTTGTCAATCAGATTAATTTATATGCAAAAAATGATATAATGTGTAAAAAGGATAAACATAACATAAAAATAGTTATGCGATATGTGAATTATAACTAGGGGTGTGATTCGGGTTGACCCGGTCGGGTTCGGGTCAACTCGGGTCGGGTCAAGTCGGGTCAAGGGTAAAAAATATATAACCCGAACCCGAGCCTAATTAGAACTCGGGTCACTCGGGTTCGGGTCAATTCGGGTTCGGGTCAACTCGGGTCGGGTCAACTCGGGTTCGGGTCAACCCGAGTTTAAGGAAAATGTGTAAAAAGTGGCTAAATTAAGTACTAATACAATGTAAAAAATGTAATTTTAGTCGGGTCAAGTCGGGTTGGTCGGGTTCGGGTCAAGTCGGGTCGGGTCAAGTCGGGTCAAGGGTAAAAAATATATAACCCGAACCCGAGCCAATTAGAACTCGGGTCAATTCGGGTCAACCCGAATTGACCCGAATACACTTTGTGACCCAAGTGACCCGACCCGAATATGATTATTCGGGTTCGGGTTCGGGTCGGGTTCGGGTCGGGTCAACTTTTTCGACACCCCTAATTATAACTACAATTACTCTTATTAACTACATAACAATATATTTAATCCAAATCTAACATTAAACTAAAGTTATATATTTATTTTTAGACGCTTATATATACTTAAACGGGTTTACGTGTCAACCTGTTTAATACTTAATCAACCCAAACACGACCCAATTATTAAACTGGTTATACGGGTTGACCTGTTTTTCACCCAAACATGTTTATTCTCAACCTGTACTTGTTTAACTTTGTGTCGAGTTTGTGTCATTTGTCATGTCGTGTCAAAAATTAACACCCGGGTTTTAATCAATCTAACAGGTAGTAGTCTGACACTCTGACCCAGCTTAACCCAAAGACACGGATAGGCTGAACTTGGAGAACTGGCCTGAGTAACATGTGGGGCATGTCGAATTGGGCCTAACATGAAACTTGTGGGTTGGTAAATCCGGTCATAAGCTGGACTGGGCCCGTTGATGTTTGAAGAGTAAGGTGGCGAACCAAGGTTTTCAAGATAAGAATCTTACTTAAGATCGTTTTCGCTTTTACAAGATCAAGATCGTAAAGTAAGATCGGGATTGTAAGAATTACTATAATGTAATTTTCTTAGTAGTTTTTGCAATATTTTACAAATTTACAAATTAATATACATTGTAAACACAAAATTATACGAATATTTCATAAAAATGTGGTTTTAAATTATGATTATGAAATGTATAAGAAGATTTACATGTTGTTTTAAAAATTATATAAAATAAAACATATAAATTTGTAGTTTTTTAGTTTGTCGCTCGAGAAAAAATAAGAACGGATCGTATTAGATCCTAAGATCTTATAATCAAAATAGGGATCCTATAAGATCTTAAGAATTCAAAAATATATAAGATCCTAAATCGTTTTTGTTTTGCAATATCATAAAATCGTAGGATCTTAAGATAAAAATCGAGATCTTGACGAATTGGAGCGAACATTATGATTTCTCTTATACCATAGTTTCGCCAAAATTGAGTTTGGATTAGTACTATCATTTCATTTGTGCCTGAGTTTGGATTAGCACTAAAAATTCTTATAACTTAGCAGTGATTGTCATTATAATGATTTAGGGGTAGTAGGGTTTGCTTCGATCGAACAAAAACAAATAATAATGGAAGAGACAATATCTGTGGCTAGAGTAACACCCGAATAAGCAGACGTAAACAAAAATAAAATAAACACGGCAATAATGATCGTCTAAGTGAAAGTCGATTAGTAGCAGCGAAACAAATAACCAAAGATGGACAAGTCGATACTTAAACAAGTCAAACAGGAACAAAAATAAGGGTCGATTGGTTGTGTAATATGTTGTGTACTCCTTATAAAATTTGGGTACGTAAATATAATACAAAGAATAGTCTAAAATTTGGGCTTAAGATATGTTTGGTAAAAATAGTTGTAAGCTGTGTAAACTGTTAACTATAAAGCTATTAACATTAGTTATAAGCTGTAATGTTTTCTAATAAAAGTGTATGATAAATTATCTGTTATTTATAAAATTAATATGTAAAAGGACTTAAATGTACATATTTAGATAAATTATAATATGTTCGGAGAGTATATCAGTGATTTACAGCTTTTAAAGAGCTTATAAAGTTGTATGAATCAGTTTTTTATTTTAAAACTATTTATTTAAAATAAAAAACTAACAGCTGTTGTGTCAAACAGAACTAATTATTTAAAAATTTTATTTTATTTTTTAAAAAAATAACAGTTTTAAAAAAGTTTTAAAAAATCTCTTACCAAACATAGCTTTAAACTCGATCTATGAAATAGTACGACTAAAGAAGCTACCTTATGGCCGGCCTCATTTCACTTATTAGCCCAGTTGCGCACAAACAAAACTTTCCAAACGCTAAAGTTGTGAACCGATTTATTTTATGAACTAACTAATCAAATTATTTTAATATTTTAATTTGATATAGAAATACGTATAAATAAATTCATGTTTGTATTTTATAGTTGTGATATTATTACAACTAATAATTATGTATTTGATTGTACATATGCAGAATTTTGTGATGTATTAATATCAATATTTAAATAGATTATGCTTTATATATATATTGTAAGAGATGGGATCGATAGAAAACTTAATCTCAATAGAAAACCACCTCCCAACCATTGGATCAAAGGCCTCTCTCCCTCCTTTTTTTTTCGCAAAAACTACAGGTCTTGATTGTAACTTCCTTTTTCTTCAGGGACCTGTTTTGTAAAATCACACCTATTAATATATAATTTCTATTTTGTTTCATATATTTGTTCTTCTTTCTCCATTAATACGTATTTCCTTTACCATTTCATAATCACCGCCACCGTTCACCATCGCCGTCACCACCGTTCACCACCATCGTCACCAGCGTTCACCACCACCATTTACCATCACCGTCACCACCATTCACCGCCACTGTTAACTATCACCGTCACCATCGTTCACCATCACCGTCACCACCGTTTACCATCAATCTGCTCTCTAATCAGGTTCATCATTTAAGTTTAAAAGTAATTTTTCTTTAATAATTTTTAATGTAATCGTCTATTGATATGATTATGTTAATCTTATTTTGCATGTATATGATTGTATTTTGAGTAATTTATTCGATTTTTGTTGATCTGAAGATGTTGTATTAAGAGTTTATTTTTATATCTGGAAAAAAGTTCATAATAAAATAAATACAAATCATGGTTTTAAAGGTAGCACACAAGGTGTTTGATAAAACGTGTTAACCGTATAAGTGTGATGCTCCACGTATTCTCTCACAGTTCTAGATAATCTCATAACCAAATCAATTCACGAATCAGTCTCACCAAATCAATTAACGAACCAGCCTCACTAAATCAATTTTTATTATCAGATAACACAACCGTGAAATCATCTCATCATAAATTCTCAAATCGAAGATGAATTAAGGTATTTAATTGATTTCGATTATAGTAAGGTGTTCTTGTTAATAAAGTGATACATTAATTTTGTAATGTGAGTGATTATTGAGTTTAAGTAAGTTTTATTGAAATCTGATAATGGATGAAGGTGTATTGAAATGGAAATTCATAATTAATATAGATGCGTTAAGCTCGATTATCGCTAAAAGTGTGGATAGTAAGTTGTGTGCATTACACATACTTGTTAAGGTAGTTGCTTCTCTAGTTGTTGTGCCATATAGTTTCTAGAATATAAGTTTTAGATTTTCAGTTTTAGATCATGTGGACATGTGCGTTTGGATTGAATTTCGTTAAAGTGGTTTGGGAGCTGATTTGACTTAAATCGGTTTTAAGTCTCGTTATACGTAATTTTGTAAATATTTAAGCTGTGTTAAGTGGTTAAATTGCAAAAAAAATATGAAAGTTGTGTAAGTAGGTGATATGGCGCATGTTTCTAAATTTAATAAGAAGGCTATTTTGTCGAAAGTAGATCATTCTATAGAAAATAATAGTACTGATAAGGCGACAAGTAAGGGATATGGATGAACTTATAAGGTCTTAGTGCCCTAATGGAAGACTCATTTATCTCTTTACTGCTATTATTATTTCGCATGAATATATGCTGGATAAATGATAAAACATAACCCAAAACGTGGTATAGTTAAAACAAAACAAGAATGTAGTTTTGTATACCATATATAGATGTCAATGCTGAAAGTAAACAAACATCACTTCATAGAGCTGTAAACCACCCTTTTATCTTTCATTATTAAAAAAACATAGGTTAATTTAGGATATGTCCATTTAAATGCCTATGTATATGCTAACACTAGCTGGGTTTTTGCTAACTATTTTGTGCTATTATCACTTGTACAGCTAGTCCTATGATTGACGTGACTCTTAGGATATGTCCATTTCAAGTACTTCGATAACTGGTGCTAAAATGAGAACAGACACGATCTTATTCTCGACACTTATGAAGGAAAATGCCTAGTTTCTAAATGATTGGAAGTCTAACCTTTAGGCTCGTTTCTTCTACTTTCAAGGAACTTGCTCCCTATGATCCTGACTGTTACGAAATCAGGGTTGGTAAGTTATTTTTACTTCACCTTATCCATTTACTTTTGCAACTGTTAAAAGGAAAAACTAGAACCTTGATTATGATTTTGGTTTACGGCTTCAATTGCAAGGAAACTTTACTTGATGCTTGGTATTGGTGTTGGTGCATTCGAGAGAATTCTTAGAGGAAGTAAGGGGTACGGAAGTGCTCCACCACATTTCTTCAAAGGCCAAGTTGCTGGTCGTATCACAATTGTTGCTGCACCTTGCAGAGCTCTCGAGCATTAGATTTGGGTTTTGTGTTATGTAGCTTCTTATAATTTTATCAATAATAAATTTTGGTGGTTTTTATTTTTGAGTGGTCTAGTTTTGTTAGTATTTCTAAAAATTTATGGATATGACTTTAGTTTGGACCATTGTTACTAGTAATATGATTTAATCGTTACTTTTGATTATAATTTCTTATGAAGTGTATTTTGTCTGATGTTTTGTCTTAGTCTTTTTGAAGATGCTTTGAATTGTTTAAATGTAAAGAAAGATCACGTCTTGATACAACTTATAAACGCTTTATAACAGAAAACCTATGTCAATATTATTCATGATTTACTTTAATTGAAGATCATTCGACTTGCTGTATTTACGATTATAGGGTAAGATGTTTATAATTGCCAAGTTTGAAAGATACAGATACAGATATAACCTTGAGTTCTTATTACTGTAATACCGTGTCCTATTCCAGGTCCTCACATTCTCTTCATCATCATTTTAAATGTTTAATTTTTTAATACTTTGTACCATTTTCATTGAACAAGAACACGTAACATGTATTATATAGTTATTCCGACCGATTAATAGAATTGGCACACATAACGACTGAGAATTTAAAGTACATGACTGATAAAGAAACTGTTGGAAGTAGTGACTTTAAAGCACAAGCTATCACACACTAACGAACGAACCAAACATAATTTTTTTAAAACATTACTAAATAATTGATGCACTAAAATACTCAAAAGGATGCCATACTACGATACAAACACGATGCACTAAAATATCTCGAACTGATGAACTAAAATACAAACAATATGATATCAGATTATGTGTGAGTAGCTGGGAGACAAACACTATGACCCTTACAGGCAGTACGCATTCTCAAGTGCTGATCTTCTGGAAGTAACCATGAAAACAATGTGCTCCTTTAGTACCTGCAATCCGATCAGATTTTAAGTTACTAGCATATAATACAAGTAATCTTCGAGACAAACTAACTATTTAATATAATCAGACAGTGAGTTTCATCTTGTAAATCCAAACACCCCTTCAGTTCTGAAGTGCCACAAATCTACGTGAATGAATCCACGTAAAGGTTGACATTAAAATGGTATGTGTGAAAGATGCATATTTATACAATAAACATTTGCATCCTAGTGTTTGAACATCTTATAGCAGGACAATGAAATGCTTACCAATAGTACGATCACTATCAAACATGGAAAGAACGGTGTGGATGGCAACATACATATCAGGGTCACTGTGCATCTCGGACATTATTTGGGTAATCTTTTCACGATAAAATAATAAAACTGATGCCGTAATAAAATAACAAAACCGATGCCGTAATAAAATAACAAAACCGATGCCGTAATAAAATAATAAAACCGATGCCGTAATAAAATAACAAAACCGATGCAGTAATAAAATTATAAAATCGATGCCATAATAAAATGATTGGGCTATCAAGATTCTGGTACTGAGGGGAGCCTACTGCACCATTAGTTGCACCTTTCATATATGAGTTCACTGGTGACCCTTGTCCGTTTGTGGAGAGATTTGAATATCAAAAACCGGTTATTAGATCAGAAGGACCGTTAGTCCTCTATCCTTTAACAGTAGAAACACAAGGACTCCAAGCAGATCATGGGTTATAGCATTCATTTTTTTAATAGATCTATGGATTAAGAGACTCAAATGGATTAACAAATTAATTTTCTATAGATTAACATATTTATTTTGTATTATAGAAATTCATTTTGTACTAGATCTATTGGTATGATGATCAGTCACAAATAATCAGTTAAGAACCCCAAACGCTCTAAGAGGGTTTTTGGATTAGCTTAGTTTGTCAACGTATGAATTTATTTTAAAAGATCACAATTTTAGCTTATGAGCTACTCATAGACCTAAAAAGGTGAGCTTATAAGTTTTTTCATACGCAAATAAGCTCATAAGCAGGAAAAAAGCTAATCCAAACATTTCCTAGAAATATAGATATACTCGAGTAATTACATATAAAAACGCTCAAATAATCATACTCACTAATCAATTTTAATATATAACAAGACATTATATATATGACAAATACTCATGAATAAGAGTAGAACCTTTATTCCTCGTTGTTGGTTCTCCGCTAGCTATTATAAGATCTGGCCATTCCTTGCTGTTAGGTTGAAATAAAAACAAAGTGATCTGCTAAAGTTCATCAAACGGATGCAATATAATTCATCAAACGGATGCACTAAAGCGATATTCTCCATTTAGAACTCAATGTGGCCAAACCAATGCGGATACTACTAGTGAAACAATCATGGTTACTCATTTGCGACCAGATGTTCATGGGTGTGATTCATGTCGCGCTCTGGTTAGCATTGTGTCCAATTCACGCTCTGCTCAGCATTTGGTCCAATTAAAAAAACCTTCATTTATATATAGTGCTAACTTAGTTTAATATAGGAGATGAAGGTGATAATTGACATTATAGTTATTAAAATTACATCAATTGCTACCTATAATGCCGACTGAATTTAATTGGGGATAAACGAATATGTAATATTATTGTAGCTTTGGAGTACCTTTCGTCGTTTCGGGCTTGGAGGAGACCACGGACCATCATATGGCCTGCTTAAATATGCGCCTTTATTCTGGTTCTCCTCAACCTACATACACATATAGCACATCAGACTCATCATAATATAAATTCGAATAAAATTAATATAAAAATGTAATAAAACTAAGACTTACGCTTAAATATCCATCGGCTCCACTATTAATGTGCCGAGACACAACAAGAATGATCTGGTGCAGCAAACTAGACCTAAAAGTTACTTAATTACTTACTGTTGCTGCTTCTGGTGAACTGACATATGTTCGAGCAGTTTCCATATTAGCCCGTTGTTGTTCTCTGAAAGATGAAGTCGTTGCCATGGTTCGGCTCACCAGGAAATAAATTTCTCAGCAATCGATCAAGTCCTCTTGGTCTCTATTGTTAAACGATGACCATGAGTCATGCCTGCTTTTTTTTAAGTCAAGCTTTAACTTGAAATTATTAAATATAAACTTATTTTTCTGTACCATGAATTCGAGAGCTTCTGATGGTCTGTTTTTGGCGATTCCCATTTACATTGCTATAATCAGCATGTTGAGCTCTTGCTAGCACCGAACATACTACACTATATAACATATTGGTTCATAAGATGCAAGTCCAGGTGGCAGTGTAGATATCTTAATAAGATCAACCTGTACATCAGGACCGCCTCTCGGCTAAGACAAATTTCTAATGCCAACTTCACGCTTTGAAGCTCCATGACCAGAAGTTGTTGTTGGATTAGTTTTTGTCAACTGTTCTCATCCATTTTCCTCTCGTGGATTAATTGTCGAGACCAGCATTTAGCCTAAAGAGGGTACATATTACAAGTTAACATTTTTAACAAATATACACCAAATTACCATAAAGGGTATGCCTCACTAAAATACAAACAGATGCAATAAACGTACATGTTTTAACAAACGTATGTCTTAACTATAATGAAAAAAACGCTATTTTTTTATAAACGTGTGCTTTAGTCAAATAGATGACTTCTATTCTCACAAACATATTCGTTAGTTTTAACAAAGAGATGTCATGAATCTAATAGTTTTCATACACCAAACCGATACCTCAATTTTAACAAACATTACATACGCCTTAAATCTAATAGTATTCACACCTCGAACAGATGCAATAAATTAACTCAAACAAATCCAATAAATTACCTTAATCGGTATGCCAAATTATGTCCAGCAATTTACTAAAATACATCATATGATTCAACAATACAGATTTGTTTAAACATTGATTACCTAAAACATCAAATAATTCAAAAATATTTTAAATTATCACCTATTTTTTCACATTGGTTCCCTGGAATGTCAAGTAATTCAAACAAATTATAAATAATTAGTGCCTCCTACAATTTTACCCAAATTCACAACCGTAAGAAAGAAAAAAAATTATAATTTACATATAACCTGAATAACCGTGTCATTTGAGCTGCGATTTGAGATGTGATTCCACCTAATAACTGCTGATCTAAGCCGTGATTCTACATAATCAATCTTGATTAAAAACGGGATAAGTGTGTGATTTGAGCCACAATTAAACTAAATAACTAGTAATTTTTATGTGAATATATAAGGTTTATGTGTTTTTTATCGGTTTGATGCGTTTTACAGTAAATTTATGTTTTCTGTTTGAAAAAGAAGACGTTGGTAATGGTGATACCAGCACCGGAGACGAAGCTGCTGAATTGAGGTGGTGGTGGTGGTGGTGGCAGTCTATGTTTATCATTAATCGGTCGAGCACTTTTGTGGTTGAAATGAGTAAGAATGGGTGTTTGACAGATCCAGTCCCTCCACTTTGTAATAATTTTAAGTTTCTACCCCTGCGTTTTCATATATTACAAAACGTACATTTTAGTTTGTTTTCTAAGTTTTCTATGTATATGAGGTTTTCTCTAGAATCCATCCCTATATTGTAAAAGGTATAAAGTGTAAGGGGTATTTGTTTTTTTTAAGTTATTATAAAAATATAAAAAATTATAAGTTTCGATTAACTATATCTAATTTATTTAAAAGTTAACAACCAAAATTTTATTAACTGCCTTCTTTCTTTTTAAGTTTTTGTTTTTTCATAAATTTGACACATATAAAAATTCATGACGGATAATATCAATATTTAAATAAATTCTATGTATTTTGTATTTTAAGATATAAAGTAAGCGTGAGCATAAACCCAAAAAAACCAACCAAAGACCGAAAACCCGAAAAAAAACCGCACTAAAAAACCCGCCCCATTTAAAAAACCGAAGGGATGGTTTTCATATTTTTTAAAACCCGAATATTTGGGGCGGTTTTTGGTTGCATGTATAAAACCGAACCAAAAAAACCATCCCGCCGCACTTAGGTCTTCAAAATTAATATACTTTTATATCTTTAGATAGTTCTACTTGTGATATTTCTAATATGTTTAGTTGTTTTATTTTTGTTTAAATATACACATTTATAAAACATTTTAAAGTAATAGATCATGATTTTTTTTACCTAAACTTTGTTAGATTTGTGATTCCTATATACGAGTTTTCATTATGATTTTTAGTTTTTTTATAATTTGATGGTAGCTAAAGTTGCTATTATTGTAGTGTATATAATTGATTGAATTTATTATTTTTTGTTGCAACTTGCAATTATGATGAGTTTAATTTGTATCGAAAGTGATCGACTATTAATATGGTTTTTGTAAATAGAAAACGACCCAATGGGTAAAATGAAAGGAGAAAAAAAACTGAAACCGAACCGCTACAATAAAAAAAACCAAAAAACTGAAACCAAAAAAACCGAATTCAAATGGTTTGTAATATGTAAAAACCGAAGTTTGCGATTTGATTTTTGCTTTTAGCATAAAACCCCCCCAAACCGCCCCATAAACCCTTTTGAAGGTATAAAGTGTAAAAGTTATTTGTTTATTTTCTACAGATATTGTAAACATGTGAAAAATTATAAGTTTCATTTAACGTCATCTAACTTATTAAAAATTTAACAACTAACTACCTTATTTTTTTTAAGTTTTTGTTTTTTTTACAAATTTGCCACATATACCTATTATTTTAATTTTTTTTCTCCATCAAATTCTTTTCAATTTTCATATTTTTTAATTTTTAACAAAATTTGAAAATAATTAAATTATATTTATTTTTTAAAATCTAAAAAACTAATTAATTAAAAAAAATTAGTAATCAAATAAAAAGTTAATTTATGAAAAATTCCAAAACTCCACAAAACATTTTGTTTCACCAGATAAAAGAAATGAACCGATTTTATTTTTTCTTGTTAAAAACGGGTTCTACTCTTTTGATCTATTAACTCACGATGAACCGTTGTCATTTTAAAGAGGTTCAGTTACACAAAACAATCTAAACCAAAAACCATCTTATGGTATATACGGACACAAAAAATTTGAAACAAGTATTTATATACTTCATAATACTTTTTGAATCAGGTTCATTTTAAACAAATCGATATTTTTAGCAAATATATACATTATGTGACAATACGTTATCAGATTCTCGTGCACTCATAAAACCCTTTTGGCTCCGCGAATTGTGCTTAATATTCTTAGTTTAAATTTGTTTGTGTTTTTCTATTTTGTGTTTTAAAAGCACATGATAAAAATATAAAAAGTATACAAAGTTTTTAAAAATATATATATAAATTCAAATTTTGCAATTTTTTTTATATTTTTATGTAAAATATTTTCTATTTTTTATGTACTAACCCTCTCATCATTTGATACTAAAACACAAGATATACAAAATCAATTTGTTTATACAATTGTGGTGATTCATCGATTTATTTAATATTTAAAATATGCTCGACAATCTTGTATATATTCGTTAGCTTAGCTGAAGCATTTTGTACTTCTGGAAAGAATTTAATATTCTAAAGCACTTCTGGAAAGAATTTAATCCACATGGTGTAACCTTTGTCAACTACCTCGGTTTCTTAATTTGAATTACTCCCTCCGTCCCATAATAACAGTCCAGTTTACTATTTTTGGACGTTCCATATTAATAGTCCACTTCTAAAAATAGATAAGAAATATAGATTAAATTTATCATATTACCCTCAATTGAGGGTATTATTACAAACAATAAAAAAGAGGTAAATTAATTGGTTAAAAGTAAAATTGTCATTGTGTATAAAGTACGAGAGAGAAAACTGAAAAGGTGATACTTTTATTAAATTACGTGTTTTTTGTCGGTAGACTATTATTATGGAACGGATAGAGTAATATATATCAGCTATTCTGTATTTTATGTACATGGATTTATGTCTAGTATGTAAACAAAAAAAAACGAGTCTGAAAAGTGATATTTGAAAATGAACAAAACAAAAAAAAGTTCGAAAAAGTGATATTTAAAAATGAGTGAAAGGTATATATACTCAACTATTTTTTTAAAAACATCGATATACGTAATCTGGGGCGGACTCAGGATTTTTCGATAAAGTGTTGCACAAAATTTTTTTAGGATAAATAAATTTACACCTTAAGAAATTAAAGTAGCACAAAATTTTTCGAGGGTTGCACGAACCATAAAAACAACAGTTTTAAGGATTTTTTACACTTCGTGACATTAAAATAAGTGTAACCCGTACCACACCTGGCACCTATATAGCTCCGCCCATGTACGTAATCAACTAATTATGTTACTAGTATTCTTAAAACACTTTCAAATTTTGCTCAATGCGTGTAATATGACTCATTATATAACTTATTTGACCAGTTACCACTAAAAAAACTTACAATTCTAATCCTTATGGCTTGTCTTAGACCTCAATCATTAATACTTTGGGGAAAAGTTCTATGCAGTCCACTTGTTTAGCAAAGGCCCATTGAACCCATCTCAATCGTCCAATCTTATAAACTTGTATGCACCAGATTAAAAAACACAACCTACTATATCTTCAAAAAAAAAGACGGGATTCCGATCTCACCTTCGATCTCCGGCGACCACCACAATAAACTCGCCGATTTCCAGATACCACCACAACAAACCACCTATTTTCGACAACCTCCACAAGGACCCATCATTTTCCGGCGAGTTCCACAACAAACCCGGTTTTCCGGCGACTTCCACAACAAATACACCATTTTTCGACGAGATCCACAAGAATCAACCAATTTCTGACGAGTTCCACAACAAACCCAGTTCTCCGACGACTTCCACAACAAATCCATCATTTTTCGCGCGACTTTCACAAAAAAATCACTTTTCCGGCGACCTCGTCACTGACTCATATATGAGTCGCCATGACTCATGTATGAGTCACCGTGACTCATACATGAGTCACCAAGATGACTCATACATGAGTCACCTGACTCATACATGAGTCGTCGTGACTCATAGATGAGTCGCCGAGACTCATACATGAGTCACGGTGACTCATACATGAGTCACGGTAACTCATACATGAGTCACCAGAAAACCTTGAGGATGGTGGATTGTTTTGAAAGTCACTTGAAAAAGGTAGTTTGTTTTGGAGGTCGTCGAATAAGGGTGTGTTTGTTGTGAAGATCGTCGGAGAAGTGGATGTTTTGTAACAAATTTGTTCATGTGGGATTTGTTTAAGCTTATACTTTTGGTTCACTGTTTGTCAAGAAAAATAAAACAAACTCATGTGACTTAAAGCAGAAAGGGACGAAAAGTGGAAAGAAGAGTTATGTTTTTGTGTCTAGTGGGGACCAAGCAGCAAAGGGAAAAAAAATTGAAGCCAAATAACGACAAAAAGCAAACTTTATTGCAGACTGTGTGATAGTACAAAAAAAGAAAAGCGCAACAAGTATTAGTGTGGTTTTGATTGTTTGATGTGAAGGCTGTTGTGAAAAAGTGTAGAGGTAGCATAAAAAAATGGTGCAAGTCGTTCTCCAACTGCGTTTGTTGTAAACTTGCCGGAAAATGGTGGATCTTTTGGATCTCGCCTGAATAGGTGGTTTTATTGTGGTGATCGGATCGGATGGCATCGATTGTGTGTGTGGTGGGGGCTGGTGGTGGTTCTGTGTGAGAAGGCCCGTTTGGTTTCTGGTGTTGGGCTGGATTTACGAGTTTCAAGATGAAAAAAATTGTTTGGTTAGTCTCCTAGGTTTAGAATATACCCTTCACACCCTTAAAGTGGGTATTGCATAAAAGGAGAACCCACTCCCACCTTTACCACTGTATCAAATTTGTTTATCTTAATTTGCAATTTTTTTGTCTTATCCCCTCATTTAAATATTAAAACATTAAGTAATATAAAAAAATTATATATTATATTCTAAAATAATAATATTTTTATTTTTATATATTTTCTCTCTTTTCAACATTAAACCCAATCCAAAACCACCCACTTTCTAAACCCACAGTTAAAGTAAAACCCGACTTCAAACCAAACGGACCCTAAATGAATAACCGTGGAATGAGAGTGTTTTGTTTATTTATTTGTTTTAATCTAGACCGTAGATAATTAATGGATTGAAGGGTACAGATGGATCCAATGGATCTTTGATTAAAAAAAAAGGGACTATATAAAACTTTTCCCTAATACTTTGGTTTTTTTTCCTTCACTTTTTCACTTATTCAAAAAAAAATATTTTTTTTCTTTTATTCCCACTTATTCCCAATTTTTTTTGAATTTATTTTTTTTCAAAAACATTTTTCTACCGATATTTCCATTTATTTCCAAAATTATTTTTTTTCCCAAAAATATTTTTTTCCCACTTATTTCCATTTATTTCCTAAAAAAATCAAATTTATTTTTACAAAACTGTTTTTTTTTTGAATTTTTTACATAAAATTTAAACTTAATTAGTTACGAAATGTGTTTTTTCAATTAAATAGTTTCAAATTTTCTTTTTCGGAAATTAATTAAAAATACAGATTTTCTATTATTTTTTTAATAATTTTTAAAAGATAAAAAAATTTATAAAAAAATTGAAAAATAAATATATAACCGCTCAAGATCTAAAGGTAAGACTTTTTTAGAAATTTTGTTTTTGTTAAAAAATAAATTTTTCGAAAATCTTAATTTTTTCAAAAAAAAAGTTTTAAAAATTTTTGTTTTTTAATTTTTTTTAGAAATCTGTTTTTTTTTCGAAAAATAGGTTTTCTGAATTTTTTTGTCTACAATCTGTTTTTTCAAAATTTCGAAGAAAAATAATTTTGTTTTTTTTTCAAAAAAGTTGTTTTAAATGTAAAAAAAATTAGTATGTTAATATGTGGGAATATAAAGGAAAAAGGAATTTATCATGAATAATAAAAAGAGAGTCAAAAGATTAACGGTAAAAGTGAACTCAAGTTATAAGGACTAAAATTGAAAAAAGAATTTAATAGTAACAGCTAACAGGTTAACAAGTTATATAACCGGTCATATTACATATATTAAATATATAAATTATTTAGCGACGTTTAGCCATATATTTTGTATGTTAAATATATTGGTGTTCTTGAAAAAGATAATTACGTATCTATAGCTTTCTTCCTTTAAAATTCCCACGAATTCTCAATAAAGTTTTGGATTACATCAAAATACAAATTATTTTTGAATGATAAGAGCTTTGAAAATGATTTTCAATTCTCATGTGAATATTTGGAACGTACCTTTTCAGAATATTCTTATGACCCATGAAAAGTGGTATTATCGAGATGGCAAATTTTGTAAATTCTATAAGTAAATTTTTTTTTAAAGTAAAGGGTATTTTTCATTTATCTTACTACTTTATAAAATATTTAACCTTTTTTTATATTTAAAAGTTTTAAAATTTTAATCTTAAAACATTGCTAATAAAAGAAAGATATGTATGATCATTTTCAAAATCATCCTAGGTTTTATTGCATATGTTTTTTTTAAACCACATTTAAAAAGTATTTTAAATGACAATATGTTAATAATAAATATGAACCAATAAGAGTTTAAGTCATTAATAAATAATTTAATAAGAAATTAAATAATTTAAT
Organism: Glebionis coronaria; assembly: GCA_025667525.1. Classification (NCBI taxonomy): domain Eukaryota; kingdom Viridiplantae; phylum Streptophyta; class Magnoliopsida; order Asterales; family Asteraceae; genus Glebionis; species Glebionis coronaria. Next base: position 10,925,529 of record CM046877.1, read on the forward strand.
GAGAAATTATGTAACCATTTTATAAATGCATGTAACATAAAACTACAAATAACTTCCTATAGATATACATTAAAATATGAGTTACGAGATCTTATTATAAAAAGAATTCATGAAAGGCGAAAAAAATACACACAAAATATTCAGCCATCAACGTCTCTCGAACCATCAATACCATCTGATTTCTGAATCGCTGCCACCACCATCATTAGGAACCTCACCAACACCGCCGCATATATTGATAATTAGTGGTGTTTGAGTTTGGGAGTTTTGGTTGATGTTTTTTTGTAGTTTTGGTGGCATTTTTATGTTTTTGGTTTGTTATTGCGTAAGTTACTCTAACTTAAAACAATCATCCTTGTAAAATTACTTTCACGAGACATATATAATCATAAAACATTACACGCTATGAATTTTAATTTTAAGGTACCCGCCGCCGCATTGCGCGAATACCCTACTATTTATTATTATTAATGATTTTAATTGGCACATGTAAGACATTAAATAAACTTTAATGAGCGTATGTAAAACTTCAAACTGATGAGATCTTTTACATTTAATTTTTTTCGACTTTTAAATAAGTATTGTTATTTTTTATTGTTACATTTTTATATATTTTTTGTATGTTTTATTCTGTGCCCGTTTAGCCCGCTGCACGTTTAGCTTGTCACCCGTTTAACTCGTCGTTTATCCCCTCCCCCTCTCCGGCCGACCCACCCATTTTGCCAAAACACCGACTTTACTAACGCTACCATACCTCCAACTTACCAAACGGTCTCCACACGATTTGATTAAATCTTTTATTGCGAAGCATCCCAAACCAATCGAACTCAACCGTTTGATATATGGTCGGGTCACATACTCAACAAATTGTTGAGATGTGTGTGTATGTGTTTTGTTTTAGTTCATTTTTATGTGATCTTTACTACGAGCATTAATGGATATATGCTAAAAAAATGAATTGACACTGTTGCGACCAGGTTTATCAAGTCACCGATAGAATGAGATTACTATCAGTATAAGGTTATCTCCGATAATTGTCTTTAAATCATTGTTTAGATAAGTCTGAAAGATATGATCGGAAAAAGCATGTTTTTAGAAAGAGTAATGTTATTTATACATATAACACATGATTAAATATATGTTTAATGCATAAATATCTGATACAATTGTTTTATGTATTTATTTTCTTTGAATTTTCATCAAAAAAATTTTAAATCAACCAATTAAAGTATATTTATAAACATGATTAATAGGCACGTTATAGGCATGATTAAAGAATTTTTAGTTATATCTTATAAAATACTAGTAGAGTATTTGTGCTGTACCTTGTGATTGACGGAAAAATAACAAAAAGTAAATGATTTCGACCACACCCCGTTTATGTTTTAGTTGGTTCGTTTTTGTTTTCGGACGGCTTTTATTGGCTAGCCTAACCGGTGACCACTCATGTTCTTTGAACTCGTTTTTGGATGGCTTGTGTAGATATATGCTTCTAATCGTTGTAAAATATGAATATATAATTGTATTTTTAAGTAATCTGATTTTTTAATTACTCCATATATTAATAGATGGTATTCGCACAAAACATTGACTTCGAAAACGTTTAAAATGAGAAAAAAATAGATGTTAAATAAAGAGGATAAAATTTAAAAAATATGTTGAATTAGATCATGGAAAAACTATATATATATATATATATATATATATATATATATATATATATATATATATATATATATATATATATATATATATATATATATATATATATATATATATATATATATATATATATATATATATATATATATATATATATATATATATATATATATATATATATATAATTTAGATAAAATGGTTTAGGTGCTTAAAATTGTTAAAATGAGAAGTAATAGAAAATGAGCAAATATCACATTTATTGATTACTTTTGGTTTGTTTATGATTTTTTTTGTTCGTGTACGAGTGTTATGGAAGTTTTAGTTCGTGTACGAGTAGCTAGTTCACAATTTTTAATATTACTAGTTTTTCGTGTATCAGTTGTGTATCATAGTTTATTAGTTATTTTGTTATATCGAATGCAACATGTGATAATGTGTCACTGAATTTGCAAATAAATGGTTATTTATGCTAATAATATTTTTTGAAGTAAAACTATATATCATATGTATCAGCTATAATTTTTTACGTATCAAATTTTTTAGTGTTTTTATACCAATTTTTATGTATAAGACTTATTATTTTGGGTTTAATATTAAATAAATCACATGTTAATTGATAAAACCAATGGTTAAGATGACTTTTCATTTTAACAACTTTAAGCTACTACACTACAATAACCTAACTATATATATATATATATATATATATATATATATATATATATATATATATATATATATATAGAGTAAGGATCTAATAAGAAATATAGTTATAATAAGAAGAATAAGAAGTTATTTGAACCATTAGATAAAAAATCAATGGTTAAAATGAAGGAATGACAAAATTGTAAATAACATGAGATTTTTTCCAAAGCATAGGGGCAAAAACGTAACCACAAACATTATTCATCCTTTTAGATGGCGTCATTTTTTCTGTTCATATTTGCATAACTGAGGATATGGTGGTATCTTCCACCATTATTTTAATCATCAAAAATTAAAAGGTTGCATGGATAAGAATGTGACAATGAAAAATATGCATCTTCATTAATGTATCATGCATCTTTAATTAAAAAAGTTCATGCATCTTTTTTATTGAATTCAAACGCTTATGTTACGTTATCAAAGCGTGCATTATTCTGTAACTTATATCATGCATCTTTTCTTGTTATATATTTTTATTATCTAGTAACCTTTTCAAAAAAGAATGAAAGTTAATCAACGATAATAATATTGAGATGCATCAAATTTAAGATAACAGTGGAGGAAAGGACGCATCTAATTTGGATGCATCTCATTTATTAAAGCCTGTTAGAGAACAAAGAAGAAAAATGGTGCATCAAAATTCGAATGCATCTTATATGTATTGTAATGGATCATAATTCATACTATAATACTTAAATAAACTTGTAGGCACTGTTAATTAAATATATGCATATGAAGGGCTATGTTAATTTCAAGAATCATGTTGCATCTAATTTAATATTCGGAGATATTAAAATGCGATCACTAAAATGCATCTAAAAGTCATATAATGTATCTAATAACTTTTATCCAATAGGAGCTAGCAATTATTATTACCGAATGTTAACATGATTGTTTTTATTAGAACTTAGAACATAATGAATGCATCTAAGAATTTATATTTTGTTTCAGGTTTTAATGTATATTTAGTCATTGTTTCAGTATTAGTAGATTTGAATATAAAAACGTCAAGATCCCATATTTATCGGAGTCTTTTAAAGTTTCAAACAGTCAATTTTATAAATCTGTTTGGACGACAATGCCCTCCAACTTATTTTAAAATGAGTGGCTAGAATCACTTCTTATTCTTCTTATTTTAACTATACTTCTTATTAGATCCTTACTCTATATATATATATATATATATATATATATATATATATATATATATATATATATATGTAAAAGGTTATTTTAATTTAAAAATAAAGACAATTTTCTATAAGTTGTTACAAGTTGAAAAATCTGAACTTTTCTAAAAATTACTTGCTTAGTTGCTTTAAAGTATAAGGGTCCGTTTGGTTTGAAACCGAGTTTTACTTTAGTTTTGGGTTTATAAAGTAGGGGGGTTTAGGATTGAGTGATTTGAGTTTATAGTGGGTTTTGGAGAATAAAATATAATTGTATAATTTATATTATTTAAGTTGATGTATTATTTAAAATTTAAACATTTATTATTAAAAAAAAAAGAAAAAGAAAATAAGTGGTAGTAGTAGATATTAGGTCCACTAAACAGTAAATGAAAAGAAATCTGATTAAAAGGAAGCAAGTAACATAGGATTTCTACACAGCAAAAATCAGGGAGATATCCCCATATTCTGGGCCCACTATAAGTTACCAAACAACTAAATTATACTTTTGACTCTAACCCCATCATAAAATAAGCAAACCAAACGGACCCTAAAAGTATTAAGAGAATATCTATACTACATTATAAAGGGTGTATCCCTTTGGTTGAAAATTGAAAATGTTGAATGGTTGAAAAATATGGGTCCCACTAACCTATACTACATTTATCTATACTACACTATAAAGGGTGTATCCTTTTGGTTGAACGTTGAAAATGTTGAATGGTTGAAAAATGTGGGTCCTACTAACCTATACTACATTTATCTATACTACATTATAAAGGGTGTATCACTTTGGTTGAAAGTTAAAAATATTGAATGGTTGAAAAATGTGGGTCCCGCTAATCTATACTACATTTATCTATATCTATACTACATTATAAAGAGTGTATCCTCTTGGTTGAAAGTTGAAAATGTTGAATGGTTGAAAATTGTGAGTCCCTCTAATCTATACTACATTTATCTATATCTATATACTACATTTATCTATATCTATACTACATTATATCTATATCTATACTACATTTATCTATATTTATACTACATTTATCTATATCTATACTACATTATAAAGGGTTTATCCCTTTGGTTGAAAGTTGAAAATATTAAATGGTTGAAAAATGTGGGTCCCGCTAATCTATAATACATTTATCTATATCTATACTACATTATAAAGGGTGTATCCCTTTGGTTGAAAGTTGAAAATGTTGAATGGTTGAAAATTGTGAGTCCTTCTAATCTATACTACATTTATCTATATCTATACTACATTTATCTATATCTATACTACATTATATCTATATATATACTACATTTATCTATATTTATACTATATTTATCTATATCTATACTACATTATAAAGGGTTTATCCCTTTGGTTGAAAGTTGAAAATATTGAATGGTTGAAGAATGTGGGTCCCGCCAAAATTATACTACATTTATCTATATCTATACTACATTATAAAGGGTGTATCCCTTTGGTTGAAAGTTGAAAATGTTGATGGTTAAAAATTGTGAGTCCCTCTAATTTATACTACATTTATCTATATCTATATTACATTTATCTATATCTATACTATATTATAGAGAGAAGTACAAAATACATCCCTATGGTTTGCAAAAAGTGTGGATTACATCCTTCGTCAGTACTTGGGACATAATACATCCAACCGTTACATACTTTGGGCACGATACATCCCTTGGACGGATGATGCAAATATTTTTTTCGTTAATACTAACGAGGGTTTATAAAAAATGACATTTGTACCATTTTTTAATATAGAGGGATGTATTTTGCACTAAACTCAATTTTTTATTTTAAATTATTAAAAAAATTTGATTTTTTTTCATAAAAAAGTTTTTTTTTTGAAAAAACGAAATTTAATTTTTTCGAAACCAATTTTTTTGAAAAAATTTTAAATTTTCAAAAAAATTAAAAAATTTTATAAAAAAAAGTTAAAAAAATATTAAGTTTTTTTACTGTATAAAAATTTCGAAAAAGTAATTTTAATTTTTTTAAACATTTTTAATTTTTGGAAAATGTAAAAAATATGGTTCAAAATTATTCAACATTGTTTTGAATCAAAATTAAATTACATTTTTACTTAACAAAAATTTCCTAACGATGTAAATTTTTTCGAAAAAATAATAATTTTATTTTTCTCAAGAAAATGGTTTCGAAAAATTAATTTATTTCGATAAAAAACATTTTTTCGAAAGAAAGTGTATTTTTTTTAAAAGGTTTAAAAAAATTAAACTTTCTTATTTCGAAAAAAGTTAAACTTTTTTCTTAAAATAATTAAAATTACTTTTCTTTTAAATACAATTTTACCTTTTTAAAACTTTATTTCGAAAAATAATTAACTTTTTGGAAAATTAAAATTTTTTTTCCGAAGAAAGTGTAAGTTTATTTTTTTCAAAAAAAATAGTTTCGAAAAAATTAAACTTGTGTTTTTCAAAATAAATTAAACTTTTTTTGAAAAAAAAATTAAATTTACCTTTTTTAATAAAAAAAAATTTAAAAGTTTTTTTTAGTTTAGTGCAAAATACATCCCTCTATATTAAAAAAAAGGTACAAATATCATTCTTTATAAACCCTCGTTAGTACTTAACGAAAAATATATTTGCATCATCCGTCCAAGGGATGTATCGTGCCTAAAGTATGTAACGGTTGGATGTATTATGTCCCAAGTACTGACAAGGGATGTAATCCACACTTTTTGTAAACCACAAGGATGTATTTTATACTTCTCTCTACATTATATCTATATCTATACTACATTTATCTATATCTATACTACATTTATCTATATCTATATCTATACTACATTATAAAGGGTGTATCCCTTTAGTTGAAAGTTGAAAATATTAAATGGTTGAAAAATGTGGGTCCCGCTAATCTATACTACATTTATCTATATGATCTATACTACATTATAAAGGGTGTATCCCTTTGGTTGAAAGTTGAAAATGTTGAATGGTTGAAAATTGTGGGTCCCTCTAATCTATACTACATTTATCTATACTACATTATAAAAGGTGTATCCTTTTGGCTGAAAATTGAAAATGTTGAATGGTTGAAAAATGTGAGTCCCACTAACCTATACTACATTATAAATAGTGTATCCCTTTGGTTGAAAGTTGAAAATGTTGAATCGTTAAAAAATGTGGGTCCCACTAACCTATACTACATTTATATATACTACAGTATAAAGGGTGTATCCCTTTGGTTGAAAGTTGAAAATGTTGAATAGTTGAAAAATATAGGTCCCACTAATATATACTACATTTATCTATAGTACATTATAAAGGGTGTATCCCTTTGATTGAAAGTTGAAAATGTTGAATCGTTGAAAAATGTGGGTCCCACTAACCTATACTACATTTATTTATACTACATTATAAAGGGTGTATCCCTTTGGTTGAAAGTTGAAAATGTTGAATGGTTGAAAAATGTGAGTCCCAGTAATCTATACTACATTTATAATTCAAACATCTTAATGCATATATAAACTATATTATGTGAAAACACTAAAGTCATTTGGAGATGAATTATTGACGTGCAACGAAAATAAATAAACATATGAAGTTATGAACGATGCCATTTTTCAATGTTTTGAAACCCGGTTTTTAAATCGACCTGGTCGAGTCATCGGGTAAACTCGGATTAACCCGGTTTTCTAAATTGTTTATCAACTAATATAATATGTAGGGTTTACGTAACGAGTAACGTGTATTATTAGTTAGCTCATAAACTGTGATGTAATGTTTTATTTCAGTTTTACTAAAAGTTTTTATAGGCTTTTTGATACATGTTTATTTAATATTTTATCTAGCATTGTATTGTCATATGTTAAAACATTCTATAATTTCAATTTGATCTTTTCATGCTTTATTTTAAACGTACACGAAACACTTACGACAATATCACATACTGTAAATCATTTGTCACTAACCAAATTCCGCCGCTATACGCGGGTACTCATTGAGTTACTATCAAAAAGCTAACATCGTTAACATTGTTGAAACTTAAAAGAATAACAACATTATAAAAGAATATAAAATAAAATAAAATAAATATAAAGAAAAACATTCGATTGATCACACAACAAAAGAGAAAGTCTTCAATTCAACCTTTTTTCTCCTTTGTTATTTAGTGTAATTTTTCTTCGGCTAATATTTTCTTCCGCCGGTGGTTGGGGCTTTCTATAAATAAAATGTCAGAATTTTTAAATTTTATAAATATAGAAATGTCCTAAATCTTTTATAAAACTAGTCTGTTATCCGCGTAATATAATGGCTACCAGATTATAATCTTTTTACGAATAAGTGTTATATTTTTAACTACTAACTTCGTATTCAAATTAAAGTTAAAATTATAAAAAGTTAAATTTAAATAAATAAACTCATTGAAATTGAAAAAACTAAAAATTAATCAAAAGTCTTTTTTTTAAACTTCTAAAAATAAAAAAACTTAAATGTTGTATAAGGTAATATAAGTAAGATAAGATTTTGTGTTGAGATATCAAAATTGAATTTTTACAACAACACAGTTAAAAAACCTTCTATTAAATAAAAGAAAGTTATTATGATGTCATCAATTGATCAATCATAATTCAATAATTTAAATCCAACTAAAAAGCATGTCATAAATAATTCATCAAAAAAAAAATGTCATAAATAACATAATTTTAGTTTTTCTCACAATAATGTTAGATATTTACCAACTGTATACAAAATATTATCACTGAAAACAATCTTTAAATCAGATGTGGCTTTTGTGCTTTAAACACATGCTTTTATATCATATATAAATAATCATGTTAAAAGATCAGTATGGGAAAAAAAATTGGGTAATAACACTACTTTTTCCGTCCTAAAATTATTTTTCACACATTAAAAACATATAGTTTTAGATTAAAATAATTATTACATTTTGTTGGGTCCACTAGTTGTAGATCTTGTAACCTGATAAGGATGATGAACGACTTCTGTAATCACAAGTCTATTCACAGAAATACGTTTAATGAAATACAAAGTATAAGTGCGGAATACAAATACTAAGATCAAGAAGAAACAAAATAACTAAATAACTTGATCCTTACTAAGGATTTCTACTATTGATATGAAATGAATACTGATGAAAAGTGTCTCTAACCATTCTGCCAATGGGTTCCTTTTATACTACAAGGAAACTCTAAACTACATTAAACATAAAACGTGTAACTCCTGATATGCATATCATTTCTTAAGATATTTCATGCATATCCTAACAAACTACTAAGAATAATATTGTTTGACTTTCTACTAGACCAGGAGCACGTATTGCTCCTACTACTACTAGGACCAGGAGGAACTACATACCTCCTACTTCATCTATTACAAATATCCTATTACATAGGTCCTTCTTTCTCATACTTTTTACTTTTTTTACAGAATAATAATTTTATTCTCAATTAACTAATTTAAAACTTATTTATTTTCTGTAATAGTAACTTTAAGTGAGGGTAATGAGGTAAATCAAACTAAATTTTCTATTTATTTTTAAAAATAAACAATTTTTTAAGATTACTCAAAATAATACAGTGAACAATAATATTAAAAAGAATGTAATATTAAAAAACACGAGATCAAGTAACCCACTCAAACGATTTAAACTATTGTTTGATAAAAAGTTTAATAGAAAAATTTGAAAATTATTAAATTATCAAATGCTTATTCCTTTGTGTTTAAAATTAATACTTCTTTCGTTTTCAAATTACTGTCTAAAAATAAAAAATACACAGTTTGATAAAAATATCATATTGAATTTTAAGTATTTAATTTAAAATTTATTTATTGTTTGTAATAATAACATAAAATGAGAGTAATATGATAAATTTAAACTAAATATATTACCAATTTTAGAAGTGGACAATTATTTTTGAGATATTGGAAATACAAAATCAAACAAGAATTTTGAGACGAAGGTAGTAAATGTAAGAAAAGCCAAGAAAGAAAAGGTGTTCATAGAGGCCGGTGGGAAATTTTTTTATAACGGGATCGGTTTTAAATCGGTTTTGTTTGAGTCAACAAGTTAATAAACCGGTTTGACTTAAAATCGGATCGTTTTGAAACCCGGTTTTTTAAATTTTACTCGGTTTTTAATCGATTCAGATCGGTTCTAACATAGTTTTAACATGTTTTAACCGGATCAGGTCGGTTTTAACCGGTTTATTCACCGACTATGTAACCGTTCCCGATCATTTTATTAAACCGGTTGCGAACCATCGAATCGGTTTGAGAAAACCAGTTTTAAAAGACTGATTTCGATTTTTTCTCCCATATCGAATTATGAACTGATTTTTTTCCATCTCTAAATCTTCATGTAAAGTATATGATTTAATTTATAATTTTATATATTTACCTTTACATATAATTCCATGTAACCTATTTAAAAGAATATAAATAATTTTTATATTAATTTATAAACTATACTAAGCACACAAAACAATCAGCTATATATCAATCTTATGAATAAACAATATATATTTATAAATACATTTTAATTGTGCAAGAACAAACCCTAATGCTTGTTTGTTTAATTTATATTTAAATAAAAAATAACTTAAGATAAAAACACTTTAATTTATCATTTTGTAATTTTATATCAATTCCAAACATAACCTACTACTATATCTAGGGATGTGATTTGGGTTGACCCAGTTGGGTTCGGGTTAACTCGGATTGACGTTAAAAAAGCATACTCGAACTTGAGCCTAACTAGGACTTAGGTCACTCGGGTTCAGGTTAATTCGGATCAGGTAAATTTAGGTTCAGGTAAACCCATGTATAGCGAAACATCTAAAAAGTGGCTTATTTAAGTATTAATAGGATGTAAAAAGTGTTATCCGAGTCGGATCAAGTCAGGTTCGGGTCAAGTCAAGTTGGTCAGGTTCAGGTCAAGTCAAGTCGAATTAAGGCTAAAAAATATAAACCCAAACCCAAACCTAATTAGAACTCGGGTCAATTTAGGTAAATGACCCAAATACATTTTTAAACCCAAATAACCTGACCCAAATAAGTTATTCAAATTCAAGTTTGAATCGACTTTTTCGACACCCCTAACTATATATCTAGCTTAAAAGCAAAGTACAAGTAAACAACATTAACAAAAACCAAACTCAACTGAGTTGGGTAAATAAAACATGTGTTGTGTTTGTGTGATTAAAAAAACAAGTAGTTAATGAATTTCAAAGTAAATGAGTGTTAAGTCAACTTTTAGTCTTGTTTTAGAAAGAAAGACAATTCATGATCCACCACCACCACCCCCTTTGGCCGCCATTCATTCATTTCTTCTGACTTTTCATTTTCATTTACCGACACACACACACCCACACACACTTGTGTGTTTTTTTCTTTCTATTTTTAGCTCTTTGTGTTTTTGTAGCTCATACCTCAAAACACACACACTTGAATCATCATGGCTGTAAGTTCTTTTTTGTTCTTAGTTTGATCTTAATATCTTACCATAAATAAATCTCTTCATTATGATTATGTAATGCTTTTAAATCTTTTTAATATTTGGTATTGACATTTTTGTTTGGATTTAGTTTTGATGTTATTATGTTTTTTGATTTGTATGGATCTTTATAGTTAGCATAGTTAAGACTATATATATATATATATATATATATATATATATATATATATATATATATATATATATATATATATATATATATATATATATATATATATATATATATATATATATATATATATATATATATATATATATATTTTTTTTTTTTATAGTTAAGATTAGACTATTTAATATAACTAATTTTTTTTATTTCGATTATTATGTGTATCGATTCTAAAAAATGCGTGATTCGATACACAGAATAATCGAAATTTAAAAAGTTTGTTATTAAATGATGTGTTATACAACTCAAAAAAGTGGCAAGTTACATTTTTAGACAATTAGGCTATGTTTGGCGCGTGAGCTTATGAGAGCTTATCGTAGCTTGAGCTTATTGTTTTTAAGAAATAAGCTACTATTAAAAATAAGTCTCGTTTGGTTGACAGAGCTTGAGGGAGCGTGTTAAAAAAATAAGCTCCTAAATGACATGCTAGTTAAAGTAGCATGTGAAATAAGCTCAAGCTACATGCTCCAGCATCCAGCCGCTCCAGCTAGATAGTTTCCATAATAATGTTTCTTAAGGTTTGATTCTACATTTAGTTGTCAAATATGTACAATCGTTAAGATTAGACTATTTAATAATTAACTTTTTGGATTTCGATTATTCTGTGTATTGATTCCCAAATTATGGTATTCCATTCCCAAAGTCACTTGGTTTGATACCCAAAAGTACATCAATCGATACGCAGGATAATCGGAATTCAAAAAGTTAATTAATAAATAGTCTGATCCTAACGGTAGTACATACAACTAAAAAAAGTGAGAAGTTACATTTTTAGACAATTAGTCCGTTAATGATTGATGTTGTGTACTTGTGCGTGGTAAATTAAAGCTAGATAGTGTTCATAATAATGTTTAGGTTTGAATGTACATTTAGTTTGTGAACCTTTTTGATTTAGAGGCTAAGATGCATAAAATTCAACAACAAAAGGTATCAAATTTATGGTTAAATTTTGTACTTTCCTTTTGTTAGTTAGGGGTATTCTTGTTATGATATTTGCACATTAGATTTCGACGGTTGGTCCAAGTAGAGATAGCGATTGTAGGAACCAAATTTGACTTGTTCTTGATGCTGGTTTACACAAATGTTAAACAAATATTTGGTCATAAATAAGTTTATATAAGCCGAAAAGTTTCAAAATAAGACACATAAGATGAACTTATGAAATGTAAGCCGAAAATCAAATAAGCTATAAGCCTGCTATATAAGAGCTCCAGATTAGAGACAGCCATAGTAGGAACGAAATTTGACTTGTTCTTGATGTTCTTTTACACAAATAAGTGAATAACCTTGTGTTGAGTTTAATGGAAGCTTTATAAGATCTGCAAACAATCAGCACAAGAAGGCTGTCCCAACCAGTCGGCTTTCCATGATCAAATATACGGTCAAATTTTATACTATTCTTTTTTGTTGGTTAGGCGTATTCTTGTTATGATATTTGCACATTAGATCTCGACTGTTGCTCCAAATTAGAGATAGCGATTGTAGGAACCAAATTTGACTTATTCTTGATGCTGGTTTACACAAATAGCCTTGTGTTGAGCTTAATGGAAGCTCTATAAGATCTGCAAACAATCAAGACAAGAAAGTTGTCCCAGTTAATCCACCTAGCGGGATCATGTATAGTTTTAGGTATAGTGGTTGATTTGTAGCATATTTTTAGAAGACCATTAGGGTTTTAGCTCCGATGCTATGTCCAAATGAGTCGCTGTGCAAGGAGGCTCATATCTTTATTGAGGAGCCATGACCGTCGTATGGTCTCTTAGCAGCTTATGCTTACAGAGTTACAGTTTATGTTATGTGGTGTTGATTTTGAAAAGACGACCCTTTTGACTATGAAGATGAAAATGCATTCTTAGTTTTTGGATAGAAGTGGCATAATTTTCTACTTTAATAATTGAGCAAAATAGCAACGTAATTGGACACTTTTACCAGTTATACAACAAACTTATCAATTTCCAAAATTAACAACATACGTTCATTCTTTACCAGTCACAGCAGCATACTTTTTTGCAGGAACATACCTATATGATCCTCTAATAATACTTTGATATGTAACCTATACTAGGCTAATTGCAACATCGTTTATCTAATTGTTGCTATGATTGCTAAGATATCGAGACATTATGTTGCTATTTCCGATAAGATTAAACATGTTACTGTTATTAGTAAAAGTGAGATAATATGTTATCCCCTCTAGTTCTTCTGATTTGAAAATATGTTCTGTGATGATGAAGTTTCTCGTAGAGTTATCTACTCTGCGAAAGCGAAGAAAGGGCAGATGCAGAGACGACCTCGTCATCCTGATCTTCTAATTGTGTATCGTCATTTCAGGCACAAGAAGAAGCTGAAGTCAAGAATACAAACAGAAAGTCTGAATCAGATATGCCAAAACCTGAAACTCACCTTAATCGAGAAGGCGACCCAAGTAAATCATTTGATTCCCCTGCACACCCTAAAAGGGCCTCAACACCGCCACAAAACCAAACAAGGGGTGGGGCTAGGAGTAACACGGCTTCTCCAATGTGGGAAAGAAAGGTTTCAACCGATAGCAGCCATGCGGCCTCTTCAACTCCTGGAAGATCTCGCTTGAGACAAGTTAATCTTGGTGATGAAAGTGTAAGTTTCTTAGACCTTTTAAAACTGTTAAATTCAGTGAATGTTTGTAACAGTATGTATGTATGATATTGCAGCCTGATGACAGCACTGCTGTTCCCGTCTTTGGTGACTGGGATGATGCTAATCCGGCTTCAGCTGAAGGCTACTCCCACATATTCAACAAAGTGCGAGAGGAAAAGCATGGCGGTGGAGGGAAGTCCCCGAGGATAACGAGTCATGATTCTACTTTTTATGGTACAAGAGCTGATACTAAAAAGGTAATTGGTCCACATTATCAGATTATATACTTTTTGTTGGTATCGAAATAGCATAATGGGTGGTTCGAGATAATTTGATTCTTGTATGGGTTCCAAAACAGTATTTGTTAAAAAAAAAATGAAGTTTTATAAATAATTGGGTCAAACATGATAAAAATAGCTATGATATACCCAGTAATTATAATACAAAAGTTACATCATGTGATTTTAAGTATTGCATGCACTAAGAATACAATTTGGTCAGCTTAGTCCCGTTTCGCTTATTTGCCCTTTGCTATGTTTTCTAAGCTATCGTGATTTTTGACCCGTTAGAGATAATTCATAGGATAAATCTACCCATTCGAAAGTAACCGACTCAATATGCTAGCTTTAGGCACATGTGTACAACTGTGAAGAATCAATTATCAACTCGTCGACATTCCTAAATGATTCAAAGTTCTTTACAGGGGTTTTGCAGCTGCTTTCCATGGGGCAAAAAGTGATTTTTGGCTAGCTGTTCGAGTGGGGTGGTGTGGGCTGTACTGCTATCTATCTGTAATCAATTTTTTATCTTGTTCGTAAATTCTAGGCCAACTCTACCTGTTGTCCTACAGGGAGTATTTATTTCGTATCTTCCCATTGTTTGCACATGATGTTTGTATGCCCGATTTGTTTAATGAAAATTGGAAAAGAGAGCCAAGAAAGACCCTTAAGTTGTAACACATTTGACCAACAAAAGTCGCCATTAGTCAAAGCTCTTTTATTCTTGTATATATGTACACACTACAATATACGATACTTCGACAAAGGAAATGTTCACGCGTACAGAACAACACTACAGAAGCACAAGTGGAACATTTTGTACCATTGAAAGACTAAACATGCTTCGACATTATTTGGTTTTCGGTATCATATTTCTGATAATCCTGTGTGCAATGAAGTTGATGTTGTTGGTGATGGTTTGCATCTCGCTTTGACGGCTAATGTTTTTATAGTTCTGGGGCATGGGTCTCCAAATACGGAATTAGAGACTTCTATTTTGCAGCTATTTTGTCCCTCGCAAGCCTATATAATTCATAAGAAAACGTGTAAATAAGAATTCTTTAACGGAAACACCAATTCTCTAGCATCACGTAGAACAAAATGGCATATATGGGTCCTAAGTTGCAGATATATAATTTTTTCTTTACTTACCTTGGACAAGATGGACGATGAAGTTGATGCATGGCATTTGCCTGTTGTGTATGTTTGGCAGCTACCTTCAGGGGTTCCATAACTAGCAAAGTCTATCGATGCAATTGTATAACCATCTTCACACTGAAGCTGCATAACTGGATTCCTCTGGCTCGTTGTAAGTTCTCCATTTGAATGGGACCATGTTTGAACAGGTGGATAGTAATCCTCAGATACATGAGCACAGACAGTTTCGATCGAAACCGTCTTCACAGAAATTTTAAGTGGGTTCCCTCCTGTTTCCTCAAATAGAACAAGAAGATTGTCTGTTGGATGTAACCATGATCTTGGCACATGATACCTGTTTAGTCAAATCACCACGTCAAAAATGCAACTACTTTTACTAGGTTTCTTTTAATAACTTACAGTTGCATACTTGCATACAATGATACAACATAATGGTAGCATCAGGGATGTGCGGGTAAAAACGAGTCCGGATCAAAATGGGTAATTTGTGGTGCCAGTCGGGTCAGATTGGTTTGGCATTAAACACTTACTTTTTAATAAATAACTAGTGTGTCAAAGTATGATTTAAAAACTAATTTACATTAGTATATTTAAATTGAATGGTCGGGTCAGATTGGTTCAGCACTTTCTCTTTTTAGTTTGCTGTTTTTTAATAATACCCGTCTGAAATGTTCAGATAAAAACATAACCCAGATTAACCCATTCATAAGTGAGTGGGTCGAAATTGCGCCCACTAGTATAACATAGAAAACACTGTCTTTACAGAATGTTTACCGAGTCTGAGTAGGCTTGCCACAGTTTGTATTGCATTTGTCAGAATCATAAGCTCCACGATAATCACAATTTTCCTGACAGCC
Organism: Glebionis coronaria; assembly: GCA_025667525.1. Taxonomy (NCBI): domain Eukaryota; kingdom Viridiplantae; phylum Streptophyta; class Magnoliopsida; order Asterales; family Asteraceae; genus Glebionis; species Glebionis coronaria. Next base: position 10,941,659 of record CM046877.1, read on the forward strand.
ATCTTTTGGGGCAACAAGAGTCCAGTATCTTCCTATATGATGTCCATTAACCCAAGCTTCACCTTTACCCATACTGCTCATATCAATAACCACTGGATCTTTTCCGCCTGGGGAATCAAAATGTGTCTGCCATAAAGAAAAAGGAGATAGTAACATTAGTACCGTTATCCTTGAATGGTGATATCTTACAAGGAACTATACAGTATATTTTTGTATATTCAAAGCTAGTGGACAGAAATGATTAACATTAGAATGTAAAATAACGATGTATGATGTATAAACCAAGTTGCATCTTGAAGAGATGAATTGACAAAGTATAGATTGCACGGCATAGTGACATGATCAGTTTTCGTACAACCATGCCAATGTCGTACAGAAACTTGATTATTGTGGCATGTGAAGTAGTTTCATTCATAGCTTGTTGAGATAAATATGCAAAGTAATGTTAGCTTGATTTACCTTGTACCAAGAAAGTATCGATGGAACCTCTTCTTGTGTCAGATTAATCCAATCCGAGCTTTCATTATCATCAGTAGCAAATATTTTCATGAATTCTCCTTTAAGTCCAACCTATGATAAAAATTGATATCAATTTGGTTTGTGAAGCAATGCAAAAAAGGTTCCTTTAGCATATTATTGTTTGCTACTGATAAATTACTAAATGCTGATAATATCAGCATGGTAGTTTAGTGGACACAAAGATTTCAGACCTTAGCAGAACATAATTCATTATTAAACCTTGTACCCGCATATCAGTTTGATGAGTTAAGCTTATTTGAGATGTTCCATCCTTACTATATTGGTCAAAACCCGTGATATACAACCAAAACTGTCTCAGAAAGTTTCTGTTCGATAAATGTGGTAAGGTTGAGAAGCATTAGATACAAAAGTACCTGATAGGTCCATTGTGAATGTGTAAGATTAACATCTCCATTCTTGAAACCTGTTAGAGTGATCTGACCCTTGAATCCTGCTCCATCTTTCTCAAGAAAGGCGCCATAGTTCTGCAGGAATAATAATTCAGACACTTGATATGAAATTTGAATCAGTTTGAGATAAAAATTGATTGAACTAGTTTTAAAATATAATGCATAGTCAAACTAGAGGTGACTCATTTACTTATAATGGGCCGAATTGGGTTGCGTACTTGCGTCTAGCTCGAAAACGTATTCCAAAAGAGGAACGGGTCAAAACCCAAAACTTTAGCTACAAAAGGAATTGGGTTGCTGGCTAACCCAACTCGACTTGCCCACTTTAATAAAAAATGACTTATTTCAACCTAACCCAACCCAACCCATCCCAACTTTGCCCATTCTGCGATTCTCAAGTACCTGCAGGCCCACTGTCTGTGACAATAACATCAATTCATTGTATCCTTGCTTAAGTTGAACTTGCTGAACAACCTTCACCCAGTCACCTTTTGCACTTCCTGTAATTGAAATACACATTTACACGTTTACACACACAACTTTCCATCTCACACGTTTTTTATTTATTTATTTAGAATGTGAGATGAGGAACTGTTCATTTGAACAGTGCAATCCCGGTCTTTTATTATAGTTATATAATATAAGGGTCAGGTTTCTGTAAGGTGATATGCTACTATATTATAAAGATAGAACAATGACGCAATGTCCAATTTGAGTGCAGGGAAACCAGTTGCAAGTTATATTCCCGGTCAACCAAGAAAAGGTGTCCAGGTTGTGTAAGGTCGAATGGCAAAGGGTAACTGGTCAAAACCGGTTTGAGTTAGAACAGGTCATTCTATAGAATTTGGTATGCATAAAAATAGAGTTAAGCATCTTTCAACCCGTTTGATCCAAATCCTTTATCTAGTTTGCTTATATTACCCCCGTTTGAGATACAACACAACTCAAATAAGTTCAAGTACACAAAGTAGAAGCACTGGCAGTTACCTATCAGTTGTCCGTTGATGAAAATACGAACCACGTCACGCATGCTATCGATTTTAAGGGATGGAGTAACTGCATTTTCCTTCCAGTGTGCAATGTCCTCATCAGAAACATATACTCTGCATTTTGTTGAAGCAATATTTATTATACAATTAAAAAATTTAGAGCTCCTTGAAGAGTGAAACAAGGTAAACAAACGCCAAAAAATGATGCCAATAGGACTTGTTTGAATTTAACGACTTCTCGAATATAAAAACCTATATGAAGGAGGTAAGTTAACTAGCATGTCAGCACATAGTAGAATTTCAACTGACCGATATAAAGGGAACCCATAACTTATAGACACGTCATTTCTAATTGTACATTGAAAGATGTTATTATGGCCATACTGTACCTGGTGATATACCATAAATAATCTGATCGGTCTTTTGTCACATTTAGATGCTCCCAAATGCCTTGAACTGTGAAATTATCGCCCCAAACGCCAATGGGCTCCTTAAGAGTCATCCATGATCCAGAGACAAGTGGGTCTTCCTTCTGAACCATTAGGAGCTCGGGAGCAGAAGTTTTTGTAGATGATGTAGGCTCGAGATCTACCACTTTGATGGAGGTCTGCGCCCCAACCTGGTCCATTTTTAGCAGATAAACACATGAGTAGGCGATTGGCCATCATGGGAATAAAAGTAAGACGTGAACAGAAGTTGTCAAATAGTTACAAAATTCAAACCTTAGCAGTGTTCAATACAGCGTTTTTGCAGTCTGGAAGTATGCTCACAGACCAAGGTGGTAAAGTGTATGATCGACCAAGGAATTGTACGGTGCTTGATTTATGTTCATCGATATTTGCTAGGAATGCTGAGCATATACTTGTATTACCACCACGGTAAACATGCGCCTGAACAAATTGTGCAGACTGTGTCAATCAACTATCACAATTCACAAGTTTGATGATAAAGCGGAGGACTTGAACAAACCTCCTGCGAAGATCCTAACTTTATATACTGAGCTGAATCAGCAGCAACTAGTGCAGGCTCACAAAGCTTTATAGCAGCATGCAGATCCTTTAGGTGCCCATATTTAGGCTGACTTAGAAGACCTAAACAAAGCGGAACCATTTTCAATGTTATTAAGCCAAAAACACATATCAACACCCGCCATGAGTAATTTAAGATAATAGATATACATACTTGGATCTTACCATATTCATCAATTGGAGCATCATAATCATAACTAGTGACATAATTAGGACCTCCAGAAGTCCGGCCAAAATTTGTTCCGCCAAAAAACTAGTGCATATAGGAAAAAAAACAAAGATCAATACTACTGCGATTGACATGGAAAATGTTCATAAAAGAAATTTATCTCAGCCTGTCTTAGAACTATTCATGCTTATAGTAATTAGAGGTGGTAAACGCGATAATTACAAGGGGCCTTAATAGTTTTGTTGGATGGATATTCAGGGTAGCATTCCCTACCATATAATAATTCTGAAAGCTTCCCCCTCGTTGATAAAATCGAGCGACTGCAAATGCGAGGTCCTCTACAGGCCTATGAGGCAGTCTTCCGCCCCAAGTTGTATACCTTGCATACAGATGGAAAAGATTACAATAGCTCTGTTGAAATCTATTAGATACATTGAACATGTGTATCCATTCGCTCTCCTACTGCTTAGCATGTCCAAACTTTGAGAAAGTAAACAAAAATATGCTGAGACTTGCATACCATCCATCCCAATTTTCAGTCCACAGTACTGGTTTCTTGTTGGAGTTTGGTTTGAAGCCGTCACAATAGTATCCATTGCAGGCATCTATCTGAAGGAAATACAGGAGGAGACATTTAGAAAGCAAGTCATGCATGATATATATTTAACAATCACGTTTCCAAAAGAAAAACCTCGACCCTGACAAAATCAGATTGTTGTCATTACAGGTAGCGAAAAGGGTGGACAAAAAGTCAAAACGGGTGATTTTATGTAAGGTTGTATTAGCTGAAGACGCATATTTGATATTTTAGAAACCATTAACTTTTTTAAATAATTTGTGTATACATTTGATTACAAAAAATTATAACATTTCATCCATAATCCAAAATGTCCGAATGTGTAGTCAACGAAGTTAGGAAGGTACTATGTATTCTGGAGCGTCCGTTTGCTTGCACATAACCCATGGGACACCAGCTCCAAGTCCAACAGCCATACTTGCAGCCCATTTTACGTAGTCTTTTCCTTTTTGGCCGTATGAGCCTTCGATATTTCCATATTCATTTTCAATCTGAGACAACCACTCCAGCCATATTAATCATTAACAGTTCTAAAACAACTTTGACAATGCAGATATAATGATCACATAAGCTTAAAGACAACCTGCAGCATGATGATTGGGCCACCTTGCCAAGAAAAAAGAGACTCGTCCCGCATTACATCTACTATTTTTTTGACAAAACGTTGCATCTCTTCCTGCAATAACATAATGCATTACAATTATCAATTATAACCACGAACACCAAGTAATATGAAGGGGAAAGCACCATATTAAACATAAAGTATACCTTAAAAGGTGCATTGTCTGTTCGAAATACAATTCCAGGAATATCACGAAGCCACACAGGGAACCCCCTGCATAGTCATAGTGTTTTATTGAGCACAGATAATTTAATGATTTAGGACAAAACTGAAAGCAGCCTAAATTTAACTAGATTAGGGGAAAAGCTGAGACCCAAAGTTCCACTCTGCACAAACATATGGGCCTATCCGAAGATGCAGATACATCCCACTTTCTCCCACCAACTTTACAAACTTCACGAGATCATATCTATCCTCGAAATTATACTGCTCAAAAGAGGAATAAGATATGAAGAAAGTGAGACATTGCATGTAATCATCTAGCAAATACATCTAAAACTGAAACCAAAAAAGAAGACTAAAGGCGACTAGCACACCTGTCCTCTAACTGGCTCATGGCCACTCCAGAATACGTAAGTTTGAACGACATCAGCCCCACCTTCTTTACTCTTGGCAATCAGATCAGGCCACATCTGACATCAGGTGAAACCAATGAGTTGAACTATGTAGCACCGTACACATATTGCTATCTGATGACTCAAAACTATGCTTCAAACGAAAATAATTATTTTAACCCACTAAACGATAAATCCATAAGAGATGTGAATGAATTAACACTTGATGTTAAAACCCGAAATAGCTAGTCTATATATATACATATTAGATTCATATTTTTTAACGAAAGCCTCAGTAAAGTACTTTTTAAGGTAGCTTCTTCAAATACCAAAATGCTTTTTCATGTTAAAACCCGAAAATTACATGTAATCCCAATCTTTTTCAAAAAAGCGATAAATTGTCCTGAAGTGCTAATTATATACCTAATCATGGACACGTGGCAGTAATCAAACATCATATACTCTTTTAACAAGTATCCATTAGACGAATAATCGGAACAATTACTTATTTTAACAAATTTACCTAACAAACACTAAAATCCACTTCTCTTACTATTAACATCAGCAGTATAATCACATACTCATATTCACATGCTACTATGAGTGAAACAATTACTCTCTTATTAAAACACAATGAAAGTTTTAATAATTACTCCAAATAAAAATATATAAACTCGTAAGTCCTGCATAATTATATTCCTAATCATCCTACCAACTGCCACATGGCACTAATTAACACACCTACAAACATCGTCACAGAAGAAACCGCTACTAATCATTATTTCACTGTCCTTCATGATAACCTTACAAAACGCTAGTTATACTCCTAAACAGTGACATGTGGCAATAATTAAAAACTCTAAAAGTAACGTAACACAAACAAAACAGTATTCACTTCCTTTATTAGTTATAGATTGTACCATGTTTATTTTCTTCCAAAAACATAGTTATATCAATAACTACCATTCACCATTTCACTTCCCTCTATCCCAAAATAATTGTCCCCCGACAAAAAACAAAAAGTTTAAGAATAAATGCATAATTATTAGAGCATTGGGTACCCTCTCGTGCCATCAAGTGGTGTTATGAGAAAGGTACTCCGACATCAGCAGTCTTTCTCATAACACCAGAATACCCTATAACACCAAAAATACCCCTCCCTCCATAACACCATTTCGGGTGTATCAAGTACGCCAATTTTAAAAAATACTTGAAAACACCACAAAAATACTTGAAAACGTCACTTACGGTGGGAGTTTCGTGCCATCATTTGGTGTGGTGCTTGTGCCATCAAGTGGCGTTTTCGGGGATGGCTCAAGCCATGGCACATGATACCCTATGCTCTTAGGGTGTGTTTGGTTAAACTTATGAATTGGGCTTACGTATATGTTATATAAGCCATTTATAGCTTATATATAATAAGCTTCAAAGCCTCTTAAGTGTTTGGTTTAGCTAATATAAATAATGAGGTAAAATGACAATAAAGTACATAAAAATAATAAGGATATAATTATTAATTAAGGGTATAAAAGTCTTTTTATGTAATATTTCATATATGCCTATGATAGGCATGTGAGCCTATCTACCTTTATATAAGCCATAAATTTTTGGCTTACTAAACCCTTATATATATAAGCTTAACCAAATACTTGGTTTCGGATAATAAACTTATAAACCCACTATATAAGCTAAAACAAACACCCCCTTAGTGTTTTATCTTTCTTACCTTACAGCAGAATTACAATTTTTTTTAGAACAACAAATATTAGTGGTCATTGGGTCGAGTCGTGCAATAACATCCGAGCGGTAGAATGTCTTTTTCGAACCCTTGCCTAGTTATGTTAAACTCCTTATCCACTTTTCCAGAGAGGGCCCTTGGACCTCCAGGAAACCTCCCAAGGAAACCACTTAATGCAACCTTGGTCGTCAACTGAGCTAAGCCAGTTGGTTTACATTTATATCTTTACTTACCAATAATTTCAAATAAGGTAGTGTTTGATAAGAACTTATAGAGTCTTAATTAAAAAATAGAAATATGGATTAAGTCATAAGTAGTTTGTTTGTTTTGTGCTTAAAATAAACTAACGACTTTGTGGAAAAAGCCAGCAGGAGGATGCTTTCTGTATTAAGTCATGACTTATTATCTTTATTTTACATATTTACCCTCTAACTTCAAGTCATGACTTATTATCTTTATTTTATATATTTACCCTCTAACTGTCTCAGTTAACTAATTTAATTTAAAAGGACACAGTAGTAAAAATTACATATATTTTTACAGACACTTTAATTTTACAGGACTTAATAAAAAGAGTAAACCGCGCTAAAGGTAATATGGTAAACTAGATGGAAGTTTCCCGTCCATTTTTAGCCATGGACAATTGAATAGGGATATGTCAAAAATGAAACGTGGACTATTAATTTGGGACGCTAATAAAACGACCACTGCTAACAGCTACTCCTAGTTTTTCGCAAAGCATATAGTCTAGCCTGAATGAATGAAAGACACGTGGCAGGTAAGTACCTGAGGTGTGGCACGTGGATAATGAATACCAGCAGAAACAAGCATTCTTCGTTGACCATCGATTATAAGCGCACGGTGATCGTAACTCACATGAAACGGTTTAAAATACTCACCGTTGACTAAATAAATAGTCAACGCTATCATAAACAGCCATTTTTGAAGCATAATGTTTAATTAGTAGTAACTGAATTTGATCACTATTCACTGGTTGTTAGTTTATTTATATATATTTGTTTGTTGGTGATGGGTTGACGTCAGTAACAAAGTGTTGAGTGATCTTACAAGTAAAGAATCGGCCTGATGACGTGGATATTGTTATTATACCCGATCTTATCGCTGATGTTGTTTGATTTTTTCTTTTTTACTTTTTTGGGCTTCAAATATATTCTTGTTATTTTTGTCACTGAAATGTTTGTTTCATTTCAGGAAAAAAAGGATTTCTATCCGATATTCGGCGTGTCAAGACTGATAACTAGGCTGGAAACGAGCCGAGCTGTTCATAAAAAGCTTGAAATTGAATCGGTAAAAAGCTCGAACGAATTGAGTCTAAACGAGCTTGAATCTGAGCTCGAGTCTAAGTTTCAGCTCGGTTAATAAACGAGCTCGAACTTGCGAGCCTAAACGAGCCTAACTTTTATATACGAGGTTAATAATAAGTTTTTTAACGAGCCTAATTTAAATATATTACGAGTCGAGCTCGAGTCAAGTTTTATTTTTACATTTCCAAATAGTATAAACGAGCCGAGCTCGACCGAACCAGAGCCTATCTAGCATCACACGAGCCGAGCCCGAGCCTAAATAATAAGGCTCGAAACGAGCCGAGCCCGAGCCTATCTAGCATCCCACGAGCCGAGCCCAAGCTTAAATAATAAGGCTCGAAACGAGCCGAGCTCAAGCTTTATAAAATTTAAACGAGCCGAGCTCGTTTCCACCCTACTCAAAACCGGGATTTGCACGGTATCGGTTATGTATTCATTCTCGAGTATAAATTAGTAGAATCAGTACCGTACGAGATGTATGGTTTTGATTTTTTTTTTATCTTATTTAGTAGTCTCGGTACCGTACCGAACGAGATTCGAATACCAAAATTTGATACGGTTCCGGATCGGTTCCAAAATTCAGATCGAAATACTCATCCTACTCAAAACTCTACGTATTAACAGAAAACAAGTGTGTATTTGCAAAAAATGTGATTTCCGATGCTTTTTAACCTCAATCATTATTCATATTATAAAAACTAGTTTCAACATATTTCTATTAAGAGATAATAAAGCCCAAGTTCGGTTTGTGGCCTTTGGGTGTGTTAGGGTTTGGTGTTTCGAGTATGTTCTATGATGTATTATAAATATTAGATCAATAATAAATCATAGCTATGGAGGTTTTCATAGTTTAACATGGTATCAGGCCACCCCGATCCTATAACCCTAACCCTAATCATCTGCCGTCACTTTAGAACCCAAATATTCATTCAAAAAGCCGATTGCATTCATCTATAAACAATCCCCTCTGCAATAAATACTTCCTGCAATTGTTTATAGAATACAACAAAATATTAGTTAATGATGTGTGAGTTCTTTTCGTATATTTATATTCTCATTAAAGTTGTTAGTTGTTTTTTTTTCTTTTTTTTTTGTCGAATCTAAGGTATTAATTTCCAAGACGATTAGTGTCTCATCTTCATCATCATTATTTTTTGTTTTACAGTCGGAGATTATTGCAATTTTTCGAAAATAGTTGGTAAAAAATGTTGCTGAGGCAAAGCAAGCCATGACGTAAAAAAAATCGTCACGCAAAGGAAGAAGCCGCATGCAGTCATCAACTATGCCGTCGAATACAATTATTTTTCCACTTCAACAAACAAAGAAAATGATCGAAGAAGAGGCTTTCAGTTCCAGTCTGTCCGTCGAGAAGCCTCCCGTTCAAACTGCGGGTGAGTATTAAGAGATAGCCCAAGCTCGGTTTGTGAGCTTTGGGTCTGTTAGGGTCTGATGTTTCTAGTATGTTCTATGATGTATTATAAATATTGAATCAATAATAAATCATAGCTACGGGGTTTTCATAGTTTAACAATTTTACTGCCTGATAGAGCGCTCGCTAAAACGACCGTAATCGAAACTTGAACTCGTGATTTTACTCGCAAAACCTTTTCAATTTGTTTTTTGAAGATAGATATCACGTTAGCAAAGCCAAAGCCCTTTAATAGCTCTATATATTATATGATGAAAGGTGAAAGATGAAAGACTTAGCATTATAGAGAGTGGATCATGTAGAAACTAGAAGGGGAGTTGAATAGTTTCTTAAAATTTACTTGTTAAAAGAGGGTTTTCAAAAATCCGTTTCAAAAACTTAAATGTGAAATCTTCTTATACACAATATGAACAACGGATAGTGCAACTAAACTAATAATCACAAGTATATGCTAATAAAGAATAGTGAATGTAAAGAGATAAGGAAAAGAAAGATCAAACCAAACACCAAGGATTTATAGTGGTTCGACAACAAAGCTTACTCATCGTCCCTACTCCACTCCTCGAGTTTTCCTTACTCGAGAGTTCACTAATCAACAAGCTCCTTAAGGTGGAGAAATCGTACACAACGTCGCTTATCCAATTTCCGACTCTAAGCTAAAAGTCGAGCCCTAATCTTTGCTAGGACCAATCTACACCAATATACTTTGAGGACTAAGTATTAACCCTACTACATACACAACTTCCAAATAGACAAACCTATTTGGATCTTCACAACACAACTACCAAATAGCACAACTACTTGGATCTTCACAACACAACTCCAAATAACACAACTACTTGGATTGACACTACACAACTATAATGAATGAATAAAACTTGATCTTCAATAGATCTTGAGGTAGACTCAACACTTCAAGGATGAAAGTGTTCTTCTCTTTGCACTTGAAGAGGAAGAGATGGGAGGAGAATGATTCACTTCTAAACAAGTAGTAATCAACCAAATAATCAAGGATTTGAATGATTTAAAAAGTATGTTTGAATCGGGAAATTTGTGTGCAAAATAGGTGAAGAGAAAATATGAGAATGGTCCACTATTTATAGGACAAAGGTCCAACGGTCATATCTGAGCGCGGTGCCTTAATTGTGCCTGCGGTTCCTTATCGATAAGGAACCGTATAGACCTTTAAGGGACCCCGGTCGTGGACTCCGCTCCCTTTTGTCTTTTAGTAGGGTAGTCACATCTGGTGGCATAATTATCCTCAAAGGATATTCTAAACCCAAATGGAATATGCCATTTTCAAATTTTCAAATATTTAATTTAATAAAACGTTTTCTTAAAAATAAAGTTTATTAAAAATACTTTGTCACATTTAATAAAAGGTGATGTAGAAACTATAAGGGGGGGTTGAATAGTTTCTCTTCGATTAGTCACCTAATTAAAATTACTTTCAATTAGGTTTGTATCAAAACTATCTTTTACTTGAAGCTAAGTTGCATAATGATTAGGTTCAATTCAAATGCATTAGCAATGGTAATAGGTAAGTGTAATGATAATGAAATAAGTAAAGAGTAAGGAAAGAGACAACCTAATGACAAGACACCAAGATTTATAGTGGTTCGACAACGAGGCTCTATCCTCGTTTCTACTCCACTCCTCGAGTACACCTACTCGAGATTTCCACTATATCCACAAGCTCCCTTCTTGGCGGTGAAAACCTTACATCGTCGCTTAAATTATTTTCCGACACTAAGCTAAATGTCGAGACCTAATCTTTAGCTAGGACTAATCTACACAACGTTGCCTACTTCACAATTTAACGACACAAGGCTAGATGTTGAGTTCTAATCTAAAGCTAGAGCCAATCTTCACGACTCTTCACTTTGAAGCTAAGTGAGAACTTCACACAACACAACTACTAATCACTTTCAAGTTTAGTGAGAACTCACAAGACACAACCACATCACTTTATAGTTTAGTGAGAACTACTACACAATCTATTACAACTCAACTAGACATATCCAAGTACAACATAAATCCAAGCAAACACATATGCAATGGATGTACACAACAAATCAAAGTATTCACAAATAGCTTGGATGAACACAACTAGTCCAAGTATTCATAAATACAAATGGATCAACATAAAACAAAAAGGCTAACATGATGAACATGACTAATTCATGGATTCATTTTTATCACAACACTAGTGAGTGAGTGATCTTCTCTTTGGACAAGGTAAAGGAGGGGATCAAGAGGATAATCATATGTAAACATACTTAACACATTAAGTGATCATTTACTAATGATTATGCTATAGAAAAGAGAAAGGGGGCTGAGAAAAACGTCCAAGAGGGTTATTGGAAAATGAGATTTGATCCACTATTTATAGAAGACAAAGTGCTACGGCTAGCTGGGCGCGGTTCTTTAACTAGCCCGACGGTTTCATATCGCTAGAGAACCGCCTAGCTATTTAAGGTACCGCCCAGTAGACTACGCTCCTTTTTTTGTCTTTTAGTGGGGTAGGAATATCTGAGGTTTTTTAAACCTTCAAAGGATATTCTTATGGCATATGGAATATGCCATTTTCAAATTTACATTTTCTATTTTAATAAAACATTTTCTTAAAAAGAAAGTTTATTAAAAAATCTTTTGTCATATTAACAAAAGTGAGTTTTTAGGATAATCACTTTGATGATCACTAAGTATGATTAAGAAAAGTTAGTGATATGATTATTACCTTGATGATAGTGTTAGTTAAATAATTCGTTTTGTGTTTTACACTAAATGTGTTGTATAGTTTGTTGTGATCAAAACTAAGAAAGATTAGTTAATACTAATAATGTTTTTAGGCATCACTTGCATTAACAATCTCTCCCTTTTTGATTACGACAAACTATAAACTCATTTACGTAGAAACATAAAATATCGAATTATTAACGAGCTTATCAGTATCATTTCTCCCCCTTTGTCGTAGCAAAAAGGTAAGCACAAGTCTTTGAAGAGATCCGACTTTGCTAGTAGCTCCCCCTTGCTTGGGGAACCAAGTGTATGAGCTATGGTGACATGCTACACAAAGGTTAGTAGAAAGAAAAGAAACACCAATGTATATATGATCACTACCTATTAAGTAACTTGAGAAGGAGAAGGAGAAGAAATCTAAAATTAGAAGCAAGTATTTGCTAAGTATCTCTAAAGAGGTAAATGACAAAATCAAAGTTCAATTGGTGGAATGGAGGTAGAAAAGAAACATCCAACCAATGAAGATGATAAATTTGTCAAGGGGTTAAAATTTAGAATTGATGGAATCACCCATAATCAATTGTAAAGATTAACCACGATCAACTCAAAAGAAAGAGAGAATGATCAAATAAAGAAAACAAACACAACACAAAGGTTTCATATTACAAAAATATGAAAGAAACAAACAAGGTAGATAGTCATACACACAATATGAGTATCTAAAGCAAAAGATATGGAAAATAAACTACAAAGTATAAGCTATTCTAATAGTGATAATTTTCCAAGATTGCTTAAAATGTTATTGACTCCAAAACAACTAAAGTATTATTGACTCCAAGAGTGCTTAGTCCTTTAGTTGGAAAAATAAGACGACGAGGCATCATTCGAAGTTTTGTCCACGGGAACGAAAACTTTGAGAGGAGGTGGAGTGAGGAGGAATTCAAGAAAATTTAACTTCTCATACACATGAGCAAGTTCAATTTGTTGAAATCGACAACAAGCACACGAGGATACATGATGCAAAACAAATTCGGTTGATGGGGGAAGGCCATCACACCTAGGGTTTGGTGGTGGTGAGGAGAGTGGGTAGGAAATGTTTTCACAACGCCTTGTGAGGTTTGGGAAGGTTGAAAGGTCATTGAGTTGAGGGGTGTCGAAAGGTTTTGGTGGTGGGGGAAGATTTTCCTTTTCTCCGGTGATGGGGCTAATGGAGTAGGTCTCATTCCAATACTTGATTGGAGAGAAGGTGGGGTTCTTGGGTGGTTTGGATGAAGAGGGTTCATTTTTCTTGATCCAAATAGGTCGAACCGAGATCTTCGGTTTCTTGGAAAGCTTGGATGAGGAAGCTTTGGGTGAGGAGGTTTGTGACAATGAAATGTCAAGGTTATGAAAGGAGGAGTTAGGCATTGTTGAGGTGTGAGAATGAAATCTCAAGGTGGAGGTATAAGAAGAAAGTAGACAAGGCAAAGGTTTAAAAATCAAATGTAAAGTGTCAAGGAATGTTTAGCCAAATTGAGTAAACATGGAATCTTGACAGGGGATAGGGTGATGAAGAAAGACCAAAAAACGAGCCAAAACTTGACTATCTGTCCGCGGTTCCTTATAGGGACCGGCGGTTCCTTAGCACTTAAGGAACCGCGTGACTTTAATGAGCCGCGTGCAGTGGACTTGAAACCATGATTTTCTAGGGTTTTGAGAAAAACTAAGACTTTTTCAAAAAATTGCAAATCTTGGAATTTTACCTCTATTAGCACTAAATTATGCTAGGGTTGCATAAAAGCAACACATTCACAAAGAATGTCTTGACAAAGGGTGACAAAATATTTAAATAACATTTTGAACCAATTTTAGTCAAGTTTTAGAGGTTGTGATAGATTTAGGTTCAATTTTAATTTAAAATTAAAGTTGATTAATGTGCACATAAAGATAGAAACACATAAAGATAAATCCATAGATCATCCTCATGAAAAACTCATGGAGGGAAGGAAATACAATAAGGAAATGAAAAACAACTAACTAAAACAAAGTTAGCTTAAAACTAGTTCTTGATGAGTAGTCTTTCTTGGCTTGGTTTTTCTTGAAAAACATTTTTTAAAGAAAAATCATCATTCATCTCCTAGGAGGAGGCATGGTAAACAAGGTGAGCAAGAAATCTTGCAACCTCCTATGAAGTTCAAACATATCCATCCTAAGGTTGTGAATGATGTAGTTGTTGTAGAGGCAACATGGACAATGAGAACCATGAGATTCTAGGAACCCAAAGAAGTGAGGATCACCCATAAAGAGGGGAAGTAGGACACCCAAAATAGGAGTGTTTGAGGGAGGTGGAGGTGGAGGTGGAGGAGGTATGTTCTCCAAGGGTGATGTGGGTGAGTGTGGAGGTATGTTCTACAAGGGTGAAATGGGTGAGTTTGGAGGGGTAAAAGGTGAAGTCACCAAGGTATCAACAAAGTCATTCACAATGGGAATGCTTTGGATGGGTTGAGGTTGGGTAGTCACATCCAAGAGAGTACTTGGAGTGAAGGGTGAGGATAGCTCATTCATTCTAGATTGGAATGAAGAGGAGGTAGAACCATGAGAATGGTTGGTACCATGGGTTGAGGTAGTCTTACATGGAGCAAGAGGTGGTGAGGGTGATGAAAAGATGAGAATTGGAACAATCTCATTCTTGGGTGTGTGAAAGGGTGAAGAGTTAGGTCTGGGCAACTTAATCTTAATCTTAAGATTTTTCTTTTAAGTGAAGGTTTTGGATGAGTTTGAGGTTCTTGTAGAAACCATGGTTGTAATGAGTGGTTTTGTAACACCCCATTTTGATAATGGAATGTCACGCGTAATTATCGCGTGTCATCAAAGCATACAAGGATAAATGTATAAAACATTACATGACCATAGTGATAACTGGAATCAAACATCGGTTCCCAAATATAAGCCCAAAACATAATAAAGCAAAAGAAATGAATGAAAGACTAAACAAGCATAAGTATATGAAGGCAAAAAGGAAAAGAAGTCTCTAGCAACTTCCATCCTATGCACGTCCTCCAAATGCTCGAGTCTTTCCTAGGGTACCTGCCGTTTTGGGACATGGAAAGGAAAGTAACGGCTGAGCAAAACGCTCAGTGCACGGATATAGACATAGCATAAGTGACAAAACATAATAGAGACTTAATAGCAGCAGAAATGTATAAGTCCTGGAAAACCTGGAACATGTTCATAAAACTGGTTTTATAGTTTGAAAAGCCTTATGTTTATCTTATGAAAACTGTTTAACATAATTTTACCATTATCCAATATAGGTCATGAAAATCCACCGTGCATGAATACTTGGAGGGGTGACCTCATCATGAAAATCAGAGGGGTTGCCTCTAATTTAATATACTGGTTTTTGGGTAGGAGGGATCAGCTCCTTGTGAAGGATGCAAGGCACACCACATTCACCATGAAATCCTGACTGAAAACATGTAACTAGGATGCACCCATACGCCCCACATGATAAATATAATATAAATGGCCAAAAGCTGAAGGGACGCCACGAGCAATCACTCCGCCGTGGTGAAGTCATAACATCAGTGCCTCTAATGTTATGGTTATGGTACCTCCATAACTAGGTGAAACTGGTCATGCATGTATATGGCTATAGGTAATCTTAACTAAACATAAGCAATCAAACACATAACTTATACTACGGGAAAACAGTTGGCTGCATACGGGGAATCCTAATAAAGAAAGAATGTCCATACTGAAAGGACGGGAATCCGTACCTTATGTCCAGTGAACGAAGAAGATGAACTGAGCGGAATCCTACTTCCGTTAGTGCTACATAAATACATACATGAATAAGTATCTGCTTACTAAATACGTAGCTGGTTTCGTGTCATGTCTTAGCTTATTTTATGTGTTCTTACCATGTTTTACTGTTTTAAAGCCTTAAACTGTGTTTATCGTATATTCTGTTTAATCTAATTAAGTATTTCTGGTATTTCATGTATTATTATACTTACTGTGTAATAATAAGTAACTTTAAAAAAATAGCAGGTTTCCTAAAATAGAAAGTTTCCAAAAATAGAAAGTTACCAAAAATAGAAAGTTTCCAAAAATAGAAAGTTTCCAAAAAATAGAAAGTTTCCAAAAATAGAAAGTTTCCATAAATAGATCAGTTGCCTTAATTAAATAAGTTTCCATAAATAGATTAGCTGCCTGAAATAAATAAGTTTCTAAAAATAGAAGGTTTCCAGAAATAGATTAGCTGCCTTATTTAATTAAGTTTCTAAAAATAGGAAGTTTCCATAATTAGAAATAAGCTGGTTAAATAAGCTAAGTATATAAGCCTAAGTGTTTTCATGATTATTTTCTAAGTCATATGATATAATGTATAGTTTAATAATTATTTCATGTAATTAAATTAAACTATAGGTTAAAATATTTAATTAAAGTATAACATGTTTTTAATTAAATAAAGTTAAATACTTAGGTTAAAACATGTATTATTATTTATAAATAATATAACCTAAGTCATGTAAATTAATTAATTATAACCATGGTTTTTAAATAATTAATTAATTATAAGTCTAAGATATAAAAATACTTAGGTTAAATAATTTCATGATTATTAATAATTAAAATAACCTAATTCATGTAATTCAATTAATCATGTCATATTATTAATTTAATTTTAACATAAGATCATAAAAAAAACTAAACATACACCATGAACCGGATCTAGAATAAAAACCATGAACCGGACATGAAATCGACACCGTACCCCGAACCACATCGGGGTACCCCATGTCTTGATGCTGCCGTGGGACCCACACCAACCAACCGGAACCTTATGGTCTCGGTGGTGGTCGGATGGCCAAACCGAAACCCTTCTTGGGTTCGGTGTAGGCCGCGGCTAAAACAAACACCCCTTAAAACCATACTTTTGATTTTATTTAAACCCCAATTCATGTTAGATCCATGATTTTAATTAGGTTTTTGTAAAAACATAACATGTTCTTGATTTATAAAAGATCAAATCAAAAGAAAAAGGTTTAAAAAGGATTTACCGAATTCGTGGATCAAAAGGATGAAGAACAAACATGATCACCAACTAATATTCCAAGATCCAAGATCAACAACCACCTCCTTGTGGTGTTCTTAGGGTGGCGGCCAAACAAAGAAGAAGAGAAGGAGGGTTTTAGGTTTTTGCTAAAAATCTTCTGTAATTGTAAATGAGTAGTGTAAAAATCCCTTAACCCTTTTAGTAAAAATTTTACAAATGGGCTTGGCCCATTTGTCCCTTGTAGCCGCGGGTAGGGGGCCCCACTTGGGGTACCCGTACCTTTTTCCGTGTCTCGATGTTAAGTTATACATTCGTGGTTATTTGTGTTCGCGTTTTAAGTGTTCTCGTTACGTAATCATCGTGATCTAATATATTTAATTATGCTCGTAATAAATATAGATACGTAATTAATAATAGTTCGTGTTTTAATTACGTTCATGATTTCATGATCGCATGTTCGTGATTAATTATTGTCAAATAATTATTGCGTGTTCGTGCGTAGTAAATACTTATCGTGTACTAACACGTACATAATACGTAATATCCTAACACGTAAACGTAATCGTATTATAAAAGGAAAGTTTTAATCTAGTACGTACGATCTTAAGGGTACTATTCATGGTAAAAGCATGCGGGTTTTACAACTCTTCCCCCCTAAAAAGAATAATTCGTCCCCGAATTATAGATAACGTAATTGGAAGCGAAACATACCCGAATCAAACTGGAAAGGTATGCAAAATAACGGAAATGAAGGTGACATGGTAGAAGGGAACGTGGAACGTGACATGTCTTGAAAAGACATGGAACGTGACGTGATTGAAAGGACATATCTAATCGATAAGAAAAAAACGGATAAGAAGTCCGGATGAACTTGTCCGTTTCCAAGTGGCCTCCCTCTTGGAACGGTTCCTTCAGAAGATCCTGACACTAATGATAAATCTTGGTCCTCCTGACCTTGACTTGGAATACGAAGAAATTCTTGGTTATCAACGGAAGGTAGATCCCCTAAATTCTATCGAGGAAAATAAGAGTTAATGTGCAAGGGTAACTGAAACGTTACGATGCAAGACAATCTGACTTAACTGATAATTAGAAACGATACGCGAGACATAAAGAAACGTAGTACGTGAAAAATTTTGAACGTGATACGTGAAAAATTTTGAACGTGCTACGTGGAGATATGGCGAGTGTAGTATGAGTAAACATATCGTGATCCATGATACGTGTAACATATCTTGATCATGATATGAGGAACGTGGAATGAACATGACATGTGAAACATATCGTGATCATAGAATATAATGGCGGTAACGCCAAACGCTACAAGGTGAGACGTGGAATATTACGTGAAACGTCTATCTGATGATGGAGAGTTATACTAAACTTGGGTCGGTCTCTCAAGTTCTTGCAAAACTTCCCAAATGAGAAAAATGAACGTAAAATCGTAAGCCAAGATACGATCATGAACGTGAATAGTATCATGAACACGAGCGTGAAAGCAAGTAGTGAAATTTGAACAAGGATGTGAAGTAAATTAGGAGCACAATTATGAATATTTGTCTGACCCGATAACTGGGGGATTGCCAAGTGATCGGATGAGCCTTGGCTGGAACATGTCCGATCAATCTGTTGGTTCTTAAATCCGTACGGATGTAAGGATTCTGCATACTTGATCAAACTGTTGACAATAACCCAGATAGCATCATGCTTCTTCTGAGTTTGCTGAAATCTGGTATCTAAAATCCATGGAGATCTTGTCCCTTTTCGATTCACAATTTCATATGATGAAAACATCCCAGTCTGTTGGTGTCCTATCTTAACCTGTTTGTATGACAGGTATGAAGATATGAACGTAACTGTATCTTGCTTCATAGAACTTGATACATAGGAGTTTGCGAAACTCTGAGTCTATGAATCGAAACTTCTCTTAGCGTAGGATTTTCTAGAACACCTAATGTAGTGTAGGGTTCTCTCCTTTACGCATAAGCTGAGTCATGGTAAGATTAACCGTATAAATCCATGTGATTCAGCGTGTCACTGAAATCAAACAGAATTGATATTGGAATAAAAAATTTCTAGGGTAAAATTTCTCTTGTCATAGAATTTGCAATATAGTGCAGATATGGTCTTCCTGTTCTTCTCTAGGCTTAGAGGAAATTAGGTTATCCTTAATGAAAACGCTGATGGATTTGCTTATGAGTTCATGGAAACTCACTTTATTAAGTCCATAATGCTGTTGGAGCATTGATGAGACTAATTCAAAATCATAAATCTAGCATGACCGGGTCGTGCACAAATAGCAGTCATGGACATGTCCTGCTTTTTCACTCGTCACTGTTGGCAACATGAGTTCGATCTTGGAAAAGTGATTAACACTATACGGTTGATTGGACATGTCGTCAATACGTGGAGGAGAATAACGGTCATGAATTGTGATTTGTTTAAAATCGACGGTAGTCGACACATAAGCTTATGTTACCGTCCTTCTCCTTGAAGGTTCTTCTGGAGTGTAAGGAACAATTTTGGAATAATCCGTTGGTTATGCGTAAAAGGACCTTAGTAGTCGTGTGTTACTGACAACTAGAAAATCTTAGCAATCATGGCTAACAAAGCACGTGCTTGAAAAGCATAGATAATTTGTACAGATTTTCCTGATGGAAAAATCAAGCTGAATGCATTCAAGAGCCTGAACATTACTGTACATAATTATGAATCGTAGCATGGTGTGCTGTTCATAGTTCATAATTAGGATAAAATTTATCTCGTGTCTGTCCGAGGAAATGCGTTAGCAATTTGGATCTCATCATTAAGCTGAAAGAAAACCTTCGTATACGTGGGAATACGAAAGGCGTCCTTCATGGTCATGAATCAATGATTTATGGTTACAAGAATGAAAGCGACATCGGCAACGTGACAGTTCTCACTGATGCGCCGGTAATGGTATTGAAATTCTTGTGGCCTGCTTAATACATGGCACAACCAAATGGATATACCCGAGGAGGGTACCCTGAATTTCTTAGAAATGTTCCATAGTTGGACGTGAGTCATGTGTCTTGACTCGTTTCTTGGAACTATAAGCATGACATATGTCTTGACTGGTGTCTTGACATGTGTCTTCAGAAAGTATACGTGAGACATGTGTCTTGACTGATGTCTTGACATGTATACGTGAGACATGTGTCTTGACTGATGTCTTGACATGTGTCTCGAGACATAATTCCATAGAACTACAATATTAGGTTATTATGCCAGACTTGACGGATCGGTTGGACTACTAATCCTTTGTATGTCTGATCACGTCCGAGGCCGGAGCCTCGGTTGCGATTTTTAGGATAGTTTTGTCATAGTAGTGGTTACTATCGTCTTGTCTGTCAGTTCCATGACGGTCATTCTCATGACCGTGATTCATGTAACTATTTAGCTGAGTGGCCGGCTGGTACCGGTTTGCACTCATATGGCTGAAATGACAGCCGAATGACGTGTGACATGTAACTAAGAATTAGGGACAATGATTGATGGAAATTGTCTGATGGTGAAGCATCTTCTCGTCCAATTTCTTTGCTCCGACGCCTTTGTCTTCGTCTAGTAGGATCTCCAGGTTGTGCACAGCATCCGCATCTCGTAGCGTCTCCGAACGTCAGCAGCATCAACCTTTAGTAACATCTCCCAGTTATGAGCGGCATCAGCAATCTTGTAGAATATCAGCAATTGAAAATACGCCTGAGGTGATTCAGAATCGACTAGCGAATACTCGTGAAGTATTGCAAGTGGAATACACATGGATCAAGGTACGTGTAATACACATGAAATACGGTACGTGGAGTACACGTGGAATGCACATGAAATGATCGGTATGTGGTCGATATTTTGTCATGATTTAAAGAAAGTATACCGGTTAAACGGTTAGGAAAACCATCATGATAACCTGGCAGTATTAGCATAGACATCATTCTGGTTATAACGGAAACGTTAAAGTGTGGTTACACAAAATTCAACGATGATTTGCCTGACAGCATGATCAATGAAAACCAACCATGACTATCATGAAAGCATGATTCAATGAAATCTAACAATGTCTTGCAGGACAACGTAAATAACAAAAGAGGCGTAAAACATAATCAACATGAAGACGGAATTATCATGAAGAAACATGAAACCATCTATCACGAAGAAGTGTATAACATAATCAGCATGAAACTGAAGTTAACCATGACAATATGAAAACATACTTGACATAAAAACATAATAACTTATGAGGGGACATGAAAAATAAATTTATGCAAATTTAAATCATGAGAAAAATTTTATGCATGAAAAACAGTGCATGAATGCGTAATGTAGTTTATAAAACCTTTATATGTGCGAGGGAACGCCTATGGGTCGGTTCCAAAACGAAAGACATGGCGAGGGGACGCCTATGGGTCGGTCCCAAAGTTAAAAGTTTTGATAAAAGCACATGCGACTAAATAGGGTCAGTCCTGTACCAACCATTACTTAGTCATAATCCCTGCAACAATGATACATTAAACATAAATAAATGAAACTCATATGTCAAAACTTATCAGAATTTTTTTTTATGTGACTAATTATGAACTACTGGGGTTCAGTGCACATAGCCACAGTTCACGAGGAACATTATACATGAAACAATGACACATAACTAAATATGATGACGGTTGTCCATCCATATTAGTAAAACAATATCGATGAAAACATCATGGTTAAAACAACAATGCACTGAAAACATCAATACGTGGAATGACAAACGTTGGGTTAGGAAGCTCCTGGTGACTACCCACTAGTCACAGGTCGAGTTTTAGAGCCTACAGGTCGAAGCCTTGGCTCTGATACCATAATTGTAACACCCCATTTTGATAATGAAATGTCACGCATAATTATGGCGTGTCATCAAAGCATACAAGGATAAATGTATAAAACATTACATGACCATAGGGATAACCGGAATCAAACATCGGTTCCCAAATATAAGCCCAAAACATAATAAAGCAAAAGAAATGAATGAAAGACTAAACAAGCATACGTATATGAAGGCAAAAAGGAAAAGAAGTCTCTAGCAGCTTCCATCCTATGCACGTCCTCCAAATGCTCGAGTCTTTCCTAGGGTACCTGCCGTTTTGGGACATGGAAAGGAAAGTAACGGCTGAGCAAAACGCTTAGTGCACGGATATAGACATAGCATAAGTGACAAAACATAATAGAGACTTAATAGCAGCGGAAATGTATAAGTCCTGGAAAACCTGGAACATGTTCATAAAACTGGTTTTATAGTTTGAAAAGCCTTATGTTTATCTTATGAAAACTGTTTAACATAACTTTACCATTAGCCAATATAGGTCATGAAAATCCACCGTGCATGAATACTTGGAGTCCTCATCATGCAAATCAGAGGGGCTGCCTCTAATTTAATATACTGGTTTTTGGGTAGGAGGGATCAGCTCCTTGTGAAGGATGCAAGGCACACCACATTCACCATGAAATCCTGACTGAAAACATGTAACTAGGATGCACCCATACGCCCCACATGATAAATATAATATAAATGGCCAAAAGTTGAAGGGACGCCACAAGCAATCACTCCGCCGTGGTGAAGTCATAACATCAGTGCCTCTAATGTTATGGTTATGGTACCTCCATAACTAGGTGAAACTGGTCATGCATGTATATGGCTATAGGTAATCTTAACTAAACATAAGCAATCAAACACATAACTTATACTACGGGAAAACAGTTGGCTGCATACGGGGAATCCTAATAAAGAAAGAATGTCCATACTGAAAGGACGGGAATCCGTACCTTATGTCCAGTGAACGAAGAAGATGAACTGAGCGGAATCCTACTTCCGTTAGTGCTACATAAATACATACATGAATAAGTATCTGCTTACTAAATACGTAGCTGGTTTCGTGTCATGTCTTAGCTTATTTTATGTGTTCTTACCATGTTTTACTGTTTTAAAGCCTTAAACTGTGTTTATCTTATATTATGTTTAATCTAATTAAGTATTTCTGGTATTTCATGTATTATTATACTTACTGTGTAATAATAAGTAACTTTCCAAAAATAGCAGGTTTCCTAAAATAGAAAGTTTTTAAAAATAGAATGTTTCCAAAAATAGAAAGTTTCCAAAAATATAAAGTTACCAAAAATAGAAAGTTTCCAAAAATAGAAAGTTTCTAAAAATAGAAAGTTTCCAAAAATAGAAAGTTTCCAAAAAATAGAAAGTTTCTAAAAATAGAAAGTTTCCATAAATAGATCAGCTGCCTTAATTAAATAAGTTTCCATAAATAGATTAGCTGCCTGAAATAAATAAGTTTCTAAAAATAGAAGGTTTCCATAAATAGATTAGCTGCCTTATTTAATTAAGTTTCTAAAAATAGGAAGTTTCCATAATTAGAAATTAGCTGGTTAAATAAGCTAAGTATATAAGCCTAAGTGTTTTCATGATTATTTTCTAAGTCATATGATATAATGTATAGTTTAATAATTATTTCATGTAATTAAATTAAACTATAGGTTAAAATATTTAATTAAAGTATAACATGTTTTTAATTAAATAAAGTTAAATACCTAGGTTAAAACATGTATTATTATTTATAAATAATATAACCTAAGTCATGTAAATTAATTAATTATAACCATGGTTTTTAAATAATTAATTAATTATAAGTCTAAGATATTAAAATTCTTAGGTTAAATAATTTCATGATTATTAATAATTAAAATAATCTAAGTCATGTAATTAAATTAATCATGTCATATTATTAATTTAATTTTGACATAAGATCATAAAAAAATAAGAATAAAAACTAAACATACACCATGAACCGGACATGAAATCGACACCGTACCCCGAACCACATCGGGGTACCCCGTGTCTTGATGCTGCCGTGGGACCCACACCAACCAACCGGAACCTTATGGTCTCGGTGGTGGTCGGATGGCCAAACCGAAACCCTTCTTGGGTTCGGTATAGGCCGCGGCTAAAACAAACACCCCTTAAAACCATACTTTTGATTTTATTTAAACCCCAATTCATGTTAGATCCATGATATTAATTAGGTTTTTGTAAACACATAACATGTTCTTGATTTATAAAAGATCAAATCAAAAGAAAAAGGTTTAAAAAGGATTTACCGAATTCGTGGATCAAAAGGATGAAGAACAAACACGATCACCAACTAATATTCCAAGATCCAAGATCAACAACCACCTCCTTGTGATGTTCTTAGGGTGGCGGCCAAACAAAGAAGAAGAGAAGGAGGGTTTTAGGTTTTTGCTAAAAATCTTCTGTAATTGTAAATGAGTAGTGTAAAAATCCCTTAACCCTTTTAGTAAAAAATTTACAAATGGCCTTGACCCATTTGTCCCTTGTAGCCGCGGGTAGGGGGGCCTACTTTGGGTACCCGTACCTTTTTCCGTGTCTCGATGTTAAGTTATACGTTCGTGGTTATTTGTGTTCGCGTTTTAAGTGTTCTTGTTACGTAATCATCGTGATCTAATATATTTAATTACGCTCGTAATAAATATATATACGTAATTAATAATAGTTCGTGTTTTAATTACGTTCATGATTTCATGATCGCATGTTCGTGATTAATTATTGTCAAATAATTATTGCGTGTTCGTGCGTAGTAAATACTTATCGTGTACTAACACGTACGTAATACGTAATATCCTAACACGTAAACGTAATCGTACTATAAAAGGAAAGTTTTAATCTAGTACGTACGATCTTAAGGGTACTATTCATGGTAAAAGCATGCGGGTTTTACAGGTTTAAGGGTTAAGGATGAATGGTTTGATGTGTGAAGAACATGGCTAACAAGGTGGGTTTAAAAGGGTGAGGCGATGATCCAAACTAGTAATGGGTTAAAAACATTTTATGTGAATAATGAACTTAGGTAACCTAGTTTAGGAAATGTGCAGGTTTTTGCAAAGAATCAAGCAAGGTTTACACAGATTAAGGAAAATAGTGTAAAGCAAAGATTCTGTCGAACACAGTAGCCGGCGGTTCCCTATCTAGGGTGGGCGGTTCCTTATCTATAAGGTACCGCTGGACGATATGGAACCGCGATCAGAGGTGTTCAAAAATGGCACTTCCTCAAACTTTGGTTAGCCCAGATTTTTACCAAAGGATTATCAAGTCAAAGTTAACTACTGACAAAAAATCTAGGAAGCTAACTAACACATAGGATGCACAAAGCTATGCAAATCGTAAACATGATGGCATAGACAATCATTTGGATAAAAATAACAAGTAATCCAAACAAGTAGTATTAGTTAATACACAACCAAAATAAAGTAAAAAGAAGCAAATGCAACATCACATTACATGTTTACCAACATGTATACTTTGAAACATTTCAAAGTCTTCATCTTCTTTTCTTGCCCAATCCCTTGATCATATTCCCCAAGTACTTGAATCCTTTCCTTCACTCAACCCGATGTTCATGTAACTCACCTCGAGTCCTAAGATTTTCACAGTAGGGATGCTCCATATTAAGATCTTCCGGTACTTCACTAGAGGAATAATGAGGTGGAGGAGCTAAGTCTTCAAGTCCATCCACGAATGAGTTTGAGGATGGGTGGGAATTACTCGAAAAGTTGAAATGAGAACTAGAACCTATGCCATCACCATCACTTGTTGGCATATAGGTGTCCTCATCATCCGGCTCTTGATGATCGGATTTTCGCGAACCTCGATCACTTCTAGGCTTTCTTTTATATACCTCTTGAATAGGCAACATAACCCGATGAACCGGGTGAAAGCGAGAAAGGTCGAGGTGGGGAAAGTCATGAACAACCCTTTTGAAAAGGCGAGTAAGAAGCATAGCATAGGGAAGGTTTGTTTTGGGCTTTGAAATAGCATAATTTATTCTCGAGCGATATAGTATGCCAAATTGTACTTGGTTGATGTAAAGATGCAACATAACATATGCACCATACAAGCCGGGATATGATCTCGGTTTCCACCAAGACAAAATATATTCTCCCTAAGGATATTTGCCCATTGGACCATAAAATCCTTAAGATCGCTTGAGAGCACTTCATAGCGATTCACATTTCGCACATTAGAATAAAGGCTTCTCTCAACGTTTCCATCACGCTCTTTCGAAATGATATCAAGGATAAATTCTGGATCAATTTCGGCGTGGTCATTTGGAGGTTTGTCGCTGGATTCCAAGAGAGCATCAAGTCTCCATTTGTCCGTGAAACGACAGGTGCCTTCATATGGCACACCAAGAATTTCACCAAAATCTTCGAGAGAGTATTGAATGATTTGATCGTTCAACAAATCGAATAAAGATTTCGCCATTGTATTCAAACATAAAGTAAGTGCTAAAGAATTCTAGAAGAAACAAGGGGTATATATCTTCTTCTATGTAGAGCAAGCAATCAAACCCCGTATGCTCAAACATAGATTTGATATAGACATAACCCGTTATTCCCTCATCAACAACTCTATCCTCATGGAAATTTCGAGTTGAAAGAGATGAAAAGGAGTTTCGAAGTTGAGTGGATGCAAAGGTTTGGGAAATGTTTGGCATATATTGTGAGTTGATGATCCTTTTGGTATTGTGAAGGCATGATTAGTACCTAAATAAACACAAAAAAAATATTTTTCCAATCACTCATATGAAAAATAAGATCAAAAATCAAAATATGAGAATGTGTTATATCAATTTCTTGACAAACAAAGGATTGAATCCATGTCATTCTCATGTTCACAATGTATCTATTCCATTATTAACCAAGAACATATGAACTATGTTGGATCAACAATGGACTAGAACATTGGTTTTTCAAAACAAGGTTTTTAGGTGAGCATTAACAATGCAATTACCTATTTGTTCATGGGTTCATCTCAATTCCATCTTTTAACCAAAATCATTTAGCCAAAATTCGGATTTGTGCTACAAGTGGGTTTTAGTGAAATCTTAATGAATATGAACCTAAGGAATCATAGTAAAATAACCATGTTAACCCATATTCCTATTAAGGTTCTAATTCAATTTCAATTTTAAAAATCCCCAATTATGAAAGGATGAACCCTAGAACAAAATATATGAAATTGAAAGAAAATACTTACAATTAATTGATGTTTGATGAAGGATGAGTGAAACCCACAACTTGGAATCAATTAATTTGAGTGATTGAAGGTTTTTGAAGCTTCAACAATGGTGGAAAAAGTGGAACCCGTCGGCTGTGTGTTTTTGGGAGAGAGAGGGTTTAGTTTGAAAAAGATTAAATTAATAAAACTGGCGCTCTGACGAGTTTTACTGCCCGCGGTTCCATATCGATAGAGAACCGCGGGTTTGAACCGCTAGAGATAAAGAACCGCCTACAGAGGCATGTTTTTATCAATGAAATACGCCAAATTTTTGAAAACCAAGTTTTCTAAAACACTTAAAAATATATCTTAAACCTTTTAGAATATCATTGGATCATCATAACACTAAGCAATATGTCTTAATGAAGGATTACGAGTTGAATCGAGATCGAAAAGAACTGAAACGGAAAAACGACTACTCGTAGCGAAAAAGGAAAGTGGAGAGAAGTCAATGGAAGTGAATCAAGACTAAGATCAATGCTCAAGGGATTAATGACAATCTTCAAATCGTGGAGACGAAGAGCTTGTGTCATATATAGTGGTTTAAGACGTGCCTTTCCGGCGAAGTGTTAAACGGCTTTGGTAATGAATAAACACAAAGCAAATATTGATGCATAGACTAAGATCATTTTCAATAATAGTGTTAGTCTCAACCAAAATATGAGCAAGGTATTAATTCACTTTCTCTCCCACAAAGGGCCTACTAACCGTATGGGTGCAAACCATGGATATCATGCTTGATACTTTAAGCTACTACTAACTCACTCTACATCACCATAGTGAGTCAAGTATCCAAGCAATGAAGGTTTAAGAGGATAAAAGAAAAGAATCACAAACCACAAACAAATGTCAAGGCAAGGGTGCCAAGAACAAGAACATAGTCAAGTAATGATCAAAAGAATGATCAAAGGGCGTGTAGAAGAACGAAAGCGTACCTTGGCCACAAAAAGCATTCCAATCCATCAAGGAATCAATGCAAAGCCCAACAATGACTATGATGAGTACTAAGTCTTCAAGGACTAGTATCATTCCCAATCATCATGATATCATCATTCAAAGATGTTGAATATCAATGAAGATGAGTCTTCTACAAGTGCAAGTAACTCAATCCACAACCAATTAAATGATTGATCTTCATGAGTACCTACACAAAGCAAGATGCAAACTAGTAGATACATTTCAAGATTAGATCTAAAATGCATAAAAGCTACTAATCTAAGAGAAATGCAATATTATCAATTAAAAGACCAAAAAAATAGTTTTGACCAAAGAGAAACTTTAGTACAACTTGACCTTCTAATTTGAGGAGACAATGGATCGATCCAAGTTTTAAAGTACAATATACTTCAAAGATCTTAAGTGACCATCGCTCTGATACCAATTGTAGAAACTAGAAGGGGGGTTGAATAGTTTCTCTTCGATTAGTCACCTAATTAAAATTACTTTCAATTAGGTTTGTATCAAAACTATCTTTTACTTGAAGTTAAGTTGCATAATGATTAGGTTCAATTCAAATGCATTAGCAATGGTAATAGGTAAGTGTAATGATAATGAAATAAGTAAAGAGTAAGGAAAAAGACAACCTAATGACAAGACACCAAGATTTATAGTGGTTCGACAACGAGGCTCTATCCTCGTTTCTACTCCACTCCTCGAGTACACCTACTCGAGATTTCCACTATATCCACAAGCTCCCTTCTTGGCGGAGAAAACCGTACATCTTCGCTTACATTATTTTCCGACACTAAGCTAAATGTCGAGACCTAATCTTTAGCTAGGACCAATCTACACAACGTTGCCTACTTCATAATTTAACGACACAAGGCTAGATGTCGAGTTTTAATCTAAAGCTAGAACCAATCTTCACGACTCTTCACTTTGAAGCTAAGTGAGAACTTCACACAACACAACTACTAATCACTTTCAAGTTTAGTGAGAACTCACAAGACACAACCACATCACTTTATAGTTTAGTGAGAACTACTACACAATCTATTACAACTCAACTAGACATATCCAAGTACACACATGTAGCTTGGATCTACACAACATGAATCCAAGAAAACACATATGCAATGGATGTACACAACAAATCCAAGTATTCACAAATAGATTGGATGAACACAACTAGTCCAAGTATTCATAAATACAAATGGATCAACATAAAACAAAAAGGCTAACATGATGAACATGACTAATTCATGGATTCATCTTTATCACAACACTAGTGAGTGAGTGATCTTCTCTTTGGACAAGGTAAAGGAGGGGATCAAGAGGATAATCATATGTAAACATACTTAACACATTAAGTGATCATTTACTAATGATTATGTTATAGAAAAGAGAAAGGGGGCTGAGAAAAACGTCTAAGAGTATTATTGGAAAATGAGATTTGATCCACTATTTATAGAAGACAAAGTGCAACGGCTAGCTGGGCGCGGTTCTTTGATTATCCCGGCGGTTCCATATTGCTAGAGAACCGCCTAGCTATTTAAGGTACCGCCCAGTAGACTACCCTCCTTTTTTTGTCTTTTAGTGGGGTAGGAATATCTGAGGTTTTTTAAACATTCAAAGGATATTCTTATGGCATATGGAATATGCCATTTTCAAATTTACATTTTCCATTTTAATAAAACATTTTCTTAAAAAGAAAGTTTATTAAAAAATCTTTTGTCATATTAACAAAAATGAGTCCGTTATTTCCACCGGAAACCACCCGAGAAATCTTGTTAAAGCTTCCTGGCGAATCCTTATTACGATGTAAGTCTGTTTGCAAAGATTGGTACTCCTTAATTTCCGACCATAATTTCATTAAATCCCATTACACTACTTTATCTAGTACCAACAACAACATTAACTATCATCTCCATAGACTTATTTACACCAATGATGAAGAAACAAACAATCTCAACAGCTCTTCACTTTATGATGTCATGTTTCATAAATCTATTAGTAACGCACTACTGCTTCAAAATCCATTGCACCGAGATCATCCTCATACTATTCGCATAGTCGGCTCTTGTAATGGATTAATCTGCCTTTTTGTGGAGGATGATTCTAATCTGTTTGGATGTAACCCTGCTGACCATTCTTTGTGGATTTACAACCCGACTACTAGGAGTTCCAATATATTGCCAGCCTCTCAAATAACTGATGATCCGTATCGTTATAATTATGGTTTTGGGTATGATGACCTGTCTCATGACTACAAAGTTGTTATAAACGGATAGTGGGGGCTTAAAATATCTACTATGATATATTCATTCAAAATTGGAAAGTGGAAGGAAATCAGTCGTCTGCCTTGTACTCGGTCGTACACTGACTCTAAGCTTCTAAATAATGCTCTTCACTTGGCTGAAAATGAATGTACTCCGGGGGAAGCAAGTAAGATAGTTTCTCTTGATTTAGCAAACGAGACTTTTGGTGAAGTTTTGCAACCAGAGTATCATGAACGTGGGGACTATAAGGATTTGGGGGTTATGGGCGAATGGTTGTGTGTTCTTATTGATTATTGGCAAATTCATGCGCTGGATGTATGGGTGATGAAGGTTTATAGAGTGAAGGATTCTTGGACTAAGTTGGCTTCCATCTCGTATTCTAATACTTGCTGGGGTCTATTTTCGGCTTCTTTTTGTTTATCACAAGACGACGGGAAACTGTTGTTACAATTTGACAAGAAGTTGGTTGTCTATGATTTAAAAGATAATTCATCCTCGGTGATTGACAAGAAGGGTAGTGATGCTTGCATTGTTGTTGAGAGTTTAGAGTCACCTATTCCGCCTTTAGGTAAATTATGATCTCGTCTTTCAAGAAAACAATGTTTGTTTGATACCGCTGCAAGGCAGACATAAAAAATTTCTTGATAATGATTACCCTCTTGACTCGACCTGTTTCTAGTCAAAGGTATTTCAATTCATTATTTTTCTTTGTATATTTGGATAGGTTTAACCTTAATACTAAACATATGTTTAGTGATTTTCCTTTTAATTATATTTTGTTATAACTTTATCTCACGACAACCTTAATTTAATTTGTAAGGTGTTTGTGTTTATTTGATAGTATAATAATTTTTTACAGGAAGTAGAAAGGGTAAATCAGCTGCTCTGGCTTCTTCCACAAGGTTTGACATATATTCAATATAAAAAAAGAAGTGCTTATTATATGCATCTTTTATAATCCTTTCTTACTGTGTGTCCATGACTTCTTGACCTTTGCTGGACTTATCCACTGGGTTTGAACCCACCGCCACACATACACAAACCGGATAAAGCCCTCTTTTTCTCGAGAAAGTTTTTCGTGGCCGTTTCAGAAGTTGTTTTTGCACCTAGCTTAAATTGAAATTGAGGCCTTCCATGTTTTAGTAATGACAGTCACAAGCTTTTTGCCACTAGGTGACCCTAAGTGCCTTATATATTATTATGCTTACTTTCCCGTGTCTTTGGAATTGCTTATATTTTGGAGGTTGTTTGGGATCACAATTTGTTATTTGTTGCATTGGAATTTGGCCTACTTTATGCTCAACTTAGCGTTTAGGAATGTGAGGATAGTTAGCTTTTCTGTGCTGAAACTAAAAGGCGTTTGAACAAGTTGTGGTAGTAGTTTCTTTGGTTACTGGGTGTTTGGGATTGCATATAAAATATATCTACACGCCATAATGTTTGACTTTGGGTAGAAAAACAAGTTGTGATTATTAGGTATATGCATGCTGAAATTAGAGTGTATGTGGGAATGTTGGGACTGCATAAATAAATAAAAAGCAGATGATAGATATTCATAAGTTGAGTGTTTGGATAGAGAAACAGGTTGTGATTACTTTTTTCATTTATGGACAGGAATCATCGTATTTCTTGTTTTAAATCCATCTTATGCAAAATCAGAGGTTTTTGGGATTTTGTATATAGATAGTCATAAGTTGGTCTTTCGATAGCGAAAAAGGTTGTGATTAGTTTTTCATTTATGGACAGGAATCATGATATTTCCTGTTTTAAATCCGTTTGCACGAAATTACGGTTTCATGTTTTTTTCTATATTTAGGGGGGAACCAACGTCAAATGTGAGTTTAAGATCATTGAACAGTAAGGAATTCAATACTATGACTTCGGAGTCATATTGGCTATCTCAAATAAGAGAATCATAAAAAGCTTGAATGCATCATATATCACTTGGATTCTATAAACTAGCTCTAGAGGTTGGGTGCAAGGTGACAACTATGACAATATTTTCAAATTTTCCGCAAATGTAATGAATAGTGATGACTAAATTTGCAGATTTTTGTTGACATGTGTTTTTTTTATTTTTTTTGCAGCATATCAAACAGTTGAGAGATGAGCTCGAGTCCTATGACCGCCGCCACAACCTGCTCGGTCTTGGAGAATCTGCAAAACAAGTGTTTCAGAGCTATCACATACTATAACAACAGGTAACCTATTAGCATGTGGCTTGCTATTGCTGAGGTGCTTATATCGAATATCTACTACATATAAAGAGAGTTTTTGGCTAAAAAAATATCATAGTGTACATATTTTGTGAATATCGTTTTTACATCTACAGATTTTCTTCAAGATAAATAACGTTACCTTTATATCCTGAAGTACCAAGCATCGACTCCTTTGTATACACATTTGATCAAACTAAGACTTAAAAGCAAACTAGTAAACTGGTTACGAATCAGTAACTTGAACTTGAAGTGTGGCATATAAGTAGTGTTCTTTTGTTTTTTACGGCATATAAGAAAGTAATTGCAGTATCATGTACGGACACAGATTTTTATTGAACCTACACTTATTTTCGTACCAATAAAGTATTCTTAACGCTGATATCAACAGCTCACACCAACTCTTTATTTTTTTCAGGAAAAACGGTGGATTCACTGTCTTAATAAGCGTTTATGGATGCAAATGAAGAAATCTCAAGCAAAGAACGCTCGTTGAATTCTAGTCTAATTCTAGTAGCATTAGTAAATGAAATACTTCAATCATTTTGATGTGTGTCACCACCCTTCCGGTATTTTTTCAATGACGTTAACTTAGTTGAAAAACCTTGCTGCCGTATGTTAACTCTGTTCATGGGAAAAACCTTGCTGCCGTATGTTTACTCTGTTCATGGTTGCAAATGTATCAACTTTTTCTATTTTGTTATGAGCAAGATGTTGGAGACCAAACTGGTTTTTGCCATTTTTTTACATGAATTTGTAGTGTATAAGCAACATGTTGGAGACTACATTCTTGTTGCTGACGTATATATATATATATATATATATATATATATATATATATATATATATATATATATATATATATATATATATATATATATATATATATATATATACATTATATATAAGAGGAGGGATATGCCACATAAGCATGTTTTAATCCACCTCACCATTATCAAGTAAGGTAATAAATATTTTACAAAAAAAAAAACCCATAATAACAACCCAATAAATATTTAAAAAAAACGTACACAACCCTTAATATTATCCTGGATTCCATTACACGACTCCTCTTTCTCAAAAACAAAACACGCCATATTTTTTTTCTACAAACCCTAATTCGCATCTCCACAGAAAGAAAAGAAAAGACGGCTTCCTCTCTGTATATGCTTCGGCTTCAGTTCTTATGTATAACCGTGTGGCTAATTTGGCAAATATCAATGGTTGAGGGCTTGAAAAGATACCATGTACCATGTATTTGATCTTATTTGATTGTGTTTGTACTACAACAAAGGTACCCTCCTTCTCAAACCCTAATGAAACTAATTGGTCGTCTCTGTTGTTTGGTATTGCAGGTTAATTTTGGTACCCTCCTTCTTATACCCTAATGAAACTAATTAGTCATCTTCTTTAATTTTCTTTAATTTCTCAAACCCCTTAACCATTGCCTATGGATAAAAGGGAATTTTTTTTTTCTTATTTTTACGACATTACAGGCAAACAGGCAAAACATGGACGACTTAAAGAAGATGGGCAGTCAGCAACTTATTAACGCTACAGATTACTGTATACGCATATATCACACAGATCCGAAGGTTCATCTTAATGTTTACGACATTATAGGTTATCCGAAGGTTTAGCTGCAACCGTTTGATGGTTTCAGTGGCAAACTGACACGCTGGCCGCTGTCATATATGATTGATTTTGACAAATCATGTGCGTGTTTGACTCCGTTTAAATACATACTAAAAGAGGAAAAGAGGACACTTACATTCTCTGCAAACATGTAGCGATTTGATCACCTTTTAACAATGTTAACATCTGATGTTGCAACCATTTTTAAGGTTGGCGGGGCTACAAGTACCACAGCGGCAGCGGCCACTGGTGGTGGGAAAACACTGGGAAGATGGTTAAAGGGCGGAAGAGAGAAAAAGATGGAGATGGCACATAATGCACAGCTGCTATTATTGTTATTGTTGTTTTCTTAAAGATGAGGAGATGATG
Organism: Glebionis coronaria; assembly: GCA_025667525.1. Classification (NCBI taxonomy): domain Eukaryota; kingdom Viridiplantae; phylum Streptophyta; class Magnoliopsida; order Asterales; family Asteraceae; genus Glebionis; species Glebionis coronaria. The sequence goes on from CM046877.1 coordinate 10,976,372, forward strand.
AAAACTGGCTTGGCGGTTGCATCTACTACCAGTCTCAATTAGTGAGTAAATTTTCAGGTATATACATGTTTTGGCTTCTTGGATTTTATGTTTTTTTTGTTTAATAAGTGGGAAGATTTTTTTCTACACAATCATCTTCTTTGCATTTTCATTCATGTAAATCATTGTTTATAACCTTATGTTTTAATCCTATTATATATGCAAGCATACATAGCAGATGTTATATGTCCAAATAAGCGCCAAGCTGAACCAGAAACGTTTCACAATAGTCGTCTTCTTGAGAATTAAACATATCTTGAGAGTGAAACATTTGGTGGCCATGTCGAGCGTTTAGAAATAGGTGTTTATAGATCTGACCTTCTGACATGTTTCACACTTGATCCATCTGCCTTCAAGGTAAGTTATGTAATCTAGAATTTAGTTATAGTATTTGTTTCTACACAATTCCTAATTGCCTGGGATGTTAATTTTTTTTTGAAAAGCAACCTGGGATGTAATTGCCTTTGCAGGTGCAATTTCTTGCTTAATACGGAGTAATACATCAGATAATGCAAGTATAAATTTTCAACAAACTCTAATATCAGATAATGTGAGTACAAGTTTTCTGCTTACTGAATGTTGATTACCTAAGCAATAGTTTGTAACAATAATAATGATATAAGCAATATGCACTTGAAATAAGCAAAGTATCATTAAGATCAGTTCGTGATCTTTTTCTTTTGATTACAAATATCATAGCTTTGGCTATCGAAAGATGGTAGCACTCACACAAGACTTTCAGTCAAAAGATTTGCACAATATACCCTTTATTTAACTAAAGTCTAGAGGAATGCTATTTATATTATTCAGAAGTAGCAAAATTAGTGGGCAATCCACGTACTATAACGGGTCAAAGGAAGGTTAGAAATTTTTACAAACACCAAATTTTTGCCGGTATTTGACTCACTTTTTCGACTTTTAAATTTGTGTTTTTTTTTAATGTGTGAGCTCATGTTACATGACTCATAAGCTGACAATAACAGCTTATTAGATATAACAAATTTGTTAAGTGTATATACAGTTTTATAACAATTTTTGATGCACATATTGGTGTATATATTTTGACAGAGTAGATATATATTTTGGTTTCCGAAAGTTGTGTTACATCTATACGCACGAGCTTGCAATCCCAACAGCAACAACTGACAATCCTGGTTTGGACAGTGCCAACTGCTGAGTTGATTGCTCAACTTCGATACGAGCACCATAAAGAGAACAGCAATACCAAGATTGGAGAAATTAGGCAGCAAGGCAGCTGGAGTTTCTGGAAGGAAGGCAGCTTAGAGATCCCAACACTTTTAGTCTTGGAGATGCTTTAGGAATTCCACAACATCATGATGCCGTTAATGGTAATTTTAGCAACACAGAACAATGACTATGAAAAAAACTTAGGAATTACAGCTCTTGAGGTACAACTCTAATCCATTTTTCAACCAAAGACTCTTTATTCAATTAATTTACTATATATTATTGTTTTGGAATCAAAAAATTACACTGCTCCATTTTGGTGAAGCTATGGTTTTGAATTTGGAAAAAGCTAAGGATGGTGTTCAAGCAAGTCAAGTGAATGGTGATGTTACTGTAATAAATAACAAATAGGTGGTAGAGATGCATGTGGAGTTAGTTGTAGAGGCGTCTGACAGTGTGATTGCAGCAGCCAATCTTGGTTTAAAGGAAGCGGAGCCGATAGTTCAAAGGAAGGTGTAACCTGCAAAATGAAGTTTAAGATGGTTTCTCTGCGGATCCAAGTTTGGTTTACCCTAAAAAAGGGTTTCAAAAAATGAGGGCATTGTGGAACAGTCTACCGTGTCTGTACCAAGAGGTGGCTTATGGAAGTTTTGTTATGGATGCCAATACGAGGCAGTAGATACTTCGAAAATTCCAGAATCTTTTACCACAGACAATCTTGGTACAGATTGAGGCAGTAAGCGTGTGTTTTCTCCTTTTTATCAAAAATTTAATCCGAGTAAGGTCTAAACTGTGGTCATATAGCCCGAAAGAATAACCATATCCTGTACAGACCCGTTCGTAAATAAATGTCGTTATTCATTCAATATTACTTCATTAAAGTTAATTTGTATCCTCTTAAACGGGTCTTAGCATGTTTGATAATATATGTCTTCTCATCATCAACCTCAAGCCCATATGTGTTCATAACCGGAGTTCTGGATGCTCTATTGCCACATATTTTACTTTCAGTTTCTTTTGTTCTTGATAAGGCATTATAGTTTCATTCAAATTCACATTATACGAGCATAATAATTAAATAACACATTAATGCAATGGGTGATGCCACTAATGTTAGTTTATTTATGTTTGTTTAAGGATGGATCCAAGTGGATGTTTCAGACAAGTGAGGTCAGGTCATCAACTTTTACCCCACAATCAAAAGCTATACTTATATAATTGATGCTATACTTTTATGTTTCGCTAAGGCTCTTACATTCTCAAAACGAGAGGTTTGGATTCGATAATTGATGCTACCACTTAACTTAATCTCGGTATCTTTTACAGGTTAAATGTGGTAACTAAAAAATTTCTAAAAAGGAAACACGTAGAGCATGCCTATCAGGTGAGTTGGTTTCCGTATTTGCAACTCCCTAGCGAGTGTTCTTAATGCATAAAACTTATGAACTTTTTTATTTAAAAAGTTGGTGTTTATTGTAGAGTTCAATAGAATCTGTTATGACATTTTAAACAATGACTATTTATTAAAGAAAATCTGGAACAAAAGTGCAACAAGAAAATACAGCTACCTGTTTTGACCCACGCCAAGTATGCCTCTATAACTACCTAACCCGACCCACACAGTTTGGAAACTTTTCAAAAAATAAAACTACCTTTTTCCACTCCACGAATTGCCCATTAATACCTAAGCTTGGTCTTCAACTGGCCGTGCATATCCGTTCTCCATTGGACTTCACTTTCTGTCCTACAGAATATAAGAGGTTTTGCTAATCTCTGGCTAAGTGCATTTACTTCGCTATGATAACCAACACGCCTGAGTATTTTTTCTCATGCAAATAGACCATGTCAGAATTTCTATTGCAGTACGTATTATGATACAATGTATATACACTGTTAAATGTTTACATATATGAGCATGAGTGTCAGGAAAAAGTGGAATTAAAGAAATCGATATACTTATCATAAGAATTTAGCTGTGATTTGGTTTTTATAAAGCACCAATGTACTTTTTTGTTTCAGGAATGAGCTTATTAGACTTTATAATTCTCAATATGCTGATAAGCCAATAATCTTATCCATGCATTGCTAATAAGAATGATTGGATAAAATTCTAGAGTACATTTACTCTTTCTATAGATTTGACTCAACTTGGCAGTGAATACATGCTTGCTGATAAAAACTTTTGATTATTTATATGTGACACATTAAGAATAAAAAATATACAACAATAATACTCACAATAGTAATTCAGGCCAACCTGTATATGTGGGATGATGGGGAATGCTGTGACTGATGTTTCGGAAATAAAGAGGGTTGATATTGGTATTTTGGTTAACGATACCACTGATGTAGAAAGCGTGCACTTATGCGTTGTAACCAGGAACTATTTATGATGATACATATCTGTCATAACCATTGTAAGGAGGGTTTACAGTGTTTTTTGAGGTTGACAGTTATATTCCACTCGATCAGTTACCAAAATTTTCAGACGTAAGTGATGAGGATGTTGATATGTCTGATGATTACGGTATAAATGACGATGTTGAAGCTGTTAGAGATCAGACTTTCAGCATTTCAAAGGTGTGTATATCCTATAAAAATGTGTGTATGTTCCTTTTTTGGCTTATCTACCGGAAGCTCTTATAGTCGAGATTCTGCAACTACATTAGATATTTACATTGGATTTGTTCTTTCCCATTTTTCATTTGATTTTTTCATCAGATAGTTATACACCTTCAAACCTTTCACTAGGGTTGGCAAAACAAAATAAAAGAAGCATGCATCCAACAAATTCAATCTTATCTTGAGAGGCAATCTTATATTTATTTCACCTATGTATTTAGAAAATATAAAAGAGTTTATAGGAAGCATTAGTAACAATGATACAAGTAACCATCAGTAGGCAAAAAAGCACAGTTAGGAACATTTGCTAGCTCAAAATTCCTCTGAAACAATAGATAAAAGCTACTCATTTTGTGTTGCAATTACACACTGCAACACGAGGCGGAGATTCCAGCCCCTCATTTTGTGTTTATGCCTTTTCAGATGAGCCTCTACACCCACACTTGGGAATCTGCTGGAGAGATTTGGAATTCTATTCACATCTACCCATGATGGGAATTCCCTAAAATAGCAGATAATGAAGGTAAATGTGATATTATAATGGAAGCTTCATACGCAACCAAGACTGATCAGAAGCCACTGAACCCATTCCATCACCTGCATCACCAGTCAAACCTTAAGAGGTTTGCGACGAGCACAACACCTGCCATGAATCCGCCACTTGCAGTTGTATTTATGAGTATTGTGGCTACTAAAACTGAGGATGATTCTGGATTTAAACTCGGTTCTACAAAGTCGTCAGGTAAACATTGAGCCTTACACTAAATATTCTCAAATCAGATGGCTAACAATTTCATATTTCATGCATGTTTTCCAGATTTAGATCCGGTTGTGACATGTGTTTTAGACACAACGTCCAGTTCCACCAATGTGATCAGTCTGGAGAAAAGTCGTATTGGCGCCTTTATTGATGATGGGGAAGAAAACAGTCCTATGAAGATAGTTAAAACAGATTCTGGTCCAGTACTATGGAAAACTTCATATTCCCAATTTCATTTGACCTGTCAGAACTAAAAAAAAGTGGCGCAAAGAGTGTACAAAGTTTACCCTAAAATACCTTGACGAAGATCTGGTTTGATATCTATTCGTTCTGATGCTGATTTGTAGTTCGCTATCTCAGACTGTGCTTATAAGCAAGTGCTTCTGTAAATAATTTTCGAATTTGCTTAATTTGTATTTTTTGCGAGGATTATCGAAAAGTTGATTATTTGCTAAAAAATTACATTCAGTTTCATTTATAACGGTTTTACGTTCACCTGTATGTTATAAAGTGATATTATTGATGTGCTGGAAATTAGGAATGACTGACAAAATACGCAAAAATAAGGTTTATGTGTGATACAATCCTTAAATAACATATTGCAATAATCCTTCAAATCTTTTAGCATAATGCAATTTGTTTGGCTGGAATAACATGTGTGATACAATCCCTTAATTTTCTCTTGCGTTGGAATTAATTATGTATTTGAGGTAAGTGAAATTCTGCAGTTTCACCTTTAAAAAGGATTTGACGGAGGTAATATTACTCAAAAGTCAAACTTCCACCTTTGAGTGAGTTTCCAACTTTGGACATTTTGACCCTCAAAGAAGAAATCTCAAATAAAGGATACTGGTATTATAAAAAAATTAAGAGAACACTTAATGTCATTTAATAGTGTTTTAGCGTCGCAAGCAAATTTTGATGTATATTACGGAGTAAATCATGACTGGTTATACGAATATTAAATATCTAAAGCTTAGATGATTTAGCTTTGTAAATTTCTTATTAATGAAAGTTGCGCTAATTACAAGAATTATGAAAATCAACTTATTGAAGAGAATAAAACTCTGGCTTATGGACTCTTAAAAATCGTAAACAATTGTTCGTAATATATACTCTTTTAGATATACTGGTGATAAGAAATCTGTTTTGGGGAGAAAGTCATTGGAAACATTGGTGGCGAGAAGTTCATTTGGCACTCATCTTTTTCTGAGTTCGAATTAATTAGGGATGAGCACGTTACCGGTACCGTATCAAATCAGTGGTATCGAATTTTTCCCGAACATAAATTAATGGTACCGGTATCGTACCGAACGGGATTCAGATACCGGTACCGGTATCGGTACAGGTATCGGGAAATCGGGATTTTCCCGTTTTTTCTGGGAATTTCCCGATTTGGTACCGGTCCCGTACCGAATTAGTGGTACCGAATTCGTTTTCACCTTATTTCGTGGTACCGGTACCGTACCGAACGGAAATCGGGTAACGGGAATCGGTACGGTTCCAGTTCGGTTTCGGGATTCGGGTCCAAATGTACACACGGTATTTGGACATATGAAACATGTAGAAAGAAATACTGAAGTAAATTTATGTAAGCTTTAAAAACCATTGCATAGTGGTCGTGATTAATTTTTATACGTCTAACGTGTGATACTTAGTATGATTAGTGTGAATCTTAACAGGTTGTCAGACTCTTATTTGAGGTACCTATTGGTACCCCTACCCTACAAATAAAGTATAAAAAGTATATTATTTATATACTTTTTGTCTTCCAGTTTTTTTTGGACAGTTTTTTTATCAGTTTTTGTTCCGTATTTTGTCAGGTCAAAACTGTTAAACTTTAACAGTTTTGACCTGTTAAACATTATTTTTTTGATTCCGTATTTTTTAATTCACAGTTTTATAACAAAACCAAAATTATAAAAAAAAAATATAAAAAAATAAAAAAAAAATTAAAATTCAAGGGATATATATAAGAGTTTTGGGGGGTCTTTATTACCTGACTCTATTTGTAACTTTGGATTTATAAAGGGTAAATAATATAAAAATGTATTTATTTTAAGTCAAAACTTAATTAAAAATAACTTTTTTTTCTCAATTTAAGGTATTCATCTTTTTTCTTATTGCAATGTTGGACAATTAACAAATTTAACGGTTATATATTAACGATCATTTACTTTATTATTATATCGTTAGTCCATTACATTAATGACACTTTATAATAAACTCAAAATTCGTTTTTTACAGTTTTAGATCGTTTTTCACCTTTTTCGTCTATTTTTTACCGTTTTCGTTTGTTTTTAATCGTTTTGGTCCATTTTTACAACATTCGTCGTTCTTTTACCGTATTCAACCGTTTCGTCCATTTTTTATACGTTTTCGAGCCCTTCTGACCGTTTGTGTCCGTTTTACGACTTTTATCTGTTTTCGTATGTTTTCCGTTTTCGACTTCTTTTTTACCATTTCTGAACGTTTTTATTTGGTTTATTTATTTTTTCGTCCATAAAGTAAATAGGCGATAACCACAAAAAAACGGGCGAAAACAGTAAAAAAAAAGGTGGAAAACGATATCAAACACATTAAAGAAGGTCGAAAACGGTAAAAACGATAAAACGACAAAAAACAGACTAAAACGATTAAAAACCGAATAAAAATGGTAAAAACCAAACCACAAAGATAGAAAACAGTTTAAAATTATGAAAAAAGGAATTTTGAGGTTATTATAAAGTGTCGTTAATATAAAAGACTGCGATGCAATAATAAAGTAAACGGTCGTTAATATATAACCTTTAAATTTGTTATTGTCCCAACATTGCAACAAGAAAAAAGATCGGTACCTTAAGTTGAGAAAAAAAAAATTTAAGTACCTTTAATTGAATTTTGACATAAAATAAGTACTTTTTTATCCTATTTGCCCATTTATAAAATACATATCTAGATTTTGATCGCTTGAAATCTACAAAATTTAAGCTATAAGAATTATTATCTATTTTTATTTGGTTATGATTAATGCATTTTTGGTATTCTATTTTATGTTGTCTTGCTTTTTTATTACTTTATAATATCCTCTATAGTATTTAGGTTTGAAGTTTATCTATTACTAACTCCGACTCATAATAAGTGTTCACTTTAACTTTTTAGATCTTTCTTATTCAACTTTGATTATACATAGATTCATTTGTCTTATACAATACTTGATGAAAAATATATGTATGAATTGAGATTTAAATGCATTTTCATTACATTTAATTTTCATCCGGTATTATATAACACAAATGAAAATATTTATGGTCAAAGTTAAATAAGAAAGACCGAAAAAAGTTAAAGTAGACACTTATTATGGGAATTTATGGTCAAAGTTAAATAAGAAAGACCGAAAAAAGTTAAAGTAGACACTTATTATGGGATAGAAGGAGAATATTTTTATGTAACCAATACTTATAAGTCGTCTTTATATTACTTAATGTAAAGGCTTTTGATATTTTGTAGCATACAATTTAAAATAAAGTTAATACGAGTTATATACGCTTATTACAAAAACCATAAACTTGGTATATAACTAATATAAATAATTCGACAAACATTTCTACAATGCTTAAAGAAATACAAGTAAAAAAATAGATCTTTTACACTAATATTGGAACCAAAAAAATATAAACGACAATCACAAGTCATACCCGTCCATCGGACGGGTTTTGCCACTAGTATATATATATATATATATATATATATATATATATATATATATATATATATATATATATATTGTAACTTTCTTTTCAGAACCAATTTTGGTGACAGAACTATCAGAACCACATGTATTACACTATTTAATACACAATGTATAATATATCAATACACAATGGAATTTTTGAAAATATTCACAATATGTACAATGTTACATAAAAAGGCAGAGGGGCACCCTTGGGATTTCGCATCAAATATTTTAATAACCCTGATAAGCATATTATTAGGTTAAATGTAAAAAAAATATACAGATCTCTCTCTCTCTCCCTTTGTCGCCTCTCTTCATCATCAAAACTTTTCTTCTACATCTAATGAAAGTAGAGATCACTACCCAGGATCCACCGCCCACCCCTTCACCTATATTCACCTCAATATGTACGTTTTTTTAGTTGAAGAAATCCGTATTCGTCGATCAATCTCCAATAAAAATATGTTAGAACATCATGATCCATCGATCGATTAAATAAATCGGTAGTTCACCTCATATGGTACGTTATTTGAAATCATTTATTATATAAGAAGATCAAGATCATTTATTTTTCTTTGCTTTTGAAATTCGGTTTAATTATCAAAATCATTTTTTATAAATATTATAAAGTCGTTTTTGACTATTTTTTGATGATAAAACATGTTATAAATCATTTTGATTTGTTTTTAATTATTAAAATCATTTTTTATTACCTTTTAATGAATCGTTAGTCTTATTCTTGATGTAAGACTAAATTTGAGACTTTTATAGATAGATGATATTGGCTTGTGAATATAGATGATGTAGTAATCGTTTCACATGGGCAGATATTTGTAAGTTTTTGGTTTTGTGAATTTGGATATAGGTTTGTTTGTATTTTAACTTTTAGTTTAAAAAGTTGTTGCTTTCTATTGGTAGTTTTGAGATTGATTGATAGTTTTTTTTTAATCAAATGTTACCTGAGGCTTTTTTCTAGATGACATCTTTATGTTTTGGTTCTTTAATTGAATGTCACCTACTTATTTGATGGTGGATCTTGTTGTTCGTTTTGTGATTTGCTTGTCAAAACAACAATTAAAAGTTGATAATTCACGTAAGTTTTGTGAACCTGGATTTGGTGTATAAATCTGTTCAAAATGAATATAATTTTTTTTCGAAAAAAGTAATATGAAATTTATAGTACAAGTATAATTTTATAGGCGGACATGTATGTTTTCAGAGGCGGACATGTATGTTTCTGTAGGCGGACATGTATGTTTCTGGAGGCGGACATGTATGTTTTTAGAGGCTGACATGTATGTTTTTAGTACAAGTATTTTTTGTAGGCGGACATGTATGTTTTTGGAGGCGGACATGTATGTTTTTGGAGGCGGACATATATGTTTTTTGGAGGCGGACATGTATGTTTTTGGAACAAGTACACACATGTTTGGAAGAGAGACTTCAAATAAATATTTTTGTTTACATATGCTCATTTGTATAGATCTATCATCTTAAATGTATTTTTTTATTATTTAGATATTTTTTAAATATATTTCAATTTACATCTTACTTTGTGTGTATCATGTATTTTTTTATTTTTCATAAATTTTCGTTACTAAAAAACATATATATGTAAATTATTTGGAGAACACTAATGCTGAAATTAGCTATTAGTAAATACATATTTTTTTTCTTAAAAACATGTATGCACTTGGATTTTGGCAAAATAAATAACTAAAGATTAATTAAAATAAAAAATTAAAATTTTAAAAACTCTTATTTGCAAAAAAAATGCTCGACATGTTTTGAAAAAAAAATCAGATATATATTTTTTCCTTTAATGATTGGCTATTTTTTGTGAAGTAATAGTTTCTATAAATTATAAACAAGTCACTTTTACATTTTTGCCCTTATACATTTTTATATAATAAATTAAATTAGATTAATTATCTTAATTCTGATTGGTCTATTATAGTTCTGATAGTTCTGACACTTAAAATGGTTCTGACAAGAAAGCCCCCTATATATATATATATATATATATATATATATATATATATATATATATATATATATATATATATATATATATATATATATATATATATATATATATATATATATATATATATATATATATATATATATATATATATATATATATATAGGTAAGAGTAATATGCAGAACTTAATTTAAGTGTAGAACTCTATAGAACTATTTAAATAAATATAAGCCATTGGATGACTATGATTAAAGGCTAAGATTTAATGTGTCAAAACTGCAATTAAACTAAAGATAAAGGTTTTGTAAACAATTAAATAAAAGATAAAAAGGGTATTATTGGTGAGTACGAATCAATTAAAAATATATTAAAATAAATTATTAACATACACTACTTATAAACCGTCATAATAACTGATGTTAATATTATCTCTCATCCTAAAACCTAGAGATCACTTTCATAGCCTTTATACAAAAAGTTCCAGATCTATAACCAGAAGATGAAAAATGAATATAAAATCAATGTCTCTTTTGTTTTCATGCGTAGATAATCCTTCTCTTCTTGTTCGGATTCTTCCGGTGGTTTTCAGGTAACCCAATATTCTTTCGCCAGTATATTTATCATCAGAACACATAGATTTGTTTTGAACATGATTGTGAGTTTTTTTTAATATTTCTTATTTTTGGTGAAATGAATTAATAAAAAATAAAAGATTTGTATCGCCGCGACGAAGGATGGAGGTGAAGAACATCAGCGTCTATGGTTGGAGGACAAATAGCGACGTCTGTGGCGGCGTTGACCTTGAACACACCAATGTCGACGACTACAGGTTTATGTCGACATCTGTGAGTTTCGTTTAGTGTTTGTTGAATTTTATAATCAATTATTTTTCATGATTAAAATATCACAACTTGAGTTTGGTAAATGGATTGATAATTCGGTTGCTTTTTTTATGTGGAAACTACTAGTCAATTTCAAAGTAGGTTGTTTTACTTTTATTAATATACTATTATCTTTTATTTAACTTATTTGATTTGTCAAGGATAGTACATAAATCTTGTGTGTAAAATGTTGTGTCGTACAAATCGTATGTGTCAAATCATAAAATAAAATATCTAGGTGTCATATATATTTTATTTATTTGACATGGTATATAATATTTATTTCAGTCAGATTGCTCTTTTATAGAAAAAATGACGTGTGACTAAGATGATCAATGATTGCATTTGTGTTGTTAAACATTGTGCAGGTATGTTACTGAAAGGTGTGCATGTATGTTACTAGGAGGCGTGAGAGTGCATCTATGTTATCGGGAGGCGTGCATCTATGTTTTCGGGAGGCGTGCATCTATGTTCTCGGGAGGCGTGCACATGTCTTTAGAAGGCGTGCATATATGTTTTTAGCCATGCATATATCAGGAGGCGTGCATCTATGTTCCCGGGAGGCGTGCATCTATGTTCTCGGGAGGCGTGCATCTATGTTCTCGGGAGGCGTGCATCTATGTTTTCAGGCGTGCACATGTCTTTTGAAGGCGTGCATATATGTTTTTAGCCATGCACATATCTTTGGAAAGCGTACATTGATGTTTTCATCCGTTTTTACATGGTTTTAGAAAACGTACATATATGTTTTTAGTCGTGCACAAATGTTATAATGAATTTGATAATTACTTGTGTTTTATTTAATATCAAATTTTGTATATGATATTTATGTAATTAATTTGTTATAAATTTGGATGTAACACATTCAGTATGAACATATGTGCAATAAACACCAATAATAAATGCATTCAAATTTATAAAAATGTATACTATAAACACGTATAATCCCAAAAATTTCATGCTCAAGATTTTTTCTTAAACATGAATGTTTACAAAAATAAATAAAAAGCTAAGAAAATATTTTTTTTACAATTATGAATATTCAAGAATAAAAAAACGTTTTTTAATTATTACAATTAAAAAATGGATAATAATATTGTTTTACTAATATACCCTTTTAAATTCAATAAAAAGATATAATAAAGCTAAATTCTCATTGGTTTAAAATAGTTCTGCAGAGTTTTACACCTAAAATGGGTTCTGCATATAACTCGACCCTATATATATATATATATATATATATATATATATATATATATATATATATATATATATATATATATATATATATATATATAGATTTTGGATCATATGAGAACTTTTTAAAGTTGTAAAAATAAAAACTTTTAACAGCCAATAAACATGCTCCATGTGGCAAATTATTAATTAAATAAAATTAATTTCGTTAACAAACACATAGGGGTATTATAGACATTTGTGCTATTTTGCTCTATAATTGCTTAAGCTTAAATTGTCATTCTCATAAAATAAAATAAAAAATTTACAACCGTCTCTCTCATCATCCTAAAAAGAAATTGGATCTCTATTATTAACCAATTAAAAAACCTCAATCTCATCCTCTTTATTATTGGTTCGTGTATTCAACACAAAACGGATCTAGGTTTTGTTATATGAATGGTTTTCGTGTTTTTCATAGCACTTGATATGAAATCTAGATTTGTTGTGTGTATCGTTTTTTATGTCGAGGAAAAGGATGGATCCGTTACATGTTTTTAACTACAAATCGGGTTAACTTCATTCAGATTTTGTTATGTGCAAAAAATCGGATATGGTTTACGTTTTTTGTGGACATGCTTGTTAGATTTGAGTTTGTTATCAAAAGTTTAGAATATTACTTGCTTCCCAGATCCGAGTTTTGGTGTACCAAAATCTGGTATTGCTTGGTTTCGACCTGTGTATCAAGAGCTAGCTGGGGTTTTTGAGTTTTTCGGCGATGCTTTGTTATTTTTTGAGATGACGTACCGATCCACGATTATTAAAAAGCATATCCACCTATCGATATTTTCGAATTTATCGTCATCAGGGTTAAGTTTTGATTCGAATATGTTGGAATCTTACGAGGTTGATGTATCGCTGATACACCGGTACCTTCTTGAAATGTATCGTTGTTATTGTGCCGCTGCTAACGCTGGTACACCGGTACCTTCTTGAAACTTATTACTTCTTTGAAACTTTCCTTGCTTTGTGTTGTCTTGGGCTCTCAAAACAAAAATCAAAAAGATTTGTGAATTATGATCTACGAAAAGATTATTTAGAAATATGAAAACTCTTTTTAAATATTCATGATATGCGTTTGTTTTCATGTTATATGTATTTGCAAATTTTTTGGTACTTTAATCTGATCTATAGTCGTTTTAGATGTGTGCTAGTGGAATATGTGGTGCTCGCTCGTTCCTGAATTTAGAGTCACTGCCGCTTGAACTTGCCGTTATTGTGCCGCTACTATCGCCGGATTTCTCACGCCGCTGCTTGCTGCTACCGATATCACCTGCTGTCACGCTATATCCAGTGTAGCAAGTGGGTTTATTTTCGAGATAATGTGCCACAATGTAGCAGCAATTTTAAAGATAATGTGCCACAATGTAGCAGCAATTTTAAAGATAATGTACTACGATGCATCATTTATTTTTGAGCCGATGCATCCGTCATTTTAACTAAAATGTAGTACGATGCATCATCAATTTTCGAGTTGATATCAATGATTTTAAAGATAATGTACGTATGACGCATCTGTTATTTTCGAGATGGTGTGTCATGATGCATCGATTATATGATGCATCAGTTATTTCGAGATAATGCCCCATCATATATATGTGTATCGTATGGTGCATCAGTTATTTCGGGATAATGCACCATCATATAATGTTTTCAAATAGATGAATATGTGAATCTATATGACTTTTTATTTTTTCTTGGACGGGATGTATCAAAGAATAGGCCATTCTATACAAAATTTTTAGTGTGTCAACTGTTGATCTCAATTTGCTGGTGAAAAGAAAAACGTATGAACATGATGATGAAAAGAAAAATTTACCAAAATATCCTTTATGCTCTATTTAATTAGTATGGTTTCACTCATTTAATAATAATCTCTTCTAATAAAAAACGGTAGATCCGACGGTTATAATTAGTTTTTATTTTTACAACTTTAAAATTGCTCTTACATTAACTCTCCTCTATATATATATATATATATATATATATATATATATATATATATATATATATATATATATATATATATATATATATATATATATATATATATATATATATATATATATATATATATATATATATATATATATATATATATATATATGTATATATATATATATATATATAGGGGGCGCTATATACAGAACCCATATTTTGGTACAGAACCTACAGAACCCTGTTTTGTATAAATATTAAAGCATGGTGTACATTGCCTTTATGCAACATGGCATTTTAGTAATTAATAAAAGTTTAAAAAAACCTGCAAAAGTAGCAATAAGGGCAAATATGGAAATAAACATTTACGAATATCAACTACATGCAACTTAAGCAGCTACATTGATGGGACGGTTGTCAATGATAACCGCTATGACTCTACTCACTCCACTAATCTCTCAAAAACCTTTTAAAAAACAAAAAATCCGGTAGATGAAATCCTTGATAAATCAAAGCCACCTAACACTATCACCGTATTAAACAAAATCCGGATTATCCTACGATTTTGTTATACATATATGTATTATAAGTACGGATCATTGGAGCAAAACATCATCTTCATCATTCGGTTTATCAATGGAAGGTATGTTTTTTACTTTTTAATTTTTTTCATTTTTTTCAATTGATTAACATGATTTTGATATAGATAACTAAATTAATTGTAAAGGATTAAAATATTATGATTCTTGTAAATGAAATCCCTAATTTTAAAAAAAAAACCATTTATCTTAATCTAATAATCGGATTATCAATGGAAGGCTTAGGTTTGACTTTTTTTTTTAACTTTTCTATTGATTATATTGATTTTGATATTGTTAACTAATTTAATTGTGAATGCTTAAAATATTATGATGATTATATACGAAATTACCAAATTTTGTAAAAAAATAAATTATTTTAATGTATGATATATAAAATCCGATATTTTTTTTAAGTTTTTGTATAATTAGCTTTTAAACTATAGAAATTCAATATATTTGTTTTTTACCAAGCTTTTAGTAGATAAGCCAACCTGTTTTAGTTGTAGCTATATATAAACTAGATGTTAACATAGATGTTTTAAATGATAATTTTAATAATTAAACATATTTGTTTGAGTAAAACTTATTTTTTTGATTGTATATATCAATTATGTTTTAAATGCTTACATTGCCCCAGACACATACAAGATGGATGAACACACTCAAAAGGATTTAGTGTATTGTAAAAAGGATTTACTATTTTTCGAACATTCCAGTTTGGGGATATACTAAACTGTATATGGGGGGCGCTATGTCAATTTACAGATATGTTAACATAATGTTAGTATATGGGGGGCGCTATGTCAATTTACAGATATGTTAACATAATGTTAGTATATGGGGGGCGCTATGTCAATTTACAGATATGTTAACATTAGTTAAATGATATGGGGTACCCTATTCCTATTTCATATTGTTCATTAATGTATTTTTTTAAGATAAGTTAGGAAATCACATGAATTTAAATGGTTTGATTATATGATTTAGTTTTGTTTATAGGATTGACAAATAGTTAGGATTAAGGTATGTTTTGTTGTATGGGCTGTTTTCGGCCTAGTTGTTGGTTTTGGTTTGGTTTAGTAATCTGATAGCCAAATAGCACGCATAAACAGTACGTAGTTATTCATGTTGTATGTTTGTTCGATAAGCTTAAGATTGTTTTTAGAACAATTATGTTAAGATTACATAAATGTGTAATGCACTTATTGATGTATAAATGTATAATGGTTTTAGGAGTGCGGCGAAGTCCTCGATATAGGAACAAATTACCGGTAATAGAAGAAAATACAATAGATGAAGCGATTGACGTCGATGACTACTTAAGCTCATCTGATTATGATGAAATCATGGGATTCGATGACGGGAAAATGGAATGTGGTTCATCATTATCAGGTACAATTAAAAATATCGATATTGGTACATGTATGATGCACATGTATAGCGTACTTTTAGTGTTAGTATTAGTTGTGTAGCATCATACAAAAGATATTCATTTTCAATAGAAAAGATGGTTATTGTTAGAAATCACAAGTGTATATCGTACTGTTTGAAAATGTATATGAAGCTTAATAATATTTTTTGTTTATTTGACAAGTAATGTATGTTGTTGTAAAAAACATGTATATTTTTTTCAAAAAAACAATTATGTTTTTAAAAAACATGTATGTTTGTTTTTAAAAACATGTATGTTTTTAAAAAACATGTATGTATTTTTATCTTCAACATGTATGTTTTTTGGACATTGTTTTTGAAAAAAAATTTAATAAAATTTTAAACATACACAGATCATAAAAACATGAATGTTTTTTAACAAAACATGTATGTTTTTTAAACATTTTTCATGAGCATAGGTTTAATAAATTTTATAACATACATGTTTTTTTAAAACATACATGTTTTTAAAAAACATAAATGTTTTTTTAGAAATATGCAACGTTTACCATTTAGTGTTACTTGTTTGTAATACTGAACTTAAACTTGGGTGATTATTCCAGGCTTGCTTAGAAGTAAAAGGTCTAAGGGTAAACAACCAATGACGGAAGTGGACTATGAAGAACTGGATGAAGAAAATAGCTCATCTGAAGAAGATGTCACGGACTATGTTTCTGAAAATAATTGTGCAAAAAAATATGCTGGTTCATCAGGAACGGGGACAAGGGGTATGTGATATTTTTTTTTTCAACTTATAACGTATGTATGTGTCGAATTTTTTTTAATAACGTACAATAATTTGTGTATATTCTGATTATTTTTAACAGGTTTGAAAAAAGTTAAAGCTGAAATAGACAAAGCACCTGCAACCAAAAGGAGAAAGTTAGAAAAGAAACAAGGTACATACGTAATCTAATTGAAAATGTAGTGGTAATATAACATGTGCGTAATATATTATGTAATCGGTTAATTGTTATGGATTTCAGGTAATGTAGTTGAAAAAATGGTTAAACAACCTAGGAATATAAAAACACCAAAATCCGAAGGCTTGGACTACAACCCTGATGATCCTGAAAATGTGAATGGGTATATGTTCAATACGAGGACAAGCCCAACCGCGTTATTCAATGCGCTGAAAACTCTTTCGCCTATTCAGAAAGCATGTCTAGAACAATTAGGTTTTGGGAATTTATTAGAATTTACTCTAGATGGAGTCCCCTCAAAGATAGCGTTTTACGCCGTAGACACGTTTGATTCAGATAATATGGAAATGGTATTGAAAAAAGGGCGTTTGGAAATTACTAAGGACACCATTTCTGATATGATTGGGGTTGCAAACAGAGGGTTTGACATATTAGAACAAAAGGTTGTTAAAGACGAAGCGCTGATAGATAATTGGAAATCACAGTATTTAGTTGGTGAAACCATCACACCATGTAAGATCAGCAAGCGAATTCGACAATCAGATGTTGCGGATTTGAACTTCAAATTGAACTTTGTAGTTCTATTTGCCTCTATTATGGGTGCTGTCAAACAAAGGGGTATATGTGATCTTGGAATACTAGATCATATAACTAAGGCAACCGATTTGGCGAATATCAATTGGTGCAGCTTCATTTGGAAGTGCTTGAAGACATGTAAAAAGGGTTGGAATCGTGAAATGACTAACAGCCACTTTTTAGGTCCAACCACATTTCTACTTGTAAGTATTATAGTATATGTTTTTTTTTGCTTTACATTTTGATGGATTTTACATAAGTGTACCTTATATTTTTGATGGATTTTACATAAGTGTAACTTATGTTACATAAGTGTACCTTATGTTACATAACAGCCACTTTATATTTTTATGGATTTTACATAAGTGTACATTATGTTACAGATGAGGTATGTTGATGGGACGGTATGTCCGAATGCTAGAGTTGCTAGGAAAAGACCACCTACAAGATCTTGGACAAAGGAGTTGCTTAGAGATCGTGAGAATGAAGAAATAAAAGTTGGTGGAATTGGGACGGTTGAAATTGAAGGACCCTATGTAGAAGATCAGGGAGAACCAATGCCCGATAAACTGGAGGCAAGTTAAAAATAAAATAAATGTTTGTTTAAAGAATTTGGAATAATTTTTTAATATAGAATGGTATCATTTTACAAAAAAAACTGTGGAAAGGATCAATAATGAACGAAATGTTTTTGAGAAAACATTTGATACGGCTAAGGTGCTCTTTCCAGAAAACGCGGTGTTGACTGACATATGTGAGAATTACATTGCTTCGCTGAGATATGAAAAAAAACACGGTGAGGGTGTATGCAGTGAAGGCATGAATCATGATGACCAAACAGTTAAAAGTGGGAAACGTGTTCAACAAAACAGCCTAGTGTCAAAAGGCTTGAATGGCGCGAGTTCCAGTAATGCAGGTATGCACCATTCGGTTGAAACCGTGAATGTTGATACGTATTTGGTTAAAAACAAGGTTGTTGATAAACAAAAAGTAGATAATTCTGTTAGTGTTGGTAAACGAAAAGAAAAAGTTGGAAATGCTTACATTGTCCCAGACCCATAAAAAATGGGTGAACAAACCCAAAAGGAAGCGATAGAAAGTGCTGAAAAGGTTGAAAGAGAAGTAGAACAAGCACGTGTTCAAAGATTACTTGAGTATGATATCCATAGTTTTGACCTTGGTTTTGATACCCTGTTCGATTTAACTGGAAATATTTTGGGCCCGGAAACACAAGCAGAAGCTGTAACAGTTGCTGAAGCAGTTGAGGCATCGTGGTCAACTAGGCATAATATGGGAACAGGTAGAGATAGCATACTCAGATCAGGTACGTTCGAAGACGATGTGTTGGATGTAATTCCTATTGATTTTGAAACTCCTATTCAAACGAACGTTGGTAGTATGATGGATCGGCAAAGAAGGGCTTCTACTTTGACTAGTAGGATGAAATCGCCATTTTTGGACAGAATTGTTAAAATAGAAAGGGTTGAGAATGTTGAAGAGAAATGGTTGGCAGATTTCCTATTCAGATATCGGTCGAGCGATAAGTAAGTGGCAATATAACTAAGTTTGATATTTTTCATAATAATTACATGATTGTTATTAATTTATAAATATTAATTTGGTTAATGTGTTTGAAACAGTTATGTTATTTTTGAGACCGGCTATGGGCATAGAACATCGAGGTTGCAAATAGAGTCTTTAGGTCCACAGGAGGCCGTGGAAAACAACGTCATAAACGCATGGTCTGCATATTTAAACTTCATGGAGACGAAAAGAGACGAAAAATCATTGGCCAGGGTGTTTTTTCCAATCTATGTAGTGGTATGTTATTTTGATTTCATGCATGTTTAGTTTAACATATTTGTTAAAAACAGTATAATTTGATTAATGAATTTTACACATGATAAAAAGGTTTTCATGGATGATTATGCTGTTAATGCTAGAATTGACAAATTCATTTCGTATGTTGCGGCTGCAAATGAAAAATACGATGTTGAGCAGATGCTTGTGGATGCCGACCTTGTAAGTTTAATATAAATAAATGAATATTGAAAATTTAGTAAATCCAATATGTGACAATTCAGTTTAATACGTATACTATATTTGAAGGTTTTCCTACCGGTAAGTCATGAAGAACATAAGTTCCTTGTGTGTTTCAACATGAAGAGAACAGAGGTGTGTTTGATAGATATAAAGAAGCATTCTGACATGGAAACAAACTTGAAAAGGAAGAAGGGAAAAAATGTCGATGCAACTAAAATTGCAACCATTCTGGTACGTTAAAGTTATTACTCATCCGTATATTAATGCGATAATAATATTTATTAAATAATAGTATACTAATGTAAGAATGCAATATCAATTGCAGAAACATGATTTTTTTCAATACCTACTTCGGACTGGTAATAGAAAATCTGTGTCAATTGTTAACGCACAACTTGTTCGTGGTCGGTTTTCCTAGGAAACTGATCGGAGATTGTTGGATTGTGGCGTATTTTTAATGCGTCATATGGAAACATATATGGGGGAAGAGCTTGGTAAATGGCAAAGTGGGTTAGCAATAGAAGGCAATAAACAAAACACACAATTGAGACGCTTAAGGAACAAGTATGCAGCCAATATACTACTAGCAGACTGCAACAAGCATCAAGACATGATACGTTCAGAGTTGAAGCGAATGAAGATCACCAAATAGCTGGAGTGAAGGTTTTAAGGCATGCTAGTTGGAACATTTATGTTTTTAGTATTTTGATTTCTAAAAGACTTTCCTTGTGTTTTAGTAGATGCTTATTTTGTGTTTTTGTTTATGTTATGAACCTGATAATCGGGATGGTTTATTTTAAATTGAATAATGGAACAATCTTTGATGTTTTTTATCAGTGTGTTATATCCATATGCATAAAAATAACAGTATGTGTTAATAGTATTGTGAAACCTATAAAAGCATGCAGGTCTGTACATATATGTTATGTAGTTGTAGTATTGTACTATGAAACCGTACCAAGAATGAATGTGGTACAAATAGAATAAAAAATAAGACGATTTGTGTACCAGGTGATGAACAATGTATGTAACAAAAAAAATTATATGCCTAATGAATAAGTATGCAGCTACCCATGTATGTAACAACAAACACAAATATGAAACACAAATATGAAACCTACTGTAAAGTAAACACTATTTATTAAGAAAACATCAATTTAAAATGATTCACACCGAAAATATTGAAAAAAACAGTATTTATTAAATGAAACTAACATTAAACAAGTCTAACAATTAGAAAACATGTAAAGCACTTATAATTAAATTAATAGTCTGAATCGTTATCATCATCGGGTTCAGTTGATGTTTCTGTGTAAGGTTCACCATCCGGACCAGATCGAACTTCCGTGCCAGTTTGTAACTCATCGCCTTCGGTTTCTTCAACGACTACGGCTTCATCATCATCTTGATCTACTTGAACATTCCCTTCAGCAACTTGTGGTCCTCGTTTTTTGTTTAACATTCTTTTTTCGACCTACCTTTAGCAGCCTGTGATCCACCTTCAGCCGCATCTTCTTGAAATCTATCAGGACATGTAACTTTGTTGTGACCTAAATCACCACATATGTTGCATTCACGTTGTTTGAAAGGTCTTTTCCGGTTTGACCTGAAAGGCCTTGTTGTTGTCCTTGCATTGCCTTTCTGAGCTGCACTTTTAGCTTTTTCTTTGCCTTTCTCAGCTGCACTTTTAATTCTTGTACGCGTACCTTTACTTGCAAATACTGATTGAGGATTCAAGATATCGAGCTTATCCGGAACAGTAACGTCCAACAATTCCGCAATTAAAGCTTCCTTATCTGTTGCAACATTATGTTGTGGTGTCTCGGCTTCTAACTGCTTCTTATACTCTTTTACCGTTGAAAGTAATCCTGTCAACTTTTCACTGTCGTTCCTAATAAGATTAATACAGTCTTCAATTGTTGAATGAATTTGAGATGCTAACCGATCAGTCTCTTCAATGCAAGGACCGTATCTATGTCTCTTGTCTAGCAAATGAGAAGGAAGCACATGCCTAGTCCAACGACGGTTAATGTACATATCTGGTATTTTGTCGACACCATTTATCTGAAATACATTGAAGACATGACGACACAAATACCCATGTCGATTGTAATGGCCACATGAACAAGTGACACTACCATCGGCTTGATTTAAAACCACCTAGTCATAAATAACAAATGTGTTCAACTGATGTAGCAAATATAAACTTTTTAATTAAAAAAGAAATATCATATATGTAATTATCAATATAAAATTACCTTGGCAAATATAACCGTGTTTTGTCTCTTGTCCCTATGGCGTATGGTGCATGTGTCAATACTACCTTCAGTAATAGAACTAGTCTGCGAACATGCAGTAAACCCTTTGTATATCTCATGTTGAACTTCCCTGAATATTGAAGGTGTATACAACTCACATGCATGTTTCTCAATTGGTAAGTCAGTAAACATGGCCGGAATGGTACCATCGGAATCATTATCTATGACACGTTGGTTGTATCTTTGCTTCTCCATGGCAGACTCAAAACACAACATAAATTGAACAAGTGTGTTACCCGAATGTGAATAAATCTGGAAGAAAGAATTGCAACTCTCTGATCTTGACGTGGTTTTCATCAAGCCACACATAGGCACGTCACTAAAATACCCTGGTATCCACCTATCTCTAATCTGGTACATGTCAGCGAGCCATTTGTTGTTGTGCAAGTCATACCGAGTAATCATATCATCCCAACGTTGCTCAAAAAGATCACGACTAATGTACACATTCCAAACTAATTTATTAAAATCTTTCCTAAAATCAGAATCAGCTTCGAGATCTCCTAATACCTATAATAAATTTTAAAATATTACAAAATTGTAAATTAATTGAAACATACTTGAATAGAAAATTTATATAAATTATATACCTTAGTGGGTAATTTCTGAGTGATGTGCCACATGCACAATCGATGGTGGGAATCGGGAAATACTTCAAGAACTGCATTCCTTAATGCACCGTCTTGATCCGTTACGACGAAAGGTGGTTGTTTCTTATGAGTTTTCAAGAGTGCCCGAAGCATCCAAGCAAATGATTCCTGAGTTTCATTGGATAGTAAAGTCGCACCGAACGTCACACACCTCTGATTGTGGTCAATCCCGGTAAATGATACAAACTTGTATGCATACCTGAAGATTGCAAACAGTAAGAAAATGGACAAGAGTCATATACTAAAGTAATAAAGATATATATTTAAAATCACAAAAGGTACTTACTTATTTGTGTCGAATGTTGCGTCAAATGAAACAACATCACCAAATGCAACATAATTGCATTTCATGGTTTCGTCGGCCCAGAATAATCTGACTAACTCTTTAGAAGGAAGGGTGTGATACTCAAATGAAAATTGAGGAACATGTTTTATCCTCTTCATCATTTTATCAACTAACATTTGGGCATCCCTATCTCCGATAAACAGATTAACCTTCGTCCTAAAATTTCGATACTGCGTGGTTGTCCCACGCATATTATCATACCCATCGACAAGAGCAACTTTTATTCTATGAGCTACTGTAGGACCTATACTTGTCATTGACGCACGATGAATAAAAACATAATCTCCATATTCCAGTTGACGTCTAGCTTTTGAAAGGTCCATGTTATTAACGTTTATCAGTTTATGATTGTGATATTCCACAAACTCATAAACTTTATACGTCTCTGTCCCAACTATTCGTTTTAAACCTAACCTTGCAGGACACTTACAAGCTTGAGAGGTTGTCCAACGTTTTTTCTTTTTGTTCTCAACATTTTCAGCATCTTTGTCAGCGGATTCAGTAAGTGTATTGACTTCTTTCGTCTTTCTCGGCTTCCCAGCTCTGTTGCATTCAATATTCCTATAAACAATTTGACCCTTTTTATACGTAATACCTGACTTTCTTATGTTGAACCTAGCCTTTTCTGCATATACATGTTATACGCATCGTCGAAAGAATCAAAGAAATCGTTTTTCTTAGGTTTTTCTTCTAAAGGGACTTCTGGTATCCAATAATGTGTCCCTTTTGGACTTGGTTGAAACTCAAGATCGATTTCATATACTTCAACATCTGAATCATCTATAAAAAAAGGAATAAAATTAACATACGAAACAAACACCTGTATGTTTAGTACATTACATACATGTTATACAAAAATAAATACATCTGAATCCTATTTTTGAATAAATTTTATACATAAGAATTACATACATGTATGATACGTTATGAATACAATGATGGACATGAAAAATAAGCCAATTGATATATTTTTTTTTTTCAAACAAAAAATATGAATTCTAATCATAGACATGATACACAGAATAAAAAAAACATGTTCCAGTAACTATTGATATAAAATTTACCGTAGTTTTCATCATGTTGGGGTAACAAAACCATTGTATTATCGTTCGACATATCCATCGCAGACGAACACTCACCAATTTCTTTTTGAACATGCATGTTTAAGCAATACAGCTAGGGTTTGGTTTGGTTTTGTTCTTTCGTTTTGATAATTATGATGAAAGATTTGAAAAAATAATCATATCAAAGTAACTGGCACATCCTAAAATATTGGATCCCATAAAATTCGTGAATTTACAAAATACCATATATAGCCTTTTGTTAACAGATTAATTAATAAAAGAAAAAATATGATTGCTAAAATTTGATTGGTCCATATGGGTTCTGTAGGTTCTGTACCAAAAATGAGGTTCTGCATATAGCACTACACTATATATATATATATATATATATATATATATATATATATATATATATATATATATATATATATATATATATATATATATATATATATATATATATATATATATATATATATATATATATATATATATATATATATATATATATATATATATATATATATATATATATATATATATATATATATATATATATATATATATATATATATATATATATATATATATATATATATATATATATATATATATATATATATATATATATATATATATATATATATATATATATATATATAGATTTTGGTTAAAATGGTTTAGTGTCTTACAATTGTTAAAGTGAAAAGTGTTTTAGACCATTGGATTTAATGTTTTAATCAAGATCATACCAATATCATTAAAAGAAAATGAATATTACAATTAATTATTAATCTGTATTAATAAGGGTATATTAGGTAATCTTTTCATATTTCATTCTTACGTATGTTACATTAGCCATATTCATTGTCTCAATTAGTAACAAACTTTCAGATTCATTATTAAACCATCTCATGATTACACCTTCAGTTATTCTTCTTCTAATTTTTATATAATGTTCATTCTTAACCAATCACAACCTAATTCAATCGTTTTTCTTTATTATAATTATAATTATGTGTTCATCTGTCATCCCGAGATTATAAATTTTGATAATGTTGAAGGTAATAGTAACCCATTTATCATTCATTTTCATATTGTTTTCAATTGATTCAATGTTAGTGGCTTGTAAACAAGTACCACGTTATGTTTTTTTAATTTTCAATAATATTAATTTATTTTTCAATTGATTCAATGTCAGCCACACTTGGTGTCACGGAACCATAAGAAGTTATCATCTAGCCGCCTCCTGTTGCACGTAATAAAGGTGAGCGCGCTTCAAAACGCCTTCAATCGTAGGCCGAGATAGCTATGATCAAATCAAACAAAAGCCCACGGTTTTGCAGGACGTGTACGTATGGTTTTCATGATTCACGAAACTGCCCTACCAAGAATGATGCTACAGCTAACGGTACATCAGGAAATGAAACATGGACGACGCTGATTGCAGCCCCTAATAATTTCTAGTATGCTTGTTTCCAATGATGACGCTACCTTTTTATGTTTCTGTTTTTTGCGTGTAATAAGACCGCCCTTCAATGATGACCCTACCTTTTTATGTTTCTGTTTTTGTGTGTAATAAGACCGCCCTTTTACATTTATACGCGACATTCATGCTATTTGGATTATGGGATTAATTGAATCAAGTTCCCTTTTTATATTACGTTTTTGTCGACACTTACAAATTTTTCGTTAAGCTTCATTCTTTTTCTGTATATACATGTTTGTGTATCGGCAGGGAATACATTTGAAAAATCAACCAATACAAGCAACAATTACTGATTAGTTCAAGTGATACTAACATTGGTGACAATACTTACTTACATGTTTAATTATACTCATCAGAATTGGTCGTATTTTTCTGTAAATACTCAGGAAAACATGTCACCAACCCTTTGATAGCTATATCATACTGTATGTGAAGCCTAATTTACTTAAGACTTACATCAAATGCTACGTTTTTGTTGATACATGATACTGATGTAGATCACAAAACCAAATGTGTTTTGGTTGAGGTTACTTTTGAGCCAATATAATTTCGACTATCTTATTTTTATACCATGTAAAAATATAATATATGTTTACAAATTTATTTTATTTTATTCTTAGATTTTTATTACGTATCAACTACAGATCATTAGTCTACAGGTATATCTGAATTTTTTGTCTCATACAGGTATAATATTCAGCGACGCACTTTGCTAACCAACCCCTCCTAATAACAGTCATATGATTCACTGTCTGATGGGTGGCAATATATTTCACCCATATCACTTTATCAACACAAGCGGGGGTACAAAACAGAATTAGGATACTGATGGTACATCCGCAGACATTGCAAACAATATCTCAGTGGAACTCCTTGAATTCCGCTTAACTTTTTTTATGTATCAACTACAAAACATTAGTCGAGAGGTATATCGGCAATAAGTAGATTTTGTGCCTAATAGCACTTATTTAGTATAAGGCGTTTTTTTTCTTACTACCTAAATGTATCTGAGTTATTTTGGCCTCGTACATTTTTTATATACTTTACGCATTAGTAGCTAATGTAATTGGTCACCCACTTGTACACAATCATGTGCCTCTTAAATGTTGTCGTTCTGCATTACAAATTTAACATTATCATGATAGTCTTCACCACAACAGACTCTAATTTTTATATTTCATAACATTCCAGATGATACATTCACTATTACACACCGTTCACCTGTATAGCTGAAAAAACACAAACACATTTCCAAAATTAACTACCCTAATATTCCATTTCACAAAATACTACACCATACTTTCATACACATGTTTTAAAGTAACAGATAACCATTCATACACACCATTTTCATAAACAAACTAAACGGTTCTTATAAAAACAACAAGAAACAATACTAAAAAGACATAGTCACATAACCATACTTGAAAAATAGAAATACAAACCCATACTTCAAATATTCATAAAGCGTCTTAACGCAATAGTAACTGTTGACTTGATGCCAAAAAAAATACTAAGATTAATATTGTCTTCCAAACACAAATACCCTACATATATTTAACCTAAAGCATCCATGTGACACGGTCGGTGATGTTCTGATGTGCAGCATCTTTTAAACTTTGTTTATCTTTTAATGACAGCCGCTTGAAATCATTGGATTCATCTTCAAAAGATTGTTTGGACTGTTCATGTCTGATAGCTAGATTTTGGCGGCATACTTGATACGGAGGCATACTTTCCTTCACATATGTTGTAGACACTAATATCATTATAACTCATCTTACATATTTTTTCACCAACACCAGATCCATTACCCGACACATCTGGGATTGTAGTCGCATCTCTCTCGTGCACATGTGTTTGGTAAACATCTACAATTGTCGGTTCCTGTGAATCATAGAATGGTAACAATTCCAGCAACTTCTTTGTTTCTCCCATATCATCTTTCGACAACCCAGTACTGATCCTGGTCGCTTCAAACTCCTATATAATCTTCAGATCAAAGAATATCATCAAAGGTTTCTGGTAACCGAATTTTTTGTTCGCTTCTTTGTAACGAAATATTATTCGCATATGCTACAAAATCAGATGGTGTACCATATGTCGGCGTATACTTGAACGGTTCATTTACACGCTTGGAACTAGAGCCCATGTTAGGACCAGCTTTTGGAGTCCGGGGTTCTACACCGGCCAAATTTTCATCTCCTGTGCCAACTTTTTGTTCCTAGCATGCAACATTCACTTCATCCGTATCCTCATCAACACATTTTGATGTCTCATTGCTGCTTCCTGGCCCAAATAAACAGTCATGCAAATCTTTTATGTCTAGCAGATCCGTATCAGACGGGTTATCGGCTATTGCAACATCCAACATCCCGTCCCCTTCCCCTATAAGCTATGCCGCCAATTAGTACTTTCTTTCACTCAGTTCTTAACCTCCTGTGTACAACACAAACAACTTAAAACAGTTTTGTATATACACATACACACACACGCATGATACATTAAAACTATTTACAAACAACACTGCATAAATAAAATTTTTTACCCAAACACCCTTTAAACGAAACTAATATAGGTGTTTCTTAAACATTTTAAATTGGAAATCAACAATAACTAATACATTATCGAAAACACTACAATACCCACCGTCCCAAGCACCCTTTATGAAATGCTTCCCATGTTTATTAAATATATGATACATGCCCACTGTCCCAAACACCCTTTATTTTTTCCCATGTGTACTAGTCAGAATTATACATACCACTGTCCCAAACACCCATTAAGAATTGTTCATTAAAACTGCATTAATAAACAATTAACCCAAACAATCTTTAAATGAAAATAATACATATTTTTTCTTTTTTTGTGGTTAAAGGGTTACCACGGTAAATATAATAGCTGATACATTATCGACAACAATAGCTGATACTTTATCGACAATAGCTGATACATTAGGCACATCAGCTTTAGGATTTTTACCCCGACGCCTCCTCTTCTGCTACACACCATCACCACTGATATCATCAACCGGAACTCTCTCATTGTCAACCATCGCCTTTTTCCCTTCTTTTTCTGTCCAACCAATTTTTTTGCAACGTTTAGTATTTCCCATATCCACATCAGGAATATGACCATTCATAACGTTCTCATCATCCAAACCATGTCCTTTTCCGTTCTCTTCATCAAAAACTTTTCCTTTTCCCTTATCTTCAGCTGGAACTAACCTACGCTTACCACTGCCATTCTTTGACATAACGTCATCACAACCTTTTTGGCAGCCACGATCATGTATTTGAATATACCATCAACACAACCTTGTTTTCTGGCAAATTTTTTAGTTGGACGTTTGCTTTGAACATTTTTCACCTTTCCAGCATTTTGTCCGTGTGCCTTCTGCACCGATACACTACGCAACTGAACCCACTGTCACGTATCTTTTCTGTTACCATCACACTCGTGTGTAGCAGCTACTTGTTCCTTATCAACAAAATCTACACAACACAAGACAACCACATTAGTTTCTGACTAAGTTGATAAATTTAGTTGACATATCCTTAAATACATATCATAAACACATATAAGTTGAAAAGTATCTTACACGCACACACCTACAGACTCACAAACATCATTCAAATTCAAAACTCAATTATTTCACAATCATAATATCAACTAACTCAACCGATCATATTTACAACTACTCTATCGACGTATGATTCACTATATTTTGTAATCAAATATTAAGTAATACAACTATGTCCTCATTGATTTAGCAGCGTATCAAGCAGATTTTGGCATAAATGATGCTACACTATGTGGCATTAACTTAGTGTATCAAGCAGATTTTGGCATAAAATCAGTGTATCAATCAGATTTTGGCAGTGATACACGACCTTTTAGACACAAAAGTTAACACATCCAGCGATACAAAACCGAAAATTGCAATCAATTAGCCGTAACACAGCTAACAACACAGAAACTAATAACAACTTCATAACCTAATGCATCCGTAATACACAGAGGCTAATTGTCAAATAAACTTGTACAAAAAATTATATTTTAACAACAATCAGTGATACACGCGCCTACCAACTGTTTTAAACTATATAAAAAAGTTAAATCGCACACTTTTTACATAAAAATGTTGACTTTTAACAAAATTCAGTGGTACTAGACTTCACATGCAATCCCTAATATTAGAAATTAAGTACCTTGTTCAAAATCAACATCCTTATCATTGGTACACCAAATCCCAGATTAAATCCCCAAAAAAATATTGTTGATTTGATTTTGAAAGGTGTGTAGCAAAAAATGATAGGATTGATTATTGTAATTAACAATAGAAACTGCTACACTTCCAAAATCCCCAATTTGATTGATATGATTTTTTTTTGATGTATAATTTGTGCAATTATTGTCAGCGACAATGACGGGAGTGTCTTGAAAAGCAATTTCACATAACGGGAGTGTCTTGAAAATATTTGTCTAAAATATGGTAACGGGTTTTTTATTAAAATATTCGGGTATTTAAACACATAGGGTGAGGTTATTTTCAGAACCAAATAAATGTACACAACTGCGAGAACCACCTTTTTACTCTTAAAATGCACATGTATATTCATCGAGTTAGTTCATTAGGTAGAAATACATAAATTTTCATTATCGTACGTCAATAGGAACATGTATCTTAGGACCATGCACATGTATTTGTTTTGTATGTATTATAACTATCTTTTCTTATGGTAATATGAAAACACATGTGCACTCTTTATATCGCTCATCATACTCGGATCGATAAGCAATAAAACAATTATTAAATATTAATTTAAACATAATAATAAAAATATATATGCATTGTTAATAGTATAAAGGTGTTTCTCGCAGTTCTGTACATTTATTTGGTTCTGAAAATAACCTTACACTAAACACATAACCAATTGTTTTTCTTTTAAAATGTATGATACATAATAATACCCTTTAATTTGAGACTTTTTTACAAAATTGCCATTAATCAATTAACAGGTTGATCTTAAATAAAATAGTATATCCAGTGGTCTATATATATATATATATATATATATATATATATATATATATATATATATATATATATATATATATTTATAGACGATTAATCATTTCAGGTCATTTGCTCAAAAAGCATCATTCGACTCAGATCAACCGATTTTATATGTTTTAATCCCCTTTAATCGCCTTATTAAGGCAATTAAAATAAGCTCGTAGCACTTGACATAGCAGTATATCAGCAACAAATGATAAAGCAACATATCTACAACGAATCATTAACTAAATCATGTGTGTCATGGATAATATCTCAATCGAGTCTGGTTCAACATAATATAACTAACAAAAAGGCTTTAAGAATAAATTCTGGAGTCATCAAGATGAACTCATATAGAACTATTAACTATCACCTCGGTATGTTACCTTCCAATTTAGTCTGATTTTGTGATATCTGAGTTCTCAGCTGTTTCTTTTAACTGCAATCACAATATTAATACTGATCATGGATAACTAACAGTCACTGTGATAGCAATGTAGATTAAAGTAAAGTTCTAAAGAGTTCATATTACGCGTATTGAGTCATCAATCATCGTGTAGCATCACAAAGTTCTAGAAAAAGAGAAAAGAGTCTGTCCAATGCAACACTATCACTAGCAATCACATAGGTGAAATAAGGGCAAACCCGCACAAAAGACAATCATACAGTATCTGTTCCAGTTTACAACTGACCAGTGAGCTAAGACTAACTTCTTGCCTGTAGTATCGGTTCAAGACTAAAACTTTCACAGCCCTACAGTATCTGTTCAGTTCCAAACTCGACCATAAACCGAACACAACTTTTGTACTGGTGATTCAGACCAACTTCTTACCTTAACACCTTATCTTATTCACCACATTTCTAACAGCAATAAATCATTTAATCATATAAACATAGACTATAAAACCAAAGACGAAGACGAGTATGATTCCTGAGTGAGAATGATGAGGATGATCTTAAAAGGATTGATGGAATGTCTATCATTGAAGCGACAAATTCAGAGGGAAAAAGATGAAATTTGTGTACTTTGATAACCAAATTGATTCCGCTAATGCAACAGATGGCAGTCTTTCAAATGAGAATTTACAGAGAATCAAAGAGCTAAAGGTAATTCTGGTTTACAAGACTCCTACTTTGGAACTATATGAAGTTCAAAATATTAATCTGCTTTTTAACTTGTGATTTGTAAAAATAGGCCAACAAAGACACCTTAAACAAGACTATTCTAGCAAAAACTGGAATTGAACGAAAGTAAATGCAAAACACACATCTTAAACAAGATTAAAACTGTCTTTAATAGAAGGTGGTTTGAGTAATTCAAAACATGGAAGGAAATTGCCACAAAACAATAAAAGCTACAATAAGCCCAAAGGGGTAGCAGGATCTTCTGTCATGACTGTTTCGAAAAGGAGTGTTTTCACAAACTCTTGGACCACAGAATGCCATTCAATCATGAACTTACCCGTGAACTACTCAATCTCTTACGCGAACTCCTTAATCTGTTACATATCCCAAGTGCATAACTTGGTGGAACCAAACTCTCAAAAAACGTACATGGTGTATAGTTTGAAGTAATAATCCCCTCGAACAATGTGAATGAGATATTTTTGGAGTCAAACACAAAATATTTACCACCAAATTTCAGTAGCACTTTTCCATCATTTGAAACACACAAAGGAACCGAAAACTTAAAATTAGAATAATTATGCACAAATTGATGCATTAGAGGATTGAACGGGATGGAAGCCAACTTAGTCCAAGAATCTTTCACTCCATACTCTTTCAATACCCATAAGTCCCCATGACTTTTACAATAGTTACAAAGCACACGCAAGGGTTGTCCAAATGCCCCTAACTCCAACTCCAACTCCAAACGCATAGCATCTTCATCATACTCCGGTTGCAAAACTTCATCATAAGTCTCCTTTGCTAAATCTAGAGAATGTATCTTCCACTTCTTCGGAGTTCCTTTAGGTGAAGTATTCTCAGCCCAATGAAGAGCTCCATTTGAAAATACACCATGACCTTTCAAATGATATTCTTTAGGAAAATCAGAGATATACTTCCATTTCCCAGTTTTGAGCGAGCATATCCTGACTTTTCCTTCGTCTAATAGTTCAACAACTTTATAGTCATCATTAAACTCATCATACCCAAAACCGAATTTCTGCCAGTTTCGATATCTGTAACAACACGATAACCTATTCCATATTCTAGTACTAGGGTTGTAAATAAAAATATATTGAACATTATAAATAATGCATAACAACCCATTGCAGGAACCAACGATTCGAAATGTTCTCCAACAGAAAGGCTGGTTATACAGATTTGCAAAACAATCGGTTGCATTATTAATAGAATTATGGAACAAAACATCATTGAGGGGACAGCTTTTCAGTGTATATGAATCATTACGATTTTTGAATATAAGATGTGCAAAATTCATATTGGTGCTAGATAAGCTATAATGTTTTTTGATGAAATATTTGTCGGATATTATAGAGTACCATTCTTTGCAGACAGACTTGCAACGTAACAAGGATTCGACCGGAAGCTTCAACAGAATTTCGATGATAATCTCGGTTAAAAGAGTAGGAATCAATTGACTGAGTCTCTGTGTATTCTTGTGCGCCATTTTTGTTTTCTTTGACTTCATTTTTTTATGGGAAATATGTTAAAACGTTATGGAATGGAGAAGTGTTTTATAGCGTAACATGGGACACTCAAAGGTTTCTTTTTTCCATTGAAAAGTCTTAATTACTCTTTGGGAGTACACTTTTTGCTTTTTGGAAACAGATATGAATTAAAAATTGGACTTATTGGTAAAATGTATTTTTCAAAATAAATTTCAAATAAGATCTTGATTGCAATTTAATTTCTTAAAATTCATGTCAAGAAATAATTGTAATCAAAATATTAATAAATTGTTAGATACAAATTAAAACATTTAGAAAATTGAATTTTTCTCAAAATACATCAAAATTTTGTTTGATAAATTAACGTATTTTTTAAAATTAGATTTTAAAAAAATTAACTATTAATACTAAATTATATAATCGAATGGACAAGATCAACGATACGAGGCGACGTGGAATGCGAACAAGGATTCGATATGTCATTATGGAATGAGCATGTCGGCCTTCTTGACGATATTGTTTCTCATGTCCAGATAGCTTTGAATGCATTCAAAAGGTGAACAAAAATATCATTGAAATATTGGGATTATTCTTGTCCCGAATTTTTTTTAACAAGGAACACGCATATAGGTACACCATAGTGGACACTTATTTTAAAGTTGTTTACTTTGAAAATGTTTAGAATATCGAACATTTTCATAATTTTAGGTATGTGATTATAGAATAGGTTTATAA
Source organism: Glebionis coronaria (assembly GCA_025667525.1). Lineage (NCBI taxonomy): Eukaryota > Viridiplantae > Streptophyta > Magnoliopsida > Asterales > Asteraceae > Glebionis > Glebionis coronaria. The sequence goes on from CM046877.1 coordinate 11,010,590, forward strand.
AATATTAAAACGTTTTTACATAATGAAAATAAGTTTATAAAATCAAAAGTTTAAGAGTTAATGACATAAATCAATTATAAACTTTTTAAAGGTTTTAAAAATATCCAAAGTGGAGACTTATCTGAAAGCTAGTAAAACTTTTTTTTATTATTAGATACATATTAAAACATTTTAAAAATATATTTTCCAACAAGTTTTAATTTTTATTTCTAAATACTTAAAACCTATAGACAAAAATATATTTTATAACATATTTCAACAATTAATTGTTATTGTTAAACAATCTAAAACTATAAAAATATAATATAAAAAAGTAATTTCGATCAGCTTATAAACATTATAAATAAGTTTTTTTTCAAACCATTTCTTTTACGCATAAACGCAAGTTTAAAGATTAAGTAAAGTAAAGCATGGAAAACACCTAATATCTTTCAACTTAGGCGAATGCAATCTTTGTTCAAGCCAAGGATCTGGCTAATAAGCTAAGCATGGAACTACAAAACACACTTGATTAACATATATAGGCTTATTCTTGGTTGGAACTTACACGAACAACACATGAACATGCATGGAAGAGTTCACTACGAACTCAATCGCGAACAAGGTTTTTGCACATTTCACGCAACGTTTATTTGTAACTTATGTTCATTCATGTGTAGTTTATACAATTCAAGTATACGCCAACGTTTACGAAATCACCCAGCTATCAAGGCTACATAGCATGGTTGATCTAAAAAAGCCGGTATCGAGTCTCGATTGAATCAACTCAATGTCGTCGTCTATTATCAAAAATCAAATTAAAGCAAGTTGTTATTCCTCTTATTCGTATGAGGGTGCTTGTGATTGGTTGTTTATGTTGGATTTAATTAGTTATGTGTCGGGTTCACATATGCATGGCATGATTTAGTAGTTGCTGCACATATTGTGGTTTTATGTTTAATGTTTTAGTTGTCGGTTTATCTTAGAATTGGTAAACTAGTTTGACCGAAATTCATGGACTACATGAGGTGAGTTGGTCAGTAGGTTAGTTGGGTTGTGTCCTAGTTTGTAGGTAAACTAGTTCTACATGTTTTATGTTCACGTAAGGCTATAAATTGAACCATGTTATCTATGAATAAAAACACATCTACATAATTTCTACAATCACTTTTCAAGAAGTTTTCTTTTAACAATGAGTTGCACGTGTGAGTGTGAGGTCTGAGTTGTACATTTGGTATCAGAGCTTCGTTCAATTCACATAGGTTTGAGAGTCGGTTTCCAATAAAAGTGTAACCCTTTGTTGTAGGGCGGACGCAGTAGGGAAACGGGTGCTCTTGGATTAAACTTGTTTTAGTCATTGTGAGAGACTAACCGGGGTTGCGGGATAAACGAACGGGAAGAGTCGAGAAAGAAAAGCAGGTAGCTTTTGACTCAGTTCGTTTTACATATGAAGACGGTAAAGGCGGGTCTTCTTGATCGGTGGAAAAGTGCTCTCAGAATAATATTTGAGTGAAGACTTTTGGGACCGCGGCTTTCTCTTTGTCGGGATGTTATACATCAGAAGATGGAGAACGGATAGATGGTTCATGTCAGTCATTGTAGCAGGTGAAGGGCCAATTAAGACGAGACGACGGGGGTGACGGGTGAACGCCGTGCGTTCCATGGGCTGTTAGTTATAATGAAAAAAGGGGAATTGTGATGTTTTTATCACAGATCTTGTAATCCTTGATTGCATTGTTCGTGATAAGAGGAGTCTGACGTTTTTGCGTGAAGAACGGGCGTAAAGGATCCGTCAAAGCAGGTGGCTTTGGATTTGGCTCGTTTAGCAGGGTGAAAGAAAACGCTTGAAGGCATTGTAGCTTTGTTTTGTTGTCGATGGAGATGCCTCTTGAACAAGGGTGATCGGAAAAGGGAAAGATGTGGAAAATAACACGGTGTGACATTATGGCGTTAGTGTTCAAATCGGGTGGCTTTGGATGTGGTTGGGGATGAGACTGGGATTCGAGAAAAGTCGATATGGTAGTGAACGTATCCAACAGGATGCCATGATACATGTTACGAGCGTTGTGAACGATTTTTTTAAGCTAACGACTTTGGACGTGACCAAGTTGGAGGTCAGGTGTCTGTGCATAGACGCTTAGATAATCGATTAAGGGGGTGATTGTTGGCTTTAATCGGTTATGTGTCGGGTTCACATATGCATGGCATGGTTTAGTAGTTGTTGCACATATTGTGGTTTTATGTTTTATGTTTTAGCTGTCAGTTTATCTTAGAATTGGTAAACTAGTTTGCCTGAAATTTATGGAGTACATGAGGTGAGTTGGTCAGTAGGTTAGTTGGGTTGTGTCTTAGTTTGTAGGTAGACTAGTTTTACATGTTTTGTGTTAATTTAAGGCTATAAATAGAGCCATGTTATCTATGAATAAAAACACTTCTACATAATTTATGCAATCACTTTCCAAGAACTTTTAGTTGCAAGTGTGAGTGTGAGGTCTGGGTTCTACAGTTTATCTAGCTTATTCACTTTAATTAATATGCAATTTGTACGTTTGTGTTTGATCATATAAGTTGCTTTTGATTATTTTCAAGATAAAAAACAATATTCACCAAGGATATATATTAGCTCTGCTAAGATGTTTAGCTATTCGTAAGTCATAAGCAGCATGTTAATGCCCTTTTAAAGTTACTTTTAGTTCTTCAGCCCTTTCGACTGGACATCGATATGAAAATGTATCATTTTTTTAATTCATTAAATAAAAATGATATATTTTCAAAAAAACTGATTTTATAATAAATTTAACTAGCAATTGAAAAACATATAATCAAATAAACATATAATCCTATGGACAAGATCATATGATATGATTGTCTAGAATGCATACTCCCATTTTATAGCAAACTTTGTCAATGACTATATGGAAATGAGGAGATGTGGGATGTGAACATAAGAGGCACTCTTTGAAAAACAATCCAAAATTGTTTTCAATCATGCGTTTGACAAAAACACAACCCGCAAAAGGGGCGGACCATAAATTTTTGTCGGATGTTGCACAATTGTTTTTAGAGAGTGTTGCATAGATTTTTAGGCAAACTGAAGTAATACAAACTTTTTTGGATGTAGCACATACTAAAAAAAATCACATTTCAGAAAAATTACACTTCGTAACCTCAATATAGGTGTAGCATGTGCCACACCCGACTCCCATGTTGGTCCGTCCCTGCCCGCAAAGGGTGAGCACGGATTCGAGATGTCATTGTGGAATTAGCATGTCGTCCTTCGTGACGTTATAGTTTCTCATGTCCCGATACCTTGGAATGTATTCAATGGTGAACAAAATATTGTTGAAATATCGGGATTATTCATGTTCCGAAGTTTTTGAACTGTGATATTCGGTATTAAGCATGTACTCTAGTTGAGAGTTCTGTCACTTTTGCATTTACTTTCCTAATTTTGAGTCTTTCAACATCTTCAAAAATGTGCAATCTTCATCACAAAAGCGATTACAAACAAACACCAATCGCATGTATGCACAAAAGTAATTTACATGGTTCACTTCACACGACCAATGATCGAAGTACACAGGCTATCAACCACACCCAACGATCTAACTACATAGTGTGTTTGTCGTTTGTACATATACGCGGTTTCAAGCTTAAGAGAATACCCATCTCTATTATTTCTCTTTAGTTGTGATTCTTTTGGATAACTTTATTAGAAAGGAAATGTTTTCATATCAACTTAAAGCCGGAAATTTATATCTAGCATCATTACACCCATCGGCCGGTCCGTGTGTGAACATTCGGAATAAAAAGACATTGTTAGATATGGCATACATTTTTACTCTACGACTTTTCTAATGATATATGCTCTACGACTCTACTTAGTTTTACTCAAACTAGTTTATATGCATGGTTGATTGATGTATGTAGCTACCTTTTATGACATCAACATATTACGATACATGTGGCATGCTATTTTGTAGCATTTTTAGATCAAATAGCGTTAGCGGTGAGAACAAAATATAACATTTTAGATTGATTAGCGTTTAGCGGTAAGAATAGAAAGTTATTAAAGTAACGTTTCTATGAATACAATGTTTCCCTTTTAGGGCAAAGGCTGAATTTATGTAACGTATTTGTTAAAATTAACTAATGTACGCAAGATACTTTTTTTATTCCAGACCTACGCAACGTACTTTCAGATACTTACTAATCTACGTAATATTGACTAAAATATGACTTGTTTGACCGGTTACCACTTTAAAAAATTACAGTTTAGTCCTTTGGTCTGCGTGGACTTCCACCGTTAGTCCTTTAATATTCTTTTCATTAGAAAACTTAGTAATGATACATTGACTTAAATACACACATTTTTATACACGTTTTTATACACACATTTTTATACACACTTTTTATACGAGTTATTATATACATGTTTTTATACGCGAGAAATTCTGAACTTTGACAGAAGATTTTAGCGTCAAAACTTATCCCGTAAACTCCGTAAATCTCACGTTAAGTCAATGTATACGTTATCTACAATTTTCATGTTTTATGTTTTTCATGAAAAAGACATTTTGATGGTCGAAACCCCGATTTAAAACTATGACAACAATACTAGTATTTTCGATAATCAAGTAAATCTGAATTTCGTTAGTGCTAAATACTTATCTTTAAGTCCCTAAACGTATCAATGACTAAATATAGACATTCTATACGTAAAATGTTACAAAACAAAGTTTAAAACTTATAAAAATAATAGTATGATAAAGCTGGTTGCTCGAAAAACTTCTCGTTTAAAATTAAACTCAAACACAAAACATGCGTCTAAAAATGTTTATCGTAGTGTGTATACAAACGTGTATAAAAGTTGTATAAAAACGTGTGTATAAACCCGTGGGTATTAAAAAGCGTAAAGTTTTTTATATATAATTGCGTAAAAACGTGAGTATATAAATGTTTTTTACGCTTTTTTATACACACAGTTTTATACAATTTTTTATACACTCGTTTTTATACACGTTTTAATACACACACTTCGATACACATTTTTAGAAGCATGTCACTGGAACAGGTGCTCATTTCCTGGGGCGTGGTCCTTGGGGAAGGGCCAGTTGGCACCAAAAGGTGCACGGGGTCAGGGTTTTCCCGCCGAAATCCAGATTTACTTAACTACCGAAAATACTAGTATTGCTGTCACAGTTTAAATCGAGGTTTCGACCATCTAAATGTCTTTTTCATGAAAAACATTAAACATGAAAGTTGTAGAGAACGTATACATTGACTTAACGTGAGATTTTCGGAGCCTACGAGGTCAGTTTTGACGCTAAAATCATCTGTCAAAGTTCAGAACTTCTTGCGTATAAAAACGTGTATATAATAACACGTATAAAAAGTTTGTATAAAAACGTGCATAAAAATTTGTGTATTTAAGTTAAGGTATCATTACTAAGTTTTTTAATGAAAAGAATGTCAAAGGACTAACGGTAGAAGTTCACGCAGACCAAAGGACCAAACTGTAACTTTTCTAAGTGATAACCGGTCAAACAAGTCACATTTTGGTCAATATTGCGTAGATTAGTAAGTACTCGAAAGTATGTTGCGTAGGTCTGGAATAAAAAAATATCTTACGTACATTAGTTAATCTGAACAAATAAGTTATATAAATTCAGCCTTTCCCCTCCCTTTTATAACAATCTCCACATGAGCCGATGTGGGATGTGGAAAAATTGAAGACATTTTTACGGTGACACGTGACAAGGATAAGGGAACTATTCCAGATTTCCATCTGTAGCATCCGAGACGGTTGCATTAGTGCAATATGCAGATCTAAATTCTACATCAAAAATCAATATTTCATATAAAGTTCATTTGTGGCGGAACTTATATGACGTCAAAGAGTAAGAGATGGACAAAATATGTACGTTTTCTCTGTTAGAAGGCCGACATCGCAAATGACCTCCAGCCTAGCTGGCGCGATGCACCGGGTTTACATCCACTGTGGGCTGTAGGTTGTGGGTTCCATCCTTGTGGTCGTCGCATTATGCATAAATTTAACTCATACCTCACACGAGCACACGTGAGAATTCTCCCTGAAAACCCCTTTGAAGGCTGAGTTTGCCCGCTATGCGGAGCTCGAACTCGGGATGCTCGTTGAAATATTGCGAGTAGGCTTCCGTTTAATTATTTGCCGTTTCCAAAAAAAGAAGGCCGACATCGACTTAATGTAGTGTTTGTTCAATTATAAAACACGGACTAAAATTACCATCCGGGTAATATAAAAAGATATCATTTTATAAAAAATGCATCAACTTCAAATATTAAAATCGACATAATTTTAAAATATGATGTTATAAAATATTTCAACTAGTAATTGTAAAACATTGACATCCAAACGGGTAATATATTTTCTTCGAACTTTAGTCTACTTATGGTTAACTATTCATCTACCTTGCCTGAAAAGAAAACCTTTGGCAGGTCTTGACCAAGACCTCCAGCGAAACAACATCTCCCAAAAAACCACTTAGTAAAACCTTAGTCGCCACTAACACTCAAGGTTTTAACTATCGCTCGGTAAAATCTCGGCGGTCGACCACCGTCAAGCGACATATCGTTTTGGCGCTTGGCGGCGATATATCGGTTTCTCGGCGGGTGCTATAAAATATAATTATTTTTAATAAATTTAATAGTTACTTGATATAAATTTTACAAATTTTACATGTTTTTATTAAGTTTATTAGTCTTATTATTGTTTTAGTTACAATCTTATAATACATGTTGCAAATATATAGATTATGTGAGGTTTCTCGACTAAGAGATATAGGTTGAGTCTGCCGTGTTGCGCAAATAGATATATATTGAGTCGGCCGTGTTTTGGCGGATAGATATAGGTTGAGTGTGTCATCGTTGACAGATAAATATACATTGAGTCTGCCGCATTTTGATTATTTCTTAGTTTTTCTAAAACTCTGTTGCTTCTAAAGATCTATTGCTTCTAAAGATCCGTTGCTTCTAAAGATCCGTTCCTTCTCAAGAATCGCTTCTAAAGATCTGTTTTGATTATGTTTTGTTTATCTTTTCTAGTTACTTCTTCAGTCCAAGCTTTCGCGATTTCACCGCTTAAACTGCGGGGGAGTATTAGTGGATAAATGTGGTCCGACCCGGTTTATGGGTTTAGGGTCTATTAGGGTTTCATATGTAATCACCATTATAAATGATGAATCAATAACACATAATATTCATGGGGTTTTAAGTATTTTAAGAAGTAAAACATTAATTAAAATATAATTCATCCAAAATTATACGCCGTAACGTTCAAATACCCTGCTAGTAATATAAATTAACGATAACATTCGTCTAGAAGATTTAAAATAATGTTACGCATTCTCATGTATGTAGTTTTATTATTGTAATCAACACTTTGTTAATGTTACATACAAGTTAAGCAATTTAAAAAATTCATTCTTTTTTATATGTCAATTCTTTTGTTTAATAAATAAAATTGAAATACAGGAAAAGAAAAATAAATATTTTAACAAAAACCCATATAAAGATGGAAAAAACATATGTTGTCTTTTGTTGAGCCTCTCAATTTAAACATAACAATTTACTCTTCGAAAACAAAAGCAACATTGTTTTCAATTAGACCTATACCAACCATGTCAACCAACAACAAAACCCGCAAACACTACAATATTCGCTGCCTTCCCTGGCCAAATTCGCTCCGTTTCCCTGGCGACATGTCGCCAGGGAAGATGAATCCCTGGCGACATGTCGCTAGGGAAACCTCGCCAAGAAAGGCTGGTGCGGGATTGTTTCCCTGGCGACAAATTAGGATTTCCCTGGCGACCCCCTCAAACTCTTTGGTTCAAAAATTGGTGCCACGCTGGAGTTGGTGCGGGATAGTATCCCTGGCGACATGTGTCGCCAGGGAAAATATGGCTGATTAAGGAACTTAAGTTAAACAGGTTATTCAACCTCACTTTTCCCTGGCGACATGTCGCCAGGGAAACTAGACGTAACGTTGACAAGTCAACGCCTGGCGTTGACAAGTCAATGTTCTTCTAGAGTTTCCCTGGCGACATGTCGCCAGGGAAACTAGACGTAACGTTGACAAGTCAACGCCTGGCGTTGACAAGTCAATGTTCTTCTCGAGTTTCCCTGGCGACATGTCGCCAGGGAAACTTCACGTAACGTTGACAAGTCAACGCCTGGCGTTGACAAGTCAATGTTTTTCTTGAGTTTCCCTGGCGACATGTCGCCAGGGAAACTTTGCTGACTTTTTAGAAAGTCAAATGAGCCAAAGTTTCCCTGGCGACATGTCGCCAGGGAAACTTTGACATTTTTTTTTAGCTGCCTGCACAGCAGGCTGTTTCCAGATTTTTTCCGGAATTTTTCCGGAAAAAATCTACCAAAACCTGGGAATACAAATACAAAACCTGAAGATACAAATACTAAAAATCTACCACGAATCTAGTACCAAAACACAATAACATGTAACCTCTCGATCAATACAAATACATGTCACAACTTGAGTACAAAGTTCCTAGTTACACTTATTAAACTTGCAATTCGGGGTTTACAATTATTAAACTTGCATGCTAAGGTAGGAAAAACAAGACAAGCATACTAACCATTACCACTCCCACCGGCGCCACTACCGCTGCCTCCCGTGCCACTCCCGCTAGCACCACCCGATAGAAATGCTCCGAACGCATCGGCAAACCTATCGTCACTTCTCATAAAGTTAAACACTTGATACGCTTGTTCCAACCGTGGGTCGACGGGAGGAGGAGGAGGAATATAGTGAGCACTCCTTCTCGGCACTATCTGGCCGACACCGGGCATGTGGCCTCGCTGCTTTCCACCTCGGACGATACGGTTGATCTCGTCGTCCGTATGTTTTCCTGCAGCCTTCATCGCAAGCATCTCCTCCTAATGAAGTGACAAAAACAAACGACAGTTAGTATATTATTTATTAGTCGGGTTGGTATTATTTATCGGCAGGGAATAGTAAAAAACCAAGGCATATCTAAAAAAATTAATTAATTAATTAATTAAAAAAAAATACTTACATACATAACGCGGTCCGCATCGCAAGGAAAATACTTATAAGTGAAAGGATGATTTTGATCTCGAACTCCGTATAAGATCTACCCCTGGATCTTCAACACCTCAAGGTTCACATCCAAGTTCTTCTACAGGTCCTTCTCAATCTGCACCCACTGAGTGCTCAAATTGCAAGATCAAAGATCTAAAGATAAAGATGTTAGAGGCAAGACTAGAAATGGAAAGGCATCCTGAAGACCACGCATGTCAATCGGCTGCAATACTTCATGAGCTTTTAAATGAAATGGAAAATCTTAGCGTTGAGTAGTAATCGGCTGCACTACTTCACGAACTTTAAGTTGATTAGTAATGTCTTTTTTTAAGTTTTCCATTTGATTCCACAAGGGCTATGTATAATATTATGAATAAATAAATGTTTGTTTTATAAATGTCTCATTTTTATTATATAAACGTCGCAAAAATAAAATAACATCGGATCAATAGTTAATATAATAATTATTTGGAATAAATAAATATTTGTTTTATAAATGTCTCATTTTTATTATATAAACGTCGCAAAAATTAAATAACATCGGATCGATAGTTAATATAATAATTATTTGGAATAAATAAATATTTGTTTTATAAATGTCTCATTTTTATTATATAAACGTCGCAAAAATTAAATAACATCGGATCGATAGTTCAAATAATAATTAACAAGCAAAAACAAAATAAATATATGTCAGGGGTAAAAGCCCGCCACACATTCTTGACATGTAATTAAACATTTGTGTTTAATTTTGAAACTAATCACAAATGGCAAAGGTTTCCCTGGCGACATGTCGCCAGGGATAATCTTGACATGTAATTAGCAAACATACTTTTTGTTAAATACGATTGACGAGTTTTCCCTGGCGACATGTCGCCAGGGATAAGTTGGTCAAAGTTTGACTAGGTTTTCCCTGGCGACATGTCGCCAGGGAAACCTTGGAGGGAAAATTTCGCGCTCTTTCACTTGGTATCTGATTTTGGACCGATTATCCCTGGCGACATGTCGCCAGGGAAACCCTAGTCAAACTTTGACCAAAAAGTAAATCTACTTTACCGCCACGTCAGCGTTGTCGCCAGGGAAAAGGGGTTATCCCTGGCGACATTTTGTCGCCAGGGAAACCCCCGTCATCTGTTCTCAACTTTCTTGTAGTGAAAGGAGTGAAGTTTAAAAATGCTCGTGTCGAGAATTGTGGGATGAGCGTACGGGCCTTCTTGACGATAGTTTCTCATGTCCCCAGAACACGTTCGAAAGGTGAATAAAATATCGTTGTAATATTGGGATCATTCTTGTCCATAATTTTTTGAGCAAGGGAACATGTGTAGTTACCCCGTTGGAGTCGCTTCAAACAAAGAGGTGACTGACTTGCCCGGGTCTATGTTGTTTTCCATACATAAAGGCCCGGGATTTTGGTACATTTACATGTTACTCGCCCGCACTGAAAGATTTAGAACTTTGATATATATGCGGTCTCAGGTATGTACTTTCATTATGAATCAATAGCTTAACGAGAGCTCTCGTTTCACATCAACACATGTCTCACATCTACACACGAAAAGATACAATTTACATTGAATCATGTTGCATACATAACAAAAAAAAAGTATAGAAAACAAGTTGGTAAATCGTTCAAAAAGGGCTCGCCACAATTGGAAAGCCATTATTGACCAGTTCGAAGGGGAAAGAATAGAGTTCCGAGTATCAGGTAAGGTACGTTGATGTGTAAAACACATAAAAAGATATCAAGTTCTCAGATGTTTTTTTAGAAATGATCGGTTCCAATCGGGTTAAACCAAAATATTCTCGGTTTCTAAAGTATTTGTTTTTTTTATTCTTGGTTTTTTTGTGTTCTGACGCGTAATGATCAATGTTTTTAAACCCGGGTCGATTTGGCCGGGTCAACCGGTTGATCCGGTTTTGTTCGAAAAAACAGGTGATATTAATCCTGTTTTTTATTTTCAAAACCCGGCTCGACTCGTCGGGTTTGGGGTGACTCGGGTCAACCCGGTTCGCGAGACTCGGTCGGGTTTTGATTTTTTCGGGGTTTTTTAAAAGACTATGTAAATTTTACGTGTTTGCGGCGAAATTTTTATTTACTTATTATATTGGTTAGTAAACAATTTATATCTTTTAATATACAAAAGTTTTTATATATAATTTTTTTTAATTATTAAATATGAAAAAAAATAATTTTTTTTTCAAAAACATGGTTGACCCGGACTCGATGACTTAATCGAATCGATTTAAAAATCGGGTTTCAAAACATCGGTAGTAACACTTAAATGTCTAATTAATAAAAGAAATTGTTTCGTTATTGACAACTTTCCGGTTTAACTTAATAAGATGAAGGGTTTTGCTAACCACCACCCTATGGGTTGGTTTTTATACATTCCAAAATTAAAAAATTAACAATTATGAATCTCAAGTATACCATGTTTAACATATTTACTAATTAATATACCATATTAAAACTTACTTACCTTAATTATATGTGTTATAATCATGCATTTATAGAAATAAGTAGTTCAAATTTGGAAATGTTTGTATTTGGAAATGTTCCACTTTTTTTTATGGGAACTAAATTTAACTCTTTAAAGTGATTTATCAGGCATCCTTCATTAAAACTAGTGATTGTTAAATAAGTAATATTAGGTGCTATTTATATATACAAAAGAAAATATGTGCTTTCATCCCACATCGACCAATCAACCGAAATGTTGCTAGCTTATATATTGAGATGAATGTTACATAGTCAAGTTCGTATTAATACATTGTTATCTTTGATATCGATTTATTGATCATTATCATGATCCATAAGCTGTCATCTGGGATAAAGTTGTATGAATTATTAACATTTTTATTTTTATTTTTATTTTTTATTTGTATAACGATTGGTTTACTTTTTTTTTCTTAACGGTTAATTTATTAAGAAAAAGTCATAAAGACAAGAGTACAAAGCTCAAAGCTTACAAAAATTAGTTAGGACACACCCGCAACTAACAAGCTCTAGCAATACATCACTGGCATGAACAAATCCCATGCTCAATATTAACAGCAACCAATACAAAACACTACTAGCAATGGCAATGGACAAAATCTCATGCTCATTATATAAAGGTAAAAAAATTAAGCAACTATGAAGAGAACAAAGCTGCTTCAATAACGACTGGTTTACATCAAACGACATCTATCAGTTTATATCTCATCACATTGCACTCTAAATATTATAATTACTAGGGTTTGTGCCCGCGCTTCGCCGCGGGCATTGTTACAAAAGTGTGTTTCAGTAAAGTTGAAGCAAACGTAGGGACATAAGGTACGATACGTAACTGTAGGTCTTAAACCTGCGTTTCGCGCGGTGTTTGAAATCGATTAACAATAAAAACAAATTTTAAGGTAGCTTGGAAACAAAATTAGTATGATAAGTATACACTACAAAATAAAGACATTTTCATGTCCTATTATTCACACAAATTTTGGAATCAAATTCATACAAAATGCTATAAAATTTGAACAAAAATGTCATTTCCATGTGAGAAGAACTTGTTTACATGAACAACGGTCTCTGTCCAAAATGGCATCAACTGTAAATGCACATGATCTCTAGTGAGCCGATATGACTGTAAATCGCCAAGTGACTATAAATTGGCAAGTGATTTATTAGTAATTATGTCATGCACTAATTTCTCACATAAATGCCAAATAACAGTTTATCACACAACATTAGGAGATAAAGTAAAGATTGCGAACCTCTCTTGTATCTTGTGTCAACCAAACTGTGCGTCCTCTCGTCTTTTATCCTACATTCATTTCAACGGGCTAATTGTATCCGTGCTAAACAACTCTTGGTATTGTAACCATGCCCACCTGCAAGGATTTAAGAAAATTGTGATTACTAATGAATCGTCGATTGAAGATACTCACTGAGATACCAACTTACCAATTGAATTGATTATACATTTTCTGACTACATTGTACTGATGGGCCAGCTATGAGTATTCTTGAGTTAACATTATCCTGCACATGTGTGAGTAAGTAAGGAAAACGTTATAGAGAGAACAAAAGCACTAATAAAATTTCCCATGGTACATACAGATTGTTGCTTATGAGGTTTTGATCCAGTTACTTGTACATGTGTTTGGACAACTTATTAGGATTATGTGCTAGATATTAGCTGTTCATAAAATTAAAGTACTAATAAAATTGTTGCATTACAAACAGGAAGACGTTACCATTATCGTAGACAGCTCTTGATCCTTCACCACGGTTACCCACCGTGGGACATCCGCTAAGAACGGCAACACCGTTGAAGTAGTTTTACCTGCCACGTTTTGGCTGTGTGCATTCCGGCCATCAGTTGTGGCGCATGCGGATGACAACGGCTGGTTATGTTGGGATTTAGTGGATCAAATTCATCAATAACTGCCGGTGAACAGAAATGATGATTAAAAAACAAACCTAAACAAACAAATGACTGACTCAACTTTAACATCTTGTACAGATATAAGCAAAGAACCAAAAAATATATGTATACGCATATTATGAACACAGCAGCAACAATGATAAAAATGAAACCTCAATGAATACAACATACAGGAATACATGAATTGCCACTTCTCAGCGGGTGGCTTTTACTTCGTAACCTCTTTTTTTTTTGCTTAATTTCAATATTCGACAACTTATTATGACAAAATTAGCTTATATAAGCCTAAAGTTTTCTAAACAAACAAACAACAAATAAGCTTATGAAACATAAGCCGAAAACCAAATAAGCCATAAGCCGGCCATATAAACCGAAACAAACACCCCTAAGGTGTTTGTTTTGCCTTATGGCTTAATTGTTTTGGGCATTATATTTCGTAAGCTCACTTTTTGTGGCTTATTTTTAAACTTTTCGGAAGCTTATTATGACAAAATTAGCTTATATAAGCCAAAAAGCTATAAAATAATCCACAAAAATTGACCTTATGAACCATAAGCCCAAAACTAAATAAGCCCTACGAAGGGAATGGGTTTTTTCTTTCTAAAGCAAGATTATGACTCTTGCATTTCTTATCATTGACTAACTCCCTAGAAAAAAATTTATGGAAACCCAATTTCATTCCAAAAAATATAAAAATGCAAATAATACATATTTGCATTTTTATAAACATAATATAGAGAATAGTTACCTGAACGTAGTGCAACCTCATGTCCCTAACACAGAACACCTAAATCAAAACAGAATATCATCACAACATTATTAACAAAAAAACCTCAAACCGAAAGGTTGTAGTTCTAACCTGCGGGTACCGTAATCACATTCAATGTAAATGCAACCTCGAAAGGTCACCCCTCAAATCAGCTTTTGTTCTCGAGTTTTGTATTTGATTTTTTCGGGGTATATCATAGGCTCAGATAAGACGTTATTTGGAGAAAACAGTCACAACCCGGCATGGCTGCAACCTTCAAAGGTCGCCCCGCCAAGATCCGGGTTGTGTTATCTTTACTCGCGCCCGTTTAAACTCATCACGGCTCGGCATTATGTATAACTTAATAAAAGGAGGGGAATCACGGTTACTCGTCACAGCGTGACACATAGATTATCATAGTTAATCAACCAAATGTGAACTGCAATTGGACTCTTCCAGCACACGGAAGACACCAAGGCAAATATCAGCCCCATATTGCTTTTTTTTGTCATATCATATCAATTTTTTGACCATGTAAGCTTTGTAATAGTAGGATGGTCCAGACAGGAACCGAGCACAAAACCAAAAACAAAAAAATTAGGTAGTAGGGCCTTTCAAAGTAACAACAACCAAGAACACAACAGGGTCTAACATAACGTAAAATATTCTCGTTACACATTAAGAAACAACAACAATGTTGTATACGATGCAAAGTCGGAGACACCGCCATGGTTGCATTAGTATTAACGCCTCGCCAAGATACGGAGTCCCTCACACTTTTTTACCATATCATCATCGTCAAACACTTATCAAAACGATCTCATCATCGCTTATGTTTTATAATTGTGTTTGCGCTTTTACCCTGAACTAGATGGCACCATGATATGTAGCAGGCTGTTCCAAACAACTTACAATGCAAACTTTATGTAAAAGGGAGAATGTATGTGGAGCGACATCAGAGACTGTTAGAATTAATACCTTTAAAAGTAAAACAAACCTATCACAAAACCGGAAACAAAAAACATAGGTTGTAGGACCATCGAAAGTTACAGCAACCGAGAGCACAACACGGTCTAACATAGCGAATCTATGAGGCTCAGGCATATAAGTATGGAAGCGGCACCTAGAACCCGACATGGCTGCAACCACGTGGTCGCCCCGCCAAGGTATGAATTCTGGCGAACTGCACTTGCCAAAACGATCTCATCATCGCCTACTGCGTATGCATCCAAACAAAAAGTTGTTGTATACTAACCGCATGCTGAAATCGTAAATCTTAATATACTACTTATATTCTCAGAATCACAACAGGATATTGATGGAAACCCGTGACTGTGTTGACCCTCTTTTATTAAAGCCAGAATGTATACCTGATTGAAATCCCAATAATGTCCAAAGCAACTGGTATGCCGACAACCATAAAAGGTCGCTTGGGCAAAAGAACATCGCTCCCAAGAAAACATGTTCTATTTCAGTTTATGATCGGATCAGTATTGTCGCACACCCATCGCCATTGTCACCTGCCATAAGTGGCGGCAACAAAAGGATTTGCGTCATTACGATTCTCACAAACATAAATGCAGAAAAGTATCACCCTCGGGAGTTATACAACCTTTGGGAGTTTTTTCTTTGAATTGTCTACCAAAAACAGCAATCGTTACACACTGATAAAAACCGCCACACACAAAAAAATAGTGGCATTGAACACATGGGTGGTATCAAATAGGCTGTAGTGGAGGTTAAAGCATTGTCTTCACACATCGATAAACAACAACAGTGTTGTATAAAATCAAAGTCGGGGAGATCGCCATGGCTGCATTAGTATAACGCCCCGCCAAGATACGAAGTCCCTCACACTTTTTTACCCTATTTTATCTATAATAATAGAGGGGAATCACGTTCTCTTAGAAACAGTGATCCCCTCACATACCCCATTATTATATTACATCTCCTCTCACACACACCCCTCGCAATCCTATTTATTTATTCTTTCTCTTCTGACACACGTTATACTACACATAATATCTCTCTCTAAAAAAGAAATATGGCCACCATGGCTGCAAACCCATCGAGGTTGCCCCGCCACGCTTCACGTAATCCAAAGTTTAAGCGAATCCGCCTATGAAGGTCCAAATACCAGCATCACAACCTTTTTATAAATCTTTTGATTATCTTTAAAAATGTATAGAATACATCATGTCGTAAGATTATGCGAGATAAGTTGCACCCTTAATGAACAACTATAAGTGGCAACAACAAAAGGGCCAGGACCATCGCTATTGTGACCTGCCAAGGCAAACCCTCATGGCTGCATCTCAATTGAGTTGCCCCGCCAAGAAGTGGGTTATCTCAGGTCCATCAAAGACAGCATCATTCATATTATATTATCACTTTAATAAAAAAAAGGAGAATCGCAACAACCAATGTCACGACTATTAAGCTCATAAGGTCATATACGAAGACCAAGGCATCAAAGGTTGGAATAGAAAATTTGCATAAGAAGCAAATAACATATAGGAACAGAAACTTATCAAAGGCGAAACATAAAAACTACTAACCCGTGAGTATAGAGCAGCATTCGAGCACGAAAACCTCATAAAAATTAGTGTTTTCAGCAAACCCCGAAAATTAGGGTTTATAACCAATCACCAATTCATTAAAACTTACTAACCCATAAGTAAAGAGCACCATTCAAGCACCAAACCCCATAAAAATTAGGGATTCTAGCAAACCCCAAAAATTAGGGGTTTTAACCAATCACCAATTCATTAACAGCTTCTGCACATCCAATCGAGATGTCAAAACAGCAAATTGATAAAACGATCAGATCAGAAGTATATAGATAAAAAGGATCATAATGGATCAAAACCATTATTGGTAGAGAGAGATATTATGTGTAGTATAATGTATGTGAGAAGAGAAAGAATAAATAAATAGGATTGTGAGGGGTGTGTGTGTGAGGAGATGATAAATGGGATTGTGAGGGGTGTGTGTGAGGAGATGTAATATAATAATAGGGTATGTGAGAGGATCACTGTTCCTAGGGAAACGTGATTCCCCTCTATTATTAAAGATACAATTATTATAGCTAGGAACATCCGACTATATATTTCATAGAAATATTTTCAACTATAATGTAGACTCATCAATTAATTACCAAAAATATCAGAAAGAACGCATAGTTGCGCTGATAATAAATGTTGGAGTTAAAATGATCCATATTTTCGGCGATGGTAATAAAATTATAGGTGACTACTACTACTTTTTCTGTATCAAAATCTTTCAAGTCAAAAGTATCTTGATAAGTCATGTTGACCGATCTTAAGACAAATATATAAAATTATTCTTTTTAATAAAGTTCAATTTGATTATATTTATTTTTGAATGAAATGCAAAAATCATCCTTGTATTATGTTAAAAAATTAAATTATATTTATCATTAGATCTTTCATGGTTCTTCTTCCAAAAAATATTGAAATTTATAACGATTTGAACGTTTTATAAAAAATTAATTTTTTGGAAGAAAAAGTCTAGTTTTTTCTAAATAAAAAAAACGAGGATTGATGCCCGCGCTCCGCAGCGAGATGTTTGTATACAACAGTTTAGCCAAAAGAAGCAGACATGTTAAAAAGAAACCAATTCTTTAGTACAACTAATAAGATGCAGATTGTATAGAAAAAAAATAAAATCATCACCAACAATCATATATATGATAGAAACGAATACTGATATATACACCGCTGCAGAAGGGTGTTTGGTTCCTGGTTTAGCAGTAGCTAAACACCCCCGTTACTGGAGGAGTGTTCGCAGACGGGCCAAAAAATGACATGTGAACACGACATGAGAAAGGAGAGAGGCTACACGGGACGAAATAGAAGATTACAATGTGCATATTTACTTACACGTGAACCCGCTGATTGACCATGGTGGTAGAGTGCGGCGCTTGTTTCTGAATGTAACTGTTGTCCATGAGTTGAGATGATATTTGGCTATAAAAGCAGCACAACCTCCAGATTTTTATGAGAATATATGTGCCTGTAATTTGTGAAAGACTCAGTCACAACATGTCTAATGGGTATAATAAAATAGGAACGGGTCAAATGGGTCGAATGAATAAAAAGGTTTTGCACATCATTTAGTTTTTTAAACTACAAACATGTTCAATAAATTAATTTCACAGACTGTGCACACATAATATTAATACAGAAAAGAGAAAAAAGCTACAAAAAGTGCATCACCTGCACTTATAATTTTGGAAAAAGCTCGAAGAACATTAAGTCCTTAACATACTTAGCGTATCTCATGATCCCATTTGATCTCAGCCCACCGAATTCCGCCACTTCTAATATCTGCAAACAAACCAAAATGAATATGAAATTCAATATTCATAAGTAAACAACGTATCCGTACGTATTTTATTCAAAAACAAAAAGAAAAAGGTTATATGATTATTTACCTTTTTATGGAGCTCGAAGATAGATGCGTCCATGAGTTGGTTCTGCAAATTCAACCAGTCCAACACCTTATCTCTGATGATTAATTGCAATCATTTATAAAAGAATAAAGTAACGTTATACATACACATTAGTGGGGCTGTTTGGATTGCTAAAAATACTTATAAGTAGATGCCTATTCAATTTAATTTATTCTTTGGTATTTTAGATTGCTTATTTATGAAACCAAACAGAAGCATATTAAAATTTTGTTTGTCCGGAAAAGTAAAACCAAGATTTCGCCTTGTCTATTTTCCGCACACCTCTAGATAAACGTATAGAGCTAATGTACATAAATATGAAAATTAAAGTGAGCATGTGTGAAGCAATATGCAAAGGTGAATACTATAATACTGAGATAAATATAATAATTTAGTTATCTCACGCGTTTAGTCGAACGTCTTGGATACATCATACATAACTGCATCAAGGGTTACCAATACCATATGTTCAACTAATATACAAACACTAACAGGAATATACAAATAGTCAATTGGCGGAACTTTGTGTACCTCCCAAGCTTCAATGTCATTCTGATTATATATTTGCTGATAGTCGATTGTCAGAACACACACAAAGCCTGATATACTATATGTTGAGCCTTCTCTAAGGACTGCACTGAAGTAAGCTATTTCGTGAGCGGGTTCAAATAGTAATTTTACTCGAACCTGAATCACATGTGTGAGAGATTTGTAAACTACCGGTTCAAACGTTAAAACAGGAAATAGTATAAGAAACGCACCTATGTTCCTTCGTTTCATATTTGCACCCCAACACAGACCGGGCGACAAAAAAATCTTGAATGCCAAGATAGGCAGATCTTTAAAAGTAACAGAATATAAAGGCTCAGGTCTAGAATAGAAGGCGTGCCGAGAACCCGCCAAGGCTGCAACCAAATGGTCGCCCTGCCAAGATACGGGCTCTGTCAAGGCACGCTGACCCAAACAATATATATAGAAAGACTTCATCATCGCCAATAACGTTGTAATATTTCATCGCCAATAACATAACAACTGCACATTCCAATAACAAAAAAATATTATATGCGATCATCACATACTGTTCCAGTACGCAATAAATGGCTCATACATAGATACATTTTCAGTAACTTTGCCCTTAACAGAAATACAGTTAAGTATCCACGACCCTTTAAAGAGAAAAAGGGCCTAAAACCATTTCCCTTAGAGTTGTGAGTGTGGTAACCGAAAAAGAGGCATTGACCCCTCAATATCATGGGCAACGACATTTTTACGGATGTTTCAAAATGATCACAGCCCTTCATAAGCAAGACTAACATAGTAGGGTGCCACCTGGCATGGCTGCAACCACGATAGCGTGCTGCCCCGCCAAGATACAGGCTGATTGCACCCCAACTCAGTCCGGGGCTGTTAGAAATACGTTTTAACGTATATTAGAAGTATCGGTCACTCCACAATAGGATTTATGTTGTAATAGCTCGTAGTTAACAAATAGTTAATTGTTACTTATTAAGTTAAGTAAGAACCGGTCCATGGGCTTGTCATGGACCGGCCCAAGCCCAATGTAAGCTTGGAAGTATAAATACCCCTTTCCACCATGGAAAGGGGTTGGTTGTTGTTCATTTGAAACTTTCATATTAATAAAATCACACACATTTTCTCTCACTTTCTCTCTCTAGTTTCTCTCACTAGAAAACATCAACCCACTTCATAGATTCATAGGTTATCAATATTCTACATTTGGTATCAAGAGCTATGGGGTAATTTAAGGTAAGGATTCTGTTGCTTTTTTAGTTTTTGAATCAATTAGTGATCTTTAGAAAAAATCAATCTTGAATCTTGTTGTTTTTGGTGTTTTTGTTATTGGGATTGATTGATAAGGATTGGGTTTAGCTTATTTTGGTAAAAATCATAAAACATTTTGTGGTTTTTGATCAAAAAATCGGATTTAAAGCTGTTTTCAAAGTTTCGAACTATATTTCCAGTTTATTCCGAATAGAGATTCCGAATAGGAAGGTTTTGAGAATAGCAGGAATTTTTCCGAATAGACTTTTCGAATAGAAGAATTTTCCGAATAGCAGGAATTTTTCCGAATAGACTTTCCGAATAGAAGAATTTTCCGAATAGCAGGAATTTTTCCGAATAGACTTTCCGAATAGAAGAATTTTCCGAATAGCAGTATTTTTCCGAATAGCAAAATCTTTCCGAATAAGCCCATCTTTCCGAATTGCCAAAAACTTTCCGAATAGCCAAATCTTTCCGACTAGCCAAACTTTCCGAATAGCTTTCCGAATAGCCGATTATTCTGAATAGCAAAGTTTTTCCGAATAGCCAATTGCCAAACATTCCGAATTGAAGAATTATTCCGCATAAGGATTTTTTCCGCATAAGGTTTTTTCAGCATAGGGTCTATTCCGAATAGGGCATTTTCAGAATAGGGTTATTCCGCATAGGGTTATTCAGTATAAGGGTTTTTCAGCATAGAGTTATTCCGAATAGGAATTATTCCGAATAGGATTTACTCTGAGTTAGGGCTATTCCGTATAAGCAAGTTCAAGGGGTATTTGAGTTTTTTCGACGATCTTTAGTGGATTTAATCTTGATTTCAACCAACACAACACAAATTCTCAACCTTTCTTCACTGCTCGATCAACCGATAATCTTTGAGTCTCTTAAGTGATCACAATGAATCCGAGTTCATTAATGCCTCAGATGACATCTCTTACGGATATCTCAATCATAACGGGAACTGATAGTCGCCCACCGATGCTTATTAAAGAGGTGTTTGAGGCATGGCAGGGCCGTATGATGCAATACTTGAAGAGCAAACCAACATACGGAAGGCTTATGGTCAAATCGATTTTGAATGGTCCACTCGACTATGGTACCATTGTGGCAAATAACGTGTCTCGACCAACAGAATATGAAGAACTCACACCGGCACAACAACTCATTGCTGATGCTGATGAAAAGGCTCTACAGACTCTTCTCCAAGCTCTTCCGCATGATATTTATCGCATGGTAAGTCAATATACGGTTGCCAAGGATTTATGGGAACGTCTAAAGGTGTTGCTACAAGGTACGTCTCTTACCAAACAGGAAAGGGAATGTCAGTTGTATGATCTGTTTGATAGATTCACGTACAGCCCAGGGGAAACGCTACACGACTATTACTTCAGATTCACTACTCTAATGAATGATCTGAATGTATACAATCTTGTGATTGCTCCATTCCAGGTTAACACCAAGTTCTTGAATACTTTACCTCAAGCTGAATGGGGTGAGTATATTACCGATGTTAAGTTAACCCGGGATTTGCATAAGTGCAATTTAGATCAAATCTATGCTTTTCTTCAGCAGCATGAGAAACATGTGATCATGCACCGTTCTCCTCGAGGTATGTACCCTGATTCCTTAGCTTTGATGGCGAATCAACCAAGCTTGTCACACAACAACACACCTTATATCTTGGGACATCAAGCCTATCATCCATCACCTTACATGACACCGACCTTCCCCCAATACTCGATTCCACCACAACCACCCACCTCACATCAGCAACAATATCGGTTTAATGCACCTTCACCACAGTATGCTTCACAACTTCACCCAGCAAACATTGCACCTTATGCTCAATCTTCATATTCTTCTTATCAAGAGAATGCAGCATATCCAACAAGCTACCCTGATCAAATGAGTATTCCTTCTAGTGATTATGCAGCTCATCAAGACCAAGCAATGTACTGTGATGATGAGGAAGTCCCCGTTCCTGTATTCAAACAAGGTGCTGACCCAGTTGAAGTGTTAACCACTATGTCTGCTTATCTCACAAGGACTTTAAGCAAACGTGGATTTAGGGGATCAACTCCTACCAACAATCAGTTGAGGAATTCATCCAATTCTCGCCAACAAGCTACTATTAAGAATGGCAGGGTAATGGTTCAGCCTATTCAACCATATCAGGGGAGACCTACCACATCAACTACCAATGCTCGCACGGTCAATCAGGCTCCAATGGTCAATCCTGCTCCACGGGCTAATTCCACAGGCAAGTTGCGGATGATTACATGCTACAACTGCAAGGAAGAAGGACACATGTCCAGGGATTGCAAGAAACCCAAGAGGAGAAGGGATGGACAATGGTTTGCAGAAAAGATCTATCTGGTGAATGCTCAGGCACAAGGAAGGGAACTTGATGAAGAGGAGCTTGCATTTCTTGCTGATCCAGGGATTGCTGAACAAGACGTTGTCACCACACAGAATGCAGCATACCAAGCCGATGATCTTGATGCGTATGACTCAGACTGTGATGACTTTCAATCTGCAAAGGCTGCTCTCATGGCAACTATCTCCAGCTTAGGGCCAGAAAAGAGATCTGAGGTACTTATTAATACCACTGATAATACCACTGATGCTAGTATTCAACCACATCAAGTTGTGCAAGAGAGTGCTGATTCGAATGAATCTTCGGTGGTGAGTCTTTCAAATGAGGAGACAAACAATGATAGCAATATCAATGTGAGTCCCCAGACTTTGAGTGAATCACAACCGGGACCCATTTCGCATACGCCTACTCCTGCTCAACAAGATTTGGTCATGGTTCCTGCTACATTACTTAGCCAAATGAATGCTGCACTCTTAGAAACCTTAGCTAAGAATAAGAATTTGTCTTATGAGCTTACCTTAAGCAACGAGAAAGTTCAAACCTTGGAATTAGTGCCTTCGTCTAGTGTTCTAACTAATCCCGAATATGATCATTTTAGAAACAAACAAATGGGTCACTTGCAAGAAATCGAAACCTTAAGAGCAAATCTTTCTAAAGAACTTAGCGAAAAGGAGTTAGTGGTCACTAATTTTCAAAAACTTCAAACAGATTTTGAGTCACTCGAGTCTAAGAAGAATGAAATGGAGATTAATGCTGCTAATAAGATTAGAAGTCTAGATTACTTGCTTTTAAGACAATACTCTGCTTCTCAACTAGTGCACTTATTTGATGCTTCATTTAGAGAATTTAACTTATTACGTCAAAAAGGCCTCCCCCCTAATCCAAGGTATGCAAAACAAGCTTTAAGACATAGTCCAAGACTTTATAATGCAACCCAATTAGGATTAGTCTTAGACCCGATTGTTATTTTCGATGATCGAACAAGTAAGGATCTAGTTGATGAGGATCGGTCATACAATTCAGCAAAATATCCCGAGTGTGATTATTTTAAAATGAATAAGGAGCTTGCTAAAACAGATTTTAGAATTCGCTTCCATATGGACAAAGATCTCATTACAGCACCAACCTACATGTTGAATGAAGAAAACCCTAGTACATTTCCTACACTTGTCAACATGGAAGGTCCTAAGGAAATTCCAAAGGATCTTCCACCTGTTAGCACTGTATGGTTAAACTTGCAAGAGATTAATCAATACTTTACTAATTTTGACAAGGTCATTTTGGAATGTACGACTTCAAATGGCCTAAACGCCGGAGAATGGGCTTTCGAACACATGAACGAGGTGTTTAAAACTGAGATCAATCCATTTGTCGAAAGTCTAAAAGGAAGTTTTGCATCTCTTAAGGAAAATCTTGTGTTTGAAATTGGTGAAGTTCAAAAAGTGTTTTATGAAATGGACACCGCTTACGAACTACAACTAATTGAAAAAGAAAAGATTTTAACCGAATATGACCGATTCTTGTCTGCAGTAATCTCGTGTGATGTGCTTACTACTGTAAATGTTAATTATTCGAATGAGCTTACATCCGCTATGATTAATTGTGATGCTGTGAATATTTGTAATGATATTTGTGATGATGTTTGTGATCTCTCTGTAAATGTTGCTGATACTGTAAATGAGGAAGATAATCATTCTTGTCACGAATCTAACGCTGAGTTTTTAAAGCTACAAGATTCTTACAATTTACTTTTAAAACGCTTTAATCAACTAGAACAACATTGTATATCTTTAGAATTAAAACAACAAACTCAAAATGAGAATCTTTTGATATCAAATGGTTGTGAAAACGGTGTTGAGACGAGTGACAAGATGATTGCAATTGTTAAGGCATTAGAGGAAGAGATTATGAGATTGAAGAGAGATGTGTCATCAAATGAAACACTCAAATTGGAACTAGAGGCTGCAGAGTCTAAAAACCAGGTCTTAGAAATTAGACTTTCGTCTGTTCTAGGGGAGATGGATCGGACAAGACAGGGACTATCTGCTCTTTATGGTTCACTAGAAGAACGCTTCGCTTTTAATGCGGCACAACAACAATCTTATGTTGAACAACTGAACCAAAAGTGCGAGGAAATCTCTGACTTGAACATCTTGCTCATTGACAAAAATATGGTTTTGGCTGAGTTAAAGGAGACACTTCTTCTCACCCGACAAGAAGTTGTTGATAACTTAGCTACCGACTCTGCACCGTCCACTAGTGCTCCAACAACCAAGTCAGTAGTGCTTTATAAGAACCCGCTTCATAAGAGAAACCCGGTTACCTACGATGATTATATGAGGAATGCCATTAAGCATGTAGATCTTCTTAGGGATATTTTAGACGATCTTTATGCCTTAGATCCCTCAAGTAGCGACTATTATTCGGCTCATGAATATATTAAGCGAGTTCAATATTGCTTAGCATATTTGCAATACATAGGTAAACCAGGCTCTGCACTACTTACTAATAGGCCCATTGCTGTAACTCCATTCAATAAGACTCCAGGAGCAAAACCGTCATTGGCACAATCAAGTAAGGGACCTTTAAAATCTGTTGCTAATGTTCCCACTTTGCCTTCTACAGGATTAAAAGAGACTACTATGGCTAAAGGATCGCCACTCAAGAAATATAAGATCAAGCCCTCCACTAGTAGTGCCAAAAAGAAGAAAGTAGAAGATCACCATAGGAATGTTAGTTCAGTTTTAAATAAAAAGAATCATGTTAAGACTAAAAGCTCTGCGCCTGTGCAGAAGCCAAAACCATTCGTGAATTCTAATTTGAATTGTTGGAATTGTAATGAATGTATGTTTTCCCAACGTCATGATTTGTGTCTTATTGATCATGTGAATGAAATGAATGCCATTAAGAATGGTCTTGAATGGAAGCCAACGGGTAGAACTCGTGCCCAGGTTGGCTGGCAATGGCGTCCCACTGGTAGGACCTTTACATTAGATGGAACAATGTGCCCTTTAACTAGGAATGCATCCATTGAGGTTAGGTCTGAGCGTCCTTTAGTTAGGAACACTCGCACTCAAGTATGGAAACAACGCCCTTTAATTAGGTCATCCCCCACTATAGTGCCTATCAGTGAAGAAATACCTCAGGATTTAAGCCAACTAGAATCTACACCACCCACTAGGAAGAAAAAGGCTAGGAAATCTAAGAAACCTAGAGTTAGCAAATCTAAGATTATTAAATCTGTACCTGCTAATAACAAGGAACACTCAGATTCCGATACCTCTACATTGTCTTCGTGTGGTGATATTTTCAGGTGGTCCAAATCATCATGTGGTATTTGGACTCCGGTTGTTCAAAACATATGACCGGAAATCGCTCGATGCTCCGAAATTTCGTCAGCAAGTTTCTTGGTACGGTTAAATTTGGGAATGATCATATAGCAAAGATAATGGGGTATGGTGAATATCAGATTGGAAACGTGACGATTTCAAGGGTATAGTATGTAGAAGGTCTTGGTCATAATTTATTCTCAGTAGGACAGTTTTGTGATTCCAACCTTGAGGTTGCTTTTCGACAACACACTTGTTTCATCCGCAACTTGGAAGGAAAAGATTTGTTGAAGGGATCTCGTGGTGCAAATCTTTATACCTTGTCCTTACAAGACATGATGGCCGCCTCTCCAGTATGTCTTCTCTCTAAAGCATCTAAGACCAAGTCATGGTTATGGCATCGCAGATTATCTCATCTTAATTTTGATGCTATTAATCATCTGGCTAAAAACGAATTAGTTCGTGGTCTTCCAAAGCTTAAATTTCACAAGGACCATTTATGTTCCGCGTGTTCAAGGGGGAAAAGTACCAAGAAATCTTACAAGCCCAAAGCTGAAGACACCAATCAAGAAAAACTTCATCTTTTGCATATGGATCTTTGTGGGCCAATGAGAACTGAAAGTGTGAGCGGTAAGAAATTCATTCTGGTTATTGTGGATGATTTCTCCAGGTTTACATGGGTTAGATTTCTACGTACAAAGGATGAAGCACCGAAGGCTATCATCACTTTTCTGAAATTTATTCAGGTACGTTTGAATACTACTGTCCGCCGTATTCGTATAGACAATGGAACAGAGTTCGTAAACCAGACTCTTCGTGATTACTATGAAGGAGTTGGTATTTCACATGAAACATCCGCTGCACGTACTCCACAACAAAACGGTGTCGTTGAAAGACGGAATCGTACGCTTATGGAAGCTGCTAGGACTATGCTTATTTATGCGAACGCTCCATTGTTCTTGTGGGCAGAGGCTATATCTACTGCATGTTTCACCCAAAACCGTTCTATCATTCGGAAACGCTATGGAAAAACACCTTATGAGCTTCTACATGACCGTCAACCCGATGTTTCATTTTTTCATGTGTTTGGTGCTCTTTGTTATCCAAACATTAATAGTGAGAACTTGGGTAAGCTTCAACCGAAAGCCGATATAGGTATTTTCATTGGTTACTCACCGTCCAAGAAAGCATACCAAATTTACAACCGTCGTTTTGGCAAGATTGTAGAAACTATGGACGCTGATTTCGATGAGCTGACAACGATGGCTTCTGAGCAACACAGCTCTGAACCCGCGCTTCATGAGATGGGAACCGGTGCTATTAGTTCCGGATTAGTTCCCAATAATCCTACTTCTACATCATTTTTACCACCAACAAGGCCCGAGTGGGATAAACTGTTTCAACCGTTGTTTGACGAATTCTTTGATCCCCCAAATGATGAAGTTCAAGCACCTGTAGTGATAGCTCCAATCCCTGAAGTTGTTGCTCCTGCAAATGAAGCTTTATCAAATGCATCTTCAACTAACATTGAACCGGATGCACCTTCACCAAGTGATTCTCAAACTACACCTGAATCGTCACCCCTACTTGTGCCTAATGATGTGGAAGAGGATTCTATTGATCACGACTTGGAATATGCTCACCTGCAAGAGCTTCCTTTCTTTGGTGTAGCGATACCTGAAAACCCTTCAGCCGCGTCTACCTCAGAAGAAGCTCCTTCTATTGTTCACTCCAGACCACCTAGGATTGAAAACCATAGCACTAAATGGACAAAAGATCACCCAATTAGGAATGTTATTGGAGATCTAGATCGACCAGTCTCTACACGCCATCAATTACAAGAGAGTGCACTCTATTGCTACTTTGATGCATTTCTCTCTGAAGTTGAACCTAAAAATTGGCAGCAGGCTATGACTCAATCATCTTGGATTGAAGCTATGCAAGAGGAACTAAATGAATTTCAAAGACTTGAAGTATGGGAATTAGTTCCTCTCCCTGACAAGGCCAACATCCTTAATTTGTTGTGGGTTTATAAGGTTAAACTTGATGAGATGGGTGCAGTATTAAAGAATAAGGCTAGATTGGTTGCTAGAGGATATAAACAAGCCTTGGGTATAGACTTTGAAGAATCTTTTGCTCCTGTGGCAAGATTGGAGGCAATTAGACTATTCCTTGCGTATGCTGCTCATATGAACATGATCGTCTATCAAATGGATGTGAAGACGACATTTTTGAACGGTGAACTAAGGGAAGAAGTCTATGTTAGTCAGCCGGATGGGTTCGTTAGCATGGAGTTTCCTAATCATGTGTACAAGCTTAAGAAGGCTCTCTACGGGTTGAAACAAGCTCCACGCGCGTGGTATGATCTCCTCTCAACATATCTCATTGCGGAAGGCTTCTCCAAAGGCAAAGTGGACCCCACTCTATTCACTCTCAAGGAAGGCAACGACATGATTCTGGTACAAATTTATGTTGATGATATAATGTTTGCTGCCACTAACATAGAATTGTCAAATCGCTTTGAGAAGATAATGTCCACACGCTTTCAGATGTCGATGATGGGAAAATTTTCATTTTTCTTAGGATTACAGATTTCTCAGAATCCCAGAGGCATCTTTATTAATCAATCCAAATATGCTCTAGAATCTCTTAAGAAATATAACTTTGAAAACTGTGACCCCGTGGACACTCCAATGGTGGAGAAATCCAAGTTAGATGAAGATAGGAATGGGACTATTGTCGATCCAAAACTTTACCGTGGGATGATCGGCACCCTTCTATATCTGACTGCTAGCAGGCCTGATTTGCAATTTGCTGTATGCATGTGTGCCCGGTATCAGGCTCGGCCTACCGAAAAGCACCTACATGTTGTGAAAAGGATCTTTCGGTATCTAAAAGGAACACTTCATCGTGGTCTGTGGTATCCGAAAGATTCCTCGATTGCTTTAATAACATACGCAGATGCCGATCATGCTGGGTGTCAAGACACGAGGCGTAGCACTTCTGGATCTGTGCAACTCCTTGGAGATAGATTGATCAGTTGGTCTTCAAAAAGGCAGAAAAGCGCTGCAATTTCTAGCACGGAGGCTGAATACATCGCCATGTCCGGTTGTTGTGCTCAAGTCCTTTGGATGAGATCACAATTAACTGACTACGGTTTGGGATTTAACAAAATCCCGATGTATTGTGACAACAAGAGCGCCATTGCCCTTTGCTGCAACTATGTTCAACACTCCCGGGCCAAGCACATAGACATTCGCTACCATTTCATTAAGGAGCAGGTGGAGAACGGAGTGATCGAGCTGTATTTTGTCACTACTGAGTATCAGCTGGCGGATATGTTCACCAAAGCCTTAGATCGAGGACGAATCGAGTTTTTGATCGACAAGCTTGGCATGAAATCATTCACTCCAGCGACTCTCAAAGAGTTGGCAGAAGAATCAGCTGAATAGTCGTGGTAAACTATTCAGAGTATCCTTTGTTCGTGATCATGTATATTATCGTAAATATATAAACCACAAAAAGAAAATACAAAAATTCAAAACCAACAAAAATCATAAAAAATATAAAACCTACAAAAACCATAAAAATTATAAAATCAAGAAAAACCAAAAATATTTTTCGTTTTTAAATCGGGCATGTCTTTTAGTACGGTAATATTTACGGCCTTAGAAATGTCGATCAATATTGACACGGTGCCATAAATAGAGTCCGTATAAAAGTTGTACATTTTTTTTAATACATGCCCATTATGGCTTGTAGTTATTTCTGACTGCAACCCGGTTTTCATATTAAAGTCACGTATTTCCTTGGAAAACGTTGGCTCACAACGGGAATTAATTTTCTCGGGCATGATTTACAAGCCAAATTATGCAAAGGGATCAAGTTTACTTTACAACTTGGTCTAACACGAATTTATGTACGTCTCAGTGCATTAATTTGTCAAAATAAGAGAAATCTTATTGCCACCACGAATCAAACTTTTCAAGATATCAATTGGAAAATGTTTTTCATCATCATGTGCCTCGTTAAACAATGACTACGCTCTTTAAATAGAAAACGGGTCATCGTTTAAGGGGGAGAAAATGTTCATCATCTTTCACATCAAAAAGATCTTCAAAAGTTTTCAAGGAAACTCAAAAAGCTCAATGGTTAATGGTTGGTTTGCTTTGGCATTTGTCTTGTTGTTGCTTATAAGTTTGTCATGAATAGATTTGTGCGTGTGTTAAGTTAGCTTAATCACTAAGGCTCGGGAATTTAATTTAAGATAGGGTCAAAAATGACAAGTATTAAAACTTGGAAAACAATAGAATGTTGATTGAAGTAAAAAGAAATGGTGAGGGGTTAAATGTGACCATGTATCAAACTTACTAAAAGCTTGACCTAGTCAATCATCACCCCCCCCCCCCCCCCCGTTTTCTTCTCTCTCATTCAACTGTTTCCCTTTCTCTTTGCCGCCATTAACATACTAGAACACATACACACGAAATCAAACAAAACATCTCAAAATCATTCATCTTCTAGATCAAGATCTTCTAAAAGGTATCTAAACGGTTTAATCATTCATGCAATACAATTTAATTATCTCCTTTTAACTGGAATCAATTGATTGAAGTTACTGCTTAATTAGGGTTTAATTAAAATTGGGGGTTTTGTCTGGGATTTATTCGGAATAGAACAAATGAACTGCTATGGCCTTTAGAACACTTGAATCAAACGATTTCATGCTTAATTAGAAAATACATAAGTGTTGAAAACATTCCGAGTAAGAATGACTTTCCGAATAAGGCATTTATTCAGAATAGAAAGAACTTTCCGAATAGGAGGATTATTCCGCATGGAGAAATCTTTCCGCATAGAAGCTTTATTTTCCGAATAGAAAGGTTATTCCGCATAGACAGTTCTTTCCGAATAGGTACTTTATTCCGCATAGACAAAATTCTTTCCGAATAGGTACTTTATTCCGCATAGACAGTTCTTTCCGAATAGGTACTTTATTCCGCATAGACAAATTTCTTTCCGAATAGGTACTTTATTCCGCATAGACAAAATTTTTCCGAATAGAACTTTTTATTCCGCATAGGCTTAAACTTTCCGAATAAGAATTTCATTCCGCATAGAAAAATCTTTCCGAATAGGAGATGTTTGATTTATTCCGCATAGGCCCAATGTTCCGAATAGACTTTTTATTCCGAATAGGGATTTTATTCCGCATAGGCCAAATGTTCCGAATAGACTTTTCATTCCGCATAGGATTTTTTATTCCGCATAGATTGTTTATTCTGCATAGACCAATTATTCCGAATTGAATGTTTATTCCGTATAGAAGATTTTTGAATGGTTTACAAGCTTAAGGGATTAGGTCATATGTCCAATGCTTAGGTTTAAAGTCATAATGATATTCATATTTGTATGTATCAACCTTTGTGTTTTATCTTAAGCAGAGACGATGACTAACCCTACAGTACAACAAATACAAGCCACCAGAGCTGCCGCCATTGCTGAAGCCAAGACTCTAAAGTTTCTTCCAAACAACTTCCGTTTGAAGGAGGTATCTCATTCTACCCATAATGGATTTAAGGTAGGTACAGCCATACTTGATAAGTCTCATCTAAAGCATGCGCTAAGGAGAAGTGCTTCAGTGCCCTATGACTACCTTTACGAGTTCTGGGCTACCAAAGAGAGAACGTCGAACAAAATCACATTTTCCTTGGACAACAAGCAACAGACGCTTACTGTGTCAGACTTCAGGAAGATCTTTGGATTTCGGCCGACACTCAAAGGCCTATCATACTCAGCCAACCCGACTAAGGACCAGATCATGGAAATGTTCACTGCCATTGGATGTCTTGACATACGAACCGCGTCTGAGTTTACTACTGCCAAAGTTGGTCAACCATGGAAAGCTATTTTTGGGATTCTAAGCCGATGTTTAACACCCAAAACAACTGGGTTTGATGCTGTTCGTCCACCAATCATCAAGATGTTTTATGGTATGTTTAAAGGTATGGGTATTGATTATGCATCATTGCTGTGGGAGGAGTTTACTTTTCAACTCTTCACAAACACGAAGGGTAAGGTTAAAAGTTACCAGTACCCTAGGTTCATTAAGCTGATCATACATTACTTTATGGAAAACGATGCATCCATTAATAAGCGTGCAGGTAGTCGTCACCACACGATGGATGATGATGATTTGGTAGACTTAAGGCAGGAGACTCATTCGAATACGGTTATTCCTGGTCCCATTCCCAGTCATCTTCTGACCGATGAGATTATCGCATCTGATGATTACAAGAACTTGCTAAAAGAAATTGAGAATCAACGAGCAAGCATTCTAGCAGGTGAAGACTCATCTACCACGGTTAAGAGCAAAGGTAAACGGAAGTAAACAAATTTACCTGAACCCAAAGCCAAAAAGAAGAAGACTGCAGTTAAGAAGGGAAAGGGTACGGCTGATGAGTTAGTTCTCCACGATGAAGAAGATATTGATGATCCTGCTCTTAACAAGGCTGAGAGAAAAGCAATGAAGATAGCTCTTGAAAGGAGTAGGAGAGATACGGGTGGTAGTGGTTCGGGGGCTAAGATGAATATTGAAGAAGAGTACGTGGAACCAGATGATGTTTTTGAGTTTGGATCACCTGAAAAGTATTCTACTTCGAAGGAGACATCCACCCCCCCTGTTTCAGCAAGTGTTGCAAAAAGGACTGGTGCTCCTACAATCATAGTGTCTACTCAACCTTTAGCAACTCAACTTCCACCAATATAACCCGTACCAACCAGACCGGTTTCAACACCATTTCTTCCACCACCAATAACTCCCATCCTTAGTACCGTAGTAACAACCGAGCCTATTCCATCAACCAAGAGCAGCTCTGCAACGTCTACAATGGCTGCATTGGTAATGGCCGAAATGTTGGATAAACATACGGATAATCACAAAAGAGAGATGGATGAAATTCGCCAAGAGCTACATAGACGAGTTCAAAGTGAAGAAGCATCTAGGAAAGCTCAAGAAGGGTTGATTGCTAAGTTCGCTGCAGATATGGAATTTACACGTAAAGCTCATGCAGAAGAACTTGCTCGGGTCAAAAAGGCTGAAGCTGATAGGCATGCAGCACGAATTACGAGACTTCGAGAAATTAAGGATAACTATAAAGAGCAGAAAGAAGCTCTTGAAGCTTCTATTGAGCAGAGAGTCAAAGAATCCGTTGAATCCCTTATGCCTAAACTGCGTGATGAATTGAAGACACTCGCTGCTGATAACTTGATGATCAAGTCATCCAATCCTTCAGAAGCCGCCTACAAGATTGCTTATGACTTGACGGATTTTGAATTAAAGAAGATCCTCAAAGCTCGTATGAGGGAACTTGGATCGTTTGATAAATCTAGGATTCAACGGGCTCTCTTCAAATCCCTGAATGACGCTATCATGGAGGATGATAGGTTGTTCAAGACGTTTGGAAGTGTGGTACCCTACCACATTCTCCCTGAGGAAGAAAGGGAAGAGAGTGAAGAAGAAGAGGGTACTGGTGAAGAAGAGGAAGAAGAAGAAGAAGAAGATAAGGATGATGATGATGATGAGGATGATGATGACAAGAATGATGATGATGATGAGGATGATGATGATAAGATTGATGATGATGATGAGGATGATGATGATGAAGATGATGATGATGATGATGGTAATAATGGTGGTGATGGTAATGTGGAGAGTGCTAAAGGGAGCAACGAGGATAACGATAAGGATGATGATGGGGGTAAACAGCCTGAAAAGGGGGATAAGATTGCCAACTCAAAGAAACCTGCTAAGTCTGGAACCAAGTCTAAGAAAGATACAACAGCAAAGGAAAAATCTACTTCCACGGAATCCAGACGATCCAAGTGGCGCCACGATGTGAATGCTACTACAGCGTCATCTATTCCTGGTACATATATCGCTGTATCTATACCTGTTACCACTAACCCTGTTAGTTCTATTGTTGTTGCTCCTGTGATTGCAGAATCGGTAACTGAACCTGAAGCTGCACAACACTCACCCGTCCATGACACTGCAGAGATGCCTGAATCAGAACCAGCAGATGTTCACGTCTCCACTCCTCTACAACAAGACCCACAATCTACAGTTCCAAGCACAAGGGACTGGGCAGACACGTTGGAGATTGACGAGACTGCACCACCACAGGCTTGGATCATGGCAGCGGCGCAATATGATCCGATCACAGACGCTGACAAAGATGTCTTGTATCTCCGTATCCGCAGTCCGATTGACTTATGTGCATTTCTTGCTCATGAGTATAAGACTTCGGTTACTCCATCTTTGGTGAAGAAAGCACTGAAGGATAAGAGACTTCGCGCCAAAACCCGGTTAACCCAAATGGAGTTCGAGTATTATGCCGATGAGATCCTGAAAGCTCTGAACACCGTTCAACGGCCAGGTCTTCATGAATCAGAAAGAGCCCCACCTCCCCTTGATCCTACTCAAGATAATCAGATTGCTCTCGACTTCTTCGTCACCAATGATCTTGTGTATCTTCTGAAGGGGTCCTCAAAGTACGCAACCTCCCTGACCTTGCTGAAAGCTGCCAACTGGGGGACAATACCCTTTATCGAGGAAAAGGTAAACCGACTCTGGGTCCCAAAGGTAAATCGTAGTTATGATATGTATGCTGTCATAGGTGCATCACACTGGGACGAACGAGTTCGAAGGGCGTACAGGGGCTGCTGTCTAGTCAATTCAGGGAGTAACGTTAGATCCGATATCCGCATCTCCAGCATCTTAGGGTTGAAAACTGAAGCCAAGAATGGCTATTATCATGTGACGGAGATTCGCTTGAAAAGGGAGGATGACAGAGAATACAAAATCCAGCAGGGAGATTTTTCTATCATTCGCCTTGAGGATATCGAAGATATGTTGCTTCTGATGACCCGAGATCAACTCACACATATTCCTCGTGAAGACCTCATTGCCTTGAATACAGCACTTCGTATGTTCACACGAAGCGTTGTTATCAAGAAACGAGTTGAAGATCTTCAGTTGGGAGTCGAAAGCTATCAAAGGAAGCTCAACTTAACCCGTCCAGTAAATCAAGTTCTACCTCAACATGTAGATAAATGTCCTTATACCGGCATTTCTGTCCCAAATTGCGGCATTTTCTACTTGAACAGTCGAGGCTTAATGAAGTTTATGAGGGTGGGTGAGCTTTATAAGTATAGTGATGGGACTCTCTTACAAGTCAGAGGAAAGTTGGAGCATCTTAACTCGGGTGGGACTTTACCAGAGATGACCGAGGACTGGCATAAGGGTTATCGGCAGATGGCGAATTATGTGATCAAGAAGATTGATCAAAAGCTCCGTGAACGTAGATTGATGAGGAGCTTGGAAAGATTCGTTGGTGGTAGACCATATTTAGTGCACCACAAGCTGCTGCAACGATCCATCTAATGGGTCGTACATTTCAGGTCCACTTTATATTGGTTTTCAATTGTGAATATGTATATTTGTGAATATTGTGCTTTAATGGCTTGATGTAGTGTTAAGGTATGCTAATTTTTCAAGAATTTCTCACGAGATTCTAAATCTTTCAAAATATATCATACCAAAGCACTACAACTATCCCTTATTAACTTAAGGGGGAGCATGAACATGTTCTATGGCCAAACATCGATTTCATTTTTACCCAACGACCGGTTAATCCATTCAATATCCCAAATATTAATGGTTAACATTTTGGATAAGGGGAGAAAATGGGATTAAGGAGATTTAAATGATACTTGGCTAAAAGATGAAAAAGACTTAACGATTAATCCAACTTAATATGTGTAAAGCACGTGTTAAGGGGGAGCGTTTTTTATGATCAAAAACACCTAAGGTACGAAACTTTTGATTTCAATATCACAAGTACTTTAGGTGATTTTCAATAATTTTTCATGGTGGCAATTCCTTCCCAAAACACACTTAATTCACGACGAATGTGGTGACAAAAGGGTGGTAGGAATAGGTT
This sequence comes from Glebionis coronaria, assembly GCA_025667525.1. Lineage (NCBI taxonomy): Eukaryota > Viridiplantae > Streptophyta > Magnoliopsida > Asterales > Asteraceae > Glebionis > Glebionis coronaria. The sequence continues at coordinate 11,046,809 of CM046877.1, forward strand.
TAGTCCAATGATTCATCAGAGCCGATGGAATCTTCCCAAGGACAATTCCCTAGATAGAATTAGAAGTCCTAGGAAAGTTGGAGAAAGATTGTGAACGTAGCTGAATGTCGACCAAGTACTTAAGCTAGCACTGGAACAATCACAACAAGGTGCTAGTGATGACGTATTGGTAAGCATTGAAGGGGTTGAAGAATGAAAAAGAATTGTAAAGATAAAGGGTGTAAAGAAAGAAGCCCTCCTTACAACTTTAGGCAGAAACCGGGTCAATACATATGCTATTGAGGTCATTTTTGCTAATGATTCTCGGTATTGAAGAAAGACATCATGGACCCAGTGATGCAATGCACAACCCTTCCCAGCTAACTCAAATATCTCTCAAAAGGTATTTGTTTTAATCACACGGAGATCAACACGTTATCTATTGGTTTATTCACTCCGAATAGACTGGTATTGAAAAGGTGGCACTCCTCTCTAGCCATCGCTCACTAAATCAAAACGCACAATCGAGTCTAGAGCCAAGAGATCATCAAAAGTCTCATTAGGACACTTTCCATTTATTCCTTGCTTTCTCACACACTGTGAAAAGTAAGAGATTTTCATGAGTCCTACGCAGTATTCCTGTAATATTGCCAGAACATCCGAGTAATACGCAAGTATTACAATGAAGATGGAAATCCTGCTTGAGCCAACATCAAACAAGCTCATGGTAGGTTACACGTGCGGTTCTTTTAGAACCAATCTTGTGAAAAAACTGGAAAGAAACAGTGGTTTAATTCTTAATTGAACTTAAACTCGTTCCAGGCCTCTACGCATTATCATATGATTTTGCCAGAACACTCAGAGTGACTCTTTATTGATCACAGTGACGAGTGGAAATCCTTCTAGTGTTAACATCAAACAGCACTTGGTAGGTGACGTGCAAGATTCGTTATGAATTGAGCTCGTGACAACTGGAAAGCAACGATGGTGAAAATCTTAATTGAAATTCACTTGTTCCAGGTTTCATGAATTGACGGCTTCAAATCACAAGGATAATTTATCTAAGTGATTCACTCTTTATGTTCGCAGTCAGCTTTGGACGGTCGAATAAAGAGAACGGGTTTACCCACGAAATCCTGTCAGGAAGTTACTTAATTGAAACTATCCGTCACGGGTACGATATTTAATATCGTCCAACGGTCTTCACCGACCGGAGGTAAAATGCTACCGAATTAGAATAAAATGTTCAAAGCCATTTTATTCGTGTCGTTGCTGTGTACCTGTTAAAGACGATGGCGTTGCTGTGTACCTGTTGAAGACGGTGGCGTTGCTGTGTACCAGTGAAGACGGTGGTGTTGCGGTGTACCTGTAGAAGTCGTTCCCACATGCTTATGTTTTTCTGCATCAAAGTTTAGCAAAAATTCAAGAAAGTACAAGATAAAGTCTTCCGCTGTACCAAACTCTGAAACTTTCGAGAATTCAACAAAAAGACATAAGTGTGTGGAACATGAAGTCACGAGGAGGCAAATTCACAAGAAAGGCAAAGATCGCACGTGAAAGGCCAAAGAACAATGCTCTCAAGCCAAAGCCAAAAAGATCAAACCAACATATTCACAACAAAAGAAAGAAAAGAAGAAAAGACTACGAGCTAAAGAACGAAGACTTAGTATAGTATGCTAGGTTTAGAACTTTGTAACGTGGAGTGACCTCCCTTAGAGGGAGATTGTTAGAAATACGTTTTAACGTATATTAGAAGTATCGGTCACTCCACAATAGGATTTATGTTGTAATAGCTCGTAGTTAACAAATAGTTAATTGTTACTTATTAAGTTAAGTAAGAACCGGTCCATGGGCTTGTCATGGACCGGCCCAAGCCCAATGTAAGCTTGGAAGTATAAATACCCCTTTCCACCATGGAAAGGGGTTGGTTGTTGTTCATTTGAAACTTTCATATTAATAAAATCACACACATTTTCTCTCACTTTTTCTCTCTAGTTTCTCTCACTAGAAAACATCAACCCACTTCATAGATTCATAGGTTATCAATATTCTACAGGGGCGACACAAAAAATCTTGAATGCATCAGCATAATCAAGAATAGTGTCCGAGATAGGCCGATCGTTAAAAGTAATAATATTGAAAGCCTTTGTTCTAGAACGAAAGGCGTATCGAGAACCTACCAAGCCAAATGGTCGCCCTGCCAAGATAACGACGTATCGAAACCCGCTAACCAGCATGTAGTAACAATAATATATGAAATAGTTTTTTCGGTTATAGGCTCAGAAATGGCACCTTTCAGGGAAAACCGGATAGGTACGTCATGGCTGCAACCTCGCCAGGTTGCCCTGCCAAGATGCGCGTAATCTCAAATTTAACCGCGCCGATAAAGCTCATCATAGCCAAGTTATCACATATTCCAAGGATACATGCTCATATTGCAGCACATCGTAATTCATAATCCGACACATGAATGTAAATATAGTTTTATAATATGCATTGGTTGTCAAGATTCTCCTCTGCTGTAAGGTTTATTATATAATGTGTCGAATTTGTGTATATCATTTTCTAGGCGACACATTATCAATTTAATATCCCATCAATCTCTCTCGCTAGCATAAAAAACTATTAACCAGCATGCGGCAATACTAATATATGAATATCGGGCACCGTCCAAGGAAAAGAGGACACGCACGTCATGGCTGCAACCTCGAGAGGTTGCCCCGCCAACATACGTCGGATCTCGGTTTTAACCTGGGCCATTCAAGGTCAATAGCCAACCAAAGACTTGGGCCGCCAAGGAACGGGTCTATAACATTGGCATAATATTAAGGACTAATAATTTCTCAAACCGAGGAATACCAATAGGAGAATCGTGAAAACCAATGAAAAACTTAGTTGATCATCAAAATCACTTGTTTATCAACAATTCACTTGATCATAGCAATCAAAATATTATTTATGGGCATATATAACGGGCCTATCGTCGCCTGCCATCAACAGCGACAACGAAAGACGACTGTCACAATCGTCGCCTGCCATCAATAGCGGCAAAGAACCTTTCGTTAAATGAATATACTTGGGTCAAAAACCAAATAAAAACCACTGTACAAATAATAGTAAAGCAAAACAATATTCACCAGGTTAATAAGAAATACCAGAACGACGAAAACCAAGATGCACTAAAATAGCATCTCCCTCATCCCATCTCCAATATCGAAAGAACAATCAAGAACAACCCGGCCGAAATAAAATCTTATAAGCATCTCATCTCTAAGATCGAAAGAAAACTCCAATATTTAGGAAATCAATCGTTACAATTGAGTGTCTTTATCATTCTCCGATCGGATTGGATGAGGGTGTGTGTGGTTGAAATAGGTATGGTGTTTGGTGAGATATTGTGTTTGGTGAAGAGAATGGATGGGCGAGGCATGGGACGAACAGAGAAAGGCATGGGCGAGGAGTATTTTGAACGGCTCCCATTAGATCTTGCTTATTTTGAACGGCTATAATTAGATCTGTCTCACAAAGTTATATTGCTTTTTTATTCCATTTTCCATTCTACCAAATGAGTAAAGGGGGTAATTAGAACAAAAATATATAAAAATAAAAAAAATTCTAAATTGATATCTCTTAGTATAGACATAACTAAACGTTTCTTCAAAAATTGTAAACCTAGTTATGATGCCCGTGCACGCATGGGACTTAAGTATAAAGAATAATTAAATAATAATTTTGTTATTACGATTTTATATATACGGTATTTTTATTCTAAATAGTTACTATATCTTAATTACTAATCAACAAACTATTTACACCAAGCTTACACAACCTTACACCTACACGATTACAAATTCATGATTTTGTAATGCTTAATATTATTCTATAAAACAATAAAATTTTGATACTAATATAGTTACGATGCCCATAAGCCCACATGTTTTACATGATTTTGCATTATGTGATAATATTAATTGATATTTTGTATAAATGTTTGTTGCACAAAAGATTTGAATTTGTTTAACTGAAATGTTAGTTATCTTTTTCTAGACATTGTGTGTTTAGTAACACATAACGACCTTGGAAAAAAATATGTTGTTGTAATATGTCGAATTTTGTCTATTTATTTTCATCTCACACCAACGTTTTAGGTCCGACACTCATTTTGATATTTATATTAATGTTAATAATAATTTACATAAATTGCATTGTTTGGCTTTTTTAAGTGCCAAAATAGAAATAGATAATAATTTGTGTTTTTATTTAAATATTTATAATCATGTAATTTGTTGATTTTTTAATATAACATAGATGTTGTATTTTTAAAATAAAAAGTTTAGAATGTATAAAGTTTAAGAGGGTATTATACTTTTAAATCCATCTATTTAAAATTAAACCAATAAAGTTTTATCAATCCTTCCACTTTTTTAAGTTTTTATTATCACAAATTTGACACATATATCTTTTTACTTTTTCATCAAATTACTCCACCAAAATTTTTAATTTTGACTAAATTAAATAAAATTTTGACTTTTTTCCACCAATTACATCGCTCGATTTTACTTATGTGTTAAAATTAAACCATTTGATTGGTCTAATTATTTTTCTACAACCTTCACTTTTCACAAAAATTCTCAAAAGATCTAATCCTTTTGTTATTATAAAAGATTTTTAAAGTTTTTTACTTTTTAAGATATTTTGAATTTTTAAAGAAATTTGCACGAAAAAATTAATTACTTTTAACAAAAAAAGATCTAATTCTTTTAGAAAAAAAGACGTTTAATCTTTCTTATAGAAAAAATATATAATAATTAGAACTCTTTAAACGTTTTTATAATATTTATTATATTTTTATGATAAAAAATAGAAAATTTTAATTCAGAATTTTTCATTTGTAATGTTTTTCTTCTAATTTTTTCTTATAATTTAAGAATAACACTTTTTCTTCAAAAAAATTGATTTTTTAAAATCGTTCAAATCTTTTAAATTTTTTTATATTTTTTAGAAAAAAAACATTAAAAGATATAAATTTCTAAACTTCAAAGGAAAAAAAGTTTCTTTTCGATAGAAATTAAAAAAAATTCAAAAAGAAAAATGACTTTTTTTTTCGAAAAACTTACTTTTTTGATAAAAACACTTTTTCGAAAACAATTTTTTTAAAATGATAAGGTTTATCATACATCCCTATAGAAGGAAAAAGATAAGAATACATTCGCTTTTAGAATTTCTTAATTTTGAACGATAAAATTTTTTGCATCATCTTTCCAGAGGGATGCATGGTACACCGTTCACTAACGAAAGAATAGTTGGTGCCTAAAAAACTAACGAATCATGTAATTTATTTTTTAACATAAAATAAAGATGATTTTTGCACTTCTCTTTTTATTTTTATTGTGATTATCTAACTTGATCTATAAAATAAAGATGAATTATTTTTGTATTTAATTACATAGTTGTAGAAGGCAAGCGAGCAACAAGCTGCGCCGCAAACTCTTTTTGAATTGCAAAGCTAATTCTATTGAAAATGACATTTGTGGATTTAGGTGTCATAATGTTGATATTCGTAACGCGCTGAATTCTCTTCAGAAGCTCCATCGCTTCAGGTGCAAGGAAACCGAAGATGTCAAATGCAAAAGGAATAAACACGTGTTGATTTTCAATGCATGTTTTTTCATGTTTTGTCACTTTGCATGAGGCGGTTTTCAAAGAAGTCTGACCCGCTGTAAAACCCCGGCTACTAATTCCCACAAGAGGAGAAGCCCCAATCAGATCCACACACGCATGTTTTCCTCCAACCCATCCATAAACCAAAATGTCCGTCGGTTTAAATGTGAATCTTCCATCTAATGGGTCAATAAAAAAGTTCCTCTTTCTAAACGATTAATCCTCGTCTAAACGATTAATCTTTGAACCCTATCCATTCTCTCAACTAACGTCTACCACTTTTTGCAACCTTTCTTGGAATGTCTTATTTTACTTGTAAAGTTTATTTTGAAACCCAATAAAGAAAATTGTTAAATAAGCCATGAGAAACAATTGGGTTTTTGGATATCCCACAAAAAAGAAACTACAAAATGTTGTGTTTTAAGTAGGATGAGAAGGCTACTATAAAATGTAGGCTAGTTGATGTTCTCCAAAAATGTTAAATAAGCCATGAGAAACAATTGGGTTTAAACGAACATAAACGATAAAAAAATAAATGAACAAAGAAAAAAAACATAAAATTTATGAAAATATGTGTAACATCTTGTTTTATAAGTGTTATTTTGTTTAAGAATATCACTTTTAAAAGTATACAAATAGAAGATGTGATATACGAACATAAACAAATAAATGAACATAAACGAACCCTAACGAACGCATAATCGGACGTTCACGAACATAAAGGAACGAACGTGACTTTTGTTCATGTTCGTTCATTTAACTAAACGAACATAGAAATTTGTTTCATGTTCGTTCATCTAATAAATATACGAACATAAACAAACATTTTACTAAACAATTCATGAAATGTCCACTGAACGTTCAATTCATGTACAACCCTATATATCTCCATACAATCACTCTTGCTAAACACACAAAACACATTTTATATCTGAAACACATTTAACAAACACTACATGGAAACCACACACACAAACATACTGTAGTTATCATGATATAGACCTTTTATTTATGTTACTTATAGTTGGAACAATTGATTTTGTGGCCGAGTTGATGATGTTACATGTATATCAACCAAGATGGTAAAGTTGCAACAATGAAAAATGTGGACTTAAAACAATCCATATTTTTGACAATGGTGATAACTGATAACCAATAACAGGTGGCTACTACTTTTTTATAAACAAGAGAAATAGTATATTTTCATCCTGCATAGATGAAGGAAAAGATATATTGCTAGTTTATATATTAAGGTGAGTGTGTCTTACACAAGTTGGTATTTAGACATTTTTATTGTCATGGTATGTGTCTGATTGTGAAACACAATCAATGTATCTGCCATGATTATAAATTTGAAAAAATTGTTAACTTTTTGTGTTTCGATTATACGTTGGTTGCTTTATTTTTACAATATACTTTTTCTTAATTGGTGCAGGTAAACTATTATCATCAAGGTATCGGTGGGGTTGTGATTCGCAACACACCGACCGGATAGTATTGATGATAAATTTTGTTCAAGTTGTAAACTTTTTTGCATTTTTAGTTGTAGATTGCTTTATACGTAGTAATTAATTGACCACCATAATACTTCCATATAATCTTTTATTTAATTCTCTTTACGTTATAACTTACGAGAGACAATTGGGTTTTGGATTATCCCACATCGAGTTGTGAAGAAAAGTAGTTACAACATCTTGTGTTTAAATAGGATGGTAAGGCTACCATTAAACGTAGGCTAGTTGATGTTCTCCAAAATCTTTTTAGTTTTTTGTTTGCCAGCATTTATTTACTTGTAAATTGCAAATTCATATGCGGGAAAGCATCTATATAAAAAGTCTTTCAGAAATTTCGATCAGCTTATAAATATTATATATAACTTTTTTTCAAACCAATTATTTTACGCAAAAATGCAAGCTTAAAGATTAAAGTCGAGTAAAGCCTGCATGAAAAACACCTAAAGCTAAATTATAATTGAATACTTGAATCAACATATTGTGATTCAAGGAATTGAGCACTTATAACAAATTTTTAAGCTTTTAAGACGCATGATGTTAGTCTTTCAAACTCAGAACGTGTCTTATGTTGTTCAAGGAATGTTTTATAGTAGCAATCTCAATCCTAGCTACCAGATTTGACGTCCATCGTGAATGTAAATATCTTTCAACTAAGGCGAATACAATCTTTGTTCAAACTAAGGATCCAGCTAGCTAAGCGTCAAATTACAAAACGCACTTGATTAACATGTATAGGCTTAATCATGCTTGGAACTTACATGAACAACACAAGACCATGGAAGAGTTCGCTATGAACTCAATCGCGAACAAGCTTGTTACACCTTTAGTGGCTTTATAGAGGGCATGATCTACACCAACGTATCGCCTTTTTGTATATTACTGTAGTAACTTATGTTCATTCAAAGTATAATGGGTAAAACAAATCAACAAGGTATAGTAAATAAAACTAAGAAAAAATTTCATGTTTGGTCCCTATCGTTTACACCAAACATCGTCCCTATCATTTACACTTTGGATAAAAAATGGTCCCTATCTTGGATGGACGTTAGTTTTGCCCGTTAAGTCTTCTGGCTAAAAGGGTATTTTAGTCCTTTCAATATTTTTCTTCATTTAATACCTAAAACCCACACACATCACGAATCCTATCCAAAACCCCACCCCACCCACGTGTCTTACACCTTACCCACCACCCACACACAAATAAAACCTTTACCCACCCCACCGTCACTCAAAAATCACTTTAAAAAAACACATCACCCTCACCGTCACTCATTTACACACTACATCTCATCATCCTGAATCACAAAAAACATAAAACCCAGATCTTCAAACCACGAGATTCGTGTCCATTTACCAAAAAAAAAACCACGATACATGAAGATCTGCAAATCTCAACAATGAAATAAAAAAATAATATGATTGATATGAACGGATTCAGGTGGTTTGAGAACTTCGAGCTACTGGTGGTCATATGAACGGATTCAGGTGGTGGTGTAAATGGCGCTTTTGATGGCTCAGTGGTATATGTGGATAAGACTGGTGGCGACACCAATTGGGTTTCGTTTGGTGTTAGTAAAGCAGGTGGGTGAACCGAATTAGAAGGTTTGGATGTCGGGGAAGTCGTATGGGTTTATGCCTAAAAGGAATGCCCATACGGCGTTAAAGAGTGTTAGGAGTAATTTTGCAGGGTATGTTTGGTTTTTGAAATGTGATTTGACGCCTGTTTTTGATGGTTTGGATGGTGGTTTGATGGTTGCTTTTGTTGAGAAATGTGTTAAGGATCAGAAAGTTTTGTGCTTGATTAAATCGGGGCTAAAAGGGTCGTCAAAATCAGGAAATGAGGAGAGTGAGAAAAAGTCGTGGAGAAATAAGAGAACGAAACAGGGTTTGAAGAAAAAGAAAGTACTTGATGAGAATGAGGCTAAACCGGACCCATATTTGTTAAGAGTGTTTTATGATTTTGCTGCATACGTCTCATCCATTTGTTGTTTTTTAGTCCAATGTTTTTTTAATGGCTGTAAACAAATCTCAACCATTCATGGTTTAGATATTTTGATGCCATATCAGAATAAAATATCAGCCATCATATTCATGATTGCTTTTTGTTTTAAGAGTATATCTTCAAGTGAAATGTTTGTATAAAATAATTATCTTTGATTTGATATAATATACAAGGGGGCGGTTATTTGAGGGAGAATCTGGAGAGATTTTGATGGCGGTTAAGATTAAGGTCTGTGATGAATGGGATTGGGGTTTTGGGTTTCTGGGCTTTTTATTGTGGAACAGATCTGGTTTTGTTTAAGAGAGAGAGACAGATCTGGGTTTGGTGACGAGGGATATGAATCTTTGGTTGATGAATTAAGTGATGGTGGGTGTTAGATTTGTTTTTCAGATCTTAGATGGAGGAGCAGGGTAGGAGGGAGAGAAAGAGAGAGAGAGAGATATGGAGATGGAGATGTGTGAGAGAGAGATAGGAAATAAAAGAAAAGAAAATTAAAACTTTTAAGTATATAAAAATATAACAAGTGAAAGACTGAAATACCCCTCCTCTCTCAAGACTTAACGGGCAAAACTAACGTCCATCCAAGATAGGGACCATTTTTGATCCAAAGTGTAAACGATAGGGACGATCTGTGCATTTAGTTTGAAATAGGGACCATACTTGATGTTTGGTGTAAACGATAGGGATCAAACATGAATTTTTTCTAAAACTAATCCAAGTATAAGCCAACGTTTACTAAATCACCCAGCTATCAAAGGATATAAGGCATGGTCGATCTAAAGAAGCCGGTATCGAGTCTTGGTTGAATCAGCTCAATTTCGTCTTCTATTATCGAAATGAAATTAAAACAAGTCGTTATTCCTCTTGTTTGTTTGAGGGTGCTTGGGATTGATAGTTTTTCTAGCTTATTCACGTTATCCAATAAGCACTTTGTACGTTGCCGCGTGTTTGGATCACATAAGCTGCTTTTGATCATTTTCGAGCTAAAATACTACATGGAAGACCAATATTTCCTAGTAAGAGATACCAATGTGGCATGTTACATTTTTGTGTTAATGTAGTGATACCAATGTGGCCCAAACGTAGGAGTAGGAGTATGCACATGATATAAAACTTTGATATGCGGTCACAACCATTTGGTTTCCTATAGTGATGGCAACTCGTGTCGGGTTCGGGTTAGCGGGTTCGTGTTATCAGGTTAACGGGTCATGTGTTATCAGGTTGACGGGTCAGAAATTCTCGACCCAAACCTGACCTATTTGACCTATTTAAATAATCTGGTCAACTATGTCAACCAGAACCTGTTTACACATAACCCGAACCTAACCCATTTAACCCATATATATATTTGGGTTGGCGTTAAATTGGTTACATGCAGGGGCGGAGCTAATAGGGGGACTAGTGGGTGCTGAGCCACCTTCCTTCATCTTCAGATTTACTAATTTCCGAATCAAGAAAACCTTATTCGCTGCTGAGGGTTTTTCGTACATGTTAGATAACGCCTTGACCAGCCCAAATGTTGTCTTTTCATTGACAATGTTATAAGCAATATTTTTGCCAACGACAATCTGACTACACCAAGGGCCTGTCGATCCAACAATTCCCAATCAGCCTGTGGCATCTTTTCTGGTTTAATACCGGACAACGGTTCATGTAATTTTTTCTGGTAGAGGTAATCTTCGATTTGCATTTTCCAAAATCCGAAATCGTGACCTTCGAATTTTTCGATCTTAACTTTCCCATCTTCAGCCATAGCTCTGATACCAGTTGTTGGGGCTATTCAACAAAAAAAGTTAAGCACTTCCTATAAATGATAAACAATTTCGGTAAAATGTGTGGAATAAACTTCTGAAAAATTAACCAATAGAAAATTCGTTTTTTGATGTGGAAGTTCAGACAGAGCTGCAACCACAGAGCATACGACGAATATCTAAACCACGAGAAACTGAGAAATAAAACTGAACACAATATTTAACGTGGTTCGGTCCTCCTGCCCTACGTCCACGGGAAAACGAGAGAGAGAGTCTTTTATTAACACAAAGACATTACAATCATTCAAGGCTAAAACTGCACTTGAAATCTGATCACACACAATAAGGTATCACTCAATATTTTGGCTACAATACTGCACAAAATATATACCTTATATATTACTCACTATGTGTTATTGTGTATATGGGATGGAATGCCAACTGAGGTTGCCAACACCTCTATTTATAGTTTTGATAATAGACCTTTGGTCCATGTGAACAGCCGAATGATATCTTGCAAATCCATATCTCTGACATTATTCGATTCTCAAAGATATGATCAAAGCTGATAGGATCTTGATCAAATTATGTAGGACCCACCCAGATCTTGGTCAAACAATGTAGGCTATGCAATTCTAACAGATTTCTAACAGATTGTCTGAGTTTTATTTTGAGTTTAAGATAGTTTCTTTGGATATAGCAAAAGAGACTTACGGTGAAATTTTGCAACAAGAGTATGATAAAGGTTTTATGACGATGTTGGAATTGGGGCTCATGGGAGAATGGCTGTGTTTGCTTTGTAATAACTATTGTATAAATTGTGCAGATATATGGGTGATTAAGGTTGATAAAGTGAAAGATTCTTGGACTAAGTTGGTATTAGACGAGTCATAGGGCCCAAGCCCGTTTTTGACGAGGAAGGGTATCAGCACGCTTATTACACGTTTTGCAAGCTGTATAAGCCCAACCATGCTCCTTGTGTATTTTATGAATTGTTCCATACACAATATAGTGTGTGTCCGGTTCACAATCACGGATGCATCCGATCATTGTTTTAACACAACCATGAAAAAACTTAGCAATAGTAACAACTTTAACTTCAGGCGCAACCAATTCAATCTTTAGCTTGTTACCATCAAACCTTTCGCGTTCTTGGACCCTCTTTTTAAAAGCAACAACCTTTGGCATCTTAGGATTTGAAAATATTTTAGAACCAAACAGAGCATTGTGGATAGCCGGCACTCCATCCTAGTATTTAACTTTCCCAAGCTGAAGAATGATAACTAGATGTGTGATCAATTTGCAAACAAGCGTGAAACAATCAAACATCTGGTTATCATTTATACGTCTGATGAATATGACTATATCAATCTTTGTTGTCCCAGGAAATGGTGAATTCCCTAGGCGCACATGTATGCCAGAATCTTTCAACATTTATCAATGCAAGTGAAATTTTTTTTAATGAAGAATGTTCATCAATAACTAGAATTCATCACGTTGCGTTGTACTTTTCTATTATTTATGTATCTTTAGTTTGTTTGTTCCCGGATCACTTACTTTAGTCTAGTTGTCAGTGTTTGATGATGCGGGTGGCTTAGATTCCTTTTATGACAAAAGACCATCATGAAACCAAAGACTCAGTTTCGGTGTTTCATCTTATGGTTAGCAGTGGCATCGCTTTTATATCTTGTGTGTCTTGCCTAACACCAGTTATTGTTTGACGTGACACTATTATATATGATTAATCACGCCTAGACCGATTACAATCTACAAAGTAGTGGACCGCATAGCGATTCACGAAAACATAATAAACTTTGATTCATATTATTTCAGAACCTCATCATGAAAAAAAATACTCGGTTTCACCTTATGGCCGGTTAGCTCGGATTCTAGTTACTGAAAAGCTTTTCAATGTGCCAAAGTTCAAAAGGGGAGTTATAAGACATAAATAACAAACAGGTTTTAACAATGTATGAAACACAAAGGGTGTAAATATAAATCTTAAAAAACATTATATTTGGATAGTATACGGAGTATATATACAGTATATTCATAGGCCAATGGTCTTTTTATTAGTTTCAGTTTTTCACAAAAGCACGACGGAATTAGAAACCCTAATTCAAAAAAAGAAAAAAAACCAAGAATGGCTCCCAACGATAAAGAAAAATCAAAGAGAGCTGCTAACTGGATTCCTATAGAGATCGTTAATGAAATTCTGCTAAAGCTTTCTGCTGAATCGTTGTTACGATTTAAGTCTGTTTGTAAAGAATGGCACTCTTTAATATCCGATCAAAGTTTCATTACAACTCATTTATGTTTAGTAAAATCTAACCCACGTCATCGGCTGGTTTTCACCATAAATGAAAGTAAGGCGGTGTTTGTTTTGCAAATAAAGTCTGAACCGCCTCTGACTCTTACCAGTCATACGCGGTCAGACATTTAAGTTGTTTGTTTTTTTTCATCACATTCAGAGGAGACCAGACATTAATCATCTGACTCAAGTCAGATTTTGTGCTAGTCTGTGACTGTCTCTTAACCTTGTATGAACGATCTTCAAACTTCAAATATAAACGCCCACCTTCATTTTAAGTCATAAACTACAAGACCATCTCAAAAGGGTTGTGGATCGAGACTGATCTTCATGAGTTTGTTCAAAAGGACAGCCATACTTGCAGATATGAGAAAAAAAATATGTACTTGCCACTTGGTGAGAGAAAGTTTCTTGGTGGCTGTGTGGTTAGATAGAGTTGTGACTTTATGTGTATATTATATTTCTAGGGTTAATTTGGTTAATGGGTTGGTGATTGGTCCGGTCTTGGTTTGGGGTTTCGGACCATTTCGATCCTCGGTCCGGTCTGGTCTTAGCCGGTCCGGTCCGGTCTCGGACCGATGCTCAACCCTAATTTGGACTACGATCTAATTTAAGTTCCTTGATATAAATATCGTACTTTTTTGAAAATTCGGTACAAATTGTTAACCGTAACTCGTTGTTGAGAAAATGTGAACCGAAATTACGTGCATATGAGAATTTCAAGATTGATATATTTATATTCAAGCTATTTATTTATCTTGTATGGTTAGCGTTTAATATATATATATATTTAAAAACGGAAAATTAAAATCATTCAGACAAGTATAAAAAACAAACAACATTATTTCATTCAGATTCAGACTTTATAGCCGTCTCTTACCAGTAAGAGGCGGTAGTCAGATTCAGACCCAAAACATCTTAATGAAACAAACACCACCTAGCGCTATCCTCTTTGTGATGTGTTGTTTGATAAGTCTGTTGATAATGTGTTAGAGCATGTTAATCCATATCAACTATGTGGTGATTCCAATATTCAGATAGTCGGTTCTTGCAATGGATTGTTATGCATCGTTTAGTATGGACGTGTTTTTATTTATTACCCTGGTGTTAGAGTACGGAGTAAGTTATATTATGATCCTTTTAGGTTCAATTCTGACATGGTGTATGGTTTCTGTTATGAAGAGTCTAGCGATGATTACAAAGTTGTTGCAATATCTGGTGAACATCAAGTGAAGATATGCTCATTAAAAACTAAGCTTTGGAAGGAAATAAATTATTTTCCTCGTCATGTTGGGTCGCTTGAACACGGTGTATTTTCAAACGGAGCTTTTCATTGGGGGATTTATAACAAACAGTCTGATTCATATCTTGAGTGGAAGATAGTTTCTTTGGATATAGCAAAGGAGACTTATGGTGAAATTATGCATCCAATAGAGTATGAGAAAGATTTTAAGACATTTGAATTGGGGTTTTTGGGAGAATTGTTGTGTTTTCTTTATAAGATTTATCATGTAAATCGTGTGGATATATGGGTGATGAAGGTTTATAGAGTGAAAGATTCTTGGACTAAATTGGTTTCCATCTCGCATCCAGATCATCCAAATTTGGTCCCCAGTCCTACGGCATATTGGGCTCCTTTGTGTTATTCAAATGACGGAAAACTGTTGGTGCATTGTGGGATGAAGTTGGTTGTCTTCGATTGTATAAATGGTTCATACTCACAGATAAAAAAGTTAAATGTAGTATTTTCTAAAGCGTGTATTGTTGTTGAGAGTTTACTTTCACCTTCTTTTCTAGGCCTTCTTGATAACAATGGTGATTAAAATTAAGGTAAAATTTCCTCTTTTAACTCACTTTCACTTTTGCGTTAGTTGTAATTAACCATAACTTGTTCGGAATTTGAGTAAGTACCTGCAGAATTAAATGGACAAAGATATCATTAAACTGAACAATTACTTTAGTGCTATAAGCATTGTTAAAGTTTTGTAATGATTGCATTGAGCTAAATTGAAACACTAGTTTGAAAATTTGTAAACAAATGTGAATTGGTGGGAGTAACAGGTGCTAATGGTTAAGAACATGTGGATCAGTAGGCTAAAAAGCTTATAAAACTGAAGTTGTCACATATTTTGTTAACGTTAAGTTTGATGTGATCATCCGGTTAGACGTGTATAGTAATCTAAGGCGCTGTCATGGGACCGCACCATATTGAGAGGGTTGAACTAGACCGACCGGATATCGGTCCAGTCCTCAATCCATTTATTCCTCATTTTTGATCCTCGGTTCGGTTTCAACCTGACACACAATCGACTATTTTACCTTGTTAGATCAGACTGGACCAACGGCTCAGACCGAACTGACACAAGTCCGGACTGAACATTTCGTTCTAGGTTTGCTTTAAAATCTGGATCAAATCGATTTTCAATCCGGTCATGTCTTGATCGGTCCAATCCAAACAGAACTTTATTTTCGATGTATAGCCCAAAAAAAAGAAACTATATCCTATTTTCATCCGGTTTTTTTCAAAGTTTTTATGGATTATACGAGGAAAGTTGTCTGAAGTTTGAAGCCCAATAAGAAAATGTTGGACTTTTGGTTCAATTTTCTAACAGTGGAGCATGACCCATGTGTTTGATTCAATTTTCTAACAGATGGGGCATCAGTTTTGGACTTTTGGTTTTCCTTCAACTTAAATTAACTATTTAAAGGTTCTTAGTCAACTTACCAAAACAATGAAAATGAGCTTTTAGACCCAAGAGAGTAGAGGTGCAAATCCAAACCGGATTTTTAAAAATCCGGTAAAAAAATCCGATCCGGATTTTTCAAAAACCGGATTTTAAAAATCCGGTCCGGATTTTTTAATCCGATCCGGTTAAACCGGATTTCCATTTTTTCCGAAAATCGGATAAAACCGGATAATTTACCGGATTTATCCGGTTTTTAAAAAATCCGGATAAATCCGGTTTTTTTTTTCTTTTTTTTTTTTTTTTTTTTTATAAATATATTCGGATTTTTACCGGATTTTTTTACCGGTTTAACCGGATAAAACCGGATAAAATATTTAATTTTTTTTAAAAAAAATGTTAATAGTGTGGGAGTCGGTTGGTTTTATTTTAGGGCTCTAATAAAGAAAGTGATTTGAAATTTTTGATGAAAATTTGGGTTTGGCCGCCCATCGTGTGGTGAAAGATTGGAATTTGGATGTTTTTTTTTTCCTTTTTTTGAGTCGTGTCTCGGAAGCTTTGTGATTTTGCCGCTTTTTTGTGAATTTTGGTTCCTCCATGTTTTGGTTTTTTCAAATTTTCACAAGTTTTTGTTATTTGCTGCTTTTTTTGAAATGCATACAAATGTTTAGATATTTTGCTTAATTAATTTAAGTTTAAATTCACTCGGAACTTTTCATTTTATCACGTGGGATTTTTTTTTAATGTTTTATGCTTGTATTTTTCTTTAATGTTTGTAAATAAAATTCGAAAAAAACCGATACGAACTTTTTAACCGAAAAAACTCGATCCGAACATTTTTAACCGAAGAAAACCCGATCCGAACATTTTTTACCGAAAAAACCGATCCGAAAAAAAATCCGATAACGAAAATTTTTATCCGAAAAAAACCGATACGAACTTTTTAATCCGAAAAAATCCGATTCAGAAAAATCCGATCCGATCCGAATCCGGATTTTCAAAAATCCGGATTTATCAAATCCGGATTTTTGAAAATCCGAATCCGGTTTAATCCGATTTATTCGCACCTCTACAAGAGAGTGGTGGCGTTTTCGTTTGGCTGATGGCTTACAGCGTCGCATTTGCCACGACACATTGCTCTGGTGCTCGCGCCATGGCCGCTGGTATTGTGGTTGCCAAACAAGAATAGCGTTTTCGGCGTTTTCGTTTAATTTTCTTTTTTCAAATTTTTGACCGTTGGTATTTAAAAAACTAGCCGGTTTAAAAAACACATGACATTATTTTTTTCAAGGCTTATATTTCTTACAAAATATGATATCATAGTGATTTTTGTGGAATAACTTATACTTTTGCGTCATCCCTTCCTTCCCATAAAACTACTCTATCGCTTTCGGTACACATATCAAGGACATCTAGTCATGTTGTCTGCCAAGTGATTTTCTGTTTGTACATATCACATCTAGTTCAAATAATCAGGATCGTCCCGTGAGTTTTGAAAACCCTGTGTAAAAACTACACTATAAATTTGTTGAACGGAAAAACAATTCAAAAAATATGAGAATATGTTGTAAATATTGGAGAAAGTAATTATTGTCTTTTAAATGTTAGAACTCAGTAAAAGGTATGCTCAAGTAAACCATTAGATATATTGGACAAACTTGTAACACGTACAGTATTTGATAATTAGTAATAAAGAAAAGGTTGAAAATGATGACTTTGCAAAACTGTGGGTAAAAAAAAGTTCAAAATCCTATAAGATAAAAAACGTTGAGAGTAAAAGTTGTATATATTTCAAAATTATCATTTTCCACATCCGATTAAAACATTTTTTAAGGCGAGTTAGTAGTTAGTGATTCAAGCTTACAGTGACACGCAGTATGTAAGTCTGGAACCTTCTTTTTAGGAGATAAACCCCACTCATATTTCTATATAATTCGGGCTCCTGAAAATCTTTAGTGAGACTCACACTCGAGACCTCTTCGAAAATATCTCCCCAACATTACGCTTGATGGCCAACTGAGTTAGCTCAGTTGGTTCCGATCAAAACATTTTTTACTCTTTGTTTAAATTTAACTCTAAAAACACTCCACGACATTACTTCTCACCTTATGTTGTTGGTAAGAGTCAAATAAATATACATTTTCAACACATTCTTAACAGTTTAGTACCATAAATCGAACTAAATCAACCAATAGATCTAATATCGTGGAGCCCTTTTAAATTTGAAGGCCTTGTGCGATTGATCATTTTACACATGCTCAAATCCAACCTTACAAATATTCACTAAATCACTTTTTTTTTGCCAACATGATAATTGTTTTGTTCTAACATGATACGACTTACAAAAAGGCTTCAACAAGCAAGTTGCTAAGATAACCCATAAACTATTAACTATTTCCCAGGATACATTACCTTCCAATTCTATATATCTTGCGCTCTTTTCATTACCAAATAAAAAAATTACTTATTAATTTTATTACTAATAAAGTAAACAGGTATTTAAATTATTAAAATACATTAAATATAAAAGTAGTCAAAAAAATTTACATCATTTGCTTACTAAAGAAAAGAGTTATTAAAAGTGTTAAATTTTTACTTACTAAATATTGAGTAATAATAGACTTTTATTGATTTACTCGATTATTTACTCGCTTTGTCACATAATTATAGTCCATGTTTTATTTTGTCTTCAAATAATTGTCCACTTTCAAAAATATATAAGAGATTCTAATAAAGTTTCATCATATAATCCTCACTTAAGGGTATTATTATAATTTTAAATAAGTCCTAAAATCCTATTAAAGATCACAAAAAGAAATGTGATCTTTAATAGGATTTTAGGAGTGTTTTTTGAAAAAAATAAAAACAATTTAAAGCCAACGGCTAGTTTTTTGAAAAATCAATTGTTTTTAAAAAAAAACTCCTCCAAGCCAACGGCTATAACCCAAATAGAAAAGAAAAAAAAACAAAAAAATTAAAGCTCTTGGCGCGAGCTGTTACTGTTGGCGCGGGGCCCCGTACAGTGTGCCAAAGGGAGGGTGGCGCCAACGGCTTAACAGCCAGCCAGTAGCCAACCGCTCCCCTTGCTCTAATTGTCACAATCGAATATACAATCATAGAAATTCTACTTTTTTACAAGAACCATTTAAAATAAAAAATTATGGGTGGAAGTTTGTTATTTTCATTATTAGAAAATATGAATGCGTTCAGGGGTAGACCTCGGTGATTCCCGGGGTTCACGGAAACCCGGTTGATGTTTATCTCGTAATATAAGTTTCGGATATATAAAATGTAAAACTTTAGCTAAAATAATGGGTATAACATAAACTTAACTAAGATTTTTTCCAAATGAACCCGGTCCTAATTTTTTGTTACGTAAATACTTTTTAATTCGAATTTTGGATACTCGTAGATACAAAAATTTTATTCAAAATATCAGATATTTGTTATCGCAAGTTTCAGATATCCAAATTCATGATATATATTGTTATTAACAAGTCCCTTAAACGATTTAAATTAACAACTTAAAATTATCGTTGAAAATTACGCATATCATATTTACATTTTAGCCCACAAACATTCATGAGATTACTCTTACAATATCTGTTTAAACTCACGTGACAATTATTAGTGAAAGAGATTTCAAACTTGTAGAAGATATGATATTCAATGAAAAAACAGAAAAAATGGTAGCAAAAAACCAAGAACCAAAAAACTAATCAAAACTTTTGGTTCTAGATTTGATTTTAAAAAACTTATAGCCGAAATCTTGTTTTTTTTAAAACTGTCTAAAACCGCCTCATGATTACTCATAATCAAAACCTTCGATACTCGTAAAAATATTATGTGCACCTGATAACCTACAGTTCTGGGTCCGCCTCTGAATGCGTTACACAATTAACCTAGCTAGTCGATCAGTAATATGAAAATATTATTATGTTGGGTTTTGCTAACCAATGCCCAGTGGGCGGAGGTTAGTGTGTAATTAATGAATACAAATTTTCTTAATTTATGTGAAAATACATTAAAATATACATTAAATAAACTCAGTAGTTACCATATTTGAACATTATTTTCAATAAAATTAATATGCATTTAATGCGTTTTATTGTCAATTAGGAAATTTTTCATTCATTTATTGTACGTTAACCTCCGTCCAGTGGGCATTGGTTAGCAAAACCCTATTATGTTAGATCACATATTATCTCTCAATTTTTTCTTAATCCTAGTTACTCTATAAATGAAAAGAAAAGTGACACTTGAGAGACTTGTAAGAATATAATGTTGTTTTTCTGGATAAAAGAAAATTCTTATCCCGATAAAATAAATAATGTAATGTTATTTCATGACGTATAAATAGTTGAGAGACTAAAACTCAACTAAAACTGAGAGACTAAAACTCAACTAAAACACCGTTATCATGACGTATAAATGGTATAACCATTTGAGATGCCATAATAATATAATTTGTACAAACAGTTGAATTTTTTTACTTTTTTATTTTTAAATCCACTTATTGTTACTATTACAGATTAGCTTATTGTTACTGTTGTAAAAGGAAATTGCAAATTATATATAGGGGGTGTTTGAGATTGTTTATTAAAAATAAATTATTTGTTTAAAAATAAATAATCAGATAATTAACAATTTATAAACGTGGTTTTGAGAAATAGTGTTTGGATTTGATTGAGTAGTTTGAAACTGAAATAATCAGATTATCAATCTTTTTAGTTTCTAGCTAACCTTATGAATGTGCCGACTACAACATGAGAAAGGTTCTTCTACTATGGGATTCTCAAACTATATTACCGAACAAATCTAAACTAAAAATTTATGTTTCATACTATAGAAACTAGAAGGGGGGGGGGGGGGGGGGGGAGGGGGTTGGATTAGAGTGCAACTAAACTAATAATAAAAAGTATAAAGAATAATGAATGTAAAGAGATAAGGGAAGGAAATATCAAACCAAACACCAAGGATTTATAGCGGTTCGGCAACAAAGCTCACTCCTCGTTCCTACTCCACTCCTCGAGTACTCCTTACTCGAGAGTTCACTAATCAACAAGCTCCTTAAGGTGGAGAAACCGTACACAATGTCGCTTAACCAATTTCCGACTCTAAGCTAAAAGTCGAGCCCTAATCTTAGCTAGGACCAATCTACACCAATATACTTTAAGGTACAAGTATTAACCTTAATACATACACAACTTCTAAATAGACACAATTACTTAGATCTTTACAACAATGAATAAATAAGTTTGGATCTTCAATGGATCTTTGAGGTAGACACAACACTTCAAGGATGATAGTGTTCTTCTCTTTGTACTTTGAGAGGAAAAGATGAGAGGAGAAAGATTCACTTCTAAACAAGTAGTAATCAAACAAATGATCAAGGATTTGAGTGATTTAAGAAGTATGAAAGAATTTGGAAATGTATGTGCAAAAGAGGTGAATTGAAAGTCTGAGAATGGTCCACTATTTATAAGACAAACATCCAACGGCTCTATCTGCCCGCGGTTCCTTATTGGAGCCCGCGGTTCCTTATTGATAAGGAACCGCTATAGGTGCTAAGGAACAGCCTGCATAGACTCCGCTCCCTTTTGTCTTTTAGTGGATGGGTTCGAATCTGGGTATTAAAATATCCTGAAAGGGTATTCCAAACCAAGATAGTATTAGATTTGATAAAACCCATGCCTGAATATTATTGATTATTCAATATAAATACATATCAAAGTCTTGCATAATAAGATAACTAATATGGGCTAAGCCCGATAGTAATAACTAATGCATGGGCCTAATATAATTCGGCTAATTCTCTCCCGCAGTTAGAATGGGAGGTCTTTGGACGTTCAAACTGGAACGAAACTCAAGAAATAAAGCACTCGGGAGACCCTTGGTGAAGATATCTGCAAATTGAAACTGAGACGGAACATGTAAAACACGCACTTGCCCAAAAGCCACATAATCACGAACAAAATGTATATCTATCTTGATATGTTTTGTACGTTGATGTTGTACCGGATTAGTAGAAAGGTAAACGGCACTTACGTTGTCACAGTAAACAAATGTAGCAGTATGCAAAGGAGCATGTAATTCCAACAGAAGATTACGAATCCAAGCAGTTTCAGCAACAACATTAGCAACACCCCAATATTCAACCTCTTCACTAGATCGAGAAACAATATTCCATTGTGGACAGTTAATATGAGACGGATGTAGTATTATTAAAGCATGAAGGATCGACCAGTTAATTATATGTGTAACATTAACTGGGCCGATTAAGAAAAGGCTATTTTGTCTATTTACGCCAAAAGTCCATAAAAAAATAATACCCGCATGGCCCATTTGCATGTATTGCCGCCTCTACAATTAACAATAAGAAATGATTATAGATCTCATACTTCTTATTTACTTTTCCCTGACATTAGAACAACCCTAAAAAATAAAGAATGACGACAAAAAAAATAAGTCATTGGTTTCCACAAGAAATCATCCGCGAAATCCTGTTGAAGGCTTCAGTCAAATCATTATTACGATGTAAGTCCGTTTGCAAAGAATGGTACTCGTTAATATCCGACCAACATTTTATTAAATCACATTATAGCTTATCTTGTACCAACAACATAAAATATCAACTTATTTACAAAACTTTTGAACACTCTAACGATTTCAAAGTATGCCCACTTTCTAATGTGATGTTTGATAAATGTGTTAGTAACTCTTTACTACTTGAAAATCCACTGCAAATTCCAAGCACTAGGATTGTTGGGTCTTGTAATGGGTTATTATGCCTTTTAGTTAGGGATGCTGATTATGGTATCTTTATTTACAACCCGACTACTAGGAGATCAAATTTATTGCCATGCTCTTATCAACATGGTTATTCGGAGGTTTGTTATGGTTTTGGGTATGATGAGTTGTCTAATGATTACAAAGTTGTTATAACCGGAATAGAGCCTAAAATGGCTACTATAATATATTCATCAAAAACTGGAAAGTGGAAGGAAATCGGTAATTTTCCATGTGCTCGTCCGTTAGACGATGGTACGCTTTTAAATAGATCTCTTCACTGGGCGGCTGGTAAAAGTAATTCGTCGGATTCATGGAAGATAGTTTCTCTTAATTTAGCAAAAGAGACTTGTGGTGAAATTTTGCAGCCAGCGTATGGTAAGGGTTATAACTATTTGAAATTGGGGGTTTTAGGAGAATGGTTGTGTGTTCTTTATAATTATTATAGAAGTCATGTGGTTGATGTATGGGTAATGAAAGTTTATGGAGTGAATGATTCGTGGACTAAGTTGGCTTCCATCCCGGATAGTTATCATTGGTGGGGTTATAATATTTGGTCTCCTATATGCATTTCAGAAGATGGGAAACTGTTGTTAAAGTCTGGGCTGAATTTGCTAGTCTATGATTCAAAAGATAGTTCATCTTTGGTGATTGACAATGAGTGTCGTGCTGCTTGCATTATTGTTGAGAGTTTGGTTTCACCTTTTCCGCCTTTAGGCCTTGCAGATATAAATGACAATGAAGATTAAGGTGAATTTTGCTCTTCCAACCCTGTTTCATTTACAGGTTAGTTATTAATAACAATAACTTGTTCATTTAGCATAATATAATTCAAATAATTGCAATTTATGTACAAACACATAATTTTATTGAACTTTAACAATCACTTCGCTGCTAATAAAGTATTCTTAATGTTTTGTAATGATTGCATTGAGCTAATATGTAACACTAGTTTATACATATGCGAAGAAATTTGAATTGGTAGGAATAATATTGTTTTGGTGCTTATGATTTAGTCTTGGTGGATTAGTAGGCAGAGACGCTTATGCAACTGACGTTGTCACCTATGGTGATACAAAAACCAGTACTACATCGGGAGTATATTTAAACATGATGTAATTCTATATGACATGTGCCAAAAAGTATCAATGTGGATAACCAATTTCCTTTCTGAGACCATCACTGATATGTGTTCTATCTTTGCTCTTTAGACCACAAAGGAAAATAAAATGAAGATATAAAGTTACAAAGGAAAGAGTCTGATCAAAATATTCATCATCTTCGTTGTTGTATCAACATTAGATTGCGAGCTCATACTCACCAAATCTTTGTTCTTTCAGGAAATCTTGAAGCGAAGAAGGCTTATTTAACTTTAATTCAATACTAGCAGCCACACCAACCTTCCTGAAAAGGGGAGGGCTTTACCTGGTTTGAATATGTGTGGCGTCAGCCAAAAGTTCAGAACCCTGGTTACCCAAAAAAAACTTCTACCTGTTTCCGATATTTCTTGGTGTATTATTAACTATGTTAACGGTCTTTATCTGCTATGTTCTAGGGAGTTATGTGATACAGTTGACTTAGACCAATTGAAGGTGTCTGAGTTTTGATGCTCTAAAGCAGTCATGTTTATTAATCAACTCCCCCTTACTTTTTAAGAGATTATATCATTTTATATGTTTAGAGGTTAGCATAGTTTACTCACTGGTGTTCTGTTATATTATGATCGTTTAAAACTATTTCACATTTCGAAATAATGAATTCTAAGTTAGACGTGAAAACAAAGAGCCTGCAAGGCTGCAACAAGAACTGTTACGATTATTCTATTCAACACACATCCAAACAGTCGCTATGACAATAACCCTAACAGCTCAAATGTGTGTTATAGGCTTATATCTTACTTTGTTTTTATAATTATACAGTTCTCTGAATTCATAACAATCCTCTACCTGAAATGACTAAATGCTTCAGCATTTTCGTTCCAACTTTTTGAGTTTGGCTTCAACATATGTTTAGCATGTTTATTGTAATCGTTGTATATCTAGTATATGTGTTGAACCCTTGATCGATTACACTGATGATTTGACGGATCACTATTTGAGTGTTCTGCATTTTTTGTTTATAACAAATCACCCGCACACCTTCTCCCACATACTACAACTTTTGGTCGATAGGAAAAATATGATAGCTGTCGTAAAAAGAATAACACATATCATCTAGAGCAACATGACAAAAAAATAATGTAAAAACATATATGCACACAAGTAATATTACATGATCCACACGAACAATTGTTGAGCTGCCAATTGGGATTCATTTGTATTTAATGACAATAGGGTGTAATCGAGCCGAGTCGAGCCGAGTATTGCCAAGCTCGAGCTCGACTCGACTTGCAATACTCGAGCTCGAAACTCGACTCGAGCTCGACCGAGCCCCAAAATTCAAGCTCGAGCTCGGCTCGATTAGTAAAGCTCAAGCTCGAAACTTGGCTCGACTCGTGTATATTAAAAAATAAAATATCAAAAGTTAATTGTTACAATTTTCATTCCAATTCCAAAAAAAAAAAATAGTATAATGGTTAAGTCTAGTCTACCACAGTCCATAAACAAACTGAAAATATTATTAAATTAGTCATCATTTGTTCCGGTTGCTACGCTAGTATAATTTTCCCTTGACCTTCATTTGATGACTCCCCGTTTGAAGATGGTTCCATATCTAAAGAAAACATAACACGTCATGTTATTACAACAAGGCACCAATCATAACACGTCATGTTATTACAACAAGGCACCAATCATAAAAATATAGATCTTATAACTAATTTAATTTGTAGATAAGAACATATAGAGCCGAGTATTGCCAAGCTCTAACTCGACTCGTTTAAAATCGGGTCGAATCGAGTATTTTTCGAGTCGATCTCGAGTTGCTCACGAGTTGTCTCGGCTCGATTACACCTGACATTATGGTTATGTACCTTATATATCATACTTGCAAGAGCCGTATTTCTAAATTATGATGATGCTAGACGATGTTTGTACTAAGATCGGCCATAACTTGATAAAACTTGAATGCCCGTGCGTTCCATATGATGGGAAAGTGCTAACATGATTTGGGTTGATTTTGGTTGTGTAGGATTCTAATAGTGTTTCATTCACCTCACTCAAGAAGTTTGGGAACTGTGATCGGTGGTCTCAAGTATGTACATTCATTTTAAGTCACTCTCGTTCAGGCCTCGTTGATAAAAACAAGGAAATTATGGTGAAATTTGTTCTTCTAATCAACCATCTCTCGTTTAGATGTGACAAAGTTGTTGTCTCTTCTGATTTTGACTTAGTATATGGACCAATTACTTATGAGAGCTCTGTTATTTGATTACCAACTCTTGAAAAAGGAGGACTTTACATGTTTTGAGTCTGTGTGGCGGTGGGCTCAAACCCTCTGGATTAGTCGGTCAATGAGTCAGAAATCACGGTTACAAAAAATAAAATAAAAAATAAACTCTGTTATTTCTCTTTAGTTACCGAGTATGATCAATATACATATAGACGATTTAATCATTTCTGGTCATTTGTTCAAAAGTATCAGTTGGCCAACATATCATTTTTAATCGAGTTGTTAGCTCTCTAGGTCGGATTTATGCTCAGCCATTTTTTTTTCCAAAAAAGTTAAAAATTTCTTAATGTGGTAAAAGTTTTTTAAAAATTTCACGTGCACCAGTTAAAACAAGTCAAAACTAAGAGACTCAAAAGAAAACTTAAACCCAAAACGTGTATCAACTCAAAGTGACCCATGACAACGAAAAATAATCCAAGAAACACCCAACGGCAACCAAAACATATTACGCCCCGCGACATATTATTTAAACCGTGCAAAAGGTCGACTTTTCCAAAAGAATATATATATATATATACATACATATATATATATATATATATATATATATATATATATATATATATATATATATATATATATATATATATATATAGGGGCACGCTATATACAGAACCCGTTTTTTGGTACAGAACCATTTTATTACTCCTAGTAATGCATGGAGTACACTATATCAATGCAATAGGCATTTCTGAAAATACCAACTACTTATTTTGTTATATTAAATATTGTTTTTATATCAAAAGGGTAAAACAGGAAACACACTTTTTGACATTTTTAAATATTTTTTAATTAAAAAACATTTTTCAAAATCTATTAATTTTTTTGTTTTCTTTTCAATTATTATTTCTCTCGTAAGATACAAGTTTTAGAAAAAAGGTGGTGCATACATGTTTTTTTGATATTATAATTTTGAACATACATGTTCTTTAAATATTATAATTCTAGGCATACATGTTTTTTAATATTATAATTTTGGACATACATGTTTTTTTAATATTATAATTTTGGACTTGTTTTAAATTTAAAATGGTAATTTTACATATGTTTTTAGTATACATGATTTTTGAAAATTCATAACAAAAAAACATAAACATATACATATGATCTCTAAGTTTATAAAAAAGCAAATACATATATACAATACAATTTGATATCAAATGAAATACAATTCAAATAAAAATAAATAATGGTAAATATAAATGTGCAAGAGATTTAAAAACATTGTGCACTCTTCAAAAAAACATGCATACACGCTTCAAGAACATATATGTACGGCTTCGAATACATATATGAACGGCTTCGAAAACATATATATACGGCTTAAAATTCATGGATCATATATGCACGTCTTTAAAAGCACAAGTTCATGGATCATCTTCATCAAATATTATCATTCTTATGAGTGAGCCATCCTGAATCAAATTCATAAAAACAAAAACATAAACAAGTTATATAAGAAAAAAAAACAAAACTGATACGTAAAAGTTACTACAAGACAAACTAGTGATTAACCTTAGAATCCATAAAAATTGCAACTTAAAAATTGTTAATTAAACCCCTTTGTACTATGTCAGAATGCGTCATGTTGATGCAAATAAAACCTATATTCTTATAAGACCAAAAAGAAATTTTATATTTTTCTGTCCATTATATTGTTGGATCGAACACACATGTCAGAATCGGCCACGTAAAACAACTACGCACTCAAAACCCCTTGTCGATAATAATGGTATTTATGCCATGTTTATAAAAACAATGTCTAAAATCACGCAACACATCTTATGTATTTTTTGTTTTACATGAATGTCAAATATTGATAGACCTTAATAAAGTATTTTGTAGTTTTGCACTAGAGACCTTCGGTGTATATGACTTTTTTTGGTGTATATGACATTTAGTTAATAATAAGTGGTATTGTGCTTATCACCTTTAAAAACAAATTAAGGGTCAACGATTCAAAAAATTTAAGCCTGGTAGAAGTGACATGATACATACATATTTTACATACAAAACTAAATTGTTATTTACATCTATTATGGGTGTTCTTGTATGTTCCATGTGACATGTGCACATGATAGATGATTGATTGATAATTTGATATGCATTAAAATTAAAATCATTAGGTAGCTTTTTCTTTGACTAATTTTTTAATCGTGACCAGTGTATTTGTCCATAAAAAATTATAAATGTTCTTTTATGCATCAAATAATAGATGATAAAACAGTTTAACTCAAACCGAATGGGATAAAGAATCAAAAAAAAGAGAACCTGGAGAGAGTATCTCAGCCACCGCCAATCGTCATCATCCTTGTCCAACCGTCTCCTCCCTTCTCCTTCAGCCACGACCATATTGGTTATCCTCCATCGCAAAAATGTACAAACCTTAAACCGGTTAGAGGTTGCATCAACCCACGATTCTTGTTCCTTCGATACAAACGTATTTTCCTCTCCGACGGCCACCACGGGTGCCTACCAACGGTTCTTCTAGTTTTTAAGGCGATTTATATTATTGACATGATTTTGTGATACGGGTGGCCAAGTTTTCTTGATGAGTCGCTGTGTTTTCATCGTAGTCATGTATTGGTTGCGAGATCTTGTTGAGATGATGAAATTTTTAAATTCGGCTAGGGTTTGGAATGAAGAAGAAAATATTGAAAACTGAATTTCTAATTTAGAATCGAATGATGTTACTTATCATATCTAAAATAAAAACTCGCATCCCTTGATTTTAGGATTTTTTCAGTTTTATTTTTATAATTATGGCATATGCAAAATACCATAAATATCCTTTTATTATAAGATGAATAAAATAAATGAAAACTAATTTACTTAATTGTGATTGATCTAGATTGGTTCTGTAAGTTCTGTACCAAAAATATGGTTCTGCATATAGTACTCCACTATATATATATATATATATATATATATATATATATATATATATATATATATATATATATATATATATATATATATATATATATATATATATATATATATATATATATATATATATATATATATATATATATATATATATATATATATATATATATATATATATATATATATATATATATATATATATATATATATATATATATATATATATATATATATATATATATATATATATATATATATATATATAGTGGGACTTTATTTACAGAACCATTCTTAATGACAGAACTTGCAGAACCCATATTAGCCAATCAGAATGTAGTAACAGCATTTTTTTATTGTTTAATTAATTTTAGTCAGTAGGGACAATATGGGTATTTTACGTATTGTAAAAAAGTCAAAGTTTTCTTATTTTATTTTTAATATTCCTGCGTTTTATTTTATTCAGTACTCTTATTGTCCGTGTGTTTTTTTGATGATTATCCGTGATCCAGTATAGTCAAAAGATAATTTTGATAATTATCTGTGTGTTTTTTTGGTTATTTTTATCCAATATTGTTCTTATCCAGTCCCAGCAAACATCTTGATCAAATCCTTCATTCGAATTGTAAGTCTAATCAAAACCCTAATTTTACATTATAAATACTTCAATTCATTAACCAGATTTTTATACATTTTTTATTTTATTAATTAATATTATGGTGTTGATTAGTGAGGAAAATCCTTCACAGGTTGTTCCTCATGGTGGATTTGTTGAAGAACAGGAGGTTCACATGGATGTTTCTCAAGATCTTACATACGAGAATGAAGGTTTTTTTTTTCTTAACAATTTCTTTAACACGTATGTATGTGTTTTTAGAATTATTTTTTTTGAAATTGCACTGTTTTAGAATTATTTGCAGACAATATTTTAAACATCGTGGTTTTGTCTTAGTGAAACAACAATGTTTCATACCTTTTTGTAATAATAAACATAAATGTTTTGCCTTATTTTTAACATTCTTTCCTTTTTTTTTTGTTTTACAGTAAACATAAACGTATATGTTTTGGATGATTTTTTAACAATAAACATAAACGTTTATACAAGATGAATTATTTTCTAATACAGCATTGGTTTAGTTTTTTTTTAATATGGCATTGGTTTAGACTTAGTGAAACATCAATGTTTCAGACCTTTTTGTAACAATAAACATTAATGTTTTGCCTTATTTTTAGCATTTTTGCCTTTTTTTTAATAAACATATCTGTATTTGTATTGGATGATTTTTTAGCATTGTTCTTGTAAATAGGAACATATATGTTTGTGTATAATAAAACCTTTGTATTTTGTGTATTAAAAAGACAGTGCTATTCTTCTAGAACATAGATGTTTTATAATGTTTTTTTAATGTAGATGCAAGTGATGTTGATGTGTATGATATTGATCCCGAGATGGTGCCCTCACCAAATGGTTCAAGATATTGGGTCCCTAATGTTCCTGTTCATGAAAAACCAAAAATACATGATATTTTTAACACTTTTGACGAAGCATATAACATGTACAAGGAGTACGCTGCTAAAGCTAGGTTCGGGGTTAAAAAATCAGGTATCAAGTATAATAAGGAGGGTGTAATGACTCACAGATATGTTTGGTGTAATAAATCTGGTAAATCAAGGAAGAAGAATGAAGTTAACACCCTTATTGAAGATGTTGTTCCTGAAGACAACGAAGGTGAAGGTGATGGTGGGAAACGAAAAAGAACACGCAAATCATCAACTACACTTACCGATTGCAAAGCAAGGATTGGGTTGAGACCTATAGAAGGAACAAGTTCGTTTAAGATATATGACTTTGTTGAAAACCATAATCATCCACTAATAGATCCGGCTAATATGGATCTTTCTCGTGCTCGACGCCAACTGGAATTTGGTGAATATATATTCATTCATCGTGCGTCCTTGACAAATATTGGTCCCCAGAAAGCACACAGGCTAAGAGTTGCTCTTTTGGGTGGTTTTGATAAGGTTCGCGGCATGTCTATTGATTGGAATAACTTCAGACGCGGGTTGAATTTATTCATTGGTGAAAGGGATGTCCAGATGTTGGTAGACAAAATGCTTAAAAGACAGGAGCATGTACCCGAGTTTTCATTTTATCATCACACAATTGAAGGTGGAAAGGAATTGTGTCGGATGTTTTGGGCAGATGAAACAATGAAGTGCAACTATGTTTCTTTCGGTGATATTGTTTCATTTGATGCTACTTTTGATACAAACAAGTACGTTTCTTGTACTTATTCCTTTTTTGATATATGATGTTACATTTATGTTTGTGATTCTTAAAATGTAGGTACGACATGGTTTTCGTTCCTTTTACTGGTATTGACCATCACCAGAAAACAGTTACGTTTGGTGCTGCTTTACTTTCAGATGAAAAAGCTGATTCATATATATGGATGCTTTAATCATTCTTGAAAGTTCATGGGAAGCAACCTACCCTTGCGGTTACTGATCAGGACGGTGCGATACGGAAGGCTATTCTAAAAGTGTTTCCCGAATCCCATCATAGATTGTGTATGTGGCATATTACTCAAAAACTCCCTGCAAAGGTATTTTATTTTTGTGGCTATTATTTGAATTCAAAAAATATCATCCTAGTAAAACATATCAATTTAACACACTTAAATACATGGTATACTTGTAGGTGTTGGGTGATGTAGATGCTGACTCGGATTTCAGAAAAGAATTCCATAAACTGGTGTGGAACGTATATCTTACCCCTGAAAAATTTGACGATCGATGGAAAGATTTGATATTGAAGTTCAATCTTAGTGAAAACAAATGGTTATCAGAAATGTATGCTATTAGAGAACGGTGGGTTCCTGGTTATTTCAGCGAGTTACCTTTGTGTGGGTTAATGAAGACGACTTCACGTTCAGAAAGTACAAACGCATTTTTCCAGGTTTATTCACATCATGGCAACTCCCTTGTTCATTTTATGTTATGTTTTGAATCAGCAATGGAGAAACAGAGGTACATACAACGTGTGTTAGACAATACGAATGCTGAAAAGTCACCAGTCATGCTTACTCAATTACCTATTAAACGACATGCGTTGGACGTGTATACACATAGCATTTTCAGGGATGTACAAGATGAAATATACAAGGGTTTATATGCATGTTCACAGACAAGTTCTCGTTCTGAAGGTGATGTCGAGCATTGCGTAATACATCAACGGGACAAGAGAAAAAATACTGTTATTTTTGCAACGGTAAGTTCAACGTTACAACCTACATTATTTTTTTTCTTTTTTGTAAAGCATGTACAAGTTGAAAGTTTATATTTTACTAATAGAATATATAACAAAACATATATGTTTCCATATAAACATACATGTTTTTTGGTAAAAAAATCAAACACCTATTATATTTTATTCTCCAGGTTGAAAGTTTATAAGTAAATAAACAAGTTTTAACAAAACATATATGTTTCCATATAAACATATATGTTTTTTTATTAAAACATGCATGTTTTAATCACACATATATTTGTATTAGTTAATGTAATTTTTTATGTGTATCAGGTGTCTCAAAATCGATTGGATGGTAGCGTGATTTGTTCTTGTGGACATTTTAACCGCCATGGGTTTCTGTGCCGTCATGTTTTCTGTGTTTTCCGTATTATTGGTCAAGACACCATTCCACACAATTACATTCTTCATCGCTGGACAAAGAATCCACTACCTGCACATTTACGCGATAAAAAACACAGGTATGGTCCATGTATTGAAGAAGGTGAAAGGTTAGCATTTGATATATATTCAACCATTGAGGATTGTATAAATCTTATACGAACCGATACCGACAAGCTGGTGGTTTTACTTACAAAACTAAAAGATTTAAAGAAAGAGATTGAAGAAGATTCTCCACCACTAAATAACCACCAAAACAAGGATGCATTGTATGAGGAACTTTTGGGTGTTAAAGCCCCAATAGTACTTCATGTACTAAATCCGCAAGAAAAATGTCCCAATAAGGGTCATCGAAGGTTCAAAAGTGCTGCTGAAAAAGGTAAAGCAGTTAAGAAGGCAAAGACTAACAGAAAAGTCCCTTTCAAGCGTCGTACATGTAAGAATTGTGGTATATTAGGTCACAATATACGCGGATGCAAAGAACCATGTGGCTTTTGTGGTCAAGCCGGTCACACCAAAGTAACATGCAACAACAAACAAAGCACTTCCAAGCAACAACTATTCGACGAAGATGAGGACGACAATGAAGAAGAGGAAAATATTGCTGAAGAAGACGCCATTGCAGTAGAGGCAATGGAAGATGAAACTGAAGACGAAACGGACAACGATGAAGACGATGAAGATGAGGACTACTGAGTAGTTTTTTACACTTTTTTACTTTTCCAATAATGTTCTATTATGTTTACAGTTTTTTGCTATGTTGGATTTTTATTTCACTTTAAATAAATGGATTTGTTTTTATTTTTATACATATGTTTTCCTTATTGTCTGCTTATTTAGAATTATAAATAAAACCAAAACCATATATCTTTTTTACTCTAAACATGTATGTTTTAGTCTAAACATAACTAGGCTAAACATGTATGTTTTAGTCTAAACATGTATGTTTTTAGTCTAAACATGTTTCTTTTTAGTCTAAAACATACATGTTTATATTAAGACATACATGTTTTTAGTATTTAGTCTAAACATGTTTCTTTTTAGTCTAAACATGTATGTTTTTAGTCTAAACATGTATGTTTTTAGTCTAAACATGTATGTTTTTAGTCTAAACATGTTTCTTTTTAGTCTAAAACATACATGTTTATATTAATACATACATGTTTTTAGTATTATTTTTTTCTACACACGAATGTTATTTTAGTCTAAACATTTATTTTTTAATCTAGTCTAAATATTTATGCTGTAGTCTAAGTGTTCTGTTATATTCGTTTTAATGTGTTTGTCTAAACAGGTCTGTTTTATATTTTTAACACTTTTGTTAACTTTTATTATTAACAATTTTGTTTATATAGACATATAAGTTTCAGTGTCTAAACAGGTCTGTTTTCTATTATTAACAATTTTGTTTATTTTTTAAATTTGTAAACATTAACCTACTTCTTTTCCTGTATATACATACTTGTGAATATAAAATATCAATAAGTCATTATACACATTAATGTTTTGTGAAAAAAAGAGCAACAAGTCATTATACTGTTATTACCAAAGGATAACAAAAACATTATCAATAGTTGTTTCCAAACAAAACATAGGTTCATACGAAAACAAACATACCAACAACTAGCAATATCTTAAAAATACCTATATTGCTAAAAGCTTTTTGATATTTCAATTTCTGCAAGTACATGTTCCTTGTTAATGTTGCAGTCAGCATGTAGGAGTAACACAGCATATTTTCTTCTGAAACGTTTCATCTGCTCATCCTGTCTCTCGCCTGGATCTGCAATTCCAGAAAACCACCTATTCATATTCCTACCCATATAAGCTTCCATGTGGCGCATCATAACCACTCCACTATCATTTGGTCTATCATCTGTTTGCCAATTGAAGTCCCATCGATCGATCTTAGCAAGCATAATGTCTTTTGCTTTTTTGGATTTATATTGACAATATACTTTGCAAAGTTTTGATGCTACATGTTTAAAAAAAACAATGATCATAATCAAACAATAAGGAATTTTTTTTATTTACTAAACAATGAAAATATTTATATAAAATACTTACCAAAGTTTCTGCTATAGTCATGTCTGGGATTAATGGCAGACGCAAACGTTTGTGACTATTAGTTACTTCTCGCGTATTGTCCATGATACTAACAACTATGTTCTTCATATTAAAACATAAAACGAATCTACGATTACCATTAGCAACCGGAACAAATACCTGCAACATGTCGTGTTTTCAATCAGTTAAACTTTCATACTAAACATGTTAATAAAATACTATTAACAGTAAATAATATTTACGCTGTTTACTTATAAACAAAACATGTATGTTCCTATCTAAACACTTATGTTTCCGTTACATATATTGATATAATTGTATTTTATTTATAAGTTACAAAAAAAACAAATTAAATAGAAATGTACGGTTAAGCAAAAACATTTATAATACTTACCAGGTCAATGTCGGCCGCAACAGATTTTTTTCCAATTGTAGCATACATGTCTTCAGCATTAACAAGAAATTTGTTAATATACGCGGCAGCCTTTTTCTCGTCCATAAACGTCTTCTTATCTTGCAAACATTAATATTTTTAAGATTCTACAATCAAAAAAAAATATTTCAATGCCATTTTAATAACTTAATTAGTTTACCACATGTAATATTGGGTAGAAAAAACGAGAAAATGATTCCGGGGATTTTAACTTTTCCAGCGAATTAAGGTACACACTCCAAGCATCTAAAACTGCGGTATCAACATGTTCCCCACTCACTAATGTCTTAATCTGCCATCTACTCAATTTTAGACCAGTTGCCGTTTCAAACACATTAGCCCTGCAATAAAAAAAAACATACATGTTTGTTCAAAAAAAATATATCATTCGGTTACAAAAAACATAAACGTTTGTTGAAAAAACATATACCTTCCAGTGTTGTACTTTTTATCAACCAAGAACTTTTCAACAACAAAGTCGATTTTTTTATTATCCATAGTAGCATTAAGAATACGTGTAACATATGGTGACTTGGCATTCGCCGGTTTTGTGGTCTGTCTTTGCTCCCGCGTTAATATCAAACCACCACCTCCTTTTTCGGGTTTGCGTACACTAACGGGAACTGCATGTATTGGTTCTTGAACTTTTCCAGACCCACTAGCCTCCCCAACACACAAAGACCCACTAGCTTCTCCAACATCTAAACTGAATTTAGAAATTCCCATTTCTGACAATTTTTTCCTTTTTTCAGATGCTTCAACAGCCAAATCTGTTGCTTTGAAGATTTCCATTTGTGTTTGAGGTCCAAAACCGTCGTATAAACCTGGTGTGTCAGAATTTTCGCCTTCATACAAAATAGGCTCTTGGGTCAATCCCATGCCTAAACTGCAAGTAGGCCATGCCCCATCAGGTAATATATACGAAAAACTTAATGTCTTACCAGTATTATTCGGAACAGGCGTTTTAGACGTGCTGACAGTATTATCAACATCTTTTGTTATGTTCCCCCCACACACAGCTTCTCCAGTAACGACCTCATTATTTTTTTGTTGATCAACCTCAGCCGCCTTTACATACAAACTTTCCAAATAACCAGCATACGCGTCCTTTATCAACAGATTGTTTGGAAACATACTCGTTGCCGCCTTAAAAGTCTTCTCAAAACCAAGTCTTTCATTACTTATTCCAGCAACATATTTGTTAAGCTTCCAAATGAACCCCTGCAACATTTTTGTCCAAATCAAAAAGCTTAAAAACATTGGCACAGTTTATGTTAAAACATGTACGTTTGTCCCACTGCTGCTATAAATGTTTGGAAACATTATTTTTATTGATTTAATCAGTTACTGATTAAAAGGTGTATCTGGCCAAACATTGGCACATATAGGTATAATTAGAAGTTGTTAATATATAAATAAAAAAGTTAAATTTAAAAAATTTATAAACATTTTTAAACTGGTTATACAGTTAATTTAAAAAAAAAAATATTTTATGTTTGTAACAAAAAAGTTAAATTTAAAAAACATTTATGTTTGGAAACATTTTTTTTTTTTGATTTAATCAGTTACTGATTAAAAGGTGTATCTGGACAAACATTTATGTTTGTAACAAAAAAGTTATATTTATAAAATTTATAAACTGGTTATAAAGTTAATTTAAAAAAAAATATTTTCCTGATTAAATATGCTGCTACCATAAACATTTATGTTTGTAACAAAAAAAAGTTAAATTTAAAAAATTTATAAACATTACTTACCGATTCATCATCAGGCATTGGATCATCATCCTCCTCAACAAACGGACCTTGCAATTCACCTCTTCCAAAACCACCACTTCTTAATTCTTCAGATTCCCTGTCTTTTAACAACTCATGAGTCCACAATGCAGTAGGTGGCCTACGTCGTCCGACATTTGATTGGCTACATATAGTTCCATCGACATACAACATCTGTATAACCATTTAACATACATGTTAGAAATCAACATCAGTATACACACAGTATTTAACATTTTGTAAAAAAGTAAATATTAAACTTACCACAAGCAAAGTAATCGGACCTAAAAAATAATTGTTTTTAACATCTTTATTCCAACCCTCTCTGCATCTCTTCAAACAGTGAAAAACATAATCACACCAATTTATTGTAGACAGGTCCGTTTCTGGTGTGATATGTTCAAGGACAGAATAATCACATATTCCTCTCGTTCCTTTCACACACCCAAACAATGAAGTAAACATGATAATAAAATTTAACTTAAAATTCATGTCCGCCAATTTAGATTTTCGGATCATAAATTTAAGTTCACTAGGAGTTATTTCCTTTCCTTCAAACTGTCCTTTCCAGCTTATTATCATATCCGTATCATTTGCTTTCGGTTGTTCCAATATATTCACGCCCTCATTCTTTATTCCTATCATATCAGCAATGTCTTGTTTGCTAATTTTAATAGACCCGTTAACCAACCCTATTTCCATTTTGACTGAATCAAATTTGTCAGCTACATAGTACCCCAACCTCGTAGGTATACCGTCTACCTTGAAATCAAGCATTTTCCCGAAACCTAATTGCTCTAAACATGCTTTCTGAACAGGTTTCATTGTCAATATGGCATTATATAGTGGTTTTGGGCTTGTCCTTGTGTTAAATGAGTGCGCCTGTCCCTCTACTACTTCTTTCCCCTTAAATGTAGTTGATGTTGACTTTTCTTTTTTAACTACTGCTTTTTTTTTCCGGTCGACACAACCTGCAATTTAATCTCATAAGTTTTTACTAACTGTTTCTTACAAACCAACTTTGTTTCCGTAACACATGATGTAAAAACATATATTTTTCTTACCAAACAACTATGTTTCCACAAAACATATATGTTTCCACAGCACATACATATTTTACACAAAAACAAACATGTTTCCCACAAAACAAATATGTTTTCACATAACTATTACTAAAATAAATACTCAGTTTAAACAACAAATGTATTATACCAAACAAATAAGTATCTTAGCAAACATCAATGTTTCTTATAACAAATTATATTTCTAATTGACTAAAAATATTAATTTGACTAAATAATTACTAATAAACAGAAAAATGTTGGTTAACACAATGTTGGTTAACACAGGGAGGAGTGGCGTGTCACAGGGAGGAGTGGCGTGTTCGAGTACACGGTATTTACACTCATTTTACAGTAACTAAATATAACAAAAAAAAAAAACAATCACCTTTTTCTATTTTTATGTCCTTGAAACTATCATATTTGCATCCTTTGTTCTTACAAAACAAGTATGTTTAGATGTGTGGTTAAACAACTATGTTTTCAGACCAAACAACTATTTTTCTTACCTAACATGTATGACTAACAATGTAAATACATTACCTCAGCATAAACCCTTATCTGATATGACATATTAACTTGACATCATAAACACATACCTAAGTCAGCAGAAACATCTAAGTTGATGCGTTTCTTCCTTTTTAGTGGTTTTTCGAAATCCGAATCACTGTCTTCCTTAGCAGCCTTATATGTTGAATCATGTTTAAGCCTCCTCCCTATTTCATCATCAAAACAACATATGATAAATATGTATAGTGCCCCAATACATATGTTCATTATTTTAAATGAATAAGAAAAATGCTTTGTAAATGAAATATCTTTACCACAAATAACTGCCTTGTTTGGATTTTTTTCTTCAAAAACTAAATGACTGCGTCGCTTAAAAGCACGCTTTTCACGCTCACTGACGCACCCGACTTCAACATTTAAGTCATCTTCATCACTGCCAGTAATATCTATTGTTTCCTCATCCGTACTTTCGTTAACCACATGTTCTTTACCCTTTACTGAACGCTTACCTGTGAACAAGGAAAAACATAAATGTTATTATAAACATAAATGTTAGCACAAACATCTGTGTCTAAACTAAAGTTGGTTTTGCCTATTCTTTTGACTATTGTATTCCCTATTCTTCTGATAAAGATGGTGACAATACATTGTTTTGCCTATTGTTTATCAGAAGAATGTATTTTTGGGGGTCAGGTGATTTGCTAGGGTATACAGTTAGCTATGAGATGATTACTAGCTTTCCCAAAAGCTTAAGAACCACAAAAAACAGATAACCTACACCAAGTCCTACCCCAAAACTAGTTACAAACCTAAGAACCTCAAAACGGCTATATGAAACTTATAGGTATTCTGGTGTGATTAAGCACTCAGAAAATGCACCTTGTTGGTGTACTTGGTAAAGTTGTGAGATTTTAAGTTACAAAAATCATGATTTTAAGCCCTTAATCCCTCAACCAAATGCACACAATCCTTACTTATCCTAACAACTAATAACACGCCATGATGCTAAGAACTAATAACATTGTTTTTTTTAAAACATTGATGTTTCCACCTAAGCATTTATGTTTTCAGAACTAATAACATTTTCATACGGTAATTTTTTTTAAAAACATTGATGTTTCCACCTAAACATTAATGTTTTCAGGTACAATTTCATACGGTAATTTTTTTATAAACATTAAAAAACATTAATGTTTTTTATAAAAAAAAACAGTTACTGACAAAACTTTTTTTTTCAAACAAAAACATTAATGTTTTTATCATCTTCATTAACAGCTTTTGTTTTTCAGCCAAAATAAAAACATTAATGTTTTCCCAAATCTTATTGAATGACATATTTTTTTAATAAAATTAAAAAACAACAATACTGCTATAATCATTCGAATCATTCGGTTTAAATTTTTTATCATTCGGTTTAAAAAAGAATCATAACTGATAATCATATATCATTCGGTTTACAAACATTCTAGTTTAAAAAAAATATCATTCGGTTTAAAAAACAATCATAACTGATAATCATATGAATCGATTAAACATTATCATTCGGTTTAAAAAAATTTATCATTGATGTTTGCAAACATCAATGTTTTTCACTGATTATATAATAAAAAATTGGTAAAAACAATTATGTTTATCACTAATCAAACAAGAAATCAATCAATAATACTTGTTAATTAAAGATTCGATCGGGAAAACTTACCGGACATTGTTTCCGATTGCAATGAAAACCCCCTTTTGGATCACCACTAACCGTTCGTTATGTTCTATGTATTATCATCTCTTATTTTTCTATATAAATTAATAAAGATAATGATGGTAGGTGCAAGAATATTGGGATATGATTTTTTAAAATCACACTAATTTATGTTTTTCTAAAAATTGATTTTAAAATTGATTTTCATAAAAAATTTTATATTAATATTCGGATATAGTATCTGCTACTGTTTATGTTTTTATGCCAAATATACCCTTACATGTTAATTTTCGTCCAGTAATATTTTATGCGTAATTTACAAAAATGCCATAATGGATAACAGCCATTGATTTAATATCTAATGGTCCTAAACGGGTTCTGCAAGTTCTGTCATTAAGAATGGTTCTGCAAATAAAGCCCCCCTATATATATATATATATATATATATATATATATATATATATATATATATATATATATATATATATATATATATATATATATATATATATATATATATATATATATATATATATATATATATATATATATATATATATATATATATATATATATATATATATATATATATATATATATATATATATATATATATATATATATATATATATATATATATATATATATATATATATATATATATATATATATATATATATATATATATATATATATATATATATATATATATATATATATATATTTTCTTTATCTCCCCACATCTATGTGACTCAAACAATCTACAAACAACCCTCTCGACGAACTTAAAACTCAACTCAAACACTAGGTATCTCGTGCATCCCAAATCATAAAAATAACCTACTATTCAAAACTCAACCTTTAACCCGACACTTGTATAATAATTTTGACCAGGATACTGACCTCCCATGACTATACATTCTGAATATTTGAAAAGTACATTCCAAATACATAATTTTAGGCTTTTGAATCACCCAAAAAGCTTTAAAAACGAACAAGTTACGACCAAAACAATTTTATGCTAGTTGTTTTAAAAATTAAAGAATAAACTGATTAATGTAATCCTTTTAAATGAAATATATAATTGTATGTGAAATCTTCATAAACTCAATTTAACCTTTATTAATAATTATAAATGACGTGCATCGGTTAAACCCAATTATATAAACTATGTAAGTAGAAAGAAATTTTATTTCGCTTTATTTTAAAATAGAGTATTTTAGAATTTTGAAATAAATAATTGTTGATTAAGAATTCTTATGTTACATCTTGTTTCAAACACGATTCCAACACCTTACCCTTATTTTACCGAATACAACCAACTATCTAACTTTATAGTAGATTTCCAAGCCCCCCTTTTTTTTCTCAATATATACCGACCAAAAGAAATGTAAGACCCAACACAAAAGATTTTATTATCTCAGAAGAAATTCCAAGTTATTTCAATAGACTTGAAACCAAGAAC
This sequence comes from Glebionis coronaria, assembly GCA_025667525.1. Taxonomy (NCBI): domain Eukaryota; kingdom Viridiplantae; phylum Streptophyta; class Magnoliopsida; order Asterales; family Asteraceae; genus Glebionis; species Glebionis coronaria. The sequence goes on from CM046877.1 coordinate 11,088,471, forward strand.
ACCATTTTAAAACGTACACGTGAAATACGAAACTCAAAGAATACGCTACAAGACACACTTCAAAAGATTCAAAACGTCGTTGAAACTCCGTCAAACTCGAGCACTAATAAATTGTTTAAACACGAGAGAGCACTAGGTACGTTCAAGTTATAATAACTACTGAACGACCGTAAATCATAACATAACATCTACTAGTATATATACATCCGCATATGTATACCTATTGAATCTCCCAAACATACTCGTTATCATACATGTCAAGTCAATCAATCGCTTTATACGCTCGTTTTTTTCCATACGAGTAATCACCATCTCACCATGCCACAACAAGGCATAAAGCCCATCACCAAAACCAAACCATATCGTGTGACCCCATAATCACACAACACGACTATAACCCAAAACATATAACACAAAAAAAGCAATAGCCATATCATAGGCAGCCATTACATAAACCTATATATTATACATATACCCAAATTCTACATCTCATCATATACAAGCATGTACTAACCCTCTTTCATGCAATCATACTTGAGAACCCATTGAAGTTGTGGTACTTGTATAACTATGTTGGCCACTATACTTATACAATTACCCTTTCCCCAATGCACTCCCTCCTATGATGACACTTATAAGAATCAATACAACATATAACACATAAATCCATCAACTCACATAAGCTCATAACCACATAACCAATAAGGTCCAAAACTCCATCTATTAAAATAACATAGTAAAACTCTTGGAATACAGAAATCCATAGTCTAGCTAAAACAGCATAGACTAAATCCAAAACGAAAACATAATCACTTATAAGTCATGTCGCCCATAAGAGTGGAAACAGCTTAAAATCCTTCATATCCACCTACTCCTAATAACTCTAACCACCACATGATTCTTAGGGAACATGACTTAAACATCAAAAGAAAAATACTATACCTCAGGTACATAAAATAACTCAACAAAAGACAAAAACTACCATGTACCACATTATGTACTATAATGTACAATTTAAGCAAAATTCAACAATGACTAGCGTGGACGATTATGGTTCAACCCGCACTAGTCACAACCCGAAAATAAAATAGCATGTGGCTAAGTATGAACTTACTATGGTTCAATTCATACTAGTCAAAACATCACAATAAATAACATCCAAACCATATCAATTAATATAAATGCACACATACTCATATGACGCCTATATGCAGGGACCCTTAAGCTATAGACTAGGCTACGCGACTAGGTAACCTAATTCTCTATAACCATTGGCTCTGATACCATTCTATAACACCCCACCATGGCGGAATATGGGGTGCAACGTATGGATATCATCACAACAAACGGTGTCTCTATAGAGAAAACTATATGAATTAAAAATGTCATAAAAGGTGACACAAATGTCATGACAATATCTCATCAATGCAGGAGTTTAGGTAAGTAGGTAACCGTCCTACCTCTTACCCAAGACAAACAAATAACACTAACAAATCAACATATAGATTCATAGTATCACTTATTGAAACAAACAGAAAAATAAACTAAGAATGAATGAGGATCTCCTTCTAAATGCAATCCTAATGCCTCCGAAACTAGCCACTTTTAATCTCAATCTTAACCACACTCTCACCTGAAAGAGACACTAAAACACGTCAACATAATGTTGGTGAGAGTCATAGGTTTAGACTCCAACGCCAAAATAAACCATAAGCTGTGAACAATATCCAACTTAGAACATATGGACAATGTGATACAAACATGCATTAACAACTATTATTCAAGATTAAACAAACCAAACCAAATCCAAATCCAAGGCTCTCAGCCTTACCAAACACCAAGGTTCCATAGATGCTCACACATCTATGTACCTCCCCAAGGCCCCGCCTTGTCAACATCCCCTTGGTACCAAGTCAAAACATAATAACAATCATGAATCAACTAGCAGTTAATCACAGCATAATTTATAAAACAAGACAGTGTCTCTTCCATCCCATCTGGAAGTCAAAATCATTAGTAAACATGGGACTATGAAACTCACCTGATTGAGCTTCTCCAAAAGTCTGGGCACTAGCAAAAAGCTAACAAACAAAAGCACACAATCAAAACATGAACCAAACACTAAGATGGCTCATCAACCTATGATGGACATCTAACCTTCTCCCATATATATACCTCATTTATATGCTCTAAGCATCTCATTACACCCCTCTATAAAGCCCTTAACTTAGTTTACTTCATAACCCGTCCCGTTAACATTTTACCCAAAACAGTCCCAACTTTTAGGTCTCCAAACTATAAGCCAAACGCCCACCTAAACACACCAATGACCTTTGTAAAGGAAACCCTATGCCCTTACATATGTTAGCTAACTCCTCCGATTTGCCCCAACCTTAAAGCTACTTTTAAGGCCCCGATATATATATAGGCCCCGATATATATATATATATATATATATATATATATATATATATATATATATATATATATATATATATATATATATATATATATATATATATATATATATATATATATATATATATATATATATATATATATATAAATATATATATATATACATATATATATATATATATATATATATATATATATATATATATATATATATATATGTGACAACCCGTCAATTTCAGGTCGTTATTTTAATCTCGACTATTACGTATTACGTGTTTACTTTAATGAGAATTTTAATTTATCGACTAACCGAGAAGGTTATGACTTGAAACTAGCGTAAAAATGTCGATTAGATGAAAACCGACAAGGAATATGTTAGGTATCGATATTATATTCTCAAATAATCATGAAAATGATTTTTATTATATTTAATCTTTATTTCTCGTATTTTACGTTTTAACGAATGACGATAACTAGTAGTGATCGCGATACCGACGGATGCCCAAAAATTTACGTTTTATTATCGATTGTCTCGATATTGTATATTTTCGACGTTTTCGATTTAATTACGTTTTAAGTCGTGTCGAAGCTTTATTATTATTTTTATGAAGCGTTTTAACTTACGAAAAGTATTTTTACGAAACCCGAGCCCCGTAAATATTTTTAAAATGTACAATTTACAATTCCTACCTTGTAAACTATTTACTTACAACATAGGACCAAAAGAATGCAAATTTGGCAAAAATTACCCTCACCCCACTATTTAAACAAATTCCACTAACCATTTCTCATTTTAAAATTCATTTTAAACAAAAACACACCAAATCTCTCTCTTCTTCCCCATTTTGGCCGTCCACCCCTAAGCCACAATCCATCAAATTATTTTGATTTCTAGCTTGAATCTAAAGAAACTAAAACAAGACCCATCCTAGAAATTTCAAGAGCTTTCTATTGGTATAATTTTCTTCCACATGCACTCACTAAATTTTTATTTCAATTTTTGATGATGAACACCATGTTTGATCCATTTTCATGGTGATATATGGTGTTAATATTATTATATTCATAGTGGGTTTTGGTTGCATGCAAGATTTTTATATATTTAATTTTTGTAGGACTAAATTTGAGGATGATATGAGTTAATTAGATGTGTTGTTATGATATTAGGGTCATGTTAGGACTATAGGAATTGTTGGAATGGGTTGAAAATTTGATTTGGTATGATTTTTAGATAGACTATTTTGGGCAGTAACTTTAAGTCCGTTTTTGAAATTGTTACTGTGGTAAACTTGGTAAACTAATAAGATAGGGTCGTAGAGAATTTCGTTAGATTCGATTTGAGCTAAAGTAGAGCTTCTAACTCATTACGAGCGAAAAGTTATGCTACTTTTAGTATTTGTGTACCGGGAGACGGGTATCGGCACAATCCGAAAATTTTTGTCGATATTTGGAACGAATCTCGGGGACTATAAAATGAGTTTTAAAAATGTTCAAGGGCTGTTGTAAGTTGATAAACCTCAGGTCATGAGTCTATTTTCAAACCCGAGTGTCGGTTTTGCAAACGGAAATGTTTAGATAAGTCAAAATGGTTTTACAAGTCAAAGGCGTAAAACTGTCCGGTTTTTGCAACACGAAGGTGTGTCGGGCAGAAGGTCTTAGAAGTAATATTTTTGAATGAAATTTAAACTGAGTTTTATTCATATTAGGTGTGAGTTTGTCACCAAGTTTCGTCGAAATCCGACATGTCTGGATAGGTTAGATTGGTGTGTACATTTGGAGTGTACATGCTGAGTGGTATTTTGGACACGTAGTTCAATACTTGTATGGCGTGAGTTGAGTATTCACTATTGGACATAGTGACTTACTCGAGTGTTAAGTCATTATATAAATGACTTAGCTACTGGTCCGAGGGAAGTAAAAATGATGGTTTGACTTGCGTTGACTTGGCGTCTTATGACGGGTCAATGTCGAGGGTGCAAGTGATTTAAATGAATAAGTGTTGAATAAAAGGGTATAGAAGTACACTTATATTTTGTTATTTTTTCGGGATTTTTATGGTCATTCGAAATTGACTTTCACATTATTTAAGTATTATTTATACTTGAGTCGTTTATTAACGAACGCGCCTTAATTGGTAGGTTGCGGTCTTCGTGTTTAAAAAGGGCATCACAAATCGTCGGCGATCGTCACGTCACTACTATCGTACCAAGGTGAGTCTATGGCCTCGCTTTACATGTTTACTTGTTTTATAAAACCCGCGAGGGGGATAACATGCTTGTTTTATTAAAATAAGAGGGGTACGACGAGAAGTTGTGGAAACCCTTATATTGGAAAAACATTATATAAATGTAGGGTGCAACGAGAAGTTGTGGTAAACCCTCATTCTTTTAAAATTGAACACAAAGGACCCGATTGTATGCTTAGATGAAAGTTGTTATATAAGTTTGTTTAGCCTTAAAGACCCATGAATCGTGAATTGTTAATCGAAAAGAACGCTAATACTATGGATAGATCTATCGGGGTGACGCCCAGTCCGGTCGCGACTAGCTATCGCGTGGTGTTGTGATGCACCAGCAATGAAACATCGGATGCAATTGTATAAGAGAAATATACGCACTTGGCTAGGTGTGTTGGGCTGAAATAATATATGTTAACGTTCAATTTCACGAGACTTATGAAATAACAACGATAATTGTGTCTGATCCACATGATTGTCAACTACGGAAGGTTTATTCAGAATACTTGTGTTCATTTATTTAAATTTAAACTCTATAGATTCACTCAACATATTTGTTGACTTTATAGCATGTTTTATCTCAGGTCCATGAAGAAGGCACTCAAGGAAGGCGGTTTCACGTAGCTTGCTAAATTTAAAATGTTTTGGCCCGCTTTTCTAAACTATGTCTATTCTAAGAAACTTTTATCATTTGGTTGGTTGTGTAAACTTAAAACTATTTGGGACCGTGTGTAAACTGTTTTATCTTTAAACATATGAATAGACGTATGCTTTGTTAAAACGACTCATTTTGAGGCGTTTTCTATGATATTGAGGTTGAACCATGATAGTAACACCCAATGACCCTTCCGCTGCTATGACATGAAATTGGGGGTGTTACAGATTGGCATCAGAGCTCAAGTTATAGAGAACGAAAAGATCTTCCAAAAATAAATTTTTGAAATCTTTTGACTATAACATCTGCAAGCGAAACCTCCGAGTTGCCAATGGACGAGAACAAGCAAAGTATATAAATATGTTATACATATTTAATTATTATTTATGCTTGAAGCATAATGGATTACATTTATTTATTTATAAATGTTTATTATTTGATTATTATAATACTAATACGTGATTTACAAACGACGCTGATTGTCACAATAGAAATCCCTGTCTTTGGACTCATCCCTCGTGAATCTTCGTTCCTTGTCTAAAATCCTATTCTTCGTTCTATCATCCATTCTTGTTTCTTTTCATCTATCTATTCTTATTCTGTGTTATTCATGTTTTGTTATCACAAGTGTCGAATGAATACTCATTTTGATGTGAATTGTGTAACAGGATCATGCCGCCTAAACAGTTGACTGAGACTCAGTTACGTGCTATAGTAGCTGATCAATTTCAGATATCTATGAATGCATTTATGGCAAACTTGAATAATGGAGCCGGTGGATCTGGTGGAGCTAGTGGATCTGGTGGAGCTGGTGGATCCGGTGGAGCTGGTGGATCCGGTGGAGCTGGTGGATCTGGTGGAGCTGGCGATACTGGAGCTGGCAACACTGGAGCTGGCGCTACTGGAGCTGGCGCTACTGGAGCTGGCGCTACTGGAACTGGCGCTACTGGAGCTGGCAATGCTGGTGCTGGAACTGGTGATGCTGATAGACCAGTGATTCCTGAAAACAAGAAGTGCAATTATACCTCGTTCATGAAATGCAAACCTCCAACTTTTAAGGGTACTGAAGGCGCTGTTGGGTTAATGCAATGGTTTGAGAGATTTGAATCCGTGTTTCGATTTAGTGGAAGCGAGGAAGGAGATAAAGTGATGTTTGCCTCTGCTACTCTTCAAGGGCGAGCATTAACTTGGTGGAATGGAAGAATGGCATCATTGGGTATGGATGCTGCGTATGCTACACCTTGGGCTGAAGTAAGAAGGTGGATGACTGAGGAATTCTGTCCAAGGAGTGTTATTCAGAGGTTAGAACAGGAATTATATCAGCTGAGACTGAAGGGTACTGACATCGATGGATACACCAACAGATTCCATGAACTTGCTCTACTTTGTCCCAACAAGGTTAACCCTGAATACTTGAAGGTAGAGCAGTATATTCGAGGCTTACCGACCAACATCCGTGGGGATGTGACCTCATCTAAACCTGCCAATATTGATGAAGCTGTTCGTATGGCCTACCAACTAATGGGTCAAATCATCCAAGACAAGGCTGATGGTGTTTCTGAAGGCAACAAAAGAAGAGCTGAAAATGACAATGATGATCGTGGTGATAACCGTCAATCTCACAACAGAAATCAAAACCGAAGGAGGGGCAACGCTAATGCAATGACTGAAGCTGCAACTGCTGATAAAGGAACCAGATGTCAACGATGCAAGAAGTCTCATACTGGTGAATGTACTAAGTGTGGAAAGTGCAACAAGTTAGGTCACAAGACTGAAGACTGTTGGGGACAAGGAAAGAAGGGAGTGACGTGTTATAACTGCCAAGGTAAAGGTCACATGAGGAACCAATGCCCTCAACCTTCGAAGAATGCACGTGGTGGAGATAACCAAGGAAAAGCTTATCAGTTGGGAGAAGCCGAAGCGAAGCAAAACCCGAAAGTTGTCACTGGTACGTTTTTACTAAACAACCGTTATGCTACAGCTTTATTCGATTCTGGTGCGGACAAAAGCTTTGTGTCTACAAGTTTTAGTACCTTAATTGATATCAAACCGGTCGAATTAGACGCAAGTTATGAGGTAGAACTAGCTGATGGTAAATTAGTGAGAACCAATCGTGCGCTCCTAGGATGTTCTCTAAATCTCTTGAACCGTATTTTTAAGATAGACTTGATGATTGTTGAATTGGGAAGTTTTGATATTATTATCGGAATGGATTGGTTATCCAAGTATAACGCGTCTATCTTGTGTGGAGAAAAGAAAGTTAGGATTCCTTTAGACGACAAGACCATGGTTATCGAAGGTGATCAACGTAATTCACGACTAAAAATCGTTTCGTGCATTAAGGCTCGTAAGTATATCGAAAGAGGCTGTGAGTTATTCCTAGCTAAAGTAGTGGAGAAAGAATCGAAGGAGAAACGTGCTGAAGATGTACCTGTTATCCGTGACTTTCCTGAAGTGTTTCCGGAAGATTTGCCTGGACTTCCTCCTCCAAGGCAAGTAGAATTCCAAATTGACCTAATTCCTGGTGCTGCACCCGTGGCTCGTGCGCCATATCGTTTAGCCCCATCCGAGCTGAAGGAGTTATCTGTGCAATTGCAAGAGCTATCTGATAAAGGTTTTATACGGCCGAGTTCGTCACCTTGGGGAGCTCCTGTCTTATTCGTTAAGAAGAAAGATGGTTCGTTTCGTATGTGTATTGATTACCGAGAGTTGAATAAGCTGACGATCAAGAATCGTTATCCGCTTCCAAGAATTGATGATTTATTCGATCAACTTCAAGGTTCTCGTGTTTTCTCCAAGATTGATCTTCGTTCTGGTTACCATCAACTTCGCATACGTGAGGAAGATATTCCTATTACGGCGTTTAGAACTCGTTATGGTCATTATGAGTTTCTGGTTATGCCTTTTGGTTTGACTAATGCACCTGCTGTATTCATGGACTTAATGAATCGCATTTGTAAGCCGTATCTTGATAAATTCGTGATCGTTTTCATAGATGATATTCTAATCTACTCCAAGAGCAATGAAGAGCATGCCGAACACTTAAGGATTATCTTGAACTTATTGAAGAACGAAAAGTTATACGCTAAGTTCTCGAAGTGCGATTTTTGGCTTAATTCTGTACAATTTCTCGGACACGTGGTCGATAAAAGCGGAGTACATGTTGATCCTGCAAAGATCGAAGCCATCAAGAATTGGAATGCTCCGACTACTCCAACTGAAGTGCGACAATTTCTAGGACTGGCTGGCTATTACCGAAGGTTTATTGAAGGATTCTCCTTGATATCGAAACCATTAACGAAGCTGACTCAGAAGAATAAACCGTATGTGTGGGGCGATGATGAAGAAGAAGCTTTCCAAACCCTGAAGATGAAACTCTGTAGTGCACCGATTTTATCGTTACCTGAAGGAAGTGAAGATTTTGTTGTTTATTGCGATGCATCTCTCAGAGGATACGGTGCTGTTCTCATGCAACGCGAAAAGGTGATCGCATATGCCTCTAGACAATTAAGGAAGAATGAGGAGAACTACACTACCCATGACTTGGAATTGGGCGCTGTGGCTTTCGCTCTGCGACTTTGGAGACATTATCTGTATGGTACGAAGTGTACCGTATTCACTGATCATAAAAGCCTACAATACATACTGGATCAAAAGGAGCTGAATATGAGGCAACGTCGATGGGTTGAACTATTAAGTGATTACGACTGCGAAATTCGTTATCATCCAGGAAAGGCGAACGTGGTAGCTGACGCGTTAAGTCGAAAGGAAAGGGAGAAACCGATTCGAGTGCGTGCTTTAGTAGTGACAGTTCATAATAACTTACCTGAGCAGATTCGGAACGCACAAGTTGAAGCATGCAAGAAGGAAAATATTGCTGCCGAAAGATTTAGAGGAGACGGTGAAACATTTGAGACGCGACCCGATGGTATCAGATGTTTGAGAGGTCGAATTTGGTTACCATTATATGGTGGACTGAGAGATTTGATTATGTTAGAATCTCATAAGTCCAAGTATTCTATTCATCCTGGATCGGACAAAATGTACCAAGACTTGAAAAAGTTATACTGGTGGCCGAATATGAAAGCTGATATTGCAACATACGTCGCGAAATGCTTAACATGTGCAAAAGTGAAAGCTGAATATCAGAAGCCGTCAGGATTACTTGTCCAACCTGAAATTCCAATCTGGAAATGGGAGCGAATTACGATGGACTTCATCACAAAACTCCCAAGGACACCGTCTGGGTTCGATGCAATTTGGGTTATAGTCGATCGTTTAACTAAATCCGCTCATTTTATTCCAATCAACGAGAGATTCGGATTGGAGAAACTCGCCGATATTTATCTGAAGGAAATCGTGTGCAAGCATGGTGTTCCTATTTCAATCATTTCCGATAGAGATAGTCGTTTTGCTTCTGGATTTTGGAGATCACTTCAAAAGTCGTTAGGAACCAATTTGGATATGAGCACAGCCTATCATCCACAAACTGATGGGCAAAGCGAAAGAACAATCCAAACTTTGGAGGATATGCTACGTGCTTGTGTGATAGACTTTGGAAGTAGCTGGGATAAGCACTTACATTTGGCCGGATTCTCGTACAATAACAGTTATCACGCGAGTATTAAAGCTGCACCTTTTGAAGCACTGTATGGGAGAAAATGTAGATCACCCGTTAGCTGGAGTGAGGTTGGTGATGCCCAACTCACTGGACCAGATTTGATTAGGGAGACGACGGATATGATTGTGCAAATCAAGAATAGATTGTTGTCTGCTCGAAGCCGACAGAAGAGTTATGCGGATGTAAGAAGAAAACCATTGGAGTTTAACGTGGGAGATAAGGTTATGCTAAAGGTATCACCATGGAAAGGTGTTGTACGATTTGGAAAACGTGGGAAGTTAAGTCCTCGTTATATCGGACCATTCAAGGTTACATCTAGAGTAGGACCTGTGGCATACCAACTCGAACTACCACAAGAACTGTATGGGATTCATAACACTTTTCACGTGTCGAATCTGAAGAAGTGTTTATCCGATGAAGAACTCGTTATACCGTTAGACGAGGTTAAGGTTGATAAGAAGTTGCATTTTATTGAAGAACCGATCGAGGTCATGGATCGCGAGGTCAAGCAACTGAAGCAAAGCCGAATACCTATCGTCAAAGTTCGATGGAACTCTCGAAGAGGACCGGAGTTTACTTGGGAACGAGAAGACCAAATGTGGAAGAATTACCCTCATCTCTTTGATTTCAACAAGCGATCGGGCAAGAACGCAAGTTGATCTTCGAGGGCGAAGATCCTAATTTGGTGGGGATGATGTGACAACCCGTCAATTTCAGGTCGTTATTTTAATCTCGACTATTACGTATTACGTGTTTACTTTAATGAGAATTTTAATTTATCGACTAACCGAGAAGGTTATGACTTGAAACTAGCGTAAAAATGTCGATTAGATGAAAACCGACAAGGAATATGTTAGGTATCGATATTATATTCTCAAATAATCATGAAAATGATTTTTATTATATTTAATCTTTATTTCTCGTATTTTACGTTTTAACGAATGACGATAACTAGTAGTGATCGCGATACCGACGGATGCCCAAAAATTTACGTTTTATTATCGATTGTCTCGATATTGTATATTTTCGACGTTTTCGATTTAATTACGTTTTAAGTCGTGTCGAAGCTTTATTATTATTTTTATGAAGCGTTTTAACTTACGAAAAGTATTTTTACGAAACCCGAGCCCCGTAAATATTTTTAAAATGTACAATTTACAATTCCTACCTTGTAAACTATTTACTTACAACATAGGACCAAAAGAATGCAAATTTGGCAAAATTACCCTCACCCCACTATTTAAACAAATTCCACTAACCATTTCTCATTTTAAAATTCATTTTAAACAAAAACACACCAAATCTCTCTCTTCTTCCCCATTTTGGCCGTCCACCCCTAAGCCACAATCCATCAAATTATTTTGATTTCTAGCTTGAATCTAAAGAAACTAAAACAAGACCCATCCTAGAAATTTCAAGAGCTTTCTATTGGTATAATTTTCTTCCACATGCACTCACTAAATTTTTATTTCAATTTTTGATGATGAACACCATGTTTGATCCATTTTCATGGTGATATATGGTGTTAATATTATTATATTCATAGTGGGTTTTGGTTGCATGCAAGATTTTTATATATTTAATTTTTGTAGGACTAAATTTGAGGATGATATGAGTTAATTAGATGTGTTGTTATGATATTAGGGTCATGTTAGGACTATAGGAATTGTTGGAATGGGTTGAAAATTTGATTTGGTATGATTTTTAGATAGACTATTTTGGGCAGTAACTTTAAGTCCGTTTTTGAAATTGTTACTGTGGTAAACTTGGTAAACTAATAAGATAGGGTCGTAGAGAATTTCGTTAGCTTCGATTTGAGCTAAAGTAGAGCTTCTAACTCATTACGAGCGAAAAGTTATGCTACTTTTAGTATTTGTGTACCGGGAGACGGGTATCGGCACAATCCGAAAATTGTTGTCGATATTTGGAACGAATCTCGGGGACTATAAAATGAGTTTTAAAAATGTTCAAGGGCTGTTGTAAGTTGATAAACCTCAGGTCATGAGTCTATTTTCAAACCCGAGTGTCGGTTTTGCAAACGGAAATGTTTAGATAAGTCAAAATGGTTTTACAAGTCAAAGGCGTAAAACTGTCCGGTTTTTGCAACACGAAGGTGTGTCGGGCAGAAGGTCTTAGAAGTAATATTTTTGAATGAAATTTAAACTGAGTTTTATTCATATTAGGTGTGAGTTTGTCACCAAGTTTCGTCGAAATCCGACATGTCTGGATAGGTTAGATTGGTGTGTACATTTGGAGTGTACATGCTGAGTGGTATTTTGGACACGTAGTTCAATACTTGTATGGCGTGAGTTGAGTATTCACTATTGGACATAGTGACTTACTCGAGTGTTAAGTCATTATATAAATGACTTAGCTACTGGTCCGAGGGAAGTAAAAATGATGGTTTGACTTGCGTTGACTTGGCGTCTTATGACGGGTCAATGTCGAGGGTGCAAGTGATTTAAATGAATAAGTGTTGAATAAAAGGGTATAGAAGTACACTTATATTTTGTTATTTTTTCGGGATTTTTATGGTCATTCGAAATTGACTTTCACATTATTTAAGTATTATTTATACTTGAGTCGTTTATTAACGAACGCGCCTTAATTGGTAGGTTGCGGTCTTCGTGTTTAAAAAGGGCATCACAAATCGTCGGCGATCGTCACGTCACTACTATCGTACCAAGGTGAGTCTATGGCCTCGCTTTACATGTTTACTTGTTTTATAAAACCCGCGAGGGGGATAACATGCTTGTTTTATTAAAATAAGAGGGGTACGACGAGAAGTTGTGGAAACCCTTATATTGGAAAAACATTATATAAATGTAGGGTGCAACGAGAAGTTGTGGTAAACCCTCATTCTTTTAAAATTGAACACAAAGGACCCGATTGTATGCTTAGATGAAAGTTGTTATATAAGTTTGTTTAGCCTTAAAGACCCATGAATCGTGAATTGTTAATCGAAAAGAACGCTAATACTATGGATAGATCTATCGGGGTGACGCCCAGTCCGGTCGCGACTAGCTATCGCGTGGTGTTGTGATGCACCAGTAATGAAACATCGGATGCAATTGTATAAGAGAAATATACGCACTTGGCTAGGTGTGTTGGGCTGAAATAATATATGTTAACGTTCAATTTCACGAGACTTATGAAATAACAACGATAATTGTGTCTGATCCACATGATTGTCAACTACGGAAGGTTTATTCAGAATACTTGTGTTCATTTATTTAAATTTAAACTCTATAGATTCACTCAACATATTTGTTGACTTTATAGCATGTTTTATCTCAGGTCCATGAAGAAGGCACTCAAGGAAGGCGGTTTCACGTAGCTTGCTAAATTTAAAATGTTTTGGCCCGCTTTTCTAAACTATGTCTATTCTAAGAAACTTTTATCATTTGGTTGGTTGTGTAAACTTAAAACTATTTGGGACCGTGTGTAAACTGTTTTATCTTTAAACATATGAATAGACGTATGCTTTGTTAAAACGACTCATTTTGAGGCGTTTTCTATGATATTGAGGTTGAACCATGATAGTAACACCCAATGACCCTTCCGCTGCTATGACATGAAATTGGGGGTGTTACAATATATATATATATATATATATATATATATATATATATATATATATATATATATATATATATATATATATATATATATATATATATATATATATATATATATATATATATATATATATATATATATATATATATATATATATATATATATATATATATATATATATATATATATATATATATATGTATATATATATATATATATATATATATATATATATATATATATATATATATATATATATATATATATATATATATATATATATATATATATATATATATATATATATATATATATATATATATATATATATATATATATATATATATATATATATATATATATATATATATATATATATATATATATATATATATATATATATATATATATATATATATACTTTTACCTATCAGGAATTCATTGATTTTAAACGTATAAAAAGTTTGTTATGATTAGGGGGTCTTACCCTAACCCATTTTCTTAGCCCCAATGCAGATACTTTCTATAACATATAAACCAACTCCCACGTTTGTTTGAAAGCCCCAATGTAACCCTAAGTACCCCAAACAATCCAAAACATAAAAAGAAAACAGGCTGACTCGAAAACAGTTTTGACACCCGACTGATGTAACCTGTTTTTGACCCACTTCCCGACCTCCAATTTAGTTCTCGTTTCTTTATTTAGAAATCCAAATCAATTACCTTTTCAGGGGTAGCTTTATCGCATCCTAAAAGTATCTAAAACTCTAGATATGATCAAAACAATGACACAAAAATTCTACCCAGTTTTTAAAAACGAATTTAACATAATTAACCTAATTAATTACCCATAACTCCACTAATTACAAGCCCTAATTTATTTAATCATTAATATACTGTTTTTAATATAACCCTAACCTAAATCCATCATATATTGATGTATACATGTTTAATTAAGTAAGAAAAAATATTAAAACAAGATTGTACCTTCAATTGATCAAGATTTTGAAAAACCCTAATTTTTTTCTTGTTCTCTTTCTTCTCTCCATGGCTGCGTCTTTTCCCCCTTTTTTATGAATCGTCTTTTTTTTCACTAATATTGTTTTAATAATACCTTATGTACTAGTCCAAGCCCAATACAAACTTTCCCTTTTTTTTCTTTTTTTTTCCTTCTTGCGTCTACCAAACCGACTTCCCCCCCTTTTTTTATTTTTTTTTTATTTTTTTATTATTATTATTACTTTACTAATATTACCTAATTCACCTTAATTTATTTCAGCTCCTAAAACCTCCAAAACCTCAAAACCGTAAAACTAGTCAAATTTACACGTTTTACCGTAAAAGACGTAAAATATACAGTTTTAAAGAAATCTTAAATTTTGAAATAAACTTTATAACTAAGTCCCAAATGACTTAAAACCATCCCGAAAATACTCCCGTGACTAAATACCTCTTCCGAGACCCCTAAATGCAAAACCCTAAACCGTAAAAATACGATTTTCTGTAATACATATACGTATACGTAAAACCACCAAATAACACCATCTCATTTCATAGTCACTACATTGTGAGCTCATGAACATGAAATAACCGTTCCTTGATTTAATTATGAGTACTTCATACCCATATACGATATCCATACCAACCTCGTTCACGCAAAAAATAACATGTAAACACACAAATCACATAGTCACACATAAATTATCCTTAAAATAAGACCAAGTGACGAACCTCAAAACCACGGTTGTCACAATCCCGCCAATGTTTTCCCTCCAAATTTTCTCGCCAATGTTTTCCCTCCAATATTTAGCAACTCAATTGACCACCCATCCATCAAATCCCTCAGCTAGACAAGTGTTGCATACTGAAACCTCATGCATGAGTGTATTTGGATATGGTACGTATAGCTATTTCAGATATGGTACGTAGGCAGGCAAAGAGAAAAGTAACATCTGCCGTCGGCCTTACTTTGCATTAATTATTTCATCATTAATTAATGGATGAGTCGGTATGTCTTGGTTACACGTTATAAGTTCAATGGATGAGTTGGTATGTCTTGGTTACACATTAAAAGTTCGATGGATCAGTCGGTATGTCTTGGTTACACGTTAAATGTTCAATGGATGAGTCGGTATGTCTTGGTTACACGTTAGATGTTCAATAGATGAGTCGGCATGTCTTGGTTATACGTTAGATGTTCAATGGACGAGTCGGTATGTCTTGGTTACATGTTAGATGTTCTATGGATGAGTCAGTTACACGCTAATGTTCAATGGATGAGTCGGTATGTCTTGGTTACACGTTAGATGTTCTATGGGTGAGTCGGTATGTCTTGGTTACACGTTAGATGTTCAATGGATGTGTCGGGATGTCTTGGTTACACGTTAGATGTTCAATGCATGAGTCGGTATGTCTTGGTTACACGTTAGATGTTCAATGGATGAGTCGGTATGTCTTGGTTACACGTTAGAAGTTTGATGGATGAGTCAGTATGTCTTGGTTACACGTTAGATGTTCTATGGATGAGTCGGTATGTCTTGGTTATACGTTAGATGTTTTATGGATGAGTCGGTATGTCTTGGTTACACGTTAAAAGTTCGATGGATGAGTCGGTATGTCTTGGTTACACGTTAGATGTTCTATGGATGAGTCGGTATATCTTGGTTACATGTTAGATGTTCAATGGATGAGTCGACATGTCTTGGTTACACGTTAGATATTCAACGGATGAGCCAGTATGTCTTGGTTACACGTTAGATGTTCAATGGATGAGTCTGGATGTATTGGTTACACGTTATATGTTCAATGGATGAGTCGGTATGTCTTGGTTACACGTTAGATGTTCGAGTCGGTATGTCTTGGTTACACGTTAGATGTTCAATGGATGAGTCGGGATGTATTGGTTACACGTTAGATGTTCGATGGATGAGTCGGTATGTCTTGGTTACACGTTAGATGTTCAATGGATGAGTCGGTATGTCTTGGTTACACGTTAGATGTTCAATGGATGAGTCGGTATGTCTTGTTTACACGTTAGATGTTCAATGGATGAGTCGGGATGTCTTGGTTACACGTTAGATGTTCAATGGATGAGTCGGTATGTCTTGGTTACACGTTAGATGTTCAATGGATGAGTCAACATGTCTTGGTTACACGTTAGAAGTTCGATGGATGAGTCGGTATGTCTTGGTTACACGTTAGTTGTTCAATGGATGAGTCAGTATGTCTTGGTTACACGTTAGATGTATAGTGGATGAGTCGGTATGTCTTGGTTACACGTTAGATGTTCAATGGATGAGTCGGTATGACTTGGTTACACGTTAGAAGTTTGATGGATGAGTCAGTATCTATTGGTTACACGTTAGATGTTCAATGGATGAGTCGGTATATCTTGGTTACATGTTAGATGTTCATTGGATGAGTCAGCATGTCTTGGTTACACGTTAGATGTTCAATGGATGAGTCGGTATGTCTTGGTTACACGTTAGATGTTCTACGGATGAGTCGGTATGTCTTGGTTACATGTTAGATGTTCAATGGATGAGTCGGGATGTCTTGGTTACACGTTAGATGTTCAATGGATGAGTCGGTATGTCATGGTTGCACGTTAGAAGTTAGATGGATGAGTCGGTATGTCTTGGTTACACGTTAGATGTTCTATGGATGAGTCGGTATGCCTTGGTTACACGTTAGATGTTCTATGGATGAGTCGGTATGTCTTGGTTACACGTTAGAAGTTCGATGCATGAGTCGGTATGTCTTTGTTACACGTTAGAAGTTCTGTGGATGAGTTGGTATGTCTTGGTTACACGTTAGAGGTTCAATGGATGAGTCGACATTTCTTGGTTACACGTTAGATGTTCAATGGATGAGTCAGTATGTCTTGGTTACACGTTAGATGTTTAATGGATGAGTCGGGATGTCTTGGTTACACGTTATATGTTCAATGGATGAGTCGGTATGTCTTGGTTACACGTTAGATGTTCAATGGATGAGTCGGGATGTCTTGGTTACACGTTAGATGTTCGATGGATGAGTCGGTATGTCTTGGTTACACGCTAGATGTTCAATGGATGAGTTGGTATGTCTTGGTTACACGTTAGATGTTAAATGGATGAGTCGCTATGTCTTGGTTACACGTTATATGTTCAATGGATGAGTCGGGATGTACTGGTTACACGTTAGATGTTCAATGGATGAGTCGGGATGTCTTGGTTACACGTTAGACCGGAATGAATTTAGAAATTAAACTGACAGGGATGATATTATTATTTTATAAATAATTATTATTAATTTATAAATAATAGTAATAATTATTTTATAAATAATAATAATTATTATTATTTTATAACTAATTATAATAATATATAAGCAATAATAAATTGTATTTTGAAAAAACGTATCCCCGGTGACATTTGCACTTATCCCTGGCGACATGTCGTTAGGGATAGTTTCCCTGGCGACACGTCGCCAGGGAAGGTTTGAGAAAACGACAAAAAATATTAGGTACGTGAATATTTGTTGAAAAGTCAAAAGTATCCCTGGGGACATGTCGCCGGGGAAAATTGGTCACCTCCTTCCAAAAATTTTCATTCACGCGCGCTTTTGGCTAGACGACAAAAGTAGAAAGTATCCCCGGCGACATATCGCCATGGATAGTCTTGGGAAAAAAAGACCTTTTTGACCAGATCTTCTTCACTTTTCTTATAACACTTTTTCTTATTAAAAAAAACCCGACGCCCCTACAATCACCACCATCACCACCTGCTGTCACCACCATCTTTATCACCACCATCTTTATCACCTCCATCACCACCTGCTATCACTACCATCTTTATCACCACCACCACCACTCACCACTCCATCTCCGTGCACTGCCCCCGCCATCTCCATTCACCACCACCGCCATCTACATTCACCGGCACCACCACCACTCATCTACATTAAGGTTTTTTATATAATTTATATTGTAATTGATAGTTTAAGGTTTTTTTATAATTTATATTGTAATTGATATTTTTTATATAACTTATATTATAATTGATAGTATATTTGGTTTTGTTTTTACATATCCGGTCACCGCAGCCGAGTCCCGACCGTAGCCGAGCCCCGACCACAGACGAGACCCGACAACTCTTTAACGGTATGTTTTTTTTATTTTTAATTGTAATTGATAATATATATTGTTTTTTGTTTTGTTTTTTTAGATTCCCTGGGGACATGTCGTCGGGGATGTCTAAACTTGTTAATTTTTGTTAAACGTAGATCCAAACACTCCTTATGTTACCTATTTGATGAGAATAAATTGTAATAAGCTTTTTTGGATAAGCTGATTTCAAACAGCTTATCCTGATAAGCTTATCAGAATAAGCTGTTTGAAAACAGCTTATCATGATAAGCTTATCAGAATAAACTGTTTGATAACAGCTTGATAAGCTTATCAGAACAAGTACATTTCCGAGTTCAAGAGGTAGGCGTTTTTTATTTTATTTTGAAACTTCTTTTTCTTAACAAAAACGATTTATTCTAATACCATGAACGTTTTTCAGATTATATCCCGACAAAGACACGAAAAAAGATTTCCTCGCCTGGTTTGGGATGAAGGTAAACTTAGACTTATCTTGTGTACTTACCTTTAAAAAATAATATTATTATAAATAGTTTTCTGTATCCAATCCTTTATTCCTCATAGATCCGTCAACGTCACGTAGACAATGACAAAGACCCAGAGGTTATCAGAACCAGCGAGTTATTTGCTTTGGCTTGTGGACCATCACCGAATCCAATCTCAGTAAATTCTTGCGTAGTCGACGGTGTGAGGTATGTCGTGCACAGTCGCGATGAACGTCGTACAACTCAAAACAGTGGCATTTGTGCGCCTGGTCCTAACAACACAATGGCTTATGGTCAGCTTCAACAGATCCTCGTGTTTCATTATTTGTGGTTCAGTGTTGTGTTGTTCCGAGTTAAGTGGTTCGACACTCACCCAACATTACGTAAACAACGTCTTATCTATAGAAACAACATGACACAACTCACCGACACAAGAGCTGAGTGGTGTAAAGATGATCAATACATTCTCGCAACACAAGTCAAACAATTCTTCTACATTAAAGATAAGAACAAACCCATCTGGAAGGTCCTTGAACATGTTAATCATAAATTTTTTTCCAACGGGGGTGCCATAGTGTCAGATGCCGTTCCTGATATTATACATTTCGACAACTCATCTGATCTACCACTTTCCACTGATTTGAATGACTAGGGTGATGTGACCTTGCATATAGATGGCCAATCAACGGAGGTTGATGCACCACCAAACATCATTTGTAAAACCCGCTTTATAAATCCATGAACATTTATTTCACGTCAGCACAGATTTTATTAAAACGTCTCATAAAATAACACACGACATGTATCAAAATTAAGTAGCGGTCATATTCAAGAAATATGTAATTATTATTTAGTCAGACAAATAAATAATACACATCAGAATTTCAATACGAGGAATTAAAACCCGAACACGAACATCTAAACTATAACACGAATAAAAAAAAGAATGGAAACTATATAGGGCTAGGGGGCCAGACTTAAAAAAAGAAAGAAAAAGAACAATGGGCCTTGGAGCCCAGCCTTGTTTTAAAAAAAACACGGGAGTAAAATACCCACCCTTTGTATAGCAGTAAACAAAACAAAAAGAAGATCAGGGTTGGAGAGTTGTGGCCCCCGGGATTGAAAAAAAAATGCCTAGTGATCTTCCAAGCTCTTTGGGTGTTCTTCATTTTGTTTAAATCAATTCAAGGTAATCACTTCGTTTATTGTTTCGATTTGGGGGTTGCAAAATAAATCAGTGGGTAATCTTGTTAAGTTTAACAAGGTGATGTGGGTTTGTTTTATACAAAGGAAACCGAAAGCATGAAGCTCTCGGTGGGCTGTTGGTTTGTTCAGCCGAGAGGTTATACCCTCTCGGTGGTCCTTTCTTGCCCAGCCACGCACACATCTAGAAAAAAGGTTCGGTTGGTGTTGTTTTGGCTGACCGAAAAAGGTCGGTCAGTTGGGTTGATGAAACCAAGAACTGAGGTCTTGGCAGCCTTACTTTTTGTCCAGCCGTGACCCACACAGGGGCGGCTCAGGCTATGATCGAACCAAAAGCAGTCAACAACCATTCGGGTGTAAAACTGTGAAATAAGGGGGGGGGGGGGGTTTGGGTTAACAAAACAGTGCAAACGGCAGGAACAAGATATGGGTAGTGGGTACATAAAGGAGAGCAGTGGCAAACAGTGAGAACAGGATCATTCGTAGTGGGAACTTTGAAATAACGGTGGGAACGTATAACAGGCAGTGGGAACCACTGCACAAACAGTGGGAGAATAAACAAAAAAAAAACAGTGGGAACCGCGGGAGCATTTATATGGGTAAATCATTTTTATAAATGTGTTTTATTAATAAATCAATTACATTGTACGATTTATTTAATTTAATTAATAAAATTAAATGGATTCTAGCTTTATTGTTTTACCTTATTAAAAACCATATGATTTATTAATGATTTAATTTTTTTAAAGACAATAAATCGGAAGTATTTCTAAATTAGGAAAGTTTTTATTTTCAGCTGGTTACTATTTATAGTAAATTCGTAAATATTTGAATTCATGTCATAAAGTAATTAGAATTACAGGAATACACTTATCAGTAATAAAATAGAACAGTTAGATTTATCGGATTATACAGTATAGTAATACAAGGACATTTTTTAAATCAAACTAAGAATAGTTAAGATCAGTAAAATTTATAAAAATCAATAAACTTATTTTAGCGTCCCTTATTTATGTAGTATCCACGAAGTCAGAGTAGATCTTCCAGCTTTCGTTCTTATTTCATTGTTGGATACGAGGTACGGATCTCCCGTCCTTCAGCAAGGACTTCCTTTCTATGCATGATTAGGATTCTCCGTCTGCAGCCAAATGTTTTCCCCAGTATATGTTATAAATTATCAAAAATTATTTTAGTAACTAAGATATTGCCCGAGCCTTATATAGAAGCATGACCAGTTAGTTGTACTAGTTACGGAGGTACCGTAACCATGACACTTGAGGCACCGGTGTCATGACTCACCTGTAGGAGAGTGATATCCTGCAGCGTCCCATTCAGCTCAGCTTGGCCATTTTATCAGTATTATTAGTGGGGCGTATGAATGCATCCTAGGCTACCAGTTTACAGTTTATCAGGTGAATGTGGTGTGTGATCTACATCCTTCACATTGGAGTTGATCCCTCCACCCAACACAGTTATTTAAAGGTCACCCCTCTATAGCATGACGAGGTCAACCCTCTATGTAGCAGTTGTTACAGCACATGACCTATATAAGCTCTTGGCAATTAAAATACAATAAATGCAGGTTTTCAGATTTAACAGATAACAGTTCAGCTTATTATTTATAAATTAGACTTATCAGATTTTCTACTGTTTTCATCATACTCCACATATCAGTCTTTCAGCATCAGTAATTATTAATTATTTCAAGTTCGGTATATTCTTATTATGCATTATATCCGTTCACTGAGCGTCATGCTCAGCTGTAGTTCTTTCATGTTCTAACGGCAGGTACCCTAGGACACTCTTAAGATTCTGAGAGCATGTGCACTGGATGGAAGCCGTTCAGACTTCTTTACTTTATGCACTTCATTTTTATATTGTCGTTGGACATTGTTCACTCCTTTCTTTCAGTATTTTACTTTTCATGTTTTGAGCTTATGTTGGATTACCGATGTTTGATTCCGGTATTTCCGTTATAGTCAGTTAATGTTTTAAGACATTTACCTTATGCTTTGATGACACGCCATAAATACAGGTAACTGTCCACTTATCCAAGTGGGGTGTTACAATTATGGTATCAGAGCTATAGGTTCGACCTGTAGGCTCTAAAACTTGACCTGTGACTAGTGGGTGTAAACTCACTCACCGCCACCTCAGCCCCATCTCAGCTTTTTACCAAACTCACTCAAACTCCCCACAGGAGGTAATGACACTCACCCAAACTCACTCCACATCACCCCATCTTTTTATTAAATATTTTTTATTCATACATTTTATAAAAACACGGGTATAAAAAAAATTAAAACACAGTACAAAATTAAAAGACGATACATAGGAAATTTAAAAACAACATTTTAAAAAATATAAATATAAAAAAACTTAATAAATTAAGCATTAGCATACAAATGCTCGACCAAATCTGCTCGAAGATTGTGATGTTCTTGCGCGGAGCTGATATGCCGCATAACTTGTAGCATGTGTTCTTGGGTTTGAAACACGTCGTCCGGTTGAATTTCTTCTTCTAGGAACCATTTAGAAGATATTGCTTTTTTTTAACTTTGGAACCATATTATGTAATATGATGCATGTGTACATCATATTCATGATTCTTTCTTTCCGTAAAGTTCTTGCAGGATTGGCTAATATGGCCCATTTCTTCTTTAAAACACCAAAAGCTCTTTCAATATCTTTTCTTACGGATTCTTGTTTCTGCTTATATAAAATCCTCTTATGGTCACTGGATGATGGTTCGGGAATTGTTTTAACAAGTGTTGCCAATTCCGGATATATTTCGTTCGTAAGATAGTATCCCCATGGATAGTGTACATCGTTAGCCACAAACTCCACCTTAGGTGCTCGTCCGGTTTTCAAATCATTAAATAAAGGGGACTGATATAAAACGTTGATGTCGTTGTTTGACCTAGAAACACCAAAAATGCATGCCATATCCACAAGTCCTGCGACGCAACAGCTTCAAGTAAAATGAATGGATTCGTTCCATGATCTCGTATAACATATTGCCCTTTAAATGCAGTTGAACAACCGAACCACTCCCAGTCTATAGAATCAAGACTTCCTATCATCCCTGGAAACCTGTGCTTTGCTTCATGATGTGCATAAAGTTTCTGAACATCAGTATACGTGGGTTTTCTCATATAATCAGCCCCAAATATTTCCATAACAGCACTATAGAAATGATCAAGTGATTCTCGAGAAGTTCTTACGCTCATTTGCAGATACTCATCTAGAAAACCAGGAACGACGCCGTATGCCAATTACCGAATTGCCGATGTGCACTTTAAAAATGGCGAAATACCTTCTTTTCCGGTACAATCAACATTATTACGAAAGTATGCAGAATGGTGAGTCACTTCACTAACTATCCAGTTGAAAAGGGGGCGACCCATTCGAAAAACCTTTCTGAACTCTTTCGCATCGTATCTTGGGTTCGGCGAAAAAAAGACGCAACTAACCGATCATGAGTACCTATTCGGTCTCGAGGTATGACGTTTCTTGGTACTCGATTAACAATACGTCATCTCTTAATAAAATGCAACGCTTTTATAATAAAAGCCCACTTGCGTTTCGTTGCGACTTCCGGATTTTCAGTGGCAAAAAATAACTCGTATTCCTCGATATTTTCCATTTTTAGTGATTTGGGGAGAATGTGTGAAATGTGTATGGGATTTGAATGTGTGTTTGAAAAATAAGAGTTTTTATTAGGTATATATAAGTAAAAAAGGATATTGGAAAAAGTTTTTTTTTAGTTTTGAAAAATAACGGTATAATAAAAATGTGGGACCCATTTGTATAAACTCACCCAAGGTGAGTTTGGCCTTGTTTTTTTGTTTCCAGCTACAAACTCGCGCGCGAGTTATAGTGGGGGGTAGGGGTTGCGCGTGAGTTTTGTGAACCCACTCGTGGCTTCACTACCACTCCCACCAGCCTTAGAACAGTAGGAGAAAATTCTGATGTCAATGTTAGCAAATCAGATAAAATGTCTAAATTACCAGAAAAGTTAAATGATTATGTGTTAGATAATAGGGTTAGATATGGCTTAAATAAACATGCTAATCATACCATTTTTTCTCTTGATAATTGTTGTTTTATTAGTAATTTGAATAAAACTGTTGAACCTAATAGTTTTAATGAGGCTGTTAAAGATGATAATTAAGTTCAAGCTTTGAACAATGAAATAGAGGTTTTATATTTGAACAATACTAGGATTTTAATATATTTACCTAGTAATAGGAAAGCTATTTCATGTATATGAAATGAGTTTATAAGATTTAACATAAACCTATTAGGGACATAGAAAGGTATAAAGATAGGTTAGTTACCAAAGGATGTGGTCAGAAAGAAGGTGTTGATTATGATGAGATTTTTAGTCCAACTATTAAAATGAGTATAATTAGTTGTTTCATTAATATGGTTGTTCAAAATAGTTGTAGTCTTTTTCAAATGGATGGTTAACAATGATTTTTTGTATGGTGACTTAGATAAAGAGGTTTATATATTACCTCGTCATAGTTATAGTGATGTTAGTGATACTAGAGTGTGTAAATTAGGTAAATCTCTATATGGTTTACAACAAGCTCCAAGGCAATGGAATAAAAAATTGGCTGAAACATTGCTTGAAGCTGGTTTTGAACAAAGTAAAAATGATCATTCTTTGTTTGTTAAAAATGTGAATGAAGTGTTTACTGTTTTGTTACTATATGTTGATGATATAGTTGTTACTTGTAATAATGTTTCTGAAATTGATAAAGATAAAAAGTTTTCAGAATAATAAGTTCAAAATCAAGGATCTTGGAGAGTTAAAATTTTTTTTAAGAATTGAAGTCTTGAAAGTTAAAAATGGTCTATGCCCTCGCAAAAGCTTGCCAACGAGGGCTAACCTCAACAAAAGAGATATTTCGTCAACTTAGTTGTTGTGTCCTGCATGTGAAGTCAATGATGAAGACACGTCTCATCTTTTTTTCAGATGCGAGTTGGCTCAGGTTCTTCTTAGGATGGTTTGTCGTTTGTGGGAGCTCACGTACATTGTCTGGGACTCTTTTCAAGATTGGTAGGCTTGGTTTTCTTCCGTTCATTTATCGTTCAAATTAAAAACGGTATTGGAAGGTGTATTCTTTTTTCCTAGTGGCATATATGGAGATTTCGAAATCATTTAATTTTTGAAGAAGCTGGTTCAAGTCGTTCGATGCTTTTCGATGATATTGTTTTATTTTCTTTTAATTGTTGTAAATGGCTATGTCGTTTTTATTTTTCTTGGTTAGATTGGTTAAAAAACCCTAATTTAATTTCCTTGTAATTCTTCTAGCATCTTGCTAGTTTTTAATAATAGTCGCCGTTAAAAAGTTGGTCTATGCTTGAATCAAAGAAAGTATTATATTGAATTATTACATGAATATGGATTGTTAGCCTGTAAGCCTGTTACCACACCTATGACAGAAAATGGTATTCTTGCACATAAAGAGTCTAAAGGTGATACGTTTCTTAAAAATGTTAGTTCATATCGAAAGCTTGTTGGGAAACTTATATATCTTTGTAATACTATACCTCATATCTTATATTATGTGCATTGTTTGAGTCAGTATATGCATGCTCCATTACAATCTCATTTAGAAGTTGCATTAAGAGTACTTAGGTATCTTAAAGGTGCTCCCGGTGAGGAATTTGTGTATAAGAAAACTAATTGTAGGACTTTGAATGTTTATGCTAATTCAGACTAGGAAAATGTAAACTTTCTAGGAGGTCTGTTATTGGAATATGTATATACGTGTTTGGGGGGTTGGTGTCCTAGAAAAGTAAGAAACAAGCTACTTTGTCCAGGTCATCAGCAGAAGCTGAATACAGGTCTATGGATTTTGTTATTTGTGAAGTGATGTGGTTAGTCAAAGTTTTGACAGATCTGAATATAAAAAATGTGCATCTAGTTTATTTGTTTTGTGATAAAAGTTGTGCTATACAAATTGATGTTAACCCTGTTATGCATGAAAAGACGAAACATTTTTAAGCACCCAAAGATGTATTCCGCTGCGTGTAAATTTGGGGGTGTTTAAACACCTATAAGTATATCGACAACTTATTATAATATTTTTATGGAACTTTTATACATTTTCCAATGATTTTCAATTATCGAAATAACCATTACAAGTAAAAGGTCAAATTTATACATCATATTTTGTATAACTAAAACTAATGTGTAACATGAAATTATACTATATCTTTTGAACTAATTGACTTATCATACTTTACTTTTAATGTAATGAAATTACCGGTTTAATTTATATCCCTAATAATGATTTAATTTAGAAATTATATCTTCTAATTGTAACCAACAATATGAGTTTAATTTATAAAATTCATGTCATTCTTTCAAAGTTTCTTAAGACAACAAAAATAAATTATGAAGCTATTTAACTTCTATTTTTAATATATCATCTTTATCAAGAAAGTACCTCAATTGAGTTTTAAGGTAATACCAAATTCGGGACGGATAATTGTGACAAACGTTATTTTAATGTTAATATTTAATTCATTCTTCGCTCTCATTTTTCTAGTATTGTGAATTATTATGTTTTACGGTTACGTGATTCGAGATCCCTCGTCTATCGTCAACCTTAAATCATTTTACCACATCTTGTTCGTTTATGCGTTTATTGAAGTCATTTTTATCTCGTTATGTTCCTCGTATTGAAGATTACTATTTTATTCTGAGTTTAAAATGAATCTCGGGAAGCAGTGTATAAGAAGAAACGATAAGTGTCACCAGGATTTATGTGTGTACTTGTGGAATGATTGAGGACCGAATCTCTTAATGAATGGAGTTAATAAATTCGTTACGACCTCGAGGAGTATGTTGAAGCCGACACCGCAAGTGGAAAGACTCTTGTGATCAAGTGGTTATTATCAAGGGTTCGTTCAAGGTTTTCTCGATGATTAACGGTGGAGATCTATACTCGATGTTTGTGTTCGACCTTTTCTTTTATGTACTTATATGGTGTGTGATCTAGTCAAATGATCGTAAGTTGTGAGAACTTGCGACGGCATCATCCGATGACGTCCGATCATGTAGAACACATATTATGTAATATATTTTTGACTTTCAACGACGATATTTATTGAGACTTTAATGCGCGTTGGCGAAAGTGAGGCGAGTTGAGCGCCGGGACGTCGCTCCCTTAAGGTGGTGAGGATGTAAAACCCGTAAAAATAAGGTCATAATTTAATTCTACTTTCAATTATTTTGAAGTATTTTATAACGTTAAATATTATTATGTTTAACGGTTTAAGTTGAAACCGATATTAAATATTATATTTTAATATTTTGACAAGCAACGAGCACTACTAGTGATCGTGATACCGACGGATGCCAAAAATTTTATATTTTATTATCGATAGTTTCGATATTTAATACTTTCGACGATATCGTTTCAATTACGTATCGAGTCGTTATATTATTATTTTTCGTGTGCGTTTAAACTTTTAAAAAGTATTTTTACGAAACCCGAGGGCACGCAAATCGAGAAAACTAGAATCGAGGAATACCCGTAAATTAGTGAGGTGGGACAAAATACATTATCCCACCCCACTAGCTAACATGGGATGGCACATGACACCACGTCTAAGGATGTGGCATCATGTTAGCTAAGTACTTACAAGTGTAAGACTAAGCTTACACTTTAAGCTTTCCATTCACTCAAAACCATTAGCTACTACACACACCACCATTTCATACATGCAAACTACCTCAAACTCTCTCAAAACCCCACCCTTTTGCCATCCATATTCAAGCTACAAACACCCCTTTTGATCTTTTCTAGCCATGAAATACATGTTTACTAGCTATATCATGGAGTTATCTTGAAGCCTTGATCATTTGGTGGCCATATTAACAACATTGGAGATGATTTGCTTTTGTCCTAGGGCTGATTTCTCAACTATTGTTCTTGGTGTTTGATGATCTTGGAGTTATTTGTGGTGTTCATCAAGTTCTTGTCTTCCAAAAACAAGAAATACACTTGGTTGGTAAAGAAGATCATCCTCTCCATTTTCTCTTGTTATTTTTGTAAAGAACAAATGTATTTTCTTTCATTTTGTATATGTATATGATGTATATATGATGATAAAAATGTTGTGTGGGGATCAAGTGTTGATAGATATGCTTAAAAAGGTTAATAACTATAAGAAATGAGGCTAAAATCATGCTTATTTAGTTGGCTGTATAAAAACAGTATATAACTAAAACTTGAACTGATAAAATTGCATGACATGATCCATTTACAGTAAGTAAAAGATGTTATACACATGTGAGAGTTGTCCATGCAATGGAATCAATATAATGAGTGAGATATGATCAAAACAAGTTGGGTGTTCTAATCTGAATAAGCAGTTTTGTAGAGACTGTTAAGGCAAGATAAACTTAAAATGAGCAGTAGCTATAACCAAGTTAAATGTATCACATAATATGAAGAACATGTCATCCAAAAATGAGCTTCTAATTCATTATAGAACTCTAGATATGATAAAAATGGTGAACATGAAGATAAAAATCAGATTTTGAGAATTAATGTTTATTATTATTACTAGACGAGTACCCGCGCATAGCGGCGGAATTGCCTAGAGACATATAATTAACGATATATAATTTTGTGGTAAGCATTTCTTAAAACTGAAAGTGAAATTATTAAAATTAAATTACAAACGCTCGTAAAACGTGATGAATTCTTATCATGTTATTGAGCTTCTTGGAAATATAAAAACAAATATATGAAACTGTTATCATCACTTAAAAAATAAAGTTTAGATAGATTTAATCCAGAACTGTGTAGACAACAACAAAATAAAGCACCAAAAGCGTGCTAGAATCACTGTGCCAAAGACCCAAAGAACTTGTAAGAATAGCATGGCCTTGATGATGAGATCAACAATGCATCAGATACATCAGTTGAAGTACCTGAGCAACTCTCTATTTTGCTGCCCTTAGTTCTGTCCACAAAAGATCTAAAGCGGTATTTATGCCACCCACAAAAGAAAGGGTAGCAGTTTGTTCATTTTCAGGAAGTGCGTGATCTTTCTCCTGATTGAGAGAAGCAACAAGTGAGATCAGTCCTTGTATGACCCTTAAGATTGCTGCCTCATCTGAAGCAGTAGTTGTAACAAGAGCTTTTCTCGATTGCACTAAATCGATGTAATTCATCCATATCTGTTGTCATAAGATTCTTTAGTGCGCTAGCTACCTGATGTGCTAAACGCCCAACGCCCACTTAGCCAAACACCCGTAAACCTACACATATGTTTATAGATAGTCTTTAATAAGGAAAAATAAAAGTAATTTAATCCCATTACCGAAGTCGTCTTATAAATAAGTATATAGGTCTGAAACACAATAAACCATATTAAATCTCACAATAAGACATACCAAGACTATATCAGTAATGACAATGAACCTTCCAAGCTTAGAAGTGGAATTGTCCCTGCATTGAAAAAAAATCAGTTAGTAGTGCAGCCAAGGGTGTGCTTTCTTTGGCACGAAATAATACAAATTTTGTTGCTAAGTTGACAATTCAGCTAGTAGTGCAAACCTTCAGCATGTTGACCAAATAATATGAATTAGCTTACGAAGTGGTCATTATTTTTTAGTATCGGTTTGACATCTCCATTCCATAAGCAATGAGTAGCCAAGAACCCAATGACGCCTGGTACAATGTACAATAAAGCTGGCTGAAAAGAAAACCAATGTCAGATTTCCAATCAACCAATCAAATATGAATAAACCCAATCAGAACGTTTACTCAGACAAACATATTTAAAGATATATCAAAGTTTGTGTCAATAATGACATAGAAAAGGAAATTTTTTATTAGCTGAATC
This sequence comes from Glebionis coronaria, assembly GCA_025667525.1. Taxonomy (NCBI): domain Eukaryota; kingdom Viridiplantae; phylum Streptophyta; class Magnoliopsida; order Asterales; family Asteraceae; genus Glebionis; species Glebionis coronaria. The sequence goes on from CM046877.1 coordinate 11,118,675, forward strand.
GATATTATGAACTTGTTAGGGAGGTGATTTGCACTCTCGTTTTGATTTGTACACACTAATTTGTGCTATAAGTAGTTGTATATTTAGTATATCCTGCTTCTCCAGGTTGCACATTAGAGTGAAAATAAAACGTAAAAATGTGCCATTGGTGTTTGTGACATTCCGTGTTACATTTATTGTCTGCTATAGTTAAGTAATACCAACCTGTGCAGCTTGAAACCAATTCATGACGATAATTGTGGCGACTAAGCCGACTGTATATCCCAGGAAATCACTTTTGAAGTAGTGGTTGTCTTTCCCTTTTGACACATCATATCGCAGTGCCAACGCTACAAAAATACCTAGAAATAAACAAACGGATTAGTAACAAAGTAGATATAAACTACAGCTAGAGTGTTTAAAACTCACAAGCTACTGATTCCCATCATAAACTCATAAGTAATGAAAAATTAACAGCTTCAAAGAAGGTAATAGGGTTGATTTACCATTGTACAATCACCAATTAAGGTCATACCTGGAATTACAATGTCTCCTAGACCAAGCATAGAAAAGGGGCGTGCGACCATCCCTGATGGGAATAAAAGCTGGAAAAAGAAGAAAGTCATCATGGATTCATGATATAGTATAAATACTGACTTCCCGTATAAACACACTACTCGAGCATATATACCTCGATAGGTGCATCGAATGATTTTGCAACGCTAACCATGACTGGTGTGAAAAAGACCCAAAATATATCATAGAAAAACAGTCCAGCTTGCAGATTTAACCATGACATCATCAGAATGAAGTGTTGCAAAAGAAGGGCTACAAGGCTGAGTAATCGGCAAGTACGCACTACAAGATCAATTGCCAATTACTTACTACAAGGTCAAAACTCGAATTATATTTGGTCAAAACTAAGTCAAAAAAGAGGGTAAACTCACAAACTCGATTTCAAAATTTGAGCAATTTTGTTAGTGTTTTTAAGCATATTTCTATGTCCAACGTAGTGTAGAGTGACGACTCATAACTTTTTGACCACCGACAGTCTATTAATCCAACTCGCCGGTTCTAGACCATGAGGATCATGTCTATTGAGACATTTATGGTCGGAATCTTTTTCAATATAGTTGTAAACTCAGTTGGCAAATGTTGAAAAAGCTATTACATATTCAGCTGATCCATAAAAGCCATTTTGAATAAGTAACCAGACATTATCATAAACATTTGTGTTTACAGCACAAATAATTCGTCTCTAGGAAAACAAACACTTTGAAGCTGCTTATCTAAAAAGACCTAATTAAGCTCAAAAACGGAAAACCGGATAAACACACGTTGATGTTCCATACCTTCTTAACAAAACCAAATTCATAATTAGCATCAGCAAGCCAAAATGTTTTATAGGCAAAACAAAGGGACAATAGTGTAATTTACTCAGAAATCAAAAATTCGGAAGAGCAAAATATACCTAGCTCCTCAACCTCCCAACCAGCACGACCAGTTCCAGGTAAGACCTGACCAACTTCAGCTTGTTGGGTTTTGACACGAAACTTTTTCTTGAGGTTTCCAAATTCATCATACATCTCACCATCATCCTATAAAAAGTACGGTGAGGATATTGAAATGTATTTAAAAGACTTCAGCAATTTTGGGAAAACTGTATCTTACTTCTTCAGCTTCTCGCCTACGTCTCTTTGTTTCCTCTAGTTCTTCTTCATCAAGTTCTTTGTACCCACCAACACGTCCTCCTCTACATGTAACAAAAGAACATATATCATATATATAGTGTTAACTGATCTTTCATCGAAAAATATCTTGCTTTACAATTATGTCTAAGATGCAGGAGTGACAATGTTTCAGTTCATTTATATTACCTCACGCCCCCTTCACTAACACCAGGTTAGTTGGTGTTGCAGATGTTGCATTTCAAGCGCTTTGCCCAATTGATGTTAGCACACCTGTAGAAGATTTAAACATTAACATATACTTTCAAAAAATCAATAACATTTTAGCAAAAAATCTGAAGCACATAGATAATATAACATACTACTATAAAGAAGTCATGGTTTTCTTTGTTTCAGAACTTGTAAAAAATGACCCCTTGATTGGAAGCATACAGATTATCAAAATAGAGTTGTTGCAATGACTTTCTTAACAAGACCAAAAACACTATTTTAATTTTTATATGCTTACATTGGACAAGACCAGTCATTAGAAACAAAGAGACCTGTAGGACCACCAGCAGCACCACGACCACCTCCTGCATCAGGGCCACCACGGTCCCTACCCCGACCGCCACCACCGCCACCAGATGCACCAGCAGGTCTCGCACTTTCACAGCGGTTGCATACACCACGAAATACAAAGTTTACATTTGTACAACTGTCACAAAAGTTACATATGATAAATAACCAACATACATAAAAATATAACAAACAATGCTTAAATTATAGCCAGAATAAGCTGCTCACCAATGTCATATCACAGACCTTGTATTCGGACACATCCAGTCACCATCTTGCTGCCATGCTTTTGGTGGAGCGTTTCAAGAAGCATCGCCGCGTCCTCTACCCATTCTACCACTTTCACTCATGTCCAGACCACTTTCATCCGGTACAGTATCAGCGACTAAATTTGGTTCAACAAGTGGTGCTGTCACATAATTCGAGTTTTTTGACTCTGTCATTAACACTTTAATTATTGTCCCATGAAATTCCTTATTGTTAAACCATTCTACAGCAGCTTGTGCAGCATACGGATCCTCATAAATAACTGTCGCATCCCCTTTAGGTTAATTAGTTACCTTGTCTCGGTATATCCATATCTTTGGCCGGCCAGTTCTTTTATCTTTCTGTTCATTAAAAACACAAACACTAATCAACTTACACACATACAAAGAAAAATGACCTATTTTCCATAATAAAAGTAAATGCGCAGGTAAAGAAATACCTTTTTAGAACCCATACCTTTAGCAAACCGATGGTGCCAAAAAATTCAGCCAACATATCTTCATCTGTTCTAGGAGGCAAATTACAAACATACACAGATCCATTTGACGGGGCCCCCTTTGCTGAGTAATTTGCCATTCTACTCTTATCTCACAAATAATCCCAAACTATATAACCAACATTTAGCACTACAAAAAGACATAAAGGTATAATTGAGATAGTATTAGAATTAATTCTGACTTTCTTTTTTTTGTTTTGTAAAAAATAGTTTGTTCAATTTACAAGGAAAGGTTTAAAAACAAGCATACATGATAAGGCTAAGCGTTAATATACAAAGATGTCAGTATGTCACTAAACTTTCCAAAAAGCTACGCTTAAGGTACTAAACTTTCATTTTGTTCATTAGGATTCCTGGACTTATAAGAAGCATACTGCTCAACAATTTCAGTGTTAATCAGAGTGACTTGAACACATACTTTGGATAAGTTAAGTAACATAAATGCTATGTTTTCACAAATTCAGTTATCGTTACGTATATTTTTATAAGTTTGGTGACCTCAAAATGTCGTATTTCAAAAGTACAATAACGCGCCAATAAAATGAAAGTTCGTACCTTAGGCGCATTTTTTGAATAGTTTAGTAGTAACATATTTGTATATTAATACTAAGCCAGTTAGGACGTTGAAGGTGCAATACATTATAAACCTAACACATGAACAAAATACTCCACCGACCCTATAATCCTAAGTGCAAACATATCGTGTTACTTCAGATATTGAATGTCATATTGGAAAAAGTACATACCAATGGCGTCCTTCCATCATAGTCTTTCTTGTTTGGGTCAGCTCTCGCTCGAATCAAGCTTTTCAGCTGATATAGATCACCATAATAAGTTGAACTGTTGACTCTCAACGCAAGCTCGGCCTCGTATTTTCCAATATGCAATGTAATATCCGTCTCTAATTGCTTCATCCGAACATCAGTAGCTTTTGACTGTCACATATTTTTAGGCAGATGAATATAAGCACTCTCAACTCTTAAAAAGTTAGGAATAGCATAATGTTAATCTTCAATGAATCATATATATGTTAGTTATTGATATCATTACCTCTACAATATTGTTTAGAGTTTTTCGCCCATCATGAAAATATATCTCAAGAATGTTTGAGAAAGATTGTTTGTTAACGCGAAGAAGTATACAAAGCGCAGAAACTCGAACTGTATAAGGCTGAGGGATGTTACACAGAATAGAAACTTCTCCAAATGAGCTGTGAGGTTTAAGAATCGATCCAGTCTCTTCAGATCCATCTTCACATATGCCAATTTCCTCCTGTACCATATTTGATTTTATATATCTTGTAGAAACAAATGTCATATCATATCATTATATCCTAATTTTGGTTGTAATTATGATGATGAGTAATATTTGTCCATGTGATTTAACTTCGTATCAAACAAATTAAGGGGGAGGAAGTTGTACCAGCTCGCCAGGACAGATGAAATAAAGTTGCTCAACCGCATTTCCTTGTTCCATAATTACTTCCCCTGATAGGAAAAACTCCTCGTGCACTTTAGTTACCTGAAAGAAGATTAGTTTGTTGGCATATTACTTGATTAACTTATTAAATCTCAGACCTATCTATGACACGAGGTTTAATACTCAAGTAATAAGGTGAAATACGTATAAGAAACATAGGAATATAACAGTACTAATTTCTTACTAACTTCAGCCTATAGTACTGTACTATACTACGAAATATGATTCTTTTTCAAGATTCGAAACAGTGGGATTATCAATCATATTATGTTAGAAAATGACTTACAATCTGATTGATGAATTGAGATGAGCATCCCTTGAAAAGAACAACTTTTTCAATGTATGACTTATTGAGTGTCTGAGATATCTGCAAGAAATCAAAACTTAATTTAGCATCACGGGCAGTCACAAGGCATCTTTAGATTGACTATAGTAATTGTACCATATAACATGTGTAATCTAGAAACACGAAAGAGCAAAAATTAGCGTACGGTAATCGTTTTACCTTGGCACGAATAGAAATTGGAAGGTCACGAAGAATTGCAGAGTCAGTATAGTTACTCTCGTACTGTAATCGTAAGTGTCCTTTTAACTGATTGCGTATGTCTCTCCCTAGTCCATTTCTGTTCATATACTTTAAGAGATCCGTCATTCTATCCGTCATTATATTACCCAATCGTTTTCAAAATAAGTGTATCGCCACTCGAAACCTACTTTTGAAATATGATGAAATTAATGCTTTTGCTATCTCAAAATATCAAAAAGTTATAGGCTTTCAAAATATAAATACATCCTACGACAGCTTAAAAAACTTTAAAGTTCTCAAAATTAAAACTTAAGATGTTAAAACTTTTATGTTTACCAAATTATCAAAATTTTATACCCAAAAAAATTATTAACTAAAATGTTAAACTATACAGACCCCTTATTTTACGTTAGCATTTTAACAAAAAAAAACTAAACAAAATCATAACTTTTACTAATTTCACTATAAACTATACATAAAGTTAAAAAAAAAAACACAGATTCTATAATAAAAGTTACTTGAAGTTTAAATCCACCAGGCAGCAAAAATAATTTTCAGCGAGAATGCGGCGTTGATGGCAGCAAAGACGCGGCACCAGCAGCAGCTGAAACAAACAAAAAAGTCAAAACTGATTATTTAAAGAAAATTATAACACAACTACCAACAAATTAATAATTTACAGATGTTATATAAATTCAAATTTGAAAGTAATTTACAAAAATTAAATAAACTCAGATTTGATAAATATACAAATATTCAGGCAGCGGTAGCGGTTGCAACCGTAGATCCAGATCTGGAAATAAATAAATACACTAAGAAAACATGTTATATTTCATCAACGATGCCATGACTGACGCGTCGACAAACGACGGCTGTAAGAAAACCATCCCAACATTATTATAGAATCGTAGATCTACAAGTACAATAAACAAATAAATTAAACAAACTAATTAAAAGTTGACTAATATATGTAGATCTATTAAAGTTCCAAATATACCATCATGCTTATAGAACCCTTTCGATTGTCGTGGTTGTATGGTGGGTGCGACTAAAGTGCATGGTGGGAAGAGTTTTGTGGCGATTGTTGTTGCGGTGGCGGGGAGAGACCCGATGGTGGGGAGAGATCTGGTGGAAGTCGTAGGTGAGAGATGAGAGAGAGAGAGAGTGTATGTTTTTATGTGTGTGTTTTTTTAGCTGAGAGAAATGAGAGGGGTAGATGTTACTATATTAATTGTTTCAACATTTTCAATATTTTCAACCATCCTAGTTTTTTCAACTTTCAACCATCCTTATTTTTGCTTTATAAAGGAGTAGAGATATAAGCACTCAAATTTTATTGTATAAAATGTAAAATAAAAACCCACTAACTTATAAAACTTAATATAAATATGTAAAAGGTTAATTAAATGGATGAATTATATAAATGGTTGTGGAATAATACTTATAAGTAATAAAAACTATAAACTTGATTTTTACGACTTATTCGGCTATTACCGTAAAATTAACGTTTTTCGCCAAATAAAACTTAGACGATCAAACCCGTCTAATGTAAAGTTTTTAAAAGTCATATACTGATATATAAGTAACTAATACAAGTAAAAACCGATAAAACCTGAACTATAGGACATACGGACATTAACGAGCTAACTAAGCATATTGGACTAATAATTGGACTAAATAAGTTAAACACTTATGAAAAGAACTTATTGGGCTTAACTCATTTGGGCCCAACATGGAAAGTATAGATACTGATAATATAGGTATAAAATTGATTAAAACAAGTTAAAGAACTTATACTAAGCTTATTGGACTTAAAATAGGTAAGTACGTAAAACTAGTAAACTAGTAAAAAGTTACCAAAACGTAAACACTAAAATGAGTAAACAAGGATATATAAACCCACTTGATCATCATATGTACAAAATCATCATATGTATATTGTTATTTTGATAAAAGTCATTAGACAAGAGTCTAAGACCGATTATTATTTATATAGGTTTCCGTGACCGAAGCACGCCCGTAGCCGATAATCCGCCTTTCATTATCAACGTGAGTCTGTAGCCTCGCTTTATACTAGTTATTAAATGATTTTAACCCCGCGAGGGGGAATACATGTTTTATAAACTTAGAACACAAGATTTTTATGGTATGCTTTGTCCCTCTATGAATGGACCCGTGGTTGCCTTTAAATTGCATTAAGTGATTGCCTTTGTTAAAACCTCAATTATGGACCGTTAATTAACCTATGATGGGTTAACCGCTAGTACAATTAATAGATCTATGGGGGAAGCCGCCACGTTCAGTTTTTGTAGACTTGTCATAGAAGCTTAGGCCCGACCTCCACACTGTTTGAACATATTGTATTGAGAAGTCAGGTATACGGCAATGTACCAATAATCTGGAGGTAACCGACAATTAATAAATCTCTCGTCTTATTAGACTGATATGGGAGTGTCTAAGGGCTCGGTTCCATGAGCTTATTGCAATTTATGCTATATACAATTATCATTGTTGATGCAAATTATTATTTGATGCTTATAAGCATGCCACAAACTTATAATCTTTGTTTGTGTTCAAATTGATTTCATAAACCTATAGATTCACTCGGCATTTTTGCTGATTGTTTTACTCACATGTATTTCAGGAAATCAAGAAGTGGAAGCTTGGAGGTCACGAGAATGAAATTGTGCACTGCTATGTTGTTCAAACTCTTTGATTTATTTATCGTTCCATTTTTAAAAACAAACTAATATGTTGTTTTAACTTATCTTTTGGTAACGATTACTTGGGACTACGCTACTCTGACAAATGTTTTAGGAACGATAAATCTAAAACGTCTCTTTTCGAGTCGTTCTTTATAAATTATGTGTTGTTGTATCATTGTTTAGCACCCAAAGATGTATTCCGCTGCGTGTAAATTTGGGGGTGTTAAACATTTCAATCTAGATGTACATCTAGTGAGAGAGAAAGTTGCATCTGGTCTAATTAAGATAGTGAAGATTGATTCTAATGCTCAGATTGCAGATGTCTTTACCAAAGGTTTGGGTACTGTTCAACATCAACACTTAAGTTCCAAGCTTACACTTAAAAACTAAATTTAAGTTATAAAGGATGTTGGAAGTATTATTCTTAGTTAAACAAGTGTGTCAAGTTCCAAGGGCTTTATAACAATTGTATTGGGACAAAGTTATACTTATGAGAATTCTTCAGGGACTCATCTTGCCAACTCTTAGGATGAAGACTGGCACTATATAAGTTCATCATCCGCTTATTTTTCTTCATAATCTTGTTACGATTTATACACAGTTTCTCTCTCAATTGGTCTGGTTTGTTACCCAGTTGTTCTTGATCTTGTTTTATCAGTTACGTCTTGTGATTGATCTGGTTCAAAGTTTGGCTAGATTGTGTCAGTATTGAGTCTGTATTTCTCGTATAGCATCCAATTTGGGACTACACTAATTCTATTGTATTTGTTGAATAACATCCATTTGAGGACTATTCTTAATAAAAGCTTTGATATAATCTGGTGTTCTTGTTTTACTCAAACTTATTTTATATTTTTCACATATTCGCTTGCACCGGTACATCGCACATAATTCATGAAAAATAAACGAAACTAGCTTATATTAAGATAAGGGCTTTTTATAAAAGTTGAGTCTCGATATTGCTGCAGTATTTTTATTTTATTTTTTGGACTCAAAAAATAAATGAATATAAATTGAAAATTATAACGTAAAGATTTATAAATGTTAATGATTTATAAGATTGTAATGTGTTAATCTTGAGGTTTTAGTTGCGAGTGAAAGGAAATTTAAGTTTTAAATAAAAAGCATTTGAAAAACGCGTTCAAAACTTTATAAAAATTACATTAAATTTTTTCTTTTTCCCTAGCCATGAAAAACATCACCAATATATCGTAAGTGTAGGTCCGCCCTGGTTGAGAGACTAAAACTAGGGCTGTAATCAAGCCAAACTTTTATCAAGCAATTCGAGGTGGAGCTTGGCTCGATCAAGCCAAGTTTTTATCAAGCTCAAGCTCAAACTTAAAAAATAGCTTGAAACATATATCAAGCTCAAGCTCAAGCTTTTAATAGCTCGGTTCGAACTCTTATCAAGCTTTTTCAAGCTTTATTAAAATGTGTTCTTTATGATTATAAGAGCTTAATTTGAGTATTAACTTAATTATAAGAGCTTATTTCATAAATAAATAATATATTTTTTTATTAAATTTATAATTTAGCTTATCGTATTTTAAATAATTTATTTCGTTTTATAAATTTATTACATGTACGTCGTACTTTTTAATACGAGGGTGTCGTAATTGCGTTAGCAATCACATCACGCAATGGTCTTTGGGACCTTAATCACATTGGATTGCAAAACTCATTTTCAAAATAAGACTGTACGATTATGTTATTTTTGGTTTTATTAATGTTAAATGAATCGAATTTGGGTTCGAATTATGGTTTATGTTTGTTTTGTTTTATACATATGTTATTATTTTTGAGTTTTGTATTATAAAAAAATAATTTTATACACATTCAAGCTTTTCAAGCCAAGCTCAAGTTTTTATCAAGCCAAGCTCAAGTCTAGATTGTTTATGCTTGACAAGCTATCAAACCAAGCTCAAGCCTACAATTGTATTATCAAGCCAAGCTCAAGCCCTATAAATCTTGAGCTCGACTTGACTCGATTACACCCCTAACTAAAACACGGTTGTTATCATGACGTGTATATATAGTGTAACCATTACACTTTGAGATGCCATAATACTATAATTTGTACTAATAGTTGAATTTTTTATAAGTTAGTTGTTAACCTTTTTGTATTTTTTTAATTTGAGGAAATTATATATGATTCGTATCACGAATTATAAATTTGTAGAAGTCAGTTGTTAACCTTTTTGTATTTTTTTAATTTGTAGATATTATTGTGTGTACTAATATTTTTATGTGTGTGCGCTAATTTCGTAAGTACTACCTCCATCTCAGTTTTATTGTATTCTTTTGACTTTCTTAAGTCATTTTTTCCAACTTTGATACTTAGTATTTTAGTTTGCGTTATATAATATTTAATGATAATTATACAATTGTAAAACACATATAAAACGAATCCATTCATATATTTTTCATAAAATATTATGTAACACAAACAAAATTATTTGAGATCAAAGCTGTAAAAAAATGACATTAAAAAGTTAAATGAGAACAATAAAAATAAAATGGTGGGAGTAATTAATATGCAAAATGTATCGTAATATTTTGACCGTCAAACTCAATCCAAAAGAAATCTTAGCTTTAAAATTTTGTAGTTACTGTTGAAGAGAAACAAGTTAAGTAGCTATTGGAAAGACACTTGTATCGATTCGGTCTTTATCTTCGGTTCGGCCTCTATCTTCGGTTCTACTTGCGGAGGCACCCAAAACACAAAGTCATCTGGCGCATATAATTTGTTTTCCAAGTATAAAGGGTTTTGAATATGTGTGAACATGAGGCGGTCTCAGTCAGTTTTTGTATAGAACCAAACATTTGGCTATAAGTTATTTAAAATCAAACCTCGAACCACAAGTTTTGGTCGGTTTTTTTGTTCTTGGTATTTTGTTGCTATGTAAACTATTTTTACATTAAATGTCATATCTTTTACAAGTTTGAAATCTCTTTCACAATCAATTATCGTGTGAGACATTTATTATAAGAGTCATATCCGAGTGGGCTAAATGTAAATATGAAATGGGAAATTTTCGTTGATAATATTTTGTTGTTTATTTAATCATTTATGGGAATTGTCAATAACAAGACATATAATGAATTTAGATATCTGAAATCTTTGACGACGCTTATATGTTATACCCATTATTTTAGATATCTAAAATTTTGAATATAAGTTTTGTATTTACGAATATTCAAAATTTCGGATTAAGAAATATATATGTAATACAAAATTTTAGACCATGTTCATTTTGGAAAAATCATAATTTTTTACAAAAGCCTATATACAAGACAAATATCCATCGGGTTCCTGTGATCCTCCGGGAACCCCCCTCGGTCCACCCCTGCTACTTGTATCATGTTGTGCGCTAACTTCGTTTTATAAACATATTTTCGACCTGACTAGCAAAAGACCGATCTACTAGTATCAGTTCGGTCTCTATATTCGGTTCCACTTCACAGGAGTTTCAGTCCCTAACTCGACCATGAACCGAACTGAACTAAGCTTCAAGAGGTTCAATTGATCTGGATCATATTGTTTGTTCATAAGTGAGCCCACTTAGGCAACACATCCCCCATCACACTTGTGAGAAACAAGCACTTCACGCTCGAGGCTTATATAACACAACCGGAAGCAAGTGTCAATTAACGATATGATTATTCTTTACGTAATTATAACAGATATCTTTACGTACCTACGTCTATGCATTTTTTCGATCTCCTCCGATCTCGTCAACCATATTTTGTGTTTTAACACTTCTGTGCCGCTAAATAATTATGGTAAACAATAATGACAAGAAAATGTATTATAGTTATCACGTTTTCCTTTTAAATGTATCGTACAAGAAAATAAGCATTTATGTACATTTTAGTAAGTTTTATTGTATTAAAAGTGTATACTTTTACTTGCACAACAGGTTGTAGGTCAAATTTTTTTTTACCTTTTTAAATATTTTGTATTGGCAACAAAAAGCCACATAGATAACTACATTTAATTACTCTCCTATAAATACCTTTGATTTACTTTATGAAACTCAATGAGGCAATCAAGTCTTTGTAACTCAGAAATCATAATACTCCTACACGCAAGACTTTATAACTCTTAAATCAATAAAACCAGTTGTATCCGGCGGCACCAGCAGAATCTGGCAGCACCCAAATCAACTAACTCCACAAAATCAATCAACTCCAAATTCTGCAAATCTCTGGCTTTCAATCTTCAAAGGTCTGTTGTTTAATATAGAGTGTTTTTGTTAGCTTATTTGTAGAGCTTATTGATTATTTTTTTTTTTGGCTTAAAAGCTTTATCTATCTATGCTTATGATTTATGAACTTTATATGCTCATAAGGTCAAGTGGATAAGCTCATTAGCCCACAAAATGAGCTTTTGGGCTTATTAGAATTTTAATAAGCTCTTACGTCCCTCAGATAAGCTTACACAAACATCCTCTAAGTGCCTTTAAAGATTGTTTTCCAGCTTATTGGGTGGTTGGATTAGCTTATTCATCGGACCTATGAGTTTATTTGAACTTTGAAAAGTTGCCCACATTTTGGGCTTATGAGCTTATCTAATAGAGCTTATTGATAAACTCGACTTGATTGGCTCCGAAGCAAAACAAAAGTGGGCTTATGAGCTCTCCTGATTTCAAATAAGCACCGATCCTGGAAAAGCGGGTTTACGTGTTATATTGTTATTGCATTTTAGATATCATTGGTGGGAATCAGTCTCTAGTCTTTATGTTAGTTATCTAATTATGCGGGTGTTTGGCATTTCTTTTTTGAGTGCTTATCTGCTTAAGCAGTAAAGTATTTCGAAAAAAAATGACTGTTTCTTAAACTAGACAAGTAGTTACAATAAGCAGGTTGGTACCGGCCTGTTTATACTAATAAGTTTTAAGAAAAGAAGCACTTTCAAAATAGCAAGCATCCCCTACTTAGGGGTCGTTATTGATATTTGATGTGGAAGATAAGTAGTTTTAGTGTGTTTGAGATTACTTATCTAAATTGGTTGAGTGAAAAAGTTACTTTGATTGATAAGCGGTTTTATAAGCAATACCAGGAGACAAAAATAAAAGTTCTTTTTTAATTTTTTTTTGGAAAATTGTTGTTATCAAACTATGTAGCAGCGGTTTATGTTTGGCAAAGAAAAGTTATAAATAATACATCAAACATTCTCTGATTTTTTTTTTTATTTTGAATTTAGAATATGGAAGCTGTGAGAAATTTTATTCAGAAGATACGCCAAGACGACAGAAGCGTAGTAAGTCCTCGATTAATAAGTAAATAAATAAATAAACAAACGGTTAATATTATTATTGATCAATTTTCTGTTTACAGAGACCAGAAGACCTTCTCATACGAAACCAAGCTGACCGGAGAAGAATCATCCTGAACAGGTTGTCTTGGTCGTTTCTCGTCATAGTGGTATGCATTTCTGCATACCTGGTCGGATCATATTTGTGATTGAGGTTCAGGCACCCATACCTGAAGAAGGCAGATGTGCTCGACGTCGACTTGAACATCCGTGTCATAAACGACACCTGCACAACGATTCGACCCAAACTCGCCTTTCAGCCAGATTTAAGGAGGATTAAGCTCAAGGCGTACCCCATCAGGGCGACCTACAACTTGACGACACCGTTTTCGCCCACCGCGTTTGTTGAATCACACTTTGGCATAAAGAAAGAGGAGATAATTGAAGTAAACTTCGAGCAACATGAAAAGACGTAATATTGATCACCTTTATGGGAGATTTTCAGATACGGGTACAACTACACAGTTTAATAGTATTTCCGTATACTATAAACCATTTTGGGTTTTATTGTCAGATTATATATAGAATTTTGGATGGTGAAATCCTGGAAACAAAATGTACCATTTGAAGAATAATAAATTTATCGTATTTCACATTTGTGAAATACAAAAATATAAGCTTTCCTACTTTTAGTGAGAAACTGAAAGTAACAAAGAGATTAGCGAAGGGTGTTCTTGTATGAGGCATAACCAATTTTGGGCATAAGAGAGTGACACTTTTGCGCTTTCTGTAATATAACCAAATTTCATTATATTAAAAACTAATAAAGGGATCGGAGCATAAAACACGTCTCATAAACTCGATTGTGACAACAACGTAGTTTCATGTAGTAACAGCTAAAAAGACAATATTATAAATCACAATAAAAATGAAATTGAAACTTTATTAATCTAAAAAGAGCAAGTTGTACGCAAGACTTACTATAATCATCATTGAGTAGATCCCTAAACAATTAAATAATGTGTGACCTAAAGACTCAATAGTCTCATAATTACAAACTTATAAACTAAAAAACCTAATTTTCCAAATAAAATGTTGGTAGTATTATTTTGAGATGTGTAAAGTTTATATTGTTGGAGGACTTGTTTGCAACACTTTTTTTCCAGGTATGAAGATGTGACGATTCCCAAAGGACTAAATGTGCCATACTCTCAAACTTGTGGGTTGCTGATATATAAGGACAAGAGCTGCATAATTTCTCTCATAATTTTATGAAACTATTCTTCCTTTCAAAATGAAGAATGTTGATCAACGTCAGTTTTTGTATAGAACCAAACGTTTGGCTATAAGTTTTTTAAAACCAAACCTCGAACCACAAGTTTTGGTCGGTTTTTTTGTTCTTGGTATTTTGTTGCTATGTAAACTATTTTTACATTAAATGTCATATCTTTTACAATTTTGAAATCTCTTTCACAATCAATTATCGCGTGAGACATTTATTATAAGAGTCATATCCGAGTGGGCTAAATGTAAATATGAAATGGGAAATTTTCGTTGATAAAATTTTGTTGTTTATTTAATCATTTATGGGACTTGTCAAATAACAAGACATATAATGAATTTAGATATCTGAAATCTTTGACGACGCTTATATGTTATACCCATTATTTTAGATATCTGAAATTTTGAATAGAAGTTTTGTATTTACGAATATTCAAAATTTCGGATTAAGAAGTATATATGTAATACAAAATTTTAGACCACGTTCATTTGGAAAAATCATATTTTTTTTACAAAAGCTTATATTACAAGACAAATATCCATCGGGTTCCTGTGAACCTCCGGGAACCCCCCTCGGTCCATCCCTGCTACTTGTATCATATTGTGCGCTAATTTCGTTTTATAAACATATTTTCGACCTGACTAGCAAAAGACCGATCTACTAGTATCGGTTCGGTCTCTATATTCGGTTCCACTTCACAAGAGTTTCAGTCCCTAACTCGACCATGAACCGAACTGAACTAAGCTTCGAGAGGTTCAATTGATCTGGATCATATTGTTTGTTCATAAGTAAGCACACTTAGGCACCACATCCCCCATCACACTTGTGAGAAACAGGCACTTCACGCATCGAGGCTTATATAACACAACCCGAAGCAAGTGTCAATTAATGATATGATTATTCTTTACGTAATTATAACAGATTTATTTACGTACCTGCGTCTTTGCATTTTTTCGATCTCCTCTAATCTCGTCAACCATATTTTGTGTTTTAACACTTCTGTGTCGCGAAATAATTAAGGTAAACAATAATGACTGGAAAATGTATTATAGTTATCACGTTTTCCTTTTAAATGTATCGTACAAGAAAATAAGCGTTTATGTACATTTTAGTAAGTTTTATTGTATTAGAAGTGTATACTTTTACTTGCACAACAGGTTGTAGGTCAAATATTTTTTTTACCTTTTTAAATATTTTGTATTGGCAACAAAAAGCCACATAGATAACTACATTTAATTACTCTCCTATAAATACCAAACTCAATGAGGCAATCAAGTCTTTGTAACTCAGAAATCATAATACTCCTACACGCAAGTCTTTATAACTCTTAAATCAATAACACCAGTTGTATCCGGCGGCACCAGCAGAATCTGGCAGCACCCAAGTCAACTAACTCCACAAAATCAATCAACTCCAAATTCTGCAAATCTCTGGCTTTCAATCATCAAAGGTCTGTTGTTTAATATAGGGTGTTTTTGTTAGCTTATTTGTAGGGCTTATGAGCTTATTGATTTTTTTTGGCTTAGAAGCTTTATCTATCTATGCTTATGATTTATGAACTTTATATGCTCATAAGGTCAAGTGGATAAGCTCATTAGCCCACAAAAATGAGGTTTTGGGCTTATCAAAATTTTAATAAGCTCTTACGTCCCTCAGATAAGCTTACACAAACATCCCCTAAGTGCCTTTAAAGATTGTTTTTCAGCTTATTTGGTGGTTGGATTAGCTTATTCATCAGACCTATGAGTTTATTTGAACTTTGAAAAGTTGCCTACATTTTGGGCTTATGAGCTTATCTAGTCGAGCTTATTGATAAACTCGACTTGATTGGCTCTGAAACAAAAAAAAGTGGGCTTATGAGCTCTTCTGATTTCAAATAAGCACCGATCCTTGAAAAGCGGGTTTACGTGTTATATTGTTATTGCATTTTAGATATCATTGGTAGGGATCAGTCGCTAGTCTTTGTGTTAGTTATCTGATTATGCGGGTGTTTGGCATTTCTTTTTTGAGTGCTTATCTGCTTAAGCAGTAAAGTATTTCGAAAAAAATGACTGTTTCTTAAACTAGACAAGTAGCTACAATGAGCAGGTTGGTACCGGCCTGTTTATACTAATAAGTTTTAAGAAAAGAAGTACTTACAAAATAGCAATCATCCCCTACTTAGGGGTCGTTATTGATATCTGATGTGGAAGATAAGCAGTTTTAGTGTGTTTGAGATTGCTTATCTAAATTGGTTGAGTGAAAAAGTTACTTTGATTGATAAGCGGTTTTATAAGCAATACCAGGAGACAAAAATAAAAGTTCTTTTTTAAAATATTTTTTGGAAAATTGTTGTTATCAAACTATGTAGCAGCGGTTTATGTTTGGCAAAGAAAAGTTATAAATAATACGTCAAACATTCTCTGATTTTTTATTTTTATTTTGAATTTAGAATATGGAAGCTGTGAGAAATTTTATTCAGAAGATACGCCAAGACGACAGAAGCGTAGTAAGTCCTCGATTAAAAAATAAATAAATAAATAACTAAACGGTTAATATTATTATTGATCAATTTTCTGTTTATAGAGACCAGAAGACCTTCTCATACGAAACCAAGCTGACCGGAGAAGAATCATCCTGAACAGGTTGTCTTGGTCGTTTCTCGTCATAGTGGTATGCATTTCTACATACATGGTCGGATCATATTTGGGATTGAGGTTCAGGCACCCATACCTGAAGAAGGCAGATGTGCTCGACGTCGACTTGAACATCCGTGTCATAAACGACACCTGCACAACGATTCGACCCAAACTCGCCTTTCAGCCAGATTTCAGGAGGATTAAGCTCAAGGCGTACCCCATCAGGGCGACCTACAACTTGACGACACCGTTTTCGCCCACCCCGTTTGTTGAATCACACTTTGGCATAAAGAAAGAGCAGATAATTGAAGTAAACTTCGAGCAACATGAAAAGACGTAATATTGATCACCTTTATGGGAGATTTTCAGATACGGGTACAACTACACAGTTTAATAGTATTTCCGTATACTATAAACCATTTTGGGTTTTATTGTCAGATTATATAGAGAATTTTGGATGGTGAAATCCTGGAAACAAAATGTACCATTTGAAGAATAATAAATTTATCGTATTTTACATTTGTGAAATACAAAAATATAAGCTTTCCTACTTTTAGTGAGAAACTGAAAGTAACAAAGAGATTAGCGAAGGGTGTTCTTGTATGAGGCATAACCAATTTTGGGCATAAGAGAGTGACACTTTTGCGCTTTCTGTAATATAACCAAATTTCATTATATTAAAAACTAATAAAGGGATCGGAGCATAAAACACGTCTCATAAACTCGTATTGTGACAACAACGTAGTTTCATGTAGTAACAGCTAAAAAGACAATATTATAAATCACAATAAAAATGAAATTGAAACTTTATTAATCTAAAAAGAGCAAGTTGTACGCAAGACTTACTATAATCATCATTGAGTAGATCCCTAAACAATTAAATAATGTGTGACCTAAAGACTCAATAGTCTCATAATTACAAACTTATAAACTAAAAAACCTAATTTTCAAAATAAAATGTTGGTAGTATTATTTTGAGATGTGTAAAGTTTATATTGTTGGGGGACTTGTTTGCAACACTTTTTTTCCAGGTATGAAGATGTGACGATTCCCAAAGGACTAAATGTGCCATACTCTCAAACTTGTGGATTGCTGATATATAAGGACAAGAGCTGCATAATTTCTCTCATAATTTTATGAAACTATTTTTCCTTTCAAAATGAAGAATATTGATCAACGTCAGTTTTTGTATAGAACCAAACGTTTGGCTATAAGTTTTTTAAAACCAAACCTCGAACCACAAGTTTTGGTCGGTTTTTTTGTTCTTGGTATTTTGTTTCTATGTAAACTATTTTTACATTAAATGTCATATCTTTTACAATTTTGAAATCTCTTTCACAATCAATTATCGCGTGAGACATTTATTATAAGAGTCATATCCGAGTGGGCTAAATGTAAATATGAAATGGGAAATTTTCGTTGATAATATTTTGTTGTTTATTTAATCATTTATGGGACTTGTCAAATAACAAGACATATAATGAATTTAGATATCTGAAATCTTTGACGACGCTTATATGTTATACCCATTATTTTAGATATCTGAAATTTTGAATAGAAGTTTTGTATTTACGAATATCCAAAATTTCGGATTAAGAAGTATATATGTAATACAAAATTTTAGACCACGTTCATTTGGAAAAATCATGTTTTTTTACAAAAGCTTATATTACAAGACAAATATCAATCGGGTTCCTGTGAACCTCCGGGAACCCCCCTCGGTCCACCCCTGCTACTTGTATCATGTTGTGCGCTAATTTCGTTTTATAAACATATTTTCGACCTGACTAGCAAAAGACCGATCTACTAGTATCGGTTCAGTCTCTATATTCGGTTCCACTTCACAAGAGTTTCAGTCCCTAACTCTACCATGAACCGAACTAAACTAAGCTTCGAGAGGTTCAATTGATCTGGATCATATTGTTTGTTCATAAGTGAGCACACTTAGGCACCACATCCCCCATCACACTTGTGAGAAACAGGAACTTCACGCATCGAGGCTTATATAACACAACCCGAAGCAAGTGTCAATTAATGATATGATTATTCTTTACGTAATTATAACAGATTTATTTACGTACCTGCGTCTTTGCATTTTTCGATCTCCTATGATCTCGTCAACCATATTTTGTGTTTCAACACTTCTGTGTCGCGAAATAATTAAGGTAAACAATAATGACAGGAAAATGTATTATAGTTATCACGTTTTCCTTTTAAATGTATCGTACAAGAAAATAAGCATTTATGTACATTTTAGTAAGTTTTATTGTATTAGAAGTGTATACTTTTACTTGCACAACAGGTTGTAGGTCAAATATTTTTTTTACCTTTCTAAATATTTTGTATTGGCAACAAAAAGCCACATAGATAACTACATTTAATTACTCTCCTATAAATACCAAACTCAGTGAGGCAATCAAGTCTTTGTCACTCAGAAATCATAATACTCCTACACGCAAGTCTTTATAACTCTTAAATCAATAACACCAGTTGTATCCGGCGGCACCAGCAGAATCTGGCAGCACCCAAGTCAACTAACTCCACAAAATCAATCAACTCCAAATTCTGCAAATCTCTGGCTTTCAATCATCAAAGGTCTGTTGTTTAATATAGGGTGTTTTTGTTAGCTTATTTGTAGGGCTTATGAGCTTATTGATTTTTTTTGGCTTAGAAGCTTTATCTATCTATGCTTATGATTTATGAACTTGATATGCTCATAAGGTCAAGTGGATAAGCTCATTAGCCCACAAAAATGAGGTTTTGGGCTTATCAAAATTTTAATAAGCTCTTACGTCCCTCAGATAAGCTTACACAAACATCCCCTAAGTGCCTTTAAAGATTGTTTTTCAGCTTATTTGGTGGTTGGAATAGCTTATTCATCGGACCTATGAGTTTATTTGAACTTTGAAAAGTTGCCCACATTTTTGGCTTATGAGCTTATCTAGTCGAGCTTATTGATAAACTCGACTTGATTGGCTCCAAAACAAAAAAAAAGTGGGCTTATGAGCTCTTCTGATTTCAAATAAGCACCGATCCTGGAAAAGCGGGTTTACGTGTTATATTGTTATTGCATTTTAGATATCATTGGTAGGGATCAGTCGCTAGTCTTTGTGTTAGTTATCTGATTATGCGGGTGTTTGGCATTTCTTTTTTGAGTGCTTATCTGCTTAAGCAGTAAAGTATTTCGAAAAAAATGACTGTTTCTTAAACTAGACAAGTAGCTACAATGAGCAGGTTGGTACCGGCCTGTTTATACTAATAAGTTTTAAGAAAAGAAGTACTTACAAAATAGCAATCATCCCCTACTTAGGGGTCGTTATTGATATCTGATGTGGAAGATAAGCAGTTTTAGTGTGTTTGAGATTGCTTATCTAAATTGGTTGAGTGAAAAAGTTACTTTGATTGATAAGCGGTTTTATAAGCAATACCAGGAGACAAAAATAAAAGTTCTTTTTTAAATTTTTTTTGGAAAATTGTTGTTATCAAACTATGTAGCAGCGGTTTATGTTTGGCAAAGAAAAGTTATAAATAATACGTCAAACATTCTCTGATTTTTTATTTTTATTTTGAATTTAGAATATGGAAGCTGTGAGAAATTTTATTCAGAAGATACGCCAAGACGACAGAAGCGTAGTAAGTCCTCGATTAAAAAATAAATAAATAAATAACTAAATGGTTAATATTATTATTGATCATTTTTCTGTTTATAGAGACCAGAAGACCTTCTCATACGAAACCAAGCTGACCGTAGAAGAATCATCCTGAACAGGTTATCTTGGTCGTTTCTCGTCATAGTGGTATGCATTTCTACATACATGGTCGGATCATATATGGGATTGAGGTTCAGGCACCCATACCTAAAGAAGGCAGATGTGCTCGACGTCGACTTGAACATCCGTGTCATAAACGACACCTGCATAACGATTTGACCCAAACTCGCCTTTCAGCCAGATTTCAGGAGGATTAAGCTCAAGGCGTACCCCATCAGGGCGACCTACAACTTGACGACACCGTTTTCGCCCACCTCGTTTGCTGAATCACACTTTAGCATAAAGAAAGAGCAGATAATTGAAGTAAACTTCGAGCAACATGAATTCGTCGGCAAGGCCAAAGACGTAATATTGATCACCTTTATGGGAGATTTTCAGATACGGGTACAACTACACAGTTTAATAGTATTTTCGTATACTATAAACCATTTTGGCTTTTATTGTCAGATTATATATAGAATTTTGGATGGTGAAATCCTGGAAACAAAATGTACCATTTGAAGAATAATAAATTTATCGTATTTTATATTTGTGAAATACAAAAATATAAGCTTTCCTACTTTTAGTGAGAAACTGAAAGTAACAAAGAGATTAGCGAAGGGTGTTCTTGTATGAGGCATAAGCAATTTTGGGCATAAGAGAGTGACACTTTTGCGCTTTTTGTAATATAACCAAATTTCATTATATTAAAAACTAATAAAGGGATCGGAGCATAAAACACGTCTCATAAACTCGTATTGTGACAACAACGTAGTTTCATGTAGTAACAGCTAAAAAGACAATATTATAAATCACAATAAAAATGAAATTGAAACTTTATTAATCTAAAAAGAGCAAGTTGTACGCAAGACTTACTATAATCATCATTGAGTAGATCCCTAAACAATTAAATAATGTGTGACCTAAAGACTCAATAGTCTCATAATTACAAACTTATAAACTAAAAAACCTAATTTTCCAAATAAAATGTTGGTAGTATTATTTTGAGATGTGTAAAGTTTATATTGTTGGAGGACTTGTTTGCAACACTTTTGTTCCAGGTATGAAGATGTGACGATTCCCAAAGGACTAAATGTGCCATACTCTCAAACTTGTGGGTTGCTGATATATAAGGACAAGAGCTGCATAATTTCTCTCATAACTTTACGCAACCATTAAACTTTCTCTCTCTAAGTTGTTACATTTTGATCTTGGTTCTTGATCTTGTATGTGATCACGTCTTGTGCTTAACAGTTTGGTTTTGATCTGTTTAGAGTCTGTTCTGAGTCTGTACTTGAATCGTATAGCATCCAGTTGGGGACTATACATTGTCTTTTGTATTCTTTGTGATAGAATCCGTTTAGGGACTATCCTTAATAAAGTTTTTAGTAAATCTCTTGTTCTTGGTATTTTACATAAACATGTTAATTTTTTCACATGGTATCAGAGCTTTTGGCTCTGTTCTTGGGTTAATTAGTGTTTAAAACTGTTCTTTTTCTAGTTTAATTAGTTGGATCTTGAAGATCTGGGTCTTAATTGATTTTTAAAAATTAGGGGTTTTGAAAAATTGGGGGTTTTTCAATTTTTGGTTTGGGTATTGGTTTTAAAAGTGTTAATCGTTGATTAGCAGTCTTGATTGTTCATTTCTTTATTAATATTGAGAAAACCCTAAAATCATAAATTAGGGTTTTCTTTTAGTAAGTTGTTTTCTGGTTTTTGCTAATCAATTGTAGGTTGTTTTTGGTATCCGCTACTGTTACTGTTGATATTTTTTGATCTTCTTGATCATTTGCTTGGTTGTTGCGCGTTTAGTAACACCTCTCGCACTCTCTTGTTATTATTTCTGTTTAGAGGGTTTCAGTGTCATTGGGATCTAGTTTTGTTTGGTGTTGTGGAGTTATAAGGAGGTTTCTTGATTAGTTTGTGATACTTGTTAGTTGTTTTAGTTATCTGTTTGGTGTTTGGATTGTTTCTTGTTTTGTTATCTGTTTATTGTTGTTTTTTACCTTTTTCAAGTCATCTGCTCTTGACTGTTCACCTTTGAGTGAATAGGAAGCCTGAGAACTGCTTTTCGACTTGGATTTGTGTTCATCGATTTTTTAAGTGTTTTGGTTTTGTGTTTATCATGGCTGGTAATAATAATAATAATGTGATTAATAGTTTAGATGCTGGTAATCCTTTACATTTGCAGACTAATGATCATACTAGTGGTTCTGTTATTAATTTGAAATTAACTGGTTCTGAAAATTATAGACTATGGGCTACTGCTATTAAAATTGCTTTACAAGCAAGGAATAAAATGAGTTTTGTTGATGGTACTTGTGTTAAAGAGACTTATGCTAATAGTGTTCCATTTTCTAATCAATGGGATAGGTGTAATGCTGTTGTATTGTCTTGGTTATTGGGTAGTATTTCTGAGGACTTATATTTGAGTCAAGTTTATTATGAGAATGCTGCTGAGGTTTGGGCTGAATTAAAAGAGACATACGATAAACTTGATGGGTCTATTTTGTTCAATTTGTTACAAAAGATTAATAGCTTTAGACAAAATGGGCTTTCTGTGTCTGAATATTATCATAAGTTGACTTCTTTGTGGCGTGAATTTGATATTCTTACTAAATTGACTCCATGTACATGTGAGGCTAGGGATGAGCTTAATAAGTACAATCAGTTAACGAAATTAATGCAATTTTTGATAGGACTGGATGATGTTTATCAACCTATTAGAAGTACTTTATTAACTCAATCTGATTTACCTGATGTGAAAGATGCTTTTGTTATTGTTGGAAGGGAGGAGTCACATAGAGGTCTTGGTAGTAATACTGGGGCTCAAAAACCCTAAGTTAGCTCTTTTGTTGTTAGAACTGAGTCTAATGGAAGGAATTATAATAGGTCTAATAATAATTGGGTTAACCGGAGACAGGGTAATAACAATAACTACAATTCTTTGTCTTGTAAGCATTGTGGTATGAAAGGTCATACGATTGACAGATGTTTTGAAATTGTTGGTTATCCAAATGGTTTTAGAAGAAACAATAATAATAACAATTTTGGAAATGGAAGGAATGTTTCTAATAATAACTCTACTGGTTTTAACAAGAATAATAATGTGAGTAACAATGCTGATGTGAATAAAAGTGGTAATGGTTTGTCTGGTTTACCTTTTAGTAATGATCAAATTAGTAAACTCATGAGTCTTATTGGTGAGAAAAGTGGTTCTGGGGTTCGTACCAATATGGCAAGTATGGGGTTTACCTTCTTTAATGCTAATGTGTTTTTCAATAATCATTTTTATACATTTTTTAAAGCTAATATCAGAATGGGTGATAGATGATGACGTATAGTCCCCGGCCGGGTCATGAACCCGGCCCACGGGTACTACCAGTATCCAGCCCATCACGAATGGGTGGGAATGATGTCATCTAAGCTTATGGGCTTAGGTGAACAGTACACGCACACACATGTGCGGCCCACGGCCCAACATGGCCGGATCAGGGTTAGACAGAATCAGTATCCTAATATACTTAGGATTATCCTAAGGGAGAGGATATTCACTCACCATAATTAGAAGATAACAATCATTCTAAATCTGGTGATTATCTCTTCCTTAAGGCCGAAGCATTGGTGACAGCCCATTAGGGTTTCACCGCCTATATAAGGAACCCCCAAGGGTTCCACAAAGGTATCACATTCTACACTCATACTCTCCATCCGATTCTTATACCCTAACCGATTACTTACTCTCCCGCCGGAGTCTAATCGTGGGAAACATTCCCACGGTAAGCCTAACGCGTGTTGTTTTAGTGTGCAGGATCCCAACCAAACAGTTCACTTGGTGCAGGAGCCGGAGTCCAATCAACCCGGATTTAGCCTAATTCGGGTCTAGCAAGGATCATCCAACTTTTGTATCAACAAGTTGGCGCCATCTGTGGGACCCTACACTAAAAACTACTCTACTAATGACAAAAGGACATTCTCAGCAAAACCAAAGGGCCACAAACCCGGGAAACCGGAGGCCTGGGGGCGACATCCCAATACCCCCCGTCCCTCCACCAGCAACCGTCCCAGCACATTCCCCTAGCAACCAAGCAGGCGGACCGAATAACCGGGGTGGTTTGCAGTCTACAAACAGGGCAAGTTCGCCCGCCATCACGCCACCGCCAACCCTGACGTTGGAAAACCTTGATCCGGGAAGTGCGCCCAACCCCCCTAACAAGGAGCAGCGCCGACCGACGATCGAAGAAGAGGCGGATACTGAACTCCTCAGCGAGGATGACCTCACTCGAGTTCTCACGCAGAACTTTGAAAGGATCGTTCCAGAAATCACGTCCAGATTGAACCTAGGAAGGAACCTCCAATCTCGGCTCAACTTCGGGGACACACCTCAGAATCCAATGAGAAGGAGGGCACGCACCCGACAACGCAACCTATTTGAAGAAACCCCCCAACCTCGAAACATCTTCGAGCGCATAGGGGATCGTATCATGCAGGAGCTACTGCAACCTCAGGACAAGGAAAGGCCCGAGGATCCAGCCGAACGTCCAAGCCTGGAGCTAACCAGGAGTGGTCGCCGCACAAGCGTGTGGGACAGGGTGAATACTGGGAGGAAGGCACACTTCTCTTCCAAGGGAACTGGCCCTCTCCCAAGAGACGAGGCACCGCCCCCCTCCCCCAGTACATCAGGAGAGGATTCGGAGGATCGCCCACCTAAGCGTCGCCGGCTAAAACATACTCCTCCACCACTATCCGACAAGGAAGGATATTATGATGGTCCTTACTATCAGGAGGAAGAGAGAGACGATCTTACACGCCCATGGTGCGACCCTAGGGAAGACCCATTTACCCTACGCATACGGAACTACTCCGAGGACAAAAAGCGTCGCATGCCAACGTGTGTCAAAACCTATGATGGATCCGGTGACCCGGATGATCACCTGAAGGTTTTCGACACACAGGCCAAAATTGAACGGTGGCCCATGCCCATATGGTGCCAGATGTTCAACTCAACCTTGATAGGTAACGCTCGCGACTGGTTCGAGGGACTTCCTCCACGAAGCATCGATAGCTTCACCGAGTTGCGTACAACATTCAAAAACAATTATACTCAACGAAGGAAGTATAATAGAGATCCAGTCTCTCTGGCCACCGTCAAGAAACGACCTGGAGAATCAACTGAGGACTTCACGACGCGTTTCAATGACGAATGCACGCGCACAAAAACGATGCCGGAACTCCTAAAAATTTCCGACTACATGGACGCCATAACAGATAGGGAATTACTCAGGTGTCTCAATGACAAACGACCAGAAAGGTACGATGACCTTATGGAAAGGGTCAGAAACTTCATTGAAGGGGAAACCGCGGTAGCTACAGTGTACCCTTCAAAAGGGAACAACTACCGATCGAATGACCAGTCCAGGAGACAATCGGGCGGCCAGAACAATCAAAGCAGTGGAAGGAATTTGGACTACAAGAACCAAAACAAAGGAGGGCGGGCGGAGGAAAAGTTTACCCCTTTAAAAATGTCTTACCGGGAGATCCTGATGACAGAGGGGGCCAACTTCCCGAGACCTCCCCCAATGACAACCCCGCTGGACCGACGTCAAGGGAATCGCTTTTGCGAATTCCACAATGACAAATGCCATGGAACCGAGGAATGCATTCAGCTCAAGAAGCACATTGAGTCACTGATCAAGTCGGGCAAACTCAAGCATCTGGTTAAGGATTGGAAGGATGGTAAGGATAATAAGAAGTATGAGAAGAAGGACTCTCAAAAGGATAAGCCTTCAACTATATACATGATCCAATCTAGGCAGCGTCGTGCAAGATAGAGAATCAGTCAGAAGTTCTCACGCGGCAGAGAAATCTCATTCCCTCCCATCACGGCGAATGATATGGTTGATGCACCCCTCACGATGGAAATAAACATCGGGACACAAAGTGTTCGCCGCATGTATGTGGACGGAGGATCATCAGCAGAAGTATTATACGAGCACTGTTTCGCACAGTTACGACCGGAAGTAAGAAGCCAAATGGTACCGGCCATAACGCCGCTCATTGGCTTCAGCGGAGACACCATTTGGCCAATAGGACAACTACGTCTGCTTATAACCATAGGAGATGAGGAACACTCCACCACGGCGTGGATGAACTTCATGGTGATACGATCACACTTCCTATACAATGGGATCATAGGCAGGCCAGGCATCCTAGCTATACGGGCAGTACCCTCCACAGCCCATGGAATGATCAAATTCCCGGTGGAAGGAGGAATTGTCACTATCTATAACTCAACCACACCACCCTCCGAGTGCCACGCCGTCACGCCTCCAGTTCCATCTGCATCTCCCAAGGACGAATCATCGTCCCCCAATTGGAAGGTAGCAATACACCCTGACTACCCAGACCAGGAAATATCCATAGGGGGAAAACTCTCGGATGACGGGAAGAGTACAATGTGCTCCCTCCTAAAAGCGAACTTAGATGTATTCGCATGGGAGCCCAAGCACATGACAGGCGTTCCGAAAATTAGTGGACGCAGGCATCATGCGCAAGGTATACTACCACGAGTGGTTATCTAACCCGGTCATGGTTAAAAAACATGATGGGAGCTGGCGCATGTGCGTTATTTCACAGACCTAAACAAAGCCTGCCCACAGGACTGCTATCCATTACCAGAGATTGACTGGAAGGTAGAGTCTCTATGTGGGTATCCTTTTAAGTGCTTCTTGGACGCGTATAAAGGTTACCACAAGATCAAGATGGCAGAAGGATACGCAGAGAAGACGGCGTTCCATACCAGTCAAGGCGTATACTGCTACACAAAAATGCCATTCGGGTCAAAGAACGCCGGGGCGACATATCAGCGGCTTGTTGACAAAGCCTTCGATTCACAGATAGGTCGTAACCTGGAAGTTTACGTCGATGACTTAGTTACAAAAGTCATACCGAGGACGCACTTTTTCGGGACATCCAGGAGACGTTCGACACACTAAGGAGGATCAACATGAAGCTAAACCCAAAAAAATGCACGTTTGGGGCAACCGAGGGGATGTTCCTAGGGTACATGATTGATCCAAACGGCATCAAGCCATGCCCGGAAAAAACGGATGCAGTCATACAGTTACCATCTCCTCGGACACAGAAAGAGGTGCAGTCATTAAACGGGAAGTTGGCTGGCATGAATGGGTTCTTGTCAAAATCTGTGGAAAAGTCACTCCCCTTATTCAAGACGCTCAAGAAGTGCATCAAGAAGGGAGACTTCCGGTGGACAAATGAAGCGGAGGAAGCTTTCATGCAGCTCAAGCAACACCTCGCATCCCTCCCAATGTTAGTGGCTCCCCGACCTAAGGAGGAGCTAATAATGTACCTATCGG
This sequence comes from Glebionis coronaria, assembly GCA_025667525.1. Taxonomy (NCBI): domain Eukaryota; kingdom Viridiplantae; phylum Streptophyta; class Magnoliopsida; order Asterales; family Asteraceae; genus Glebionis; species Glebionis coronaria. The sequence goes on from CM046877.1 coordinate 11,146,655, forward strand.
CAACGCATGGTGCAATAAGTGCGGTACTCATGACGGACAGGGACACGGTCCAAACTTCGTTCTACTTCATAAGCAGGACGTTACAGGGGCCAGAGTTGAACTATTCTCCCATGGAAAAATTGGTTCTGGCATTAGTGTTTGCTACAAAACGGTTGCGCATGTACTTTCAGGCGCACCCAATCGTAGTTATTACTGACCAGCCTATAAAACAAGTCATCTCCAGACCAGATGTGGCTGGCAGACTACAGAAGTGGAGCATTCTATTGGGAGAACACAACATATCTTATAGACCAAGGACGGCTGTTAAGGGCTAAATCTTGGCAGATTTCTTGATAGAAAAGCCGGAAGAGGGAGAGCCAATCATTCAACGAGGAGAACCCCCAGCGGAACCATGGGTATTGTTCACGGACGGATCCTCGTGTACAGATGGATCGGGAGCGGGTCTCATCCTTACGAATCCGGAAGGAATAGAGTTTACATACGCCCTGCGCTTTGAGTTCACAGCCACCAATAATGAGGCATAATATGAAGCGTTAATAGCGGGTTTGAAAATCGCCGCTAGAATGGGGGTCCACAACTTGGAAGCCTACATGGACTCCCGGCTTGTCGCGAACCACATTCTCGGGGAGTATGTTGCTAAGGAAGATAACATGGTTCGTTACCTGGAGAAAGTCAAATCGCTCATTGCGGCTTTCAGCAAGTTCTCTATCAAGCAAGTACCAAGGGGTGAAAACAAGAAGGCCGACGCCCTAAGCAAGATCGCATCCACGAGCTTCGCCCACTTATCCAAACAAGTCTTGGTAGAAATATTGAAAGAGAAGTCCATAATAGAAGGGGAAGTCGCAGTTATAGTTGAGGAAGATGGACCTACATGGCTGACTCCGATCATCAACTATTTGACTAACGAAACTCTTCCGGACGATGAAAAGGCAGCACGGTGCATTAGAAGGAAGTCGCACCACTTCGAGCTTCAAGAGGGTTGATAGGTGTGTAAACACCCATCCTTTTACCACTTAATTCTGGCTAAAACAAGACCAAAACACGTAATTAATATCATTTGTTTGGAATTATGCGTGGTTTTTGTGTTTATTGTGTTTTCAGAGCTAACCGGATAAATATTAAAGAAAACATGGGATTGCACGGGATTTATCAAGGAAAAAGACTCAAGATAAAGTCTATTGTCCAAGAGATGCAAAAGATTTGAAGTCACTGGGCCTATTCGAAGATTTATCGAAGAAAAGGACCAAAGACGGAAGATTTACACAAGTCGAAGAAACTCAAGTCTATTTAACGAAGAAATTAAAAGACGAGTTGGATTTAATCGACGACAAATCCCGAATCAGAATCGAAAACGTCAACTTTTCTGAAAAGACGAGAAGACAAGAAGAAAGGGAGAAAGCCCACTCACCAACCAACCACCAGGAGTATAAATAGATACTCCCTTCACACAATTAGAGGAGAGCTTCATTTTTCTTTCTCCAGTTTTTTGTAGTTCGTTCCATCACCAACTCCATTAGGGAGTTTGGTGATTTTCATCTTTCTCTTTCAATCTTGTAATCTTTAATCATTAACCTTGTTACTTTTACATTAATCAATCCATTCCATCTTTCTATTCATCTTGTTCTTCATCATTTTTATTGCAAGTTTCTAAGTTTCTTATTTGATTCAAGTTTGATTTCAAAAAGTTGTTGATTTAGTGTTTTTATTGGTGGGATTTATTTCTTATGGTATGTTAATGATTATTGGTTAGTTTGGTAAAACCTTTTTGCATATTTAGATTAATTTTGATCAAGATCCGGTTCCCCTGTTTTTGCTGTTACTGTATCTGTTCTTCGTTCCCAGACTTTCCGAACAAGACAGATTTTCCGAATAGCCAAGTTCACGTTTGCCTTACTCGGAATATTTCAATTATTCCGAGTGGAGGTTTTATTTCTTCTTTATTCGGAATATCCCATATATTCCGAATAGGCCCTCATTTTCCGAATAGCCAATTTTGAGTTTCCCTTATTCGGAATTTTTGATATTCCGAATAGGGGTGTTGCAATTTCTTTTACTCGGAATAATTTTCCGAATAGCTCTTTTTCGTTTTCCTTATTCGGAACTTTTCAGTTTTCCGAATTGCTTGTTTTTTTTCAGCCTTATTCGGAATATTTTATATATTCCGAATGGTCCTTGTTTTCCGCATAGACCTTGATTTTTCCGCATAGAACATTTTTCCGAATAGCCCTGTTTTTCCGCATAAGCAATTTATTCCGAATAGAATTATTCCGCATAGCCTTACTTTCCGCATAGATGTCAACTTTCCGAATGGCCATACATTCCGAATAGAGCAACATTCCGCATGGGGTATTTTTCTTAAGAGTAATTTTCCAGCTTTAATTCAAGTTTTGCTTTTTATTCGTTGCTTGGTTTAAGTTTATTTTCTTACCATTTTATTCACTCATCTTGTTTAGTAGAGTAGAAAACCAAATCCACTTTTTGTCACCAAGAACAAATCATTCCACTTTTAACTGAGATCAATTCGAGAGGATTCCGAGAATTCGAACTTTTTCACCATAGTAAAATCCTTGTATCAAATGGCGCCGCTGCCGGCTCCTCTCGTTAAGATCAAAAGTTTTTTGTGAGAATTTGGATTTTGGGATCCGTTCCCCGTGAACGTTACTTTTTCCTAAAAACTTTCAAAAATAACTAAAAAATAAAAAAATTTCAAAAATCCTAAAAAGTAAAAAACAATAAAAACCAAAAATATTTTTGCTTTGCTTTTCTTTGTTCGTTCTTTTGCAGGTGTATGCGCACTCGATCCACGTCTTATCAAGAGCCCGAGCCTCTCGATAACTTAGACATGGCTGGTGTACAAAACAACAATAACATACCACCTCCGAACAACAATAATAACAACAACAACCCGCCTTTCAACAACATGAATAACAACAACAATGAGCCCCTTCCGGATAATCGCCCAATGATTGAACTGCTGCAAGCTCATGTCGATGGCAACACGGATCCAATTGTCATTCCTCCAATTGCCGCCAACAATTTCGAGCTCAAGTCAGGCTTTATCCAGATGGTCTCCGCTCAGCCATTCTTGGGACGAACCATTGATGACCCACACGACCATATCAAGAGATTTCTACAACTCACCAATACGGTCAAGTTCAATGGGGTTCCACAGGAGGTTATAAGGTTACAACTTTTTCCCTTTTCTTTAGAGGGACAAGCCCGGCATTGGCTTGCTAAGGAACCGCCACAGAGTATTCTCTCGTGGACGGATTTGGAAACAAAGTTTATCAACTATTTTTTTCCACCCTCTCGTACTACCGCTTTGCGGAATGAGATTATAAACTTTGAACAAAAGTACGATGAGTCGTTCAGTGAATCTTGGGATCGTTTCAAAGATCTTTTAAGAAAATGCCCACAACATGGTTTTACCAAAGTACATCAAATCAATACTTTTTACAATGGTTTAAGCATGAGTGACCAAGATTCACTGAACAGTGCCTCAGGGGGTAATTTATTGGCTAAGACTTCCAATGCTGCTTGGGATATCATTGAGAACAAGTCTCGTGTGCAAACCAAGAGTGTTAGGACCAATGTTGCTAGTGCTAGCACTAATTACAGCGACAAGCGATTAGACAAAATCACTACGCTTCTTGAATCGCTTGTCACCCACACCGTCAGCAACAACAACAGCAACAACGCCAAACACGCTCAAGTGAACGCTGTCAGCCAACCTTGTGAGATATGCGGTGGTCCTCACTCTTACACAACTTGTACCGCCACTCAAGATTACCCTGCTGAGAATGTGAATGCGGCATATGGCACCTACCAACAACCTGCTTATCAAGCTAAACCTCAAGGTGACCGTAACTTGCTTAGCTACCGCAGCAACAACTATCTTTCACCACCTGGCTTTCCTCCTACCAACCCAAACCAACAACAAAACCTTAACCGCTCTCCTCAACAACAACAACAACCTCGACAACCATACATCCCTCCTCACAAGCAACAACAACCACCTCCACGTAACAATCAAGTCTACCAACAACCTGCTTACCAACCACCTGCATACAATGCTCCTCCTACCCAAACCAACACTGCATTACACCAAGAGGTCGCAACCTACATGAGGACCAATGATGTGATAGTGGGAAATCTCCAAGAGGAAGTGCGCAATTTGAAGGCAGACTTGGTCAAGCAAGGAAATGATTTGAGAGCCGATATGAGAAATACGTTGGATACCCAAACTAATGATCTGAGGAACATGATGGCTAGTTTCTTCCAAAGTAGTCAACCCTCTTCTTCGGGTACTCTTCCGAGTAACACCGTTGCAAACCCAAGAGGGGAGATGAAAGCAATCACTACTCGCAGTGGTAAAGGTACAAAGGAACCCGAGCTTCCTATACCCCCACCGGTGGTTGTGACTAAGGAGAACGAGTCGCCTGCTCCTATTCCTCATCCTTCTCCTTCCCCAATTTCTCCACCTCTTCTTTCTACCCCTCCTCCACCCGTGGTTGTGAGTGATCCTATTCCTCTAAAGCCTTCCTCTTCTTCCAATATACCTTATCCTTCAAGTTTGAGGAAAGAGAAGCAAAAGAGCAAGGATGATATTCAGGTTTCGAATTTCCTTAAAATGTTCAAACAACTGAATTTCAATATCTCCTTCGCCGAGGCTCTCGCTCACATGCCCAAATACGCCAAAATGTTTAAAGACCTTCTGAGCGACAAGGAAAAGCTCCTCGACATTGCCAACACCCAACTTAATGAGAACTGCTCTGCAGTGCTCTTAAGGAAATTGCCAACCAAGCTTGGTGATCCGGGTCGTTTTCTTATCCCTTGCAATTTCCCGGGAGTAGAGAATTGCATGGCCCTAGCCGATCTAGGTGCCAGTATTAATCTCATGCCTCTAAGTGTTTGGAAGCAATTATCTCTCCCAGAGCTAGTCCCCACGTTATTGTAGGAGTCGACAAATTCACCTTCCCTGCTGATTTTGTTGTCGTCGACTACGAAATGGACCCTCGTGTACCACTGATTGTTGGTCGTCCATTCCTTAGGACCGGTCGCACTCTTATTGATGTTGAAGCCGGAGAGCTTATCATGAGAGTGGGTGACGATAAAGTAGTCTTCAACATGGGAAAGTTGTCCAAACAGCCTTATTCATATGAGAGCGTTAATTGTATTGACGTTCTTGATGAGGCTTGTGAAGAACACTTTAATGATGCTTGCAAAAGTATTCCTACCTCTCTTCCCAATGTTGAAACCGTGTCCTCTATTGATTCATCGTTGTCTCTATTTGGAGATAGTGATTTATTCTGGAACAATCTTGAAGCTACCATGGGAGATGCGAATTTAGCTACTAATGATTCTCCCACCGAGGGGGATGAAGACATGAGTTTCTTTGACAATCTTCTTACCGAAGACAATCCTTCGCCTCCATCTCCCACGGTTATTGCTATCGATGCCACGACTTTGAAAACGCCTCCCGTCGAAAATCCTCCGGATTTGGAACTTAAGGAGTTGCCGCCACATCTCGAGTACGTGTTCCTTGACGACAACAAGAAGTCGCCCGTCATCATTGCGAAGGATTTGAAAGATGAAGAGAAGTCTCGCCTCGTCGCTGTGTTGAAAGATCACAAGAAGGCTATTGCTTGGAAGATTTCCGATATTCGTGGAATTGATCCTCACTTCTGCACGCACAAAATTCTCATGGAGGACGACTATAAGCCCACTATTCAAAGCCAACGAAGGATGAATCCAAAAATCCATGAAGTCATCAAAACAGAGGTTATCAAACTTCTTGATGCGGGTATGATTTACCCTATTTCGGATTCACCGTGGGTTAGTCCAATCCATTGTGTGCCCAAGAAGGGCGGAATAACCGTTGTTCCCAATGAACACAACGAGTTGATTCCCACTCGTCTCGTTACTGGGTGGAGAGTTTGTATAGACTACCGCAAACTCAATGATGCCACGAGAAAGGATCATTTCCCTC